>OX453246.1:17319612-18519612 GCA_949709985.1 Luffia ferchaultella | reverse complement strand
ACACTTAAATATTATTTTTTCAATTACACTGTTCTTTCCCCTATATTATTTCATAATAAATTCAATTTAGTGTTAAAACTTAAATAAAAAATATTCATGAATCTATTATTTAAACGTAAATTTATGGAATAATATTTCTATGTAGCTTATATAAATAAATTATTTATGAAACAAATCAAATTCGTAACTTAAGGATTGCCTCACTTGAACGCAGCGTATTTCAAATTTCACACCATTTGCCTAGCTATCTCCCCTTACAGTCCATTTGCTCTAGTGGACACTTTAAAATATCTTATCCCCTAGCGGACAATTTGTAACTTCATTTCTATTTTATTTTGACATAGAACATAAACGTTTATAATGTTGGCATCATTTTGATATAACTGCTTATTACATTAAGTATATCTATATCATTTGACGACCGCTTAGCCTAGTGGGCAGCGACCCTGCCTGCGAAGCTGGAGGTCCCGGGTTCGAATCCCAGGTCGGGTCAGTATTTATATGATGAATATTAATACTGGCATCGGGTCTTGGTTGTTATATGTATGTGGTGTCTTCGCTTGGTACTCAAAATACAAGCTAATGCTTAGTTTGGGACCTAGACGTTGTTGTGATTGTGTGTGTTATTATTATTATATTATCATTATTTAACGTGCAAAGATATTCTACAAAATAATACTTAAATAAGTGTATGCACTTAGAGAATTTAGAATCTCTAATGTATCTAAATTTAAACCTTTGTCCATTGACTATTTCAGAAACACGTTTACATTTATTTCGTATGATAGAAAAAAAATCACACACATACAATGGTCTAAAAATTAAAAAATTAATTAAAAAAAAATATAAATATATATATAAACGCTAGACATTTCCAGTAACAATATAGTAATTGAAAGATCTTGCCACGCTATGTTAAATCATCCCACTTTCAAGGAAAATAGTGATATGTTACAGATAAGCGTTTTCCGGTGGTTATTGTTGAAGCTATTTTGACCAATGTGAATTAAAATTCTCAGCTGTTCCATATGCTCAAGACTAAATAATGTACCGTTGTAAATAAAAAAAGGTTGAAATAGTAATAATTACTATAACGTTAACCAGAATAGTTAAGTATTAAGACAGTTGGTTGTCTAAAACAAAAAGTGATTCTGTTTGTCATGTCATGTGATTCATAGCTTTGAATGTATATTTTACTCAACAAGTATTTTGAGTTTTGACCAAATTGATTTTAATTTTATAAATTTAATATAATAGAAGAGGTGATGTCAATTGTTTTATTGTATAATGTGTATTGGTTTCATAAAAACAAAATCGAAACAAAAGTAGTAATGAAGCCGATTTAAATATTTTTAAAGGGTTTTTGATTTTACTACACATGTATACTTAAAAAGCATTAACGGTTCGTGTCTCTAAGTGCCCAATAGTTAGCCGCGTCTGACAGGGGTCAGTTTCTAAATGATTATTCTTTAACCCTGCAGTTAAACATACAGCTTTACGCTATTGTTAAACTACTACTCGAAATATTTGATTCTACATAGCCTGAGTTTCATGTACAAAGGATTCCCTTTTGGGAAAATCCACTCGTCACTATAACAGCTTATTTATTACTTGTCTAGACTAACTTAAATTTCTGTGTCATGATTCACTCTAATCATACTGAGTTTTCGGTTGTCAAGCGTGCCGCCTTTTAATTTGAAAGTTTAGACGTTTTAGCGTTTTCCGGAAAATCCCATTAAATTAAATTAGTCACCACTTATTTTGAAATTAATTTTTTGAAATGAAACTAGAGATGAGACGTGTGCATAATAATTTAAATTATTTTATAATTTATTAATTTTTTTTTTTATTTTACTACCAAGTGCAGCTGCAAATAAATAAACTTCAACTGAACTACGACCATTTCCATAAATTCTGAAATGATTTTTTCCATAGCAAGCACGTAAAAATGAAGTTCTTTCCTCCAAAATCATACATTCATCGAATATGATATTCACAGAAAGGTACACTGACGTCTTCGTCAGCGTATTTGCTTACCCGGGGGCTGTTTGCTCCTCAACCCCAGCCGCAGAATACCCCAGCTTGCTATTGATTTTGCTTTGCCTGACTGTGCCATTTTGCATAACACTTATTTGACAATATAAAATTATGATGTTTGAACAGAGCATTGTTATAGAATGTCTGCTTTTGTATCCATGTATATTAACACTGTCAACGAAATGTATAAAACATTGGTTAAGAGATCGACATGACAGCGGAAGCGATTGTATTGTTTTAACTCTGGGTTCTTTGTTATGTACAGTATAACCACAGAGTATAACGTATGCCAAGTTCTTCTTACGTTTATTTCGCTGTACAACACTTTACATCAAAATAAACCTACATTTTGAAGTTATTTTAATGAATTTAGATTGAAGATTGTAACCAACATCCACTTACAAGATTTTTGTGTTTTCTTTAAAAGTAAAAATAAATCCTTTAAAAAATCAATACCAAAAACTTTGTTACGTTTAAATATCGATTTAGGATTTTTTATTCAGCGGAATTTGATGAACACTGAAAAAAGTTGTGAAATAGCGATGGACTAGACCACTACTTTCTATAGTTACAAGCCGTGCTATTGAAATTTGGCAACGTTGCGTGTAGTCCGAGCCTTGATATCAGTCAGGCCACTGCCTCTATAGTAACAAGCCATGCTATTAGATGATATTAGGCAATGCATCTGTCACATGTAGGCCGATGTACTTCGTCAGCTGACAAGATGTCATGATTTAATAATTGTAAGTATGGGATTTAAATAACTAAATATAAAAATATAGATAGTATTTAACAGAAAATATAAATAAAATTACATATTATATGGTACTAGCACCAACCCGTGACTTCGTTCGCGTGTTATAAGTTGTTTATAAGAATAGAATAGAATAAAATAAATGTTTATTATATCTAATTTCGGTTAGTGTTATTATGGGTTTGTGCATTTATCACAGGTTACCTATATCTTACAAACTAGTTTTATTTTATAATGTTCTACGGGGATGTACATTTCCTTGCAGTTTCTTCCGCTCCCTGAGTTCTACGTACGGTCTCTTCCATTTAAACGTTGTATAACCTGAGATATTCATTAAAAATAATAGTGCAGTGTTAAAAACTACTTGTTGCATCGTGTTTATTCGTAATTAGCAAGGTAAGTTGATATATTCACCATAATCGTTTTTCGTTTCACGTCACAATTTTGATACGTTTGGGTGGAAATTACAGTTATTTTTTATCATTTTTCGAGTAGGTTCGAGAATATGGAGTCTGGAGGGTTTCGAGGAACTATACTTATACCTGTCATGGTTACTTGAACCGCATGCTAGGCACTAGCCGGTCCGGCGAAATTGAGTGCGTAGAACCCAGAGAGAGGAAGAAACTGCAAGAGAACGGTTTTATTTTTAACAAGTTTTGTTTTAATGGGCATTGCGTTTTATAGGTTAAAAGTATTGATTTTCAAAATATATTCATTATAGGCCAATAATACAGTATGTTCTAGATTTGGCATGTCGCGAGCTTATGCAATCCCTCAGTGACCCTTTATTTTTTAAATCGTCAATTTTGTTACGCGCTTGAGATATCTGTATGTATCAATGCCTCTATTTCATATACTCTAACTTCTTGTAATATATTCGTTCATAGCAGTGCGACCATACAAGCTGTTTGTTTTAAAACAAGAAATTCGTTTCTTGAGATTTGCAAGGTTGCCGCTTTACGCAGGCGATGATTATCTTGTTAAAGATATTATGAGAAATTTTTTTCATATTTTTGATCTACTATTTATGCCTATCACTAGAATTCTAAATGCGAAAATGTCTCCGTCTGTAAGTTTGTTACCGTTTGACTGCTAAACTGGTGAACCATTCTCGATAAAACTTGGTAGGAAAGTAGCTTGCATCCAGAAGACAGATGTAGGCTACTTTCTACGGCAAAAATGGGTCAGCAGGTATATACTTTTTCACACCTAAACCGCAGAGCCGACTTTTATGATATTTGTAATAGCAGCAGCTTGAACTATGAATTAAACTCTGAAGAAGGGTTTTAGGTAATTTTCATCGTGGAAAACGTCTGTGAATTCTTAGAACATAATCCGTATGTGAATATAAATTTCGATTTATCTAATTACTCGGTAATAAGCAGTCACGCCTAGATTGGTGCTAAATCGAACCCCCGATCCAAATGATGATTCCGGATTCATACATATAATAGTCACGCCTGTTATGCTCCTAAATATGTAATTAAAATTTTTTAAATTTTAAATCGCTTAAATTACAAAGTATTTAGTCCAATAAATTAAAAATAATGTTGCTACAATTGTGTTGCAAATACTGGTTTCAGCATTTTAGAAAATCCATTATAAACTCCGCACGCTCTATCTATCGCGGCATTTGTTTTAAACAAAACAATTTCTTCCTCCCTAAAATATTCATGGAAATTATAATATCGGAAAAGAATAACTGAAATAGCGTTTTGTTGCTTTATTTATTCGGAACGCTAATTTTCCGATGCGGAAGAAAAAGAAAACTCGGTAACGGGGAGTGAAAACAGAACGCGTTTCTGACGGGGAGGGCTCAAGGGATTGGAAAGGAGCCTGCAAAATCTCCTTGCTTCTAGGATTTCATCTGTCATAATTTTGGCGCGACGAAAAACCCGAGCTTTTAAATTATATAACCGCTGGAATATCGAAAAGGTTCGAGACGTTTCCCAAGACTTTTGCAAGATGGTGTGTTATCGATATACACTCTGCAGAGTGAATTTCCATTGAAATGGAGTAGCAAATCGTGTATATGTGTGCAAGAGTGGCATAGATATTTGGTGTTTTTTGAGAATGACGTACTTTTATGTCAAGGGTTTATACAAGTAGCTGGTAGTATATAACCCATTGAGTAAATTAATTTGACAGCAGCATATAAACTAACTTATAAGTTAGTTTAACCCGAGGAGGCCTAAGCCCCTGTAGTGGGGTAAAAATGGGTTGATGAAGTGAAGATATAAACGAACTCACAAGTCCATATCTATCTGAAGTGTAAAACCAAAGTGAACCAAATGAATTTCGTGCTCGAGGAGTGAAAATATGTATAAATTCGAGCATTAACGAGTATAGAAATCAAATACGAACACAGTATTTAGACTGTGTATGATATTTAAAAGCATCTTCAGTTTTTTTTTTTCAGTACACCTATAGGTATATCTATCATTCAATAAATATATATTTTGAAATAAATGTACGAGCTGATCGTACTAAGCTTAGGATGGCCGCTTGCAGGTTGAGTGATCGCCCCGTACCGTCTGAGTTATGGGAGCGCCCGGAAATCGGACGTTGCATCGGCAAAAAAGGCTTTTAAGCCTTCACTGTTTTCCTACGATTGAACGTATTTTTACCTACGGATGAAATGGATCGAACGATACTGTAGTTACGATCACTGAGTTTAGGTATTACTTAAAAAAAATATGGAGTTGGTATTATATACACTTTAATATATTTATTTCATAGACGCGGCATCACCATAATTGTACATGGTCCGCTAAGTTTAGGAGATATGGGACGATTCGTCACACAATTCCAAAAACTTGCAGTTTAATAGGCTTGGACGGCTTTTGTATGAAATTAAGCCTTTAAAAATGATGTGTATCCATGATCATACAACAAAAATTAAATATTAATTAAATTAATATTATTTATACATAGATTTTACTTTTTAAGATAAACCCATTTTTATTTATTTGTTCAATTTTGTACAAATCAACTGTGTATAAATGATACGTCGTACACTGTGGCTGAATAATTATTACGTAATACTGAAGCATTATAATTTTGATCTGGTAGATTGTCCGTCTCTCTGTCCGCCCATTCGTCCGTCTGTCCATTCGTGCTCTAAGGCTAACTTAGGCCACACTAAGTTTTTTTTTCGGTGAGGAAAAAAGACGCTAACTTATGTACTAAAATGACTAAGCTCGCACCCGCGTTTAATTTGTATGTATATGCCCATACTATGTCTTTTCCTTGCACTAAAGTCGTTATATTCCAACGGATTTTTTTTATTTCGCTCAGAGGTTACCTATCATGTCTAGTTTTGAAAATACCGTTTTGGACCTAATTGAATACGTCTGAGGCCATGATGTGATGAGGTCATGCATTGAGCTTACAGGCAGTAATTACCAAGCAAAGTAAACCTTGTATTATGAGCATTAGACAACTGATATATATACGTAATAATTCTTTATTATATATACATAATTATATCGACATTTTACATCCAGACACTGAACGATTTATACATGTTCATGCACACAAATATTTGTGAGTGATAAATATCACTTTTTAATAACGAAAATGTCAAACGCAATTTCGCGGGGATGAAGGCCGGCGCGCAATGACCTCGTAGACTAAAACTCGCCATCTTGCACCAGCTAGCTAGAGTACGAGTGGGTAGACGGTAATAGCAAAAAAAGGCTTCTATTCAATTCATACTTCTATGGTTTTATCCAAATCGATTCAGTATTCATTGATATAAAAGCGTTTGAACAAACAAATGAAAAGTGTGTTTGGTTCAAGGACCATTAATTAGTATATTACAATACGTCAAACATTATATTGTATGTATAGACATCAAACAGTTACAGTTTTATAATATGGCTTAGTGGAATTATTAGCTTTTTGGTTTTTTTATAAATACGTTAATAAAACGGCATTTATTACACATTATCCTATATCTTAAAAACCTGAACAGTGTATGGCAGACAAAATTAAATTCTTGAGGAAGCTCTCTACGTGGTCAGCTGACAAGGGTCTCCACACCCCTGCTAATGACATTTCTTTGTGCGCCATTTTGTCCTGTTTTGGTTGAAACGGATGACTATTAATTTTATGGTTTTAAAAAATGTTAAGTGCTTTTGATTGTAATTAAACACCAAATGACCTTTAATGGAAAATTAAGAAAATAACAAACATTATAATATGGTATGTGAACGAATGACACGATAATTAATAACTGTAAAACTATTACATTTTTCTAGGTACTTAAAACTAATCATTTAATGGATTGAAAAAAAAATGTTAGAACAATACTTCTCATAATATAGCCAAAAGCATTCAAAGGTTCATTCATATCCCACCTCTAAAGTGATGCGCAAATATTTTACGGCAAAAGTCGAGGGTGAACCCCTTTTCAGTCTCCCTGCATGTATTTAACAAAAATGGGTTTAATTTCCTAAGCCGCTTTTCATATGTGGAGCCCTTTTCAAAAATATTGGATTTAAAAAAATAGAAAATCCTTTACATAACCTTTCAATATACATATTATTATTTGTATTCGTTTGAATGAATCAGGAAACACGATGTACTGAAATTTAATTAATAGGTATTTAATAGAAATTACGATATCACAATGCGCGATAGTATCCTTTAATGCATTCTCCAATTGAAGACATTCAGTGAGTCTTCGCAACCAGATTACATACCAAACAACTAAGTCCTTTTGAAAAAATAGCAGAAATTAACATTTTATATATGCATAAGAGTAAGGACTCCTTATAAGTTCAAATCGAAACCACAGTTCAGCGATAGATATAATAGTCTAGACCTAGTCATTTATGGGTATATTAATACTATATTTAAACTGATCACGTCAGTACAGAGAAGTAATTACCATTTTTATACCAAAGAGAAGCTACGGGTTAGACAAAAAAGTAATATATGCAGCAATGACAATAATGGGACTTCTGCAACTAAAATAACGGTGTCACTTGTGCCTTGGGACTACTGAAACTAAATAGTATCAGTCGTCCTATCATGGAACAACACAATAAGGCTAGTGGGACAGACCCGAAATTTCCAGTCACGTACGCATTATTTTACATAATCTACAAATATGGAACAAACATGTTTTTCGCTGATTTTCTAGTTCGTCAAACTTAGTGGCCTGAATTCTAAATGAACTTTGGAACGCATTTTAGTTTCAAACCTATAAAAACCCTGACATGATCCAAAACACCACCAGTAATACCCACCGCCTCAGGTACATGAATTTTCCTCTATTTGAGATTTGTGTTTTACGTTATAATAATGTAAATAATTTTCGTATATACGAACTTTGATTAAATTTATTTTATCTACAATTTAACTTTCATTTATATCAGATTGGTTCTACTGCGACGAGGCGGAACTATGAACGGGATAATCTTCTAAATTGAATATGTGAATCAGTCAATTTTCCTAGGAAGTATAGTGCAATATACCAATACCCTACAACTTGTCTATAGTTATTTATATACGTATAGTTCTCAATTTTGCGCATAGTTTTTGAATCAATCATTGCGCATAAAAATTATGTATTGCGATTTGTGTATATGTAGGAGTACAGTACACATTCAATTTCAGAACGCTCAGGGATATTAGTAGAAATATCCGGTAACAGGTTGAAATACTTCGGTCGCAGGTGGCTGATTGACATTGCAATTGCACGACGGAAATGACGTAGCTCGATTATTTAATGTGTGATTTTGTAAGATTCGATTATAATGGCGAAGCTTTGTAAAATAACAGTTTTGTTGAAATCGATACTTCAAAATGTTGCAATTAAGTTATGAAGTTTACTTCATCAGCACCTTTTACCCCACTATAGGGGCTTAGGCCTCCCTCAGGGTGAGGAGGAGGCTTGGAGCTCAAAACTACTGCGGGTTGGGGACTGTAACGACCGCCATCTATTGATAGCGTCCTGGACCAACTGCTTTACGTGCCCTCCGAAGCACGGAGTCAGTGATAGTTGTGTACTTAAGTCAGAAAAACTCATTGGTACACGCCCGGATTCGAACCATGGCCCTATGGGGCCTTATAACTTGGAGATAGGTTCGTTGCGCTTTAGGCTATCACGGCACTAGTACTTTACAGAATGTTTATGTAATTGGTGTATTTTCAGTGAATATTATAATGTCCAACTCTTGACACACAAACTAAAACAGACTTATTAGACTGTTGGTCTGTCCTAGATCGTATTTAGAGTTGGACACTACAACCGTTACAGACGTACAAAATAAAACGACGCAGCCTTATATCACTTATTATACCCACATTAGCTTTTGCAAACGCATAGTTGTCACGATTCGCTGTTATTTTTAACTTATATAAATATTCACAGTTTGAGGTAATAGGTAATGTTTGTATGTTTGATTTTTGTGTGTTTTCATCTCAGGATACATCATGGAGTAGTTTTTGAGGCTAGTTTTATGAATAAAGGTCACCAGGGGGTGCTCCAGTAAATATGTTTCTCTACAACTGCTGGGATTTTGATTATTTTTTTATGGGACATAAGTATAACTTCAGAGCAGGTTCTTAAATAAATTTTATGTTTTTAGCCTCCAGGGGGCACTGCAGTTAATGTATATGCTAAAATGCCTGTACTAATTTTGATCCGGTTTTTTGTATTACATACCTAGATATTACCCCAGATCCAGTTTTCAGACATGTGATACGATCATAGACCACCAGGGACACTGCGGTTTTTCTTTTTGTCTAAAACAGGTTAATTGTGATACAGTTTTTGTTTACGTAGGTACGAGTATCACTTTTAGTATCACTCTGAACTAAGCCCTTGGATATATTTACCGAATACAGGCCACCAAGAGGTGCTGCAACAGATTGTCTTTGATGTGTCAATTTTTATGTTTTCTTTGTTTTACATAATTGTTTCTTTAGACTAGAACCTTAGATACTTGTGTGTTACTGCTATAAAATACTAGATGTTGCTGCACTAGATGTGTTCTTCTAAAACGGCTGCGCTGATTTAGATGCGATTTTCCGCATAACATAAGAATCACCTTATAGTAGGATCTAAGGTTTTCATTATCATCGTCATCTGGTTACAAGTATAAACATTAAATTTGTTGCGCAAAGACAGGCCTAGTAATATTTAAAAAGAAATTAAAGAAAAACTTAATTTTTCTTTAAACACAAAAAAAACTATTAGTTAAAAAAATAATGAATATTTAATTAAAAAAATATTAATATAAATATATATTAAAAAAAGACTAAAATGATTAAATAAATGCATTTTACATACTCGGACTAAAATAATAATATTTAATAAGTTGGTTTGTTTGGTTGGTTGGTTTTTCGTCGTCAGTTATTTTTGATTATAATTTTTTTCTTTTTGAGATAGTCTAATAAACGATATCTAAAAACTGTATTGTTGTGAAAACTTAAAAAACCTAAACTTGAAGACTACGCGTCGTTTTAAAACACTAGTTTTAGGAAATTTGGAATCCGACAATCTTAATAATATGACGTTTCTCTAATTGTGTTAAATTTTATTTAATTACGATTTACTTATAGTATGTTCAAAATCCACAATAAAAACAATATGGCTGTTGGTCTTCCCCAAACTTCGAACACAGCTATATTAATCGCAGCAAATACAATATATTACGCATAGGTGTGTAATTTCGTATCTGCTTTACTATCGTTACTGCTTTATTCAAATCAAAAAACTATTGACGGCTTTCTAGAGTATTTTTCGAACCAACCTTATAGCTTTGAATCAATGTTTATTCCAAGGACCTGAAAATTAAGTTTGTTGGTAATTGCCATTGCGGATATCTTGAAAAATTGTGAAAAGTTTTGTCCAAAATAATTTAAATTTTATACGCATACAGTTGAAAATTTAGAGTGGGGACATTTTTAACTACTTCAGCGGCTGACATGTATCGAAATATTCACCTAAATAAAAATATCACTTATGAGTCCTCATTGTACGTTTAAAGATCCGTTTGACGATACTTCATGACATGAGGTGAGTAAAAAAATCTTTTCTTTATTAGCCTCATTAGCCTGTTACATTTAATTAAAATGAAAGAAAAGACTGCGAGGATATGTACGATGTCTGTGATATACGGTCGGATAAACGAATGACAAAATTATAAAGGTTCCAATTTCGACACTTAATATATATAGCGACATATTAATTTTTTTGGTTCACAGGCATTTTAATAGATAAAGGATATTTAGGATTTTTTTAAAATAATGGTTAATAATGATACTCGCCGTTGATACTGATACCACGTCCAGTTCAGTAAAATTAATTTTTACTTACAATAAGATAAAACTTATTCAAGGACGAAACTAAACGCCCACTTTTTAAAGGTTTTTTTTTCTTTTATGCGCAAATAGAGAAATATTAATTTTTTTTACAAATTAATAGTGCAATAAGTAAACAATCAACTACTTGAATCAATGACTGAAATGGAATTAAAAAATAATCGAAACTTGTTTAGAAATTATCGTTATTTGAAGAAAAATTAAGGTGACGGTTTTGTCCACGAGTCCACGAATAGGTATAGACGTATCATCTTTTTTTGAGTTCGTTTATTACGCAGTCGAGTTTATTGAAATTTTTTCAATTGACTTTTAATGTTAGTCTATAGAACTTAGTTCTGAAATCGAAACAAACATGAACAAAAAATAAAACTAATTCAATCAATCAACTAATATATTATGTTTATCTACTACAAGTATATTACAATATAAATTATGCTATGGAAAAATACGTTGATGCATATTCAATTTATTACTAAGGTATATATATATAGATAGCTTAAATCCACCATGCTACTCCAATGCGGGTTGGCGAATTATTACAATCGCCATCTATGGAGAGCAGCCGGGACCGACAGCTTAGCGAGCTCTCCGAGATACGGAGTTCGTGATAGTTAATGTACTTAAGTCAGAAAAAACTCATTGGTACACGCTCGGATTCGAACCATGGCCACATGGCCTTGTAGATTCGAAACAGGTTCGCTGCGTTCGAGTTATCACGGCGCAAGATTTACCACATCAAGTATATAAGTTTTTAAAAAATGGATTTGAACTATTATGTGAGTACTAAAATATTATTCACGAAGTGTACACTTGTATTTGAATGCAGTACACCCTGAAGATCTGTACTACTCGGCCAACTAATGTACTAGAGCTTAGTACAAGTTGTCGTGTACCGCGTTATCTCGTACTAATTAATTTTATTAATATCGAAGGCGAGACGTCGCAGGTGACGTTACGCAATTTACCGCGACGATAAATCGAGCCCCCTTAATTTATTATTCAAATGAGATCTGATAAATTTCTTAATTAATTGTCGCCTGCAAAACCGTTAATATTAGCGTAAGTGGTTACGGGGATGTATATTATTTGTATTACATTTATTGGCCTTTGATAAACCTAATAAAAAAATGTTATTGTAAAAATATCAACTTATTACACATTTTTTCAAATTTATTACTTAATTTTTTTTTACCGTATAATACAATTTATATAGAATTGTTTGCATACATAGCACTCATAGCATTTAAAAAAATTGTGACTCAAATATAAATTTTACAAGTTTTCAGACGCCATCTTGGATAATTCATGTTGAGTTTCAAAAATTTATGACCACATTTGCCATCAAAAGATCCAAAATAATTTTTTTATAAATTTGCAGCACAATTCGATGATTATTTAATTTTTGATCGGCGTAGTGGATCTACCATCTTCAATTTCGATGTAAAACACTAACAGCACTTGTGGTAAAAAAACTCTAATAATAATAGTAACACATTGACATTCACATATAACTGGGCAAGCTTCATAAAGCTCTGAAAAGCCCTAGAAAAAAGGATGGAAAATAACAGTACCTAGTTCTATTTTTATTTTACTTTTGTGCCCCATGTGCATTAGAACACTCATTTTTAACAGTCACAACGGCAACAGCTATCCACCAAAGAGCTATTAACAGTGAATTCTCATAATAAAAAGAGATAGACTTATTGTAATTCGACGACAGCTTGGCCTAGTGGGTAGCGACTCTACCTACGAAGCTAGGGGTCCCGGGTTCGAATCCCAGGTCAGGTCAGTGTATATATGATGAATATTGATACTGGTACCGGGTCTTGGCTGTTATATGTATGTGGCGTCTTCGCTTGGTACCCAAAACACAAGCTAATGCTTAGTTTGGGGCCTAGACGTTGTTGTGATGTATACGTTATTATTATTATTCTGTACGATTCGAGGTATATTTATTCTCTTTCTGTTGAGGCTCATATTTCGGACTGGCTTGCCTTTGCCTATTATCTCTATATTAGCACTGACCTCTAACCAAGATTTGTTGTAAAAGTTTTTTATGGTAAAAGAAAGTACTTAACTACAGTGAATTCTAACATAACTCTTGATGAAAGCGTCGTTGAATGAATAAATCGACGTCGATGAATGAGTGTCGTTGCAACGACACTCAAAAACAGGTATTTACGGGGCCATATATCCCGACACCAAAAAATACATTTCTAACATGTAGTGACACCAGAACTGCACCCTCGGCATTCCGTGTCGCAGGTGGAGTGCTTACACCCCCATCACAGAGGCCGTCGAAAATCTATGTGCCTAAAAGGTAGTTAGACATACATACGTGTGGTATATACAACCTGCTTCACGTAATATCAGACAGTTAACACATTTCATACCAGCGGAAACTCGTGTTAAACGTTCGAACGTCTAAATCGACAAAAAAATTGCTATGCACATGACGCCACCCCTCCGAGATTCGAATCCCCTACGTTAGAGTAACACCTGCTACGGGCAGCCGATGCGTTACTTGAGAAACGTACATATAAGTTTTTCTCACATTTTCCTCCCCCGCTCTCTTTAAGGGTGTGGAAATTTTAGCCTTGAGATCAAATAACGAGTGCATCATTTGAATCCTACATAATAATGTATGTATGACTCGAATTACACTACAAAATAAAAGTGGATTTGCATTGCATTATTATAATATTTTTGAGGAGTTGATTTTTATTGTTTTTTATTTCATTTTACAAACAAAACAACATTTAACAACAAAAATCTACAAACTCATACTTTTTTAGTGTATTTGAAAACTATTCATTTTATTACTTTTAAGCATTCGTCATGGATAGGATAAAAATGACGTCTTCACCTTTATTCATAAATAATGGCGTTTTTTTCATACCCTATTGAAAATTTAATATCACTCATATATGTATGTTTATATTTTCACCCAGCTCCATTTTCCCCGTTTAGAAAATATGAATTGGCAACTGTGACCACCTTGGTGTCTCTAAAGGCCTTATCTATTGATAATAAAACAATCCTATTCGACTTTATGATTCCTCTGCAATCATATCTCGTATGTTTTGTTAAAAAAAGTAATTTTATGCCCCTTACCAAGTGAAAAAAAAAACAAAATAAAATTGCCGGTTTCGTAACAGAGCCTTCATACACGTAATGTGCGAATATTTCAACTCCTTAGTTGTACTATTTACGATTTAACAGCTTCTGACAGACACTCGGAATTCCGTTACACCTACATTGAATTCTTTGAACACAAAGCCCTAAAAATAAATAAACAATTTTAAAAATAAAAGCATTTTCATCAAATAGTTGCTATACATGAAGAATTTAAATAAGGCCGAACTTTATAAAAAAAATTTAGTCCAACAATCGAATCAGTGCTTGCATTGAACAACCAAAAATGTAAGGACGCTAATACGTTATTGAACGTGAAACGTTCAAAAAATAAAGGAAAAAGGATAAGCTTCCTATCTCAATATATCGTCGTTTGTTGCAAACATCCGATAGTATTTGGGGGGGTGTAACGAGATTTACGTAGTCTCGTATTGCGTCGGCGCCGCGTCATATAAATCAACGTAGCGGACCGTTCTCTAAAAAGCCTACGCCAGATAGCTTCACTGAAATATACAGTGCTAGCTTTTGGATAATTACTTGTGTTTTGGTGTACTATTTTAGTCATAGGGACTGGAATCCCGATTTAGTATATAGAGAGGACATAACAGTTACGACGTTTGTGTTGTTTTCATTATCGACCTACTTTGCTTTAAATAAAAACATGTTTGTAATATATATGGAAATTTTATTTGTTGGATACTGAAACGTGCGGATATCTATAAAACTTACAAAGATACAGTACTGAAAATTATTTTCGTAGAACATGTTCGTTAATTACTGTTTCCTTGATTTTTCCAGTTTTTTTGTGGTTAGTTGTGCTTCAAAAGTAAGAGGAAATGTTAGACGAAGAGGACACATTGCTCACGTCTTTAAAAGCTCACACTCACGATGTATTTATTTCATAGAGATATAAATATGAGTAAGGTCTTTGATTCACCTAAATGATAAAGTCACTTAAAAACCTTCATTGCATTTTCAATTGACCACGTGATGAGGTGAGCTAAAAAATAATCGTCTCTAGTTCAGTGTATGAAGTGCTATAACTAAATAAGTTACTTTTCATAATTTTGCTGCAGAATTCCATAGCAATTCATACTGTGCTTTTGTAAAGTATAGAATGAATCTAACAGGGCTCACGCCACGATGGCTCATCCCTTCATAAACCGACATACTGTTAAAATCATAAGCATTTATATAATACTAACTTTGCCCCTGCGGCTTCGCTCGCGTTGTACCGCGACAGTTAAAGGAACGCGACGGTCCAGAACATTCTGAAACTTAACTACCTAAGAAATCTCTGTACCTAATTTCATGAAAATCCATTTAGCCATTTCAGCATGAAGAATAGCTATCCCGCAAGTCGGTCCTAAAATCAGTCAGCCGTTTTGGAGATTAACCAGAACAGACAGACAGACTAACAGACACTACGTTTTTTTACACGTATATAAAAAAAATTTGCTTTTCACTCCTGACAATGTCCTCTTTATGTTTGTAAAATTTCAGTAAAATCGGATCAGCCGTTTCGAAGATTAGTCTTAACAAACAGACAGACAAAAACCAACTTATGTCACTTCTGATAACCTAGTTTTTGTGTCTACGAAGATTCATAGAAATGGTTTAGTCGTTTTGGAGATTAGCCGGAACAAAAAGACAGACAGACAACCAGACGGACAAAAAGTTCTTTATATTACTCCTGACGAACTATTTTTAATGTCTGCATAGTTTTATTAAAATCTTTAAAAGTTTAGCTTGAACATACATATAGACAGACAGCCAGACAAACAAACAAAAATTAGCGTATATCATTCCTCACACCCGTCTTTTCACGTCTGCGAAGTTTAAATAAAATTGGATCAAATGTTTTAGAGTTTAGCTTAAACAGATAGAGAGACGGTCAGACGGATAAACAAAAAGTATTGTATGTCACTCTTGACAATGTTCTAATCACATCTGTGAAGTTTCATTGAAATAAGTTCAGCCCTTTTGGAGATCAGATCGAACAAACAAACGGATAGACAGACAGACAGATAAATAAAAAATGTTGTTTGTCACTCCTAATAATATTTTTTATCATATCTGTGAATTTTAATTGACATCGGTTCAGCCGTTTCGGAGATCACACCTCTAACATACAGACAGACGCACAGACAGACAAACAAAAAGTAGCTTATATCACTTATGATAATGCCTTCTGCACGTTTGCTAAGTTTCATTGAAATCGGTTCAGCTGTTTCGAAGATCAGCTCAAACAAACAGACAGACGGACAGATAGACAGACAAAAAGTAGCTTATGTTACTTTTAATAATGCCTTCTGCACGTTTGCAAAGTTTCTTTGAAATCGGTTCAGCAGTTTCGGAGGTTAGCCAAAACAGACAGACAGAGGGACAGACAGACAGACAAAATGCCGCTTATGTCACTCCCGATAATGCCCTCTACACGTTTGTCTAGTTTCATTGAAATCGGTTCAGCCGTTTCGGAGATCAGCTCGAACAGACAGATAGACGGACAGACAGACAAAAAGTATCCTTTATCTGGGGGCACGGCCGTTTTCCCACCAAGTCAAGCGAAAAAGCGTCACGGCCGTACCATCCTTTTCTCGAAGCAATTCAGACCATTTTCGACCCCCTGTAACTTCGTTGTGGATAAAACTAGAAAACTGAAATTTTCAGTAACCATGCAGGCATATTATATAAGCATATTACACGTTTTTATTCAATTTGAACCAGTATTTTTAAGAAATTATAACGGGTCAAATTTCTTAATTTTGTCACTCACTGACTCACCGATCATCAAAATTCTAAGGCACTTCTAGCAGACCTAGAAGCTTCAAATTTGGAATATAAGTAGTGTTTGGTGTATGAATCAAGGAAAAACTAAAAAATCTAGAAAAGACCGCAAAAAAAAAATTAAGCCCATACAGCCAAGTCTTCAGTTAAATTTTTCAATATTGGCTTTATTCGTAACGATGTTTTATTACGGCAGTTATTATTATATTGCGTGCGAAGCCGCGGGTTTAAGCTAGTCCCATATAAATATAGGCGCATGGTAGTGCCCCTGCCAAATCGAGCAAAAAATGGGTATTCCCGTCATGAAAACACGTGTATTAAATTATTTTTTAATGCAAAAAACGTACCTACGTGCGTATTCGTACTTATTACGAGTGCGTAAGGTTGTATAATATATATTAGAAAAACTATATACATATAGATATACATATATACAATAAGTAGAAGGTACCGAAAAGGAAAAAAGTAGAACTGTCTACAAAATACAAAAAGAAATGAGATCCCATCAAAAACAATACTTGTCAAAAAAACCAAGTCTCGCAATTCAGTTGTTCTGCGGTAAAAAGAAATGAGATCCATGTAATACCAAGTCGGTTATTAATTTATTCGGTTATAAATATATTGAGACTTGGCCATCGCACTAAATAATTGAATTTACGTGTGTTTTCAGGCGATTGAATTTACACGTGTTTTCAGGCGATGGCCAAGTCTCAATATATTTATAACCGAATAAATTAATAACCGACTTGGTATTACATGGATCTCATTTCTTTTTACCGCAGAACAACTGAATTGCGAGACTTGGTTTTTTTGACAAGTATTGTTTTTGATGGGTTACTTCTTATACCTCCAAAAATATATGTGCATAGTTTCATGATGATCGGTTAAGTAGTTTTTGCGTGAAAGCGAAACAAACAAACTTGCATTCGCAATTATAATATTAGTAGGCATTGTTTTCGCCGTAGTCGGATGAATCAATGGCAGTCGAGGATGGTCGAGGCCAGTTCGATATATAAATGTACTGAAAAATCGATTTTCAAAAAGTAATCTATATATTCATGAGAATTCATGCAGTAGTATGGAAGTTACCTTCAAACTAAGCAACAGTTCTATGGTTTGAGTAGAGTTAATCCGCGAACTCGGGTCGAATTCAGGGTGCAAAGCATATTTCCTTACTCGAATCAACTTGTTATCGGTACTTTGCTTGACGTAAAGATACACTATGATTTTACTGACCCACGCCCCTGACTCTCTCATCCCCATTACTTTGTGAAACTTTGTATAGACGCGTCCTAAGGTAATGCGATGAGACACGATAGGTGTCAAGATAAAATGTGTGCTTCAATATGAAAACGTTTACATTTTACGTAAAAATGATGACATGATGACGTGATATCACATTACGCCGCGCACTTGTCGTTCATTAGTGTATACGAAGTGATTTAACCATTTCACAGCTTTTTTGTGTCATCTACTTACAGTTTTTCAAAGCTGTTATTTAAAAACCATTTGTTTTTAAATAACGACCCACAGTAACCGGGATTATATTTTTCTTGACTCTTGAAAAGTGTGAGCGCATCCAGTTTAATAGACAGTCCCTAAAATGTGATTTAAAAAAAAATCTAGTGTTTGTTTGAGTCTCACACCTGCACCACCATTTTGCTTTTCATTTTCAAATCGATATGACGACGTGTCTGCTCCGTGCAAATAATTTAGACTGACGAACGCCGTAAATAAGGGATTAAGCGGGAACGCTAAACGCCCGTATATTTAGGATTTCAGCACTCGACGCGAAGGGTCGTCGTGGCAGCTTTAATTAAACATGCGCACGACATAAATCGTTTTTTTGCCGATAATTTTATTGGCCATATTTCGTTTTTACGCCTGGAAAAGTAAACGATCTTATATTGTCATTATATGGCACTGGCTAAACTGAAATTATTCACCAACTATTTAAATTTTGTTTGTGTAAACAGCAAAATTGTTTTTTTTCTCAATTTTTCAAAGTCGAATTATCTTCCAACAAAACGTTTGAGAGAAATTTCTTATTCAATGTGTATCAGTTGAGTGAGTGTGTGTGTCAGTTGAGTTTCTTTAAAGACGGCAAAAAATTATGAAAATCAGATAAAAAACTGAAATTGAAAACAGGCGAAAGCAAACATAGAAATATTATTCATCATTCTGGAAGTTGGAGGTCCCGGGTTCGAATCGCAGGTCGGGTCAGTATTTATGTGATGAATATTGATACTGGTATCGAGTCTTGGTTGTTATATGCGTATGGTGCTTAATACCCAAAACAGAAGCTAATGTTTAGTTTGGGGCCTAGACGTTGTTGTAATGTATCATCATCAGCCCACTTTACCCCACCGCAGGGGCTTAGGCCTCCCCCAGGGTGAGGAAGGGGTTTGGAGCTTAAATCCATCACGCTACTCCACTGCGGATTGGGGATTGTAACGACCGCCATCTGTTGACAGCGTCCGGGACTGACTGCTTAACGTGCTCTTCGAGGCACGGAGTCAGTGATAGTTAATGTATTTAAGTCAGCAAAACTCATTGGTACACGTCCGGATTCGAACCGTTGCCCTATGGCCTTGTAAATTTGAGACAGGTTTGTTGCGCTCTGGGCTATCACGACACGTTGTCATGTATACGTTACTTATTTATTTATTCGTTCAAACCGCATTCTCACTATTATTTTCTACGATTGACCAACTTCTCAATGGCGTGGAATTTACATAGAACACCATAAACTGTTCTACCAAAAGTGTGGTAATAGGCCTAGTTTGGGCCTGGATTATGTCATGGTCTGGTTGGCATCGTTGTATTCTTGGCTGTTGCTATCTTTTTCTGTATATATTTACTTCTCTTCTTCTATATACGGACTTTATTTATTTTCAATATACGGGTCTGTTAACAATTCATATTTGGATCAGGCGGGACGACTTCTATAACTTTGGGAAAACTCATAAATACACATAGGACACGACGTCCTACTTTGAGAGACAAAAACAACCACTCATTTAGGTCGCCAATATCCTTTTGATATTTAGTATTGATATTTGCTTCGGAGGAGGTTATAATGCAAATATATATAATACAAAATGAAGCCATAATGAATGGTTACGCCGTATTTCTCAGTAATAACGAACCTTTTCATTTTCCGTATCCGTTACGAGCACGCTGAAAAGCCTCCAACGATCGGCTGATATTTATGTTATTGGGTAAACATTTTTTCCCCTTTCATTGGATTGCTTATTCGAATTTATTATACTGATTCCACTTAATGATTCTAATCGTATTGAAAAGAAAAATTTCCATTCACATGAATATAACTCTATTTATATAGTATATATATTTTCTGTATGTTTAAGTAAATATGAAATTTAGGTTCTGCGAAATGCTTTAATAAACATTTTATTAATATCGTCATTAGCTTGCCCTATAAAATATTTTATTTAGTAGTAACTTTCCGTTTGCGGCTTCGCCCGCGAGGACTTCATATTTCGGCTAAGCCGTAAAGAGTTACAAACACGCAGACATAATATATTATCCAATTGAAATTATTCATGATTCACTATTTTGGTTATAATGGCTTAGAGGTAAAATATATTTTGTGGTGGACTTTTAATGCTTAATATAAACGATTTCATCATACATTATCTTTGTGTTAGCCTAACGGCTTATGCAGCGCATACTAATGCTTATTATTTGAATAAATGCGAAAGTTTATGAGGAAGGTTGGGTGATTATTACTCTTTCAGGCAAAAGCTACTTGATGAAACTTTACACTAATATAGTTTATACATCACATACATACAGTAAATATTATATAAACTATAGTATATAAATGTATTATGTGAATTTTCTAAAACATGACAATAAGTTTTACTCAATTAAAGTTACTCAAGATTTTCTGATTTAAGTACATAACTATCACTGACTTCGTGCCTCGGAGAGCATGTTCAGCCGTCGGCCCTGGGTGCCACCATTAGATGGTAGTCCTTAAAATTCACCAACCCGCAATGAAGCAGCGTGGTGGGTAAAGCTTCGAGCGCCCTCAGTCCGAAAAGAGGCCTAAGCCGCAGTGAGACATAAAAGGCTGATATGAAGATGATTAAAACATTATAGTTAAAAAAAAACTATAGTTTATTTTTCCATTTTTCGTTTTAATATTTTTTGAACTACATTCCATCAAAATTTACAAACATAAAGGTGAAACTCACAATTACCTATAAAACGATGAAATCATATACAAAGCTTTATGTCGGTGCTACTAACCACTAAGGAGTTCCCCCGTAAACTAACTATCATGGTGCATCATCAGTTCATGGTAAAAATTATGATTAACTATTAGAATCAAATCTATATACAAAGTTTCTATTCGTGCTACTAACCGTTAAGTAGTGCCCTCATGAGGAGATAATCTTCGCTTCAGCATCAATTCCTGATGAAAATCATGGTTAACTATCGAAATTTAGTAGTTTTAGTACAAAGTTTCGTGTTCGTGCTATTAACCGTTGAGGTAACCTCATGGGGAGACAATCCTGGCTGCGGCATCATGTTATATTTATCATTTCAATGTATTGTCATCGAAGTTACATACATAATATTTTTGAAATTTCAGCCCGATATTTTCAGTGGAAGTGGGTGAAAATCGCGTTCTAAGATTCCATTACATACAGGGTGAGATTTTAGTCACCAGCCAAATTTTGTCTGGATGTTAGGTATCACCAATAGACCTCATTCCGTTAATAAAAAATACAGGTTACATTTTATTAATAAATTATTTTATCTATAGTTTTATTTTAGAACGTTTGGTTGCTTTCTTAACGCTATAGTAAACGGAACGCCGCACTGCCCCGGTGACTAGAGTTATTGGTTTTTTCGGGAAATGTTTCTGTAGTTATATGTCAATATTTTTCTATTAAACGATACTAAAAGAAAACAAGACGGCCATCGGTATTTTACCAAAGATCAATACATTAAAATTTGGCTGGTGACTAAAATCTTAGCCTGTATAAACATACAGGTGAAACTTATAGAAGAGGACTACAAAACCGGGTTATGAAATTTAAATTTTAATAGTAGGTTATTGCACTGAGCAGAAAGTAATTTATTACTGCACCGAGTGCTTATTTGTGAGGGCTCTAAAAAACACGAAGGCAATATAAATTACTTAATGCGAGGTGCATAATCTGCTTTTCTTTCAACTATGCTGCTATTAAATATAATATCAAGGTCAGCACGTTCAAATTTTCCAGTGAAAATTAGGTTTGTTGACGTTCCCGACTTTTTTCTTCTTAAAACAAACGGTAATTTCTTAGCCAGGCTTAATTTAATCGCCAGGATTTTTAACTGTCAACACCATATGGCCGTCAGGTTGGTCAACCGAATGCATGCACGAATTAAAAAAAAAAAACTAAAATAGTACAGTAAAGGATTTTCAAATTTTTTTTCTGCTCTAGAGCAACAAAGTGCCGCTTTGTGCTGGATATGTAGTGCAGTTATGTTAGAATTGCAGCGAAGTTGGGGAAAAATAATTTTATATTCAGAATACTTTGCACTGCACTGTAAATAAAAACTTTTGAAATACGATTTCATATACATATATTGACGCAATGAATTAAATTCGTACAATTTTAACTAATACGTAAAATTAATGTTCATGTCTATTTTTCCTGTTTTGCTTATTCTCGTTTCAATTACATAAAGTAATAAAATTCCAATTATGCATTCGTCTGTTCGTAGCACTTCAATTGAAACGAAAAAATCCTAAAGATTGTATTAATACATTAAAAACGTATTAATACCTTTCAATTAATATAACTAAAATAATATTTTGTGTTAATAGTTACACAGGATTAAAATTGGCAATTATGTTTTCCAAGCTTTTGTAAGTTCGGTGGTTAGACAAGGAGCAAAAAAAGCTACGCTGAAAATTCACTTATTACACTCTAACGCAAAGTAGATACTCATAAACGATATGGTACGAGACTTATTTTTCATCGTTTTCGCAAATATATTATGATTTATGTATTTCATAGTAAGGGAACGTGAAAATAATGCAATGAATACAAACGTCAGATAATGCTCGCCGGGTAAGTCTAGAGATTTCCGCCGAGATCGCGTCGCGGTAAATATGACTTGGAAAGAACAACACCATCCATCATGCGTCTCGGATCCCGAGGGATTTCGTAGACTCGATACTGAAGCAAACTGAAACTATATAAAAAGTTTCCTTTGATTTTCGATTAAAACAGTGTTTTGGTACGAGTGTATGTAAATTGATAATATCCATCAGCCCTATTTATATCCCACTGCAGAGGCTTAGGCCTCCCCTCAAGATGAAGCATGATTTGATATTCCTCCATCGCATAATTAATAACAAGATAGATTCCAGTGGTATTCTCGAGAGCATTAGTTTATCAGTCCCCTTTAACTATCGTCGTATACCCGTTACAAAAACGTTCAACATTCCATACTGTCGCACCAATATTGCTCGTCATTCACCTATTATGAGAATGTGCAAGTGTTACAATGAATTTAACGTCAAATACCCAGATTTAGATTTATTTTACGAATAAGAATTTATTTTCAAAAAAAAGTGCTGAGCCCACTGTCGTGGTGTACAGACGTACCACTTTAGGCCTATTGTTAAAATTGTTGTTAGGTACCGTGAAATACAAATAAATTAAGTACATGGAAGTTATGTTGTAAGATAATAGAATTACTGTGGACACTTATAATTATTATGCTTATTAGATAAAAAGTTATGTAAATAAAAAAACTGTACAATGTGTTATAAACGCAATGTTAGTGTTGCAATAAATAAATAAATAAATAAAAAAGATGAGGGGGCTTGGAGCTTAAATCTACCACGCTGCTAAAATGCCCGGACTGGAACCACGGCCACATGGCCTTATAGATTTGAAACAGCTCGGGCTATCATGACAAAAAATTGTAATATACTTTTGTTGTAAATCTTGTAAATTGTAATATACGTAATGTACATTTGTAAACAGAAAATGGAAAAAGACCAAGAAAATTCGCTTTCTACAATGAAGCTCTTGATTTTATGAATTTAGTCTATACACATAGGTAACTTTCAAGTCGTTGACGAAACTACACGGAAGCATAGAAATAAAAGAAACAAATAACACTGAGGGACATTTGTTGTTTATTTGCTTCTCAGCACATTATTTTCAGGATTCAATAACACAAAAACAAAACCCTTAAAAAAAGATAACTCATTCGTTTGTCTTTTGATTGTCATTCCTTTGTTCAAATCATTGATCTATAGTTAAAAAATTGTGACGGGGCGATAATATATTTACATAGAAGACATAATTGATTATAGGGGTTGATTTAACACTATTTAATCCAAAGTATATTTTTGTCTGTTTGTTTGTGTTTGATACGGAATAATGCCAATCGTAAAAAATGCATATAAATCGCAAACCAAGCTGTTAAAAAATGGTTATAAAACTATAATTGAATGTCCTATAATATAACGAGCAACAGTAAGATGAAAATTAAATTGTGACATATAAATTAATTCCCTGCGGAAGACCGGGCCCATACATTGTCTCGATAAATTGTAAAATGTGCAAAGTGCAGGGCAATAAATTGTTCCGAACAGGTGCCGGCCGAGCAATAATACCTCCAGTAATGCTTTTATTATCGGGTCACGTCCACTACTATATTTTATTACTGTCAAATTTCCAATGCAGGATTTTGGTAATATATAACTTTTTCAAACGAAACCATTGTGATACGAATAAGTTAAACACCTTCACACTAAGCACCTACAAAACAGTATTAAATTTCATACTATTTTTATAGAGTTACAACTAAAAAAACATTTGGTTCGTTCTTCACTGGTCCTGTGAACTGGCCTTGTTGCACCACCGGGCCAGTTCACAGTGTATATATATATATATGTAAATATCATAAAAAATATTTATGTATGTATGTCAGTTCTTTGGTACCCATAATACAAGCTTTGCTTAGTTTGGGACGTCCTATATAGGTATTATTATTATTTTATTATCAAAATTTAGTACTTTTGTTGTTCCAGATTGATCCTGCGAAGATATTTTTTTAACGTACTCCAATTGTCAGCTAAATCTTAAACGAACTATCGAAAAGCAGCAAAACGCCCGATATTGCATCAGTTCGTCATAGTGTTTTGACAATTTTTGTGGCGATAATGACCACAGAAATAAAAATGTGTTAGAAATGTAAGTGCAACACGCCTATCCATCCATTCATCCACCCATCCATCTGCCCACATTCGTCCACTGCTGGACATAGGCCTCTCCCAGGGCACGCCACACTTGTCTATCCTCAGCCATCTTCATTCAGCTACAACACGCCTATACCTATTCTTAAATACAATCTGATGTGCCTATACCTAGTTACACATTCTCGACTATCGTATAGTAACAGGAAAAGCTTTTTCCATCATTAGTGTTGTTCCAGACAAAAAGTACAGTGAAAAACAAGCGACGTTCAGTTTTATTTAATGCAAAGTGTCTAGAAATGACTAACAAATCTTAGAATATATAATACATATAAAGCAGCGCACTTGCCAATTGAAATGTCAGGCCGAATTGAAGTAATAGTTAAATTGTGAGCACAAAATGAAGTGTCGTAGGTTTTGCGAAGTAACGTGTAGATTGAAAGTTGTTACGTAATAATTAACAGCATCTTATAGTGACGCATATCAATATTAAAATTCTTTAATGTTTTATATAAATATATTGAGACTTGGCCATCGCCTGAAAACACGTGTAAATTCAATCGCCTGAAAACACATGTAAATTCAATTATTTAGTGCGATGGCCAAGTCTCAATATCTATACTAATATTATAAAGCTGAAGAGTTTGTTTGTTTGTTTGTTTGTTTAAACGCGCAGATCTCAGGAACCACTGGTTAAAACTTAAAAATTATTGTTGTGTAGGATAGTCCATTTATCGAGGAAGGCTATAGGCTATACTAAATCACTCTACGACCAATAGGAGTAGAGCATTAATGAAAAATGTTTGCAAAAACGGGAAAAATTATTCCTTTTGAGAGCTTCCGTCGCGCGCGTTGCGTAAACGCTTGATGTTAACCAAAAATCATGTATTACGGAATTGTTTTCCTTTAAAAGTTCTAACCAAAAGTCCGCAACAGCATATGTGTATCTTTTAAGGTTAACTTACTATAACCTTTTTTATGACAATCAAATTTGTTCTAACATAATGTACTATTTGCAAAGATGTTTTTTAAACGTGATATTAATCTTTATCAAATTAAATATGTTGGTTGTCTTGAGCATTTCATGCAAATTATAATTGCCCTTTACACCATACAATTTAAATTAATATCTTACCAGTTTTTATCGAAATATGAAAACTATAGCGGGAGAAAATAAATTCGCTGTCTGCCTCTGTTCGTTAACTTTTTACTTCCAAACCACGCAATAGACTTTGATACGGTTTTCAGTAATATCTTATTTTCTTATTATCTTATAATCTATTAATCTATATAATATAAATACTTTTGATGAAGCTAAAGAATTTGTTTGTTTGTTTGAACCCGCTAATCTCTGAAACTACCAGTCGGATTTGAAAAATTCTTTTTGCCTTTGATAGCCTGAATCTAGCGGATGGTTATAGGCTATATATATGAAAACGAACTGTCTGTTTATTGGAGCAAATTGGCTTCGGCTAAAACGGTTTAACCGATTTTGATGAAACTTTACACATATGGAAAGGATGTAGACAAAAGTGACTTGGCAGTGACAGAACTTTTTGTATGTCTGTCTGTACGTCCATCTGTTTAAACCTATTTTAATGACTGTCTGTATGTGTATCTGTCTATATGAGCTAATCTCCATAACGCTAAACAGTTTTTAAGGAAACTTTGCAGACTGCAAGAAGGTTGTCAAGAGATTTGACATTAGCTACTTTTTGTCTGTCTGTTTGTCTGTACGTCTATGCGTCTATTCAATTCAATTTTATCTATTCGAGTTAATTTCCAATACGGCTGAACAGATTTTAATGAAACTTTGCAGAAGTGAAAGAAGGTTGTCAAGAGTGTCATAAGCAGCTTTTTGTGTTTGTTTGTCTGTCTATCTATCATTAACGTAAATATCTATCAACGTACAGCCGAAACTACTAAGTCTAGGAAGCTTAAATTTGGAGTATAGGTTTATTTTATAACGTGAGCATTAAGTTAAGAAAGGCTTTTTTAGAAATTTCTAACTTAAGGATGGGAATGGAGGGACTTTAATAATGACGTGTTTCAGGGTGTTTAGATTTTCACATTTTAAGGGTGGGAAACGGGAGATAAAAATTGTATCGGTTTTTTTAAGGGGTGGAAGGGAAATGAAGATTGAAAGTTTGAATAGGTGTAACTAAAATTAGTTCCAGCAAAAAGTACGTATAAACCATCTAGTACCTATAACAGGAATTTGTAGTCTACGCAAGCGAAGCTGCGGGCGGTCGCTAGTATTTATATAAAACATTAAAGAATTTTAATATTTATATGCGTCACTATAAGATGCTGTTAATTATTACGTAACAACTTAATGCTTCGAGTACGGAGATTCCAGACACAATTGATTTTCAATTGTTATGGACCACGATCGTGGTCTTAGAGACTGGACGTATTAAGACAGAAAGTCGCTTAAGTAGAGACTGAATAAATTAATAACCGACTTAGTATTACATGGATCTCACAACTTTTTACCGCAGAACAACTGAGTTGCGAGACTTGGTTTTTTTGACAAGTATTGTTTTTGATGGGATCTCATTTCTTTTTGTATTTTGTAGACAGTTCTACTTTTTTCCTTTTCGGTACCTTCTACTTATTGTATATATGTATATCTACCAGCAACGAATTTTCTTAAAGCCCTCTTTTCTTTGCGGTCTTTTCTAGATTTTTTAGTTTTTCCTTGATTCATACACCAAACACTACTTATATTCCAAATTTGAAGCTTCTAGGTCTGCTAGAAGTGCCTTAGAATTTTGATGATCGGTGAGTCAGTGAGTGACAAAATTAAGAAATTTGACCCGTTATAATTTCTTAAAAATACTGGTTCAAATTGAATGAAATTTGAAAATATGCTTATATAATATGCCTGCATGGTTACTGAAAATTTCAGTCTTCTAGTTTTATCCACAACGAAGTTACAGGGGGTCGAAAATGGTCTGAATTGCTTCGAGAAAAGGATGGTACGGCCGTGACGCTTTTTTGCTCGACTTGGTGGGGGCACGGTCGTGCCCCCAGATAGAAGTGGATATTGTTATATGAACTGTTCATTTGGATGGTCACATAGAACTTGTAAGCATATGCAAAATATACCTAAGAATCGATGTCACTTGTGTTACGCAGTATATGAAGAGGTTGACTTCAAACCCGAACCTTTAATGTAGAGGTGTCAAATAAAAATGGAAAGTTTTAGTATGCAAGAGAAACTCGTAAAAGGAAAAGATACGACACCCTCCGAAGCGGGAACTTTAACACCGCAGACCTATTGATCGCCTTTAATTATATTACTTCCTAACGCACATCATTCTGGAGGGTTGGAATAATATATCAGCATTTTTACTAGTCTTGAAATATTATTATTTTTTTCTTATTATTAATATTTCAGGGGATAGAAAAATAGTACTTTACAAGAAGAATCTAGTACGTTTAATTTGTTAAAGAAAATCTTTTTGCTCTAAATATTTGCTATAAAATTTTTAATGTCTGACAATTTTAATTTACAATGATAAATGACTAAAATTTCTCGGTGTTGTTTAAATATTTTTCCACCTGAGAAAATTATTCAGATATGTATAGGGCTTCAACGACAGACGGAGAATACGACTGTAGTTTTTTTTTAAATAAGGGAGTGTCATCATTTTCGTGGATATGAAATGATTACTTAGTCGCTTGCGACATATAGTAGTGTAAAACCAAACTGAAAACAATCCTATGAGATAATATCCCTGTTTCACTTGTTACTATTTATTTTATACATGTATACAACGAAAACCTTAATTTTGGTATCAATATAGTACTTACATACAGATATAGCTGCCACTGATTTAAAGCCCGATTCTCGCTAAGATTTGAACAGACTCTACGCGCCGGTACCCCAATAAAAGAAACAGATCAATAATATAATGAAATATTTGTCGGTTCTTTTTACGCATTTAAAATAGGTATATTTTGTTTTATTAAATAAAAAAACCATCGATTGATAAATATTTTTGTTGGCGCATCTTATGGTCTTATTTGTTTTTACGCAAAATAATACTACGTAGAGATGTCTTAATAACAATAAAAGTGAATTTATATATAATTTATGTGGATATTCAAATGTATTTTTCTTGTTTTTCACGTCTTTACGATCTATAATAAATACATACATTATTTTATGAGTGAAATATCAAAAACTAACACCTAAAAACCTTAGAAGTTGACGCGTAAACTGAGACAAAATTGAGAACAGGGCCTTTAGTAGTTATCCAAAATAAATATTGGTATAATGTTAAATAAAATGTACCAATACTTAAAAAATCTTAACTATGACGAGAAACCAATTCACAGAGTCCGGTTATGCACAGTTGTGGCCAAGGCTTGTATAGTACTTTTGTCAAAGATGCGTGTTAATTAATAAAATTTTCATACGTTTTCATGTACCTGTCCTTCGATTTCGATGGTAAACAATTTTCAATAATAGCTTTTGCAACTTTTTGTATTTCAGGTGGTGTTAAAATTGTCTTCATCACTCGTAGAACTCATTTTGAATAATTATAGTAGGTAAAGTTAACATAAACGAATTATATTGACGACTGTATTATAGTAAAATAGTTTAGGTAATTTTCACCGCCAATTCGCCTCGTTCTAATGTCGATTTCTTTTTTGTTTTTTATTACTTCTTTAAATTCATTTAATGGCGCATTCTTTTTGTCATGCCAGTTTGAAATTCAATTGAAACTTAGATGAGTTATCTCTTTAGTAATCAATGTTCAGGTTTAAAAGAGTTCGTTCCATTTTCAAAATCCATATTCGACCGCTCGAGCACGCCTGTTAAAAATTGCGGGACACTTTTTGGTCCTGTACTGCAAATATGATTTATCCCAAAGAAAGTTGTGCAAGATATGGTCGTATATCGTAGCATCTTTGAGAAAAGTATATTAATTTCTTTTTTTTAAGTCCAAGCTTTCATTTAAAAACCAAAATAATTTTCTTTTTATTCCGTATTTTCGAAGGGAAGCATTATTCCCTTGACCATTTATTTCTTAATTTCGCATAGTTTTTATACAGTAAGCTATTCAATTACAGACAGCAGAGCAAACATTTCATCAGACGAAGCGCAAACGGTGACCCACACGTAATCCTTTTAGATGGATTCGAGCTTTGTTTCGGATAAAACTAGATGTGTCGTTCGTCAACAAGAGGATGAAACGGCATTAGCTGGTCCAGGGACGTGGGGACATTAATATTCCATTAATGTTTATACTCGGATAGCCTTAACATGTACATGTTAGTAAGATTTGGTAAATTTATGCACCGGATACGCATTATTACTGAGATTGAAAATTAAATGTAATGCAGTTTTATTCTATAAGCACTCTTTATTTTATTTAAAGGTTTCGAAATTCGAAGATCTGAGAAGAGAACTTATTCATCTGACTATTTTTCTACCATGGATCTTCTAAATTCTAAATAGTAGCATGAAATTGTAATTTAATGCAGAAAAGAGAGTTCATCATAAGCACGTACAGTTCCGTAAAATTATTAATTCACACACGATTTCTATATGAATTGATAATTTTACACTCTAACGGACCAAAATATTGGTGCTCGATTAAAAACACTGAATTTGCGAATGGGAAGATTAATGTGTTTTGAGTCTATATACAGTGGTGGTCACTTAATAAAGAATGACTATTTAAAGACAAGATTTTTTTCAAACAAATTTATATAAATTATTGCATGTTTTCAAACGACTTCAAAAAAATAAGGAGGTTTCTCAATTCGACCGTATATATATTTATTTATTTATTATTTTATATCAAGTAACAAAGACTCATTTGTTAGTAAAACACCTACATTACATTACATCCTAAATGTTAGTAACATAATATAACAGTCAAAATTAAAACAAACTACAAATTACAAATCAACATCAAATTGTAATTTACTAAGTCATACACAAGATGTCAATACTTTATTTACTCTATATGAAATGGTTATCCGGGAAAGAACACAAGTCACAACAAGTCCCAATTTTCACGAAATTTAGTAAGTGATGCTATTTTTTTTATGGGCCCTCTCCCAAAACGACCAATTCACACTACATGAAGGCGGCAACAGCGACAAATAAAAGGACAATCATACTTTTTTTTAAGTGTGTTCGCAAACAACTTCGTCGTTCATTAAACGATTTTGATGATTTTTTTTTTAGAAAGGAGACGTCTCAAGAATGGTAACCATGATAAGAGAACCAGGATCTGATGATGGCGCCCCAGAGAAATTGAGGAGAACCTTCGAAAATCGTAGTGGCGACTAGTGCGTTTGTTAATTTTTTTAGCTATTCAGATGTTTGCCTCTGGGAGTCATTATCTCATGCTGCTGAGCTGATGATGGAAGCTACAGTACTCCTTAACAGTTAGGAGTTACAGTCAAAACAATTGGAAAAATAGAAGTTGTGTTAAAACTACAAGAAAACTCATCAAAACCTCGCGAGGAGAATTTTGGACATTTTAGCACGACAATAGTTTCTGTCTTAGATTGGTCAGCTAACAGCCCAGATGTAAACCCAATTGAATTGAATTGAATATCTTTGGTGCAAAGCAAATTAGTGCGAAAACAAGAGAAATGTATCGAATCGATAATGTGTACGACATTTTCTTAGAAGAACGGAACTATATCTTTATTGCAAAATGTCAAAAATTGATAAAATAAACTGTCGTCGTATGGTAATTAACAGTCGGGTACATGTTACTTACTCGCTATCAATACTAGTATAAAATTTATTTATTTGTTTATTTCACAACGTGCAATCATTTACTAACTAACCGCTTAGCCTAGTGGGTAGCGACTCTGCCTACGAAGCTGGAGGTGCCGGGTTCGAATCCCAGGTCTGGTCAGTATTTATATGATGAATACAATAAGATACCAGACCTCATTAAAATTGTGATGACATGGTCGTTTTTAAAAACAAACTCAAAGAACATTTAAATGCGTCAACTGACTAGCAGAATCTGTAAAACGCTACACGGGTGAGTTTTTTTTCTTTTTTTTTAAATCTTTATTGTAATTACATTTATACTTTGTATCTCATTATATATGAACATAATGTTTTATGAGAAATAAATTCATTAAACTTAATATTGATACTGGTACCGGTTCTTGGTTGTTATATGTATGTGGTGTCTTCGCGTGGTACCCAAAACACAACCTAATGCTTAGTTTGGGGCCTAGACGTTGTTGTGACGTACCTATACGTTATTATTATTATTTTCAGGAATGTATTATTTTCCACGTTAGATATGTTTCATTACAGTTTTATGTACAGATAAATAAAATCCAATTGCATTCATGAAACGTTAAATAGAAACATTACTTAAAAACTGTTATAGCAAAAATATAACAAAAGAAAATTATATAAGCCCATAACCATTACAGTTACAAACCAGAATATCTGTTCGCGAGAAAACTCTTAATTTAAAAAGCTTGTTGCAAAAGTTTCTCTTTTTCAAAGTAGGTCGATCTCGTAATTGTGACAAGCTAGTCTCTGGCCCTGGCGTTGCTCGCCGATAAACATGAATAATGTCCGCCCAGTCCGAACGAGAACTTTATTTTCTTACTTTGTCACCTGCTACGTCGAGATAACGCGCGTCTGCCGCAAACGCGAGGAGAATTTCTAACAATTGCTTGTTCGTCGGACAAATTTTATTTAAAGCAATTTAAAAATATTATTTAATTCGTAATATTGAAATTATAAATACTTCTCAGTTAAAATACTTTTTTAGTTAGAAGTATTACAATGATTAATTGATTATAGTAGAAATTTTTTAATATACCTAATTCATTAACACTATTTAAAAAAAAATCGTTATGATACAATGTTGTTTGGGTAATCTGATTAAAAAAAAACTTTGTTTAATAAAAATTACTAACTGGATCGATTTTGAACATTTCTAAACAAAGTAAATTTTAGAAAAAATAAATTAAAATTTTCCACAGACATGGACGTCTGCAAACACAATAAAAAAATCTTGACATGTCGGCGGGAAACAATGCAGCGATTGGACGCGCATTGTCTTATTAATTATCACATTAGTGCAATAACTATGCATTTGAAATATTACTATTCAACCATACTACTACTTCAACCATATCTTACTTTGAAAAACACATTCTTACTAAATATGCGCCGTAAACTTAATGATAAGTATTATTTTGAATGTTTTATCTCGGTATGAAGGATACAAAAAAAGTTTAGCATAATTATGGAAAATCATTTTTTATTTAAATATTATTTGTATCTATTACTAAAAACAATAATAATAAGCAATGTAATATTTGTAATCTTAGTACTTAAATTTTTTTATTTGTAGTTCAAAAGGAGATTTTCTTTAAACAATAATTTCTAGTAATTGCTAGATTTAACTCATAATGCCTTCGATCTTAAATCATAATCTTTTTAATAAAGTATAATTAATAAAAAATATTATAATTAATAATTAATAAAAAAATGAATGTATTTGTATTTTCAATAACGAATACTTTGATTTGTCACATAATGATTTTGATAGAAGACCTTTTTTTTTAAATTTTTTCACCCACTAAATTAATCCCCAAAACGAAAATTTGTTACTTAATAGTAAAGCCTAATGTTCTTTTTTTAATGTTAGATTAAGTAATTTAGGAGATGGAACCCTAGATTAGAAAGGGGAACCCTGATTGTAGTCTAGTATTTATTTATTATTTTTAAAACTGTGCTTTTCAAAATTATAAAAAAAATGTTTCTATTTTTCATGACATTCGATATATCACTTGATGCACTTAGACGACAAAAGTTTTTTTAAAATTATTTTCTGATTCGCCTCCAAAAAACAGAATTCGTTTATTTAAACTATATGTCCGGAATTCTGTACTTGTACGGAACTCTGTATTTGTACGTTTTAATTTTATTTTTAAAGTAGATTAGGAGAAAATAACCTGTGACAGACGGACAGACATACACCAAAGTGATTTTATTTTAATGGTTCAGTTTTTTCTTTTTCGATGTACAGAACCCTAATAACAATAATTTTGTAGCACCATGAACAAATTGCGGTCGTTATCACAAATTCGCTTCTTGGTGAGTCTAAACAATGCTAATTTCAGTGAGCATCTGTGACTGCTCAGTATGCGGGGGACGTCCTAGCAATTACAGGGATTATTGCCTAGCAGTCGCGTCGGGTGCCCATTAAACTCGCATTTTAAGAGAGTGCTTCCTTCCTCTTTTCGGGGACTCGAAGCGGCGGGGTAGGGACATGCATAAACCTTACGCAAGTCTCCAACTGCGCACAACACTTGCGCATAGCTAATGAACATCTGTTATTGTTTTCCGACCTGTGTGGGCGTAAGTTTGAATTATATTTGTTAACAAAGGGATGGCTTTTTATACATAATGTATATTTAAGTTTTTAATTAACGGCTTCGTTATTAATTAATGGTTAGGACAGGACGCGGACGGTTTGGCTTAATGATATAGGATTATCTAATAGAAGGTTTGTACGCTTTCTGTTGTATGGTTTATACTTACGAATGTAATTTTAAAGAATATTTTCTAGGATTTCAGGATCAAACTCCCATCTACAATTCAAAATTGTTTTAACAACAAAAGTTAAATGAAATTTTCATAAATTATTATAATTTTTTATTACTTTTAAACCCACTTGCTATAACATACAATTTAGCATAAAGCTTCTGAACTTGAACAGGTATCACAAAGTTTCAAACTTTATTTCAAGCTATAATAGGTATGCGCTGTAGAAATATAATACCAACCCTCCCCCCCAAAATTTAAAAACGAAAATGAAGTTTTTTTAAATATTCTACATTAATTTACAAGCACCTATACGATATAAGTTTGGAACTTTGTCATACCAGTTATGTTTACGAGTAAAATGCTAAATGAAAAATATTAAATGAAGATAAAGCAACATTGTCGATGAGATTAGTGGAAAATAGTAATTAGCATTTTTTTTAAACTCGCTAATTTCTTTCATGTCCCACTTTTCCCCTGTTTGCGTTTTTATCCTGAGTTCTGGTGCAAACTTTATCTACATGTTAATGCAAATTGATAATGGTCAAGAATTTTGGTCTTGGTGAAATGGTCAGGAACCCACCTGCTTTCTTAAATTTTTTAATGTTTTTTTTTAATTGGAAAATAATAAAAAAATAAAAAAAAACATTTGTGGGTTTTCGGACATATAAACTGTGTATAGTTCGCTTCAAACTTTATGGCGGATCGAAATACAACGCCTTAAGCGCTCTTGCGCAGGTACAGTCATATACCCCTCGCTCCACTGCGTCCCGCTACACCCTAAACTGGTTACTGCGACGCGACTTGTGCCTATGTTCAGATCCGCCATAAAGCTTGATTGGAACTATACTTTCAAAATTTCGTAGAATCACAAATAAAACAGCGTATTTCCGTTTCTATAATGTAGTTAATAATGATAAATAACAATTCTACTACAGCTGTTAAATGTGGTCATGATTTTAAATTGCTATCAGTATGACACATTTGTAAACAACTCGAGGAAATTAAGTGTCATGATAAAATATTTCTCACACTTAATGAACTGGACCTCTGGATTCCCTGATCTTGCCTGTAAAGGTCAGTGTATGTTATACAATAACAGTATATGAAAGATAACATGTTACAGAAAACGCGTGATCGAAAAATACGTAATTCCATAGGCCACGCAAGACGTTGTAATCGACTCATTGACAGCAAATTGTTTGTACCTGGCTGGTTTCAATACTTTTAAATTTACTTTCTATAAAAATAAATAATTAAAAACGTAGAAAAGCAATTTCCTGTAATTTAGACTTTGTTTTCCAAGCTGTGAAAATTTGTGATAGGGACAATGAAATTCACTTTTAAAATATTCAATTTGAAATGAATGTTTTCGAGCAAAAATATTTCTTAAAATATAACCACACTACAATATGCGTTCAGAGAGTTAAGATTAGAACTTTTTGTACACTGGCTTGTTCTATAACGGGTTTACGTTTATTTCGTACCACATTACCCAAAATTACAATACAATACAATACAAAAACACATTACCCAAAATTAATTTCAAAAAACACAAAGTCTAAAGAGTTGCAATAGTCTAGTTCATTTATCAAATTATGATAATATGTATAAACATTGGCGTATCCAGGATTCAAACTTGGAGGTCCATATTTTTTAGTGATTTTAAAAGCCATCACGTATTGACTAGAAGCCCTCTTGTGCGTTTACCGTCTAACCACTCATACTCTAACTAGCTCGTGTAAGGTGAGGAGTTTCAGTCCGAGTTTCAATGCAAGAGGTCCCCGCGCGCCGGACTTCACTCACGCGAATTTGCGATTGACATTTTTGATAGATACTGTGGAGAGACATTTATGAATGTATTAAATTAGTGCTATACATTTACGTGCTAGGTACGTACTACGATCTTAATACGGAAGCTCGGGAATTTCTGTTAATTCATAAAGACTCAACTGACTCAAAGGGATCGTAGGGGGTATTTGATACTAATTTCAACTTGATACCTCCACGCGTTCCGGAGAAAAGGGGTCCTAGACAGACTGATAGACGTACAGACGGACAACGATATAATCCTATAGGGGTCCTTTTTAGAGTCCCGTACATCAAGGAAAAAAAAGAAACTGTATAGGGTCATTCTGGTATTCATCTGTCCGTCCATCTGTTACAGCCTACTTTCTCCGAATCTACTAGATGCAAAAGTTGAAATTCGATACGTATGTATAGAGTTTGGTGACCCACTAACAAACGTACAGCGTAAATGAAAGATTTCCATTTTGGGGAGCATAGTACAAAATTAAAAAAACCCTTTTCTAAGGACTCCCAGTGACATGTCAAATGAAAAACGTACAAGCATATTTTATTGAAAAAAATCTCAAGTGCGTCATGGTTCATATTAAATAAAAGTGCTTGTTATGAGATATAGGGAGATAATTTTGTTTATAATTTTTATTATAATTTTAAAATGCATAGTTTAGTAGATATTAAAGAAAATATGTGATAATCTCCCATTGCCTCCTGTATCACAAAAACAACTAAGACTAAAATTAAATTAAAAGATCCGGAATATGTTGCCTCACCCATAGTTTACAGGAATATCTAAACGAAAGTTCTTTTCATTCTCGCAAGAAACGGGAAATATTCACGAAGAGAAGATGCATAGATATAAAATGTGTTGCTTAATTTTCTGAGAACTAATAACTCAGTTTGCCTAGTGGTTACTATAGTAGGTTATTTACACGAAGGAATCGGTTTCAACTTTTAATCTAAAACACACTAGGTGAAGTGAGCCTCTCCGTGCTAGTCCAACTCGCACTTAACCGGTTCCTTTTATGATTCTCAACTCTAAAAATGCCATGTTTGAACAGATCTAGTTACATAAAATATGGTCAGCACTTAATTAACACTATACCTACCTATTTAATTATATTAGGTATTTTGGTGTGTAAATAATTTTCTATTTTACTGAGTATTAAATAGAAATGTATAATTTTCCAATGCGTAGATTTTCTTGCCGAATGTTTTTAACTTAATTCATGTCATTGTGTTTAAGAGGGGGGTGGGGGGTGGGGGTGGGGGGTTCCCACGGGCTCCCCTGAATACGCCACTGTGTATAAAAGTATAAATAAAGTTATGGTTTTTGGAAAATTCAACGAGAGCCAATGTGTCGCCTGCTTTGCGTTTTCTAAATAACGCAAAGTGATTCCTATTTCGTTTACACGCAGAACTAATCATATTTTGCTTTTGTTATTTCCTATTCGATTTTTTTTATACTTGGCACAGAAGGTGCCTCTAGTTTTGCGGGTACCATTCTGAGACTGATGTTTCCCGTATACTCAAATTTGTAACTTATTTTATGTTTAGTTCGCCATAACAAAGAAAGTTTAAAAATGACCGGGTTTAGTAAGTTCAAAAAGTGTTTGTTCTCGTTCTCCTGGATAAGCTCCCAAAAGGTTTATAATATGTTCATGAGCGTTTCGTTCAATATGTACTTAGTCATGGACAAGTTTTAAGGTTCTGAGTACATAGAAATACCACAGAGTAAAATAAGTCGTCTTATTTTACTCTGTGAAATCAAGTCACTCTTGAATGTATTTTAGTACGTATATGAGCAATCTTCGTATGTTTAGTCAATAATTATTTCCGACTCGTGGATTGGGTTATAAACTGAAAATACTATAGTAAGTTACTTGTATATATATTTACAAGAAAATTATTGCTTCCGTCCGAAAAATATTTAGTAAGTATAACTTTCAAGTTCACCTAACTTCCGTAATTAAATTCAATAATGATAATACCATTCTGTATAATGGTAACATTTTAACTACATAACGATGGTCCATATACTTGTATTTGGGATGATTTTCAAATGCAAATTCAAAAACTTTTTATTCAATATAAGATGTTTACACACACTTATCGAAAGTCAAAATAAATTGATTAGGTACCGGTTCAAAAACTAGAAGGAGAAGAACCGACAAAAAACTCCTGCCTGTTTATTTTATTTAAATATATGTTGTTCTTCATTTTGTTTTTTTTTTGTTTTTTTTTAAATAATGCAATTTAGTTTTGAAAGTTTTTTTAATATTTACTTACTGACCAGCGGTACATACAAAATTGTTATGTTTGACTTGTTATTTATCACATGACTTGTCCACTTAATATAAATGAACTTTATGTTACAACAAGCCCGTTGGTAAATAATCCGAAAATAATGAAGCTGAGATTAAAGTTGTGTCCGCACAAATACAGAACACAGCGTCACATCAAAGGAAAGGGAGATAGATGGATTAAACGTTGCAGCCTGCACGCCACGTGTCTAGATAAGAGAGCTTGTAAATGTTACTAATACAACACCCTCCCCGGGGATGGGCTGATTGCGTATATCATTGGCGTATCTGTGTATCGAGCTTTTACGAAAGCTATACAAAAAAAAAAAAACAGAAAATAATCGAAAATTTAAAAAGTTAATAAACTTAGTGATTTTTTCAAAATATTTTGTATGAAATGTTTAAAATGATTTGCAATCCTCAAATTTTGTATATTGCTAAGCAATCATATTAGCTGAAATATTTTTAATTTGATACAGATGGTCTAGGAGTTATCGTATTGTATAGGCACGTATTTATAAAACTCTTTACCATTTTTGTGTCCAGCTTTTTACTAGCGTTTCTATTCATTCACAACTGCATACTATCATAATATAAAATAAAATGAAGTGATCTAGGTTATCTGCTTGAAATTCAGGAACATTAGCTTATATTGTATAGCTAGTATACGTATATATTTTAAAAAAGAATATTTAAGTATGTGTATCAGTTGTCTAGTAACCCATAACACAAGCATAATACTTACTTATTTTGGGGCTAGATGGCGCAATGTGAGATGCTTCGTGTATTATTATTATTATATTATTTTGTGTTCTGAAAAACAGGCGGTACCAAACTAACAAGCACATATTTTTATAGTTACAAAAACAAACCCCTGCAGATTTTCTCAGACAAGTGTGAAACAATATACTATTTATTTCGTAAAGTTATGTTTGATAAAACGAATAGAAAAAAATACACTTCGGAAAAGCTCCCGTCGGAACGCGTAATTCTGGGTAAACGGTACCCTATAAGGGAATACTTACTATCGATTTCAATATTGTTATAGGCCGATAACCGCGATGGTGAGCACTTAAGTGTATGGCATCGAATCGAGGTCAACTCCACGGAGATTGAACTACCGAAAATAATTCCCAGAACGCACGCAAGCACCGAAACCAATACCACAAGAAATATTTAACGAAAAACCGTCACGATTTCTGTTTGCTTTCGATTTAACTAAACGATGATGCCGTAAAATGATAAGAAAAAGATAAAAACGTAAAATTCAAAAAATTCAAAATTCAAAGTACAAGTGGATGAAGACTTAACATTCGAATTACTTCAAAAAATATTATTTAATGAAAGTAAATTGGAAAGAATTACGTTTGCTCTAAAAAACTTTGTCCATTCTTAAAAACTACATAATAAAAAAGGAAAATTTCATACAAACAAAAACAAAGAAAGGATGTCATACTCATTTAGTAGAATAAAAATTAATGAACCTAGTGCAACTATGGTGATGCCGCATCCATATATATCATAAATAATAATAATTTATTGATATAATATCATATATAATATATCAATAAATAATAATTAAAAATAATTTCAAATGTTTCGGAGCCTATTCTAAACAAACATCCGGAAAGACAGACAAAAATTGTAAAAATATCGTAATAGCGTATCTGACTTAAATATGTGCAATAATTTTAGAATAAGAGAGAAATATTTCAATTATATTCATTTGGACAGTTAAAGTAGATATTTTTTGAAAACCACAAGAAAAAAAATCGTGTTTAAACGAAAAACCTTCACAAATTCAGGAATTTTTGAAGCCTAATTTCAAACAAGAACTTTTTAATATTCATACCAAAAACGTTAATTTACAATTATCGACACAATTACAACAACATACGCTATCCAATACAAGTTCAGGCAAAGTTCAGACTCGGCGTATGCTATCAAAGGACAACATTATGCAACAAAATAATGTTATTGTACATGGGAAAATCCTAACTATATCATGAACACGGAAGGACGTTTATTCCTGTCTTTTCTTCACGCCGTAATGAAATAACGGAACGACGTTTTTTTTTACAGGTAATACTATGAAGAAGCTGCGAATAACATCTATTATATTTAGTGATGTCGAAGACTCCCGTGGGATTCCATAAGAGAAAGTAATCCAGATTAGAAATGGATGACAAGCAAAAGACACGATAAGAAGTGGCCTTTCATCTCCTTATTTCATCATCATATATTTATTTCAGCTTATTTATTGGGTTATTTAAAAATATATAAAAACTATTTTTTTTATCCCGGCGTTTTTTATTAAATGTTATTTGTATATTGTATGTTTGTTTCATATTTTACACCAAACGCAACGTAACAATTTATTTACTACGCTTTTTATTCTGTGAAAATAGATATATACGCCTTTTATTCTGTGACATATATAATGTAATAGTAAAAATTATAAAGCTATGTAGAGAAAATGATATGGCACCAGCGCTGTAGGTAATAGAACGGAAAAACTAATAGAATCTGGAGTAATTTAATAAGTAAGGTTGTTATGGATAAGAGTTACCATTTAAATTCCTCTTCTGACATCATCAAATAAAATCATTTGAAACTAGCTTAGAATGTACATTTGAACTGGGCCCACAGAAGGAACGCGACGTTCCAGTTAATCGTTTAGCTTTTTAGAAAAATCTGAAATTTTTCAAATATTTATACTTGTATTTATTGTTTTTAATTTGCAAAACGAAAAATTAGTTTTCGTTTTTTAAATAATTGTGTTTTAAAGTAGTCCTGTGTCCAACAATCCTATAGGCCGATTATGATGGAAAAGTAGTTTTGAAGAAATTTATATTGAAGCACCCCTTGATGGTTTTTAACCGCAAAAGTTTTTTAATATTCTGCTGTTAGCTGATACATAGATAGCTACGTAATACAAAGAACAGTATAAAATCGACTTAGTCATTTGAAAGAAACGCTTTTACTGCAGCGCCCCGGGGTTCTATAACCGCAAAATGTGTTTAAGAACCCGCTCTGAGATGACGTCTATGTAATGCAAAAAAACGCATCAAAATCGCTCTAGTGCTTTTAGAGAAACACATGTATTGTAACATATTTTGGTGCCTAATAATCGTTAAACTTTTCTAACCTTCTCTGAGGTAATAACTATGTTAGGCAAAAAATTGTATCGGAATTGGTCCAGTCATAGGGCAACATGTTTATGCAGTGCCTCTTGGTTTAGCTTCGGTCTAGAAATTACACCGCCTATGTCACTTCTAGAATCATAGTGAACATTTTAAAAAAATCATTAAAATTTTTCAACTATTTCACAAAATCGACGCGTCAACTTACACAGACCAGATCAAAATCAAAGTCAGCGAAACGAATGTGGGAATCATCACCTCGAGAACCCCTGTCCGATTCAACTTCGGTAAACGACCTGACTACGACACCTACCTCCGTAGCCTCATTCTATAAGGAGATCTCTACAACTGTCTGGGGCAGGTCAAGAGGACCATGGCAGACAATAATAATACTAGTGAGTTTGGGATGCCCATGCAGCAACCCAACCAGCTATTGATTTTAACCCACACCTTCGAGAACAACAACTGGCTACAGGAAACCGGCTGAATTCAACGAGGGGATTAGTCAAAGCGTCACAGATAACGTCTCGATTAACTGGAGCTGAATCGTCGATTATGTTTTTCTGTGGTTAGTTGAGCAATCGTTTCTCATTCTACGATCAAGTTTCTTGATTTGAGGAATGTCAATTACTTGAAAAGAGACACTGTTCTGTCCATACACCTGCAATAAGCCTGTAATAGCAAATTAATAAACGAATGAATCGATTCAACTGACGACGCAGCTTTTAGTTAATGTTTGTATAATTGACGTTTCAGCATCGCGATCAATGTTAAATATCAATCGCTAGTCCATAAATTAACGATTTCGCAAGCGTTTCAGAACTCGGTTGTTAGTGTTGAAAAATGCTTTCTTCGTTAAGAAAATTGGGAAATATACGGGAAAAAGTCGGATACCTAATACCTGATAATACTATTGTCCACCTCTAATCATACATATTATGAAAACCTCTATATTCGGATAACCCATGTATATATTTTCATAAATACCCAGTAAACCTTCAATACTTATTATTTCATGGATGTATATCTAATTGTAGATGAATAGATTTTCGTTATTTTACTCATAATAGGATAAAAAATGTATTATTCATTCAAAAAATTCTTATTTGTGTGTGTCGTGATAGCCCAAAGCGAAACGAACCTGTCTCAAATTTATAAGGCCATAGGGCCATGGTTCGAATCCGGGCGTGTACCAATGAGTTTTTCTGACTTAAGAACATAACTATCACTGACTCCGTGCCTCGGAGAGCACGTTAAGCAGTCGTGCTGTCAATAGATGGCGGTCGTTGCAATCCCCAACCCGCAGTGGAGCAGCGTGGTGGATTTAAGCTCCAAGCCCCCTCTCACTCTGGGGGAGGCCTAAGCCCCTGCAGTGGGGTAAAAGTAGGCTGATGAAGTGAAATGAAGTGAAGAAATTGTTATTTTAATACAAACGAATCTTCAGTACTAAAATGATCGGGTTTTACTGTTTTTTTTTTATGTGATCAGTAGGTGTTTAATAACATTCTCATAACAAGAGAAAACGAAAAGAGGATCGAGGTTCGAAACGGGTTACTGAACAAGAATCGGGATGGAAATACGATTAGAAATAAGATCAATGACATGTGTAGAAGTCAGAACGAAATGTCAAAATAAATAAGTTGAATATTCCATACAGATCCACTTGAACGGAGTAGCGCGGGTCAGTTCATAAAAAGATAAGAAGACAGCATAAATATTATTAACAATTATATATAAAAAAATGAGACCATAATAAATTATCTCAGTTGACGTTACCGTGTTTCCCAGAGTTTTGATCAGAAACGACACATTTTATATAAAAGTGAAGCGTATTATAAATACACTCACAGTCTAACGAGACACTTTAAGAAGTGATAGTAATTATATATGAAGTTAAAAATAGTTTTATTTGTAGCAACGTCTAATTTAGTTTTGGACTGAATTAAATCTATTATTAGTATTAAATTAAATAGTAAATATTACTGATAGGGTATCCTTTTACGTCTATCATCTACCAAGGTATATCCTTCTTAAGTAAAATAATACAGTGAAAAGACAACATCTCTGTTTTAATTATATTACAAATTAAATCTATATTGACGACGGGTTTCTTTATTCAAATCAAATAACAATTGAAGAGCTGAGTGTGATAAGAGGTTATTTACCACTTTCATCAAAAATGATTTAGGTGTATTTTTTGGATAGTATTTGAATAGTATATTCAAAAAATACACATAAGTCATTTTTGATAAAAGTGGTAGATAACCCTTTGTCACACTCAGCTCTTCAATTGTATTTTCTACTTATTCACTATTTACATTTAAACTTGTAAAATATACATATATATATATAAATATATTATATATAAACATTATTGTATATCGACTACATTATTCTACAGACAAATAATTATACTCTCGTAACTGTTTCACAGTTTGCAATAATGGCGTGCAAGATTATTCTGTTACTCATGGTGCCAGCCTGCGTGTTCGGTAACATGCACATCAACATAGAGGCTTCGTCGAACTCTGATGACACCGCTGTTAGCTACGCAGGTGAAGATATTGCCGTGATCAGCGCTGAAGAAGAACGGACTTTCCAAGTTCACGAAGAGAAATTAAAACAGGCAGTCCAAAATTATTTTGGAAGGTGGCCCGATGACGTATTTGTACGCGGACCCACGCGGTGGAATCTTTACAATCGTTACGGTTGGAATGAAGTGCAACGTGTGCTAACGCCCACCTCGGCTCGAGTGATTAGCATTTCGACCCGGCCTGTAATAGTATCAAGACAGGAGCTGCGCAACAATGGTCCAGTACCTGGCATCTTCAATGCAGGAATGTCGCAGAATCTCGAGACTACGGCTTCCACCATGTGGAGTACCGGCGGGGAGCTTAGTGTGGGTCAAGAGATCTCCGTGGGTGTGCAGTTTCAAGTCGCTCAAATGTCAGCAACAACCAGAATGAGCTACACCTCCACATGGGGTAAAAACACAGAAAACTCGAAATCAATCATGGTAGGTACGTCGTCTGGGGTGGAGGTGGAACTGCAGCCAGGTGAGGTGGTGCACGTCGAACTGATGGCAACAAGGGGTACTATGGAGGTGGAGGTGGAATACACCGCCACGTTAAGAGGCTACGTAGCAGTCAACTACGCAGACACATATAAAGGTCACTATTTCTGGGGAATTGATGTGCGGACACTGCAGGATGCCGTTGGGGTTCCTAGAAGCGTGAAGTCTAAAGCCATTATAAAAATCGGTTTTTACTCTGATGCGAAAGTTGAAATACGACGTTAACGTTTGAATTGAAAAAAGTTTTTATTAATAGTTAACTACTAGAACAAATAATCCTTGTGTAAAATTTTGAGTAATTTATAGATAGTTTATTGTAAATAGTGACATCAATTGTATAATTTATTAACAGATCGTCTCTGCTATAAAAATAAAGACCAATTTTGAAAATATTACCGTAATTTATAAACATCACGCCGAGAGCAAGCGCTTGTAAAGTTAACGAAAATTCACAAATATATTGAATCATCATAATTTCAACCGCTGACTGCTTACCATAGATCTCCTCTATAGATCTCCATAACACATGATTTTAAGCCACCTGAAACCAATGGCAGCCTGCCACTTTTACCAAGGCGTCAATCCACCTAGTATATAAAAAAATATTAAATGAGTTACCTGTTTAACCAATATTTGTCTGAAAGGTATCGGTAACACATCATGGGATCTCAGGATATAAACGATGTATGTGGAATGATTTGAAAACTTGAATACTTTAGAAATCGAATGCAATATCGATTCAACTTAAGCGTTGTTATATTACTATTTGAAATTTCAATGTTAAAAACGTAATTCTGTATGAGTGAGTTGCATTCATAACGGCTAATCGACTCGGCGAATTAGTATGCGCACGAGGTCGCTATGCGTCCACTGTCTGGACCGGCCGCAGATTATATTAAACCTACGTGCATTTCAGGAGTTCGTTTTGAAATATCTGATAGGTTGCGTTCATAGTTTACCATAAAATCGTATTAGTAAAATATGCCATGTCTAAGCATGTATTTCATAGTTTGTCAGACGTGATGTCCTTTTAAAGGAAAATTTATTTGTTTTATAAAAACTTGTCATCGATGGATTTTTCAGGAAGAATGTTATGCAAATACCTATTTGATTTGCTGTGAAATATTGTTTTAGATAACTTTTCTTGTTTGTGCTCTGTTGTTAATAATATCAATTTAATAATAATAATAATAATAATAATTTAATAATATCAATTTGACGACCGCTTAGCCTAGTGGGCAGCGACCCTGCTTGCGAAGCTGGAGGTCCCGGGTTCGAATCCCAGGTCGGGTCAGTATTTATATGATGAATATTAATACTGGCACCGGGTCTTGGTTGTTATATGTATGTGGTGTCTTCGCTTGGTACACAAAATACAAGCTAATGCTTAGTTTGGGACCTAGACGTTGTTGTGATTGTGTGTGTTATTATTATTATAAAAAAAAAATGTAACACACTCCAAATGTTAATTTAATTTTTTAAGTTAAGTTAATTAATTTTTAATTCTATATCTATAGAATCAAATGATTGGAGTGATGGTTACAAGTGAGAATAGGTGTGACGGTATTTGTTATTAACATAGATATCCCTATTAAATTAGTCAATTAAATTGTATTAATTTATTGCTCTATTCTGCAATATTCACACTGTGAATATCAATTGTAAATATAACATAAAATATTTTAATAACAGGTGCCATGTGTACTGTTCTGTTGATAACATCTCGAAAACGCTGCTATTCGGCATGTATTTTAATTAGTTATATTAATAAATAATATGAGCTTCCCTACAAATGTGTACGTTTTATTTTTATGCATCGGATCGTTATTAGTCACTGCAGTGGGTCCTATTAGAAAACACATATTGGGCTTTATATTAATGTAATCCAATAACGTGCATAGTTTGAAAACTAAATCTAAACAACGTAAAAGACTTATATTTAAATAGTCACAGATGATTGCACTCGAAGACATGCGAAGGCCAACCATTTTTAATTTTCTCAAAAGCTCAATTTCTAATTTACAACTTTTCTCCATGAAATATACTCTAAAAATCTTAAAAAATCGTGTGTGTGTTAATCCACTGCATTTATATTAGTAAATCAAGTGTTAATAGAAACAAAAACATAGTTTTTTAGTTAATTACTGTTCCAATAGCTGAGCTTTTAGGTATTTATTTAACATAATAGCTCTGTCTCGCTCAATATATACCTGAAAACGTTTGCGCGTACGGACAGACAAGTACGGGTGGCTACGCATTGCTCACGTTTGGAGTTTCGAGTTGCCGGTGTCTCACAGCCCTTAGGACAGCAATAAGAATAAGCGTTGATTCTGACAGACGTCACCTCATCAAGATCTTTTTGATTTCATAGTATCTGTCAGTCGTTATTACAATAAAGTAATTACACTACCATATTGTCTCTTCCGCCAACCCGCATTGGAGCAGCGTGGTGGATTTAAGCTTCAAGCCCCTTCATGTTGAGGGGAGGCCTAAACCCCTGCAGTAGGGTATAAAAAGGGCTGATAGAAGGGAATTCTCTTGGACAATTAATAAATTTCAATGTACCAAAGCAATAAAGTTCATTACTATTATATTTTATATATGATCGCCGATTATATTCACTTTTAAAGTGCAATCTACGAAATTGACACAATTCGCTTGATGTATTAGTAAAGTTGCGAATTGGCTCATGGCAATATTTTCAGAATTTTGCATTTGTTTAACCTTTATCTTATACCATAATTTGTCCATGTGCTAAAGAACTTTTTATTAGTTTTGGCAAGAAATAGTTCTGGCTGGCTGGCCTAGCTTAATGAGCCCATTTATAATGACAGACTGATTAAATAACTCTGTCTAAATATAACGAGAGTTTTTGGTAAGGATTTGCCTCCCTCTAAGTTTGAATCTCAGTTTCCTGAACCTGCAGAAAGAAAGTTGTGCCGCATACGCTCAGTATATTAAAAGGCCAACTAGACTTCACTGTTGCGCCTTCAAAAAACTAATTTGCCTGCGATGCTCCTCTCGATTGACTGCAAATTAAAGTTTTTAGAATAAGGGCAACTTTGAAATTGACTTGTGCCTTATTGAACCATGGTTTTTTAATATTTTTTTTAATATTTAGAAAAATTAAAAAAAAATATGAAAAAACTAAATGTCACTCTTTTTAACTTTCTTTATTAGAATAAAGAAAGTTAAAAAGAGTGACATTAGTAATTTTATAGAAGTTCCATTATTTTAAGTTTTTTTTTTTCGGTAAGTTTTTACATTTAAGCATGAAACGTCTTAAAAATGATAACATAAACTTTTACTTCATTTTTAAGACTTAATTAACAATTATTTATACAAAAAATAACGTCGGTAAAAATAAAATATTACGAAACATAAATATATTAAAAAAAATGTATGCAAACCATGATAAATTTCGTCTGACAGGCTGACTACACCTCAGTCGAATGTTGATGAAAAAGTCACTTCAGTTGCAAAAGGTTAAACAATCATATTTCATTAAATGTTTTGGCTTATGGAATATGTTAAAGTGTTAAGCTAAAACAAACATTCAATGTAAACGCGCCCTGCCGAATGCGGCCGCCATTGATTTTGTGTTTGCAAAGCTAATTGCGAATTGCGGTACAGTACTTTCCTATTTTATTTTCATTGTGAATGTCTCTTACACTCATAAAGGGCAATAAATTTTTATTGAAATTCGCATACACATTTTTTTGTAAAGCGATAGTATAAGTTGTCATATGTCGTGATAGCCCAAAGCGCAACGAACCTGTCTTAAATTTATAAGGCCCCATAGGGCCATGGTTCGAATCCGGGTGTGTACCAATGAGTTTTTCTGACTTAAGTACATTAACCTATCACTGACTCCGTGCTTCGGAGGGCACGTTAAGCAGTCGGTCCCGGACGCTGTCAGTAGATGGCGGTCGTTACAGTCCCCAACCCGCAGTGGAGCAGCGTGGTGGATTTAAGCTCCAAGCCCCCCCTCCTCGCCCTGGGGGAGGCTTAAGCCCCTGCAGTGGGGTAAAAATGGGCTCATGAAGGTGAAATGAAGAATAAGTTGGGTAATAAAGAATATTAATAGGGATTCTAATTTTTTAACACAAAGCTATTGTATTGTGCGTATATACCTACGTATATATATGTATATGCGTTGTGAATGAAACTCTTTTATGAAAACAACTTCGGCAACAGAATTCTAATGTAAATTTTAAACTTTATATTTTTACAGAGGTTGCAGCTTAATATTCTTAAATCATTTCTTAAATCAAAACCGCGTTCAGGACCAAATTTTTCTAAACGTCACTGCTAAGACGTCTTCAGCATAGCGTGTGAGCCAGAATTAAAGCACTCGCGCCACCTGGCGTCCATTTGCTACTGATTAGTCCTTTTCTTCTATTACAATCTCCAGTCGCAAGTAGACAAATCATCCCATTGCATTAGATTTGTATCAAATGGAATACTTTAAGGATATCGTCCGCAGGTATTGTTATTGTGCCAATGGATTCAAAGGCCTCAACTAATTAAGTATACATACAGTGTATTCGATACCGTGTAATTAATTATATGACTTTGTGCGCTAAGTGAAACGCACAGCAAGCTATTTACTCTTTGTTCCGCTTTCCACCAATTCGAAACGAATTTAGTAATCAGGCTTTAAAATTTACATAATTTGTAAATTTATTGCTGTAAAATTATTGTTATTTTTCTGCACTTGTCAGTTTAGCCATCACTTGTTCAAATCTGACTGTCTCACTGGTATTCTGCTTGTCAAGCGTGTCGCCTTGAGCACGCTGTAATTTTTACGAAAAACTATTATACTGATACGTTGATGATGTATCGACTAACTAGTAAATATAAAAATAAAAAATAATAACTTATAATAGTTTCAATAGTCAACATGAATTTCTTTCGAAATAATGACTATTTATGGTTTTATCTCTGCATGGCGGGCGGACACCAACACTGACATGATCGTAATTACCACAATTAACAAGGTCGATATAGGTATTTCCCTTGTTTTACCGAATGATTGTGCTAATTACCGAAGCGTCAGCATCCACCCGATGTTTAAAAACATATAAATATATTAACATTCGTAGTATTTAACCACATATATCGTCGTTATTTCACAGAATAAAACATGTCATTTATTTTTGAATTACTACATATTATTTTTCATATCTTTTATCTGCGATTTAAAATTTGTTAAAAAGCGAACAATATGAAGGTATGAGCCACTACGCAATGAGCACATCTGATAATATTTAGAAGCTATACCCTTGCGACGTATACATGCATGCTGGCTTTTCTAAGTTTCAGATTTCTATATAGGAAAATTAAATATATGAAAATGAATGAAAAAAGTTCATTTATACAGTAAACTAGCGATCTAAAAATTATTAAAAAAAAACAGTTAAATACTTCAGTTGTAAGTAGGTACGCTAACAACTGAAAAACTAATATAACACTTGACAGTGTGTATCTATACCTATATATACTTTATAAAATGGAAATTTGTTGAAATATGACGATTATACACTAAATACGATTATAGATTATAGATTAATAGACTAAAGAAAAGTCCGCGATGGCATATGTCTTTCTTTTATGGATAGCTGACTATACCTATTTTTATGTTTAAAAAAATGGTGTCATATGATGAGGTAATTGGAAAACTATTTATACGGATACAGTATTAATCCATATCAAATTAAATATGTTATTTACCTTAAGCATTTCATGCATATTATGATTACCCTTAACACTATACAATTTAAATCAATATCTTAGTAGCTATCGCCAAATATAAATATCAATTAAATAACAAGAAACTGGACGCTGCGACCGCCGCGCGCCGGCCGGCGTGGTTAGGTTGAAGTTAATGTTGTATACAGAGAATTATTGTAGTTTGTTTTTATGTATTTATTCTTTACTTTTTTAAATATTTATAGAATTGAAAATAAAAAACATTATAAATACTCCAAGTAGGATGAATTTACGTTACATTTGAATCTAATTAAATTCCATCCACATGTTCGACGCAACAAGTTAATAAACTACGCAGAAAAAACACTACGGCTTATATGCTCTGCTACCCGTGCGAAGCCGGGACGGGTCGCTAGTAAGTATATACAATTGTAAATTCTTACTAAAGTCGGCATAGTAGTTGTAATTTTAAAAAGAAAAATGCCTATGAATATTCTAGTGACCATAATTGCAAATCACTCGAATAAAATTGAATATAAAACATTTGGGTCACGGGCGCATCCTTCACTGGCTGCGGAACCCGCTAGCTGTTTTTCATCCTCCTCCAAAATGAATGTACGGTTAGTTCGGGACTAGCGTTGATTTATGTCGGTCGATCGCCGCTGTTTAATGTAAAATTGGAGTATAAATCGACGTTAGGAAATGGATTCGATGGGGGGGAGCCGATACAATATGCCGCGTTTACGTTAATAAATTAAAACTTAATACATGTAAAAGGGTTTTTGCTTAATATAAACGGTTAGTAGAGATAGTCACGAAAACATAGTCAGTTTTTTATTATCTATACTTTTATAAAACTACTAGCTTTTCACCCGCGGCTTTGCTCGCGTGAACTACACAGTTGTCCGGGACAGTTAAAGGAACGCGATGCTCCGGAACATTGTAACACTTTCTAGAACATTCTGAAACTTAACTCCCTAATAAATCTCTATACCTAATTTCATAAAAATCCATTTAGCTATTTTATCATGAAGAATACCACAAGTCGGTCCCAAAATCAGTCAGCCGTTTTGAAGATTAAACGGAACAGACAGACAAATTAACAGACACTAAAATTTTTTATATGTAAATAAAAAAAATTGCTTTTCACTCCTGACAATGCCTCCTTTATGTTTGCCAAATTTCAGTAAAATCGGATCAACCGTTTTGACGATTAGCCTTAACAAACAGACAGACAAACACACAGACAAGAACCAAATTATGTCACTCCTGATAACCTCCTTTTTTTGTTTGTGAAGATTCATAGAAATGGTTTCGTCGTTTTGCAGGCGAATCGGATCGCAGGGCGAATCGGATCGCAGGGCGAATCGGATCATAATAAGCTATGCAAGTGATTTTAATTATTATAAATATCGGAATAATAATAATAAGATGGCGGTAGTGTCTAGTGTTGTGCGTATGCAAATCGATATTTACAATAATTAAAATCATCTGTTTAGCTTATTGTGATTCAATTTGCCCTGCGATCTGATTCGCCTCGGTCTACCCTACAGGTATCAATTACTACTACTACTAATTATTTTTCAAAGCATAGAGAGTTATAAGTAAACAGTTATTGTTTAATGTTCCCAAGCATTATATTATATCAGTTACAGCACTAAAACCTGTGCTAAAACTTTATTAAAAATATATGGATTTAGAAGTCTACCAGAGCAGGCGGTTCAATTAACACGATAAGTCGACTGTCTACAGTTGTTAGTTTCAAGTCTAACGAACTTAATCACGAGTATCAGAGTTGAGAGCACTCGAAACAGCTAGACCTCACTACGGCTTCTATAGTTTATCTTAAAGCTTAATAGATATGTACCTCTGTGACAGTAGTATGTAATTTTTTTTCTAAGTTCACTCTGATGATACAGATATCGAAGATTTAGAAAAACAGAGGAAACACGAAATGTAAAACTGTATTATAAAGTGCTCAATTGAAAATTTTTGATTAATAGTTAATCTGATATTTGATAAATCGATGAAATACTTACGCCTAATTTTTATAAATATTGTATTCGCCGTCGGGAATTTTCGACGTTTGCTACAGAATTTTTAATATAAACAGCTATTCTAGAAAAATAATGATTTTTAATTTATTCCACATTTTTAGGATTCCGTATTAAAAGAGGACCAATGAGAACCCTACTATTACTAAGGCCGATGTCCGTCCGTCCGTCGATCTGTCACAGGGGTGTATTGTCTGAACCGTAATAGGTAGACACTTAAAATTTCCAAAACGGTTAAAAATAAAGAAACTCGTTTTTTTTCGACGTTTTTGATGATTAATATTTGTGAATGCATTGTTTACGTAAGTATGTAACTACTACAGCCGCTATAACAACATCTAATAAAAACAAAATAAAGTTAGAAATTAAAGGGAGTTAAAAAATTTAGTTAAAAATTCTACATACAAGAAACGTGTTCTTTTATATTGTACGGTGGTACGGAACCCGTCATGTGCGACTAGCACTTGACCGGTTTTTATGTGTTAATAACATTATTCTTACGCAAGTGCATTTAACGTAAAAATTACAAAGTTGCGATACTATGAAGGTGTACGTTGTAAAGTTTCAGGTAAACAAGTAATGCATGGATATAACCGACACGGCCTCGGCGGCGTCGCTAATGGAAAACTTGTGTGAAACGACGCGGAGCAGCGATGGACCTACCTGCGAAGATATTTTACATGCGTCGCTATATGCACGCATGTGTAGCACAATTATATAATAATATAATACTAAGACATCCTATACAGTGCCATCTAGTCCCAAAATAAGTAAGTATTATGCTTGTATTATGGGGTAGTAAACAACTGGTAAACATCCCCAAACATTATTTTTTATATATAGATACATATATACATATTTTTAACATCCAGACAACAGACCAAATCAAACAAGAACTGAACAAACAAACAGACATGTTCATGCACACAAATACTTGTCCAGGACGGGAACCGAATCCACGACCCTCGGCTCCGCAGTTAGGGTCTTTAACCACTCGGCCAGTCGGCAAATCAATATGTAATTTCTTGTATTAGTAAAAATCATAATTTAATAAAATAATATCAAGCGGTTGCATGACCGGCCACAGGTTACGCTATGAACTTTGACATTTTAAAGCAGAGCGCAAAGTAGCAAAAAAAAGAAGGTCTGTTATTTTCAACTCCGGTAAAGCACCAGCCAACGGTTCTGTTCCGAGGTCGCGAATGTTTGAAACACCAGTGAACCGTATTAGATAGTACGGAGGGTAGATAGGCTGCTACCTGGATATAGGAGGGGCTGAAGGTATATATCTAGGTATATCTACAACACCTATACAACTTAACAATTTTTGTACAACTTTGCCACTTTTTGTCATTATATTATAATAAGTGTAGAGTAACGGCAGAAAAGAAATTTTACTAACTCTTAAGGCTACGGCTACATTAGCTCAAAGTAAGCGGCTTAGCCTAGCCAATCACATTTTGTCAGGTAGCCAGTCTTGCTTATTGCTTATTGATTGCTTAAGGCGTGGTTCGATGTGAATATTGATAAGCAGTAGATTGTGAGCTGATGTGACCGCAGTCTTACTTTTTTAGAACAACTTTTAAGCTCTGAGTAATTTTTTCAACTACTTACAGCTAAAAAAAGCCTTTTGGTAGCCTTTTTTGTAGCCCCATAACATTTGTTATGCAATTGTTGAAAAGTAATTTTAGGCTTACGGGTAGCCACTGTAGGACTGGTAGAGCTTATGTGCTGGTCTGGAATGTTTTTCCAATTAGTGCGAGTTGTAAAAAATGCAAATCTGCTATTCCTATATGACCACAAAAGTCAACTATGATAATAGAATAAGCGCTTTTGAGCTTTTTCTGGTTAGGGTACCAATCATTGTATATAGACTCGTTTTTGCAAGATAGCGATTTTCTGGCTACAATTTTTTTTAACCTATCAGTAGCGTTCTTATCACACAGCTTTTGACAATATCTTTTTCTCGACATTAATACACGTACCGACCACCCTGCTACTGATTTTGTGATAGTGTAGATTTCAAATTAATTAACAACGAGAATACTTGAGTGATAACTATAGGACGTTGCTTAAAATGTAACATCATTTATAATAAAGTTGAGGACACAACGAAATTGCAATGGCAACTGCAATTTGTGAACGATGTTTGCTTTGTGAGGCATCTTGACGTTTCATTACAACTATTTGATTTATAGATCGTTTCTCATTATACAAAGGATGAGCACGTTTATGTTGTAACATAGTTAAGACGAATAGTGTTTTAGATAATAAAACACAATATACTATTGTCAATATTGTCAAACATAAAAAGATTTTAAAAATATACCATACCATATCAGCCCAGTATGCTCCACTGTAAGGGCTTAGGCCTTTCCTCGCGAGAGTGCTTGGAGCTTAATCCATCAAGCTACTCCAGTGCGGATTAGTGGATTTTAACGACTGCCATCCGATGGTACATGCCGGTTACTGGGATTCAAATCATGACCTTCTAAACAAGAAGCGGGCTCGCCACCACTCGGCTTTCACGAGACAGCTATCAGCTATCACGACAAAAATATGCAAATCAGTAAATAAATATGTAATCCTGGCATCCTTTATTGATTTTTTTATTTTCAAATAGCAAATATAAAGGTAATTGAATGGAATTTTCGTATTGTGAAATGTTTATGTTTATTGATATTTAAAAAGTAGAAAAGTGATTACTGTCAGTTACGTCCATCCAAGTACCTAGGTACTGTGAAAAATCATACATTTAATAAAACATGATTTTATATATTTAAATAAAACATCAGTATTATAATAAATAATAATAATTATTATTATATACAAGTGTTGTTTCCATCATAATAATATGTTGAAAACTCCTTTGTATATTTTTTCTGATCGGCTCGTAAAAATATATTAAAAATAATAATAATTATTATTATATATTAATATAAATAATTGGCTAATAAGCAATTTGTCATCTTAATTATAACTAATTAAGTAATAACTTGATAGGAAAAAGTTTACGGTGTAAATTCAAAGCCCAAGACAAATCAATTAATCCTCTTTTTATATAAAATGTAACTATCTAATAATAAAAGCTTTTATAATACAAATATAGTAAATAAAGCTCTGAAGCCCTCCGTCACACTTAAAATTTCTACGACTTTTAAACCGATTCATACAAGATCTTTCATAAAGATTTCAAATTAAAACTGAGTTCATTACAAACCACAACAGAAGATAGTTATATAGAAATGAACGAATACTGTAATCGAAATTTAAAAAAAATAAAATAGGCTGAGTATATTTACCATGTTTTTTTAGGGTAACTACTTATATTAAATTGATTAATTACGTTATTGGTTCGTTCATTTAACATCATGATACCATAAGCTTTCACAGAAAAGCCAATGTACTTCACAGAATATCCCTCAGGTTCAATATAAATTGAAACAAATTATTAACTGGTAATAAATAACGATTCGGAAGGCTCTCACATTAACTGGCGAGCATCCAACAACACTTGAGATAGGAAAAAGCTTCCGTGAAACAATGTTCTAAATAAAACGTAAAAGCACGCAAGTGAATAGACACATTCGACTTATTTCTGGATGGAACTTAACAATTCATATAAATAGAAAATGTAACTACTTTGTAATAAATACTTTGATTATAAAGATAAATAAATTTAAATATTTTAATGTAATATAACTATTTTATAAGAATTTTATTAAAAATCATCTAATATAACAATTTTATCCTTTTACGATATCATATAATTTTAAGTTAACGAATTCAAACTATGGATAACTAATTGACATAATAACATAAGTCTGCAGAACGTATTAATATTTTTATGTTTACACATAAATACTTTGTGTCATACATTGAAAAATGTATTGACGACCGCTTAGCCTAGTGGGTAGCGACCCTGCCTACGAAGCTAGAGGTCCCGGGTTCGAATCCCAGGTCGGGTCAGTATTGATATGATGAATGTTGATACTGGTACCGGGTCTTGGTTGTTATATATATAAAAAAAAAATATTTATATATGTATATATTATATAGAATATTTAAGTATGTATATCAGTTGTCTAGTAACCCATAACACAAGCATAATACTTGCTTACTTTGGGACTAGATGGCGCTGTGTGGGAAGTCCTATGTATTATTATTATTATTATTATTATTATTATTATTATTGCTTACTACCAACATAACATTTAAACTGTTCAAATGCAATTAAGGTCGTTCTCCATGAAGATATCTTTCGTTCTTCACTTAAAATGTAAAGTTAAATTTTTCACATAGCACTTGCAAGTTGGCGGGGCCGAGGGTAATGCGCAAAGAAAGCTCGTTGGAGAAAGCAATTATTAGCTGCAATAATGTTCAACTTTAAAGACAAAGAAACTTCGTTTTTCTTATTCACATATCCTACAATCATTCTTTTGTTGCAGGAAAAACTTTGGAAGATAAACTTTTTAATTTAAGCACAATTGGAATCTTGAATAACACGGTCTGAATAGAAATAACTTAATGACATTATTTTATAATCTTTATACATGTAACAGAGTGTTTATAACAATTTAAAATATATAATTTTATGATAAATCATATATATATTATATCTATATATATATACATGTATGTAAACACATAATTTATCGAATAAAAATAAAAACTTGTCCGCTTCCATTCAAAAAACCAGATTTATTCCTTATTTCATACGCAAATTTACGACTTTTTGCCTATGGACGAATCTCAATGTCCATGGTATGTCCATACTATAAAACGCTTTCGCTCATGTTGTGACGTAAGAAGTACCTAAATCGAGTAAATCTAACCTAAGTACACTCTTTTAAGGTTCATCGGTTTTTTTTTGTGACCGTGAAGGTGACAATTTTGTGAAAATTTGGACTACTTACTTACAGCTGCAACAATGTTCTTTTTTAATTTAAGATATTGTTTTTTTTTTCTAAATTGAGAATAATTATATTCAAATACACTTATTTTTAATTCAAGACTTTTTTTCCTAATTTATAATATTTTGTATATCATAATATTTTTTCAATAATTTACAATCATGTTTTACGTTTTTTTTTTTATTTACAATAATCAACCATAGAAAACAATTTTGTAAAAACGTAGAACACAGACTTACCAAGATTTGACAAACAAAATGACGGCTAAATTCTTTGTGATTAATCCAAATAGTACAATCCAAAAGTCGATTGTATTTATAAAACATCAAGTGAGATTTTGGTTTCTTCACATAGCTTAACTACTGTATCATTTAGACAGATAAAAAAAAGTTTGTAAATGAACCTATATCCAAATAAAACTTAAATATCGCTCATTCTGTGCAAATATTTTCAAGACTTCTCATGTTTAAAACCATTGTAGTTTTCCTGTAAAATTATTTAATCGGAATTTTTTTATTGCTTAGTTCCAAAAAGATTAAAATATTAACAAAAAATTTGAAAATTGTATATAAAAAATAAACAATAGATACAGGTATTTCAAATTTATAAAACAATACATTTATTGTAACTACCTTTGTCGTCAGGGGTGCAATTTTAACAAACTTTGAAAATAGTTTCGAAATGATGTGTAATTCTTTTAGTAAGTTACAATTTGATACAATTAACCGTTTAAAAGTTCGACAGATGTCTACCTACATGAAGGGTAAACACGATAGATAAATGCATTAGATCAATAGATTTTATTCAGTTTGAAGAGTTTAGTGAATAAATAGTTAAGCAAAAAAATCAGACTTCACCTCAAGCCATGGAGGTGTGAATGAACACAGTTTTTGCGCGCGGCGCCCTATGGAATAAGCGTAAATTAAGTTGGGTGAGGACAAACCAAAGTAAAATTTGACCCTCGTACATGACGTTCTATGACAGCTGTCCCATATTGTCACATCAGGCAATTTCGTTTTGTCTCACTCGTATATTATGTGCTTGCTCAACAGGACGCGATGGATGAAAACGACGTTCATACGTCCATGCTTCAATGTATCAAACTGAAAAAAGAAAAAAAATGAGTTATGAGATAATAAATGGGTATGGATTAAGTAATGATATATGACTGCATAAATTGCTTTGCTGCATAATTTGCTTAGTTAATGAATAAATGCATTTCTCAAAGTTATTAACCATAGAGTTACAAAATTACCAAAAGCTCATAATGCATAATCTACCACCTGTCATGCCACTGCCAACCTCACAGTTATAGCCTAATCTAGGGAGATCTCGAGCGTTTTGTTATCTTGCAAGATTGCGATTACAATGTTAGGTTTAAGTAGGAGTGACGGTGAACCAAAATATTGGGTGTGAAGGTTGGCACCAGGATACTTGAACGGTTCTAGCTGCAAAGTCGACAGCTGTCTCGCCCACGACAACTTTTACATCAAAAATTTACCGAACGACTGTTATCTACTAATTGAATTAGTAAAATTTAAAGGAATCACAAACAAATACTGTTCTCGTTTTCTTTGCTTCCTTTTTAAAAAACCTGTCTGATTAGCTGTAGTTTTATAATTAACGTTATAATTATTACTACATTTCTTGCGAAAACTCTGTTTGGCTTATAACTTCAAGAATTTCACTTCAACCCTTTGCTATATTTTATTCAGCTTTTAAGCTTAAACGGGTCTCGTATCGAAAGTACGAAGCGGTCCATTTTTCACGCGTCATCTATGAGCGGTGACGTGAGCGTCGCCGATGGCTCGGAAAAGCCGCTAGATAGGGTTTCCCGTCATTTTCCTACTCAACCTCTTATTAAAGGAAACACTTTTGACACCTGACGTGGCAGCTTCTTTCAGCCCTTTGAGGGTGCCCCGCCGTCGATCCAATCATATCCTTGTTGTAACACGAGCCCGTGTAATAAATTGTTTTCTCAAGTCAAGTTTCGATTTAAACCTGATTTAACGTTTTATATTGACTGAATGACTTGTTTTCTTTATTTTTTTTTCACACACGCGTTAAACAAACATACTTTACCGTGTTTATTGCTACTCACCGATAGATGGCACGTAATTACATATATCTATTTATTTATTCATTTTCCAATTTTGGACACTCCACGGCAATATGACTCAAGCAAATAATAATTAAATATTAGTAATAACTGTTTAAGTGAGTAGCCAGCTTTAATTTAGGACCCCTTCACTAGACTAATTTTAATAATGTCCTTGGATTCAAATTTATTCTTAAATTTATCATTTATCGTGATAAATAGGTGTCAGAATATGTGAATATCTTCAGCTGCAAATCTCTTACCATAATTAAGTTAGAGGCCTATCACGGACAAACGGACGAACAGATATTGTAGGCTTAGTAACAGGGTCCTGTTATTGACCTCTTGGGTAAGAAAAACTAAAAATTATGAAGAAGAACTCGTCTATGACGTAAAATTATAAACTGCTCACCTAAGTATATAAACTTAAATTTCACGATCCATATCCATCCATATGCTCATTATGCTGCACTGCAGAGGCTTACGCCTCCTCTCGGGATAACGATGCTTGGAGATTAATCCACCGCATCGCTCCAATGAAGGTTGGTGGATTTCAACGACTGCCATTTGATTAAGGAAACCAAGACCGATGGCTTGATGTGCTCTCCGAGGTACGGAGAAAAATTCAGTGATACATGCCGGTTCCAGGAATGCAAACGATGTTTTTTTTTTGTCTCCGGCAACGGTTTTATAATAGCTACACGATTTCCTTGGAATGTCGATTATTTTAAAAAGTGTTTGTTGTATAGTTCCATAATTATAGATAAAGTATAATAATAAAAAAACTAAATATTTTGACAAACTTTCATACACAACAAAAGCTCACACCTACTTCCGAAGATGTAAGGCAGAGATGCAATCACTTCTATTCGGATGCTTAAAAGTTGCTGGCTCTTTATGATGATTTAATTTTTTTTTTTCAATTTTATTTAACTTCATAATTAGTGAATACAAATTAACTAATTTTGAACGCTTCATTCACCACTTCATAATAAATATAATTATGCACAATACAAAACTAAACTTCTAATGATATATCTTTCATTCGACACATATAACATCGTAATACCTACTTTTGACACGAGTATAATTTCAGAGCACGTAAATAATCGGAGTTCCGTCATAAATACGAAAATATTCCCGATTTTCACAGAAGGGAATTCATACACTGAAAATCCACGATTATTCCGCCCGCATCTCGCTACGGATCAGTTTTTCAGCGGCCCCTTCGAGATAAGTTGGCGAGACGACAATGTATCAGGAGATTAGTCGCCGTCGACCTCCCGCTTGGCCTGAATATAAACTTACCTTAACAGATTAGGGATGTGAAAAGCTTCATATATATTATAAAAAAAAGTACATTTAAATGCAAACTTTAAGTACGATGGCATTTTTATCACTAAATTGGAATGTCATACTAAAATAATAATATCCGAAGTTACTTCATATACACACTTGTTATAAAGTCAGCGCGTACAAACGATCCAAGCAAATGCTGTTGTTTTTTGTAAAGCATGTTGTGAAATCATCTATCTAGCTAGTATTTTAATAATAAGTGTGCGTACGTGAATAAGACGATAATTTGCCTTATCAAACCGCTGCGAAGCCTTGCGATGGAAGTAATTTTGTGCAATAATCGCTTGGTACAATAATAACACCGGGATGCATTTCACTAAATGTGATGCTAAGCTCTCTATTATTGAGTATTTGTTCTACCTACTTACATAGCTGATGTAAGACGGCGAGTTTTAGTCCGAATTTCAGTGCGCAAGCTCTCCGCGCGCTGCTCTTCACCCCCGATAAATCCTCCCGAAATTGCGTAACGTCACCTTAATACTGTGAACTGACATTTATGACTCTATTAAAACTAAACTGTCAAATTAAGTTACTCTATGTATGCATAGCTGTCTGTATTCAGTGCATTATATTAAAAAAAAAACATTTGAAGTCTCACACAGAATACATAATCCATATTACGGATTGACGATACTGCGTTTACCTACTTATTTATACTATTACTCCGGCTTGGAGCAGTCAAAATCCGTGAGGGGGCGCCCCATCGATTGGCCATAATGCGAGTAATTACGTTCAGACTCCCCGCGACGCTACCTGGAGAGGTTAATCTTAGTTAAGGCTTTCGACCCGCTCCGGGATACTCAGGCTTCTAGTGAAATTATTGGGGTAGGCTAGATACACTACCCAGCTTAGTGCCAAATAGATTTTTTCTTGTTTATTAGCATTACCCAATTATTACGAAAATGTACTATATTATAAATATTTTTCAATAAAATAATAGTAAATTATAACAGCCTCCCTCACTCCGGGGGAGGCCTAAGCCCCTGCAGTAGGGTAAAAAAAATGGGCTGATGAAGTGAAGTGAAATTATATCAAACGTGAATATCATTACAAATCGCCCTAATTAATATTCTGAAATGAGAAAGCGTGTTAATTTGTTTATTTGTCTTTTCATCACGTCGTAAAAGCGTAACGAAACGATTTGATTTTTTTGCATGGAAACAGTAGAAGGAACCGAGAGTAAAATATTCTACTGTTTATCTTGGTCGGAGGTTTCCATGAGATGCAATGAAACTAAACAATAATTACGAGCAAAGCTTCAAGAATTCAAGAAATGAAATTAAAAAAAAAATAGATACGGCTGCAAAAATGGAAACTATTATAGAAAACATAAATAGAGGCGTAAAGTATAATTCATGCAAACAGAGCCACAAATAAAATCTAGTTATAAAATTTTAAACATGAGTAAAAATAAAGTAATGTCAAAAATTTTGTTACCAAATGATTAGTTCAAACAATATTTAAATGTTAAACTTTGAATAAACTTATTTAATCTACGCGTAATTAATTAATACGACTGGAACTTGAATTTTACGCTTAAATGTTCTAATGTAATTAGTAACTGAAACGAACAATTTCATTTACGACAGCTTACCCTAGTAGGTAGCGACTCTGCCTACGAAGCTGGAGGTCCCGGGTTCGAATCCCAGGTCGGGTCAGTATTTATATGATGAATGTTGATACTGGTACAGGGTCTTGGTTGTTATATGTATGTGGTGTCTTCGCTTGGTACCCAAAACACAAGCTAATGCTTAGTTTGGGGCCTAGACGTTGTTGTAATGTATACGTTATTATTATTATTATATTCTCATTATTTAATTATTATAAAAGTAATTAATTTAGTCAGTTTTGAATTATCCACTTTAACGAAATATAAACAAAACGATTTCTTAAACATTGGTACGTGCATATTTATTTCGTGAAAATGCAGCCACGGACCCCGAAAAATGCCAAAAAAATTATTTAGGCCAAATTTTATTTTAAACAATCAGGTGAAGACAAGTGCGGTTAAGTTTAACATTAAAATACCTTTCCTTAATATTTGTCTCAATGAAGTAAATTTAAGTCACTAATATTATACTAAAAAGTTCAGTAAAGGACAAACGATGATTAATTCAATTTGAAGAGAGTCTATTGAAAAGCTCCAGCATGACTGAACCCCGAATATAAAAGGCGACACGCTTGGTAAGTGGAAAATTCCATTTGAATGTCAGATCTGAAATAACAGCTACGTTTAAGTGTAAAAAGAATGAATAAGTTGACAGAGTGACGTGTAAATTGTATGGAAGTAAATAGTGATTAAATCACTGTGAATAATAACATTATGCGTCTCTTACTGAACTTAAATAGAGTCCCAGGAACTGGCACGTAATAAAAATTATTATTGGAAAGCATTAGGTATGCAATTATATCACAAAGCAATCACAAATGAACTTAGACAAAAAAACTTAGAAATAAATCTTATCAGTTAGACACATGGTTTAATAGTTCTCGCTGGCCAATTATGGCCTCATAAATTCAACACCTAAACGTTACTTTGATCGTATCCTGATGTAAAAATCTGTGATCGTAAATTCTTTATGCTAGTTGTATTCAATATATTAAAATTTTACGCTAAATTAAAAGCAATAATTTAACCTAGGTAGTTAATAAAAAAACTCTAAAATTTTTTGAAAATAATGGATTTTCTTTTTCGCAATAAATACTACAATGTTGATTGCCAGCCGGGACAGTCATCTAGTACGATACCCCATAATACAAGCATAATACTTGCTTACATTGGGACTAGATGGCGCTGTGGGCGATGTCCCATAAACTATTATTACTGTTATTAGTATTATTGTTATGCAGGTTATAAATGCCATCCCAGCGTAGCACGCCTGCAATCAAATGGGATCAGATGTATCTGTTGTATAGTGCTTAATATCTACGTACTTGGATGCCATCAAATTTTGTATTTAATAAATATTTAATTTTATTTAATAATTATTAGTGATATAAGGAAAAAGAATAAATGGGGTTGGACTTCCTATGAAACTTGACATCTGTTTGACTGTTTTACTTATAGAAGAAGGGAAAGTTATCGTGCTCTCAGCCGCCCTTCGTCGCTAGTAGGGCGTTACAGTAAAACAAAACTTAAATTGCACATTAAATTTATTTAATGAAAAACTTTACACAAACACTTGAGGCATTGAAACACAAATCTAGATATGGATTTACGAACCTGAGAACAGTGGTTCTACTGGTAATGTTTGGTAATAATAATGGTGTTTTATAGTACTGTAACATTAGCATTTGATGTGGCGGTTTGCTACCTGATTGTCTATCTATGTTTGACCCTTTAGTGTTTTGGCCATTCGCCGACTTAAGGAGAGGGGGTGTGACCCTCGCTCGGGGTCGTTTCTGATGCAGAGGCTCGCCATAGCGATCCAGCGCGGTAATGCCGCGAGCGTTATGGGTACCTTTGCATCAGGTTTGCCAGGCACGGGTTATTTTTAGCTTATATTATCACCAATTATAGTATTCTGAAAAGCAAAAAACCATTTAAAAACTATACTAATAATATTATTTGATTAAAGTAATATAAGAAAGTAATTTGTGTGATTTAAAGTCCGTTCCTATTTAGGCCGTGCGATGACCGACCTACTGAGGTAGTAAGAAGACATTGTTTTTTTTTTAATTCGTCGACAGTGTGAAATGACCGCAAACTGTGCTAAATTGAGGTGACTGATTTGGGCTTAGGTGTAAGCTGTCATTACTTCAAACCGATTTAATGTTTTAAATAAACATCAGAAAAACACCAGCCGTATGTTATTTTTACCCTAACCATTTTGGGCAACTTTTGACCCCCGTAACATAAAATGTATTCCACTTACACATTTGTGATTTTGCATGTCTCGTAACACTCCATGCCTCCTCTCGAACACCTAGAATCATCCCAAATTTCGTGAACAAATCTCTTACCTACTTCTTGCGGTTTTAATGATAAAACGCCTGGCTTCCTGCCGACAAGACTTTCCGTCCTTCTGGTAGGACGCGTTTTGTTTGTATTGTTTCACTTTAAATGACTGGCCGGTTTGAGACCCTAACTGCAGAGCCGAGGGTCGCAGGTTCGATTCCCGCCCAGGACAAATATTTGTGTGCATGAACATGTCTATTTGTTCCGTGTCTGGAGGTAAAAGTATCTATATATGTATGTATTATAAAAAAAAAAGAATATTTAAGTATGTATATCAGTTGTCTAGTACGCCATAATAAAAGCATAATACTTGCTTACTTTGGGACTAGATGGCGCTGTGTGGTATGTCCCGGATATATGTCCCAGATAAAAATTTCCTACCTAGAAGGTTCGAATTTGTCCAAAAAACAAAGTGAATAGTTTCTTACTTTCAATGTAGCTATCACTTGCAGCGGACAAGTGCAAAGTTATAACTTTTTCAAGAAAGAGATTGCAGATTGTTTATGACTACATTCTGTCCCATCGTGTAATCGATAGGGTTTCCAGTATAAGAGACCTCGGTCTGGTACTTGACTCAAAACTTATTTTGGATCAACATATTCAAGCTATTTCCAACAGGGCTTATCAAATGTTAGGCTTTGTCTTTAGAGTTACAAGAAAATTTAAATTAGTGCGTACATATGTTACACTCTACCAAGCTCTTGTTAGGTCTCAATTAGAGTATGCGTCAACTATTTGGAATCCTTTCTATGAAGTGTGTAAAGGTAATCTAGAATCTATTCAGCGTAAATTTACAAAAATGTTATTCTATCGATTAAGGATTAAACAAAAACCGTACCATGATCGATTAATAAAATTGAATATGCCATCACTCGAGCATAGAAGAATTTTTCTTGATGCAATGGCTCTAAGAAACATTTGTACTTCTGAGTTTGATTGTCCCGATCTACTTTCACAAATAAATTTTCGTGTTCCGCGTCTTACTTCTAGATCATCGCAAGTATTCTCCCTGCCAACATGTAGAACTAATTCTGGACAAAGGGCTCCTCTCTATAGAATGTGCAAAGATTTCGATAGTAATTTTAACAATATGGATTTGTTCAATACTAACAAAGAATCATTTAAGCGTGAGTTAAAAAGGCAATTAAGTATGTATAATAGGTAAATTCAAGTTATTATTATTGTTAGTCTTTTGTGTTAATATTGTTACGTGTTAGGGTTCGAGTATTCGGAGAGAAAGACCTGCTGACTCTTTTGAAGACTTTATTCACTAACACTAGGTCCAACACAAGCACTAGGTCCAAACACTAGGTCCAAACACTAAACACTAGGTCCAAACACTAAGCACTCACGATGTATTAGGTCGTAGCCAAGTCGTAGGTTTCACTGGTATCACTAGTTTTCACTTCGAAGTCGCTTAATTATAGCCCAAAATAGAACTGAGATCGCTCACGCTCCTGCGGCTATTTATATGAGTCGTAAGGAACTCGAGAACATTCCAGAAATCACTCCACTCGCACGAACGTAATGGATCAATTTGGATAATCCTAGAACATTCTTTTTCTTCTAACGCCATCTAGTATTGAGTAGGGGTTTCGTGTGTCCTTATTGTAAACCCTTTTACGAAGTGGTTTTACTAGTTGACGCTAGATGGCGGTCATTACTCTGTCCGTTCGTAACAATATTGTTATTTCTGCAGCTTTATTTGCGTGGTGCACGTTTACTTTAGTTTCATTGTTTTTAATTCTAAATTTAATTTTTCGGTGAGAAATTTATTAGGTTATAGTTGTAACATTTTTATTTCTCATACTGTACTGTAGCATATTTTAAACCACACCTGTAACGGTTTTTTCTCCTAATAAATAAATAAATAAATAAATGTGATGACAAATTCTTTCGAATAACGTCATTGTGAGCTAGATACTAAAAGATAAATACTGAAGAAACTAAATAATTTTTTTATCGAAACCATAAATACAGCCCACATCGAACCATGAACGATCACAGTTTGACTCACCTTTGCAATTAAATTATTTCTGACGAGACTATAACTAATTCAGCAACAGTATGCAAACTGGACAATAACTTATCAAAAATTGCGAATCTATCTCCAAAAGAAATCGCATGAAGTCATTGGTTTCCATGTCATTTCAAACCAATTCTAAAATCATCAGTTATGCCGAAATTATTTTACAAAAACTGACAAATGATACATAAATCATAACACTAAGTTACATGGTAGTCAGTTTTAAGTATAAACTCATGACATTTGACTCGAGTGGTACTCTGACCACGTACCAATGCTCTGTTATGACGTTAAAGCTGGACCTCAGTTAGGTTTAGCTACACTACGAATTTAAATAATTATTTTAACTTAACTAAAGCAATGGCTTTCTCCAAGCGAATTTTAGAATTAATGATACGTTAAATTGACTGAAAGCAACGACGTTAATGAACTGATAATAAATACAGTATAAAAACAAACGTAAATGTCAATAAATACAGGTTTATTGAAAAGAAACATTTCCTTCCGAATATAATGTTCTTTCTTTTCTCCATTTCATCTCTCCAAAAAACATTTCCTTTTTCACTTTTACCACTATACTTCTATTTTCTCACGATTATTGAATTAAATTAAATTCTATACCACTGTTACGCTTTGACTTTTGTGGTTTGAAATTTTGAAATTTACATAGATATAAAGGTATTCTAATAAAACAGCACATTCTGAAAGTTTTGGCTGAAATTTACGATTCTCGAAGAAGTAACAAAGACAACATTAAATAACTAGAACTTGTTTTCATACTAATATTATAGCCTGCATGGATCACGTGCCTATTGCATTTTTTAAGGGTTGATTTTAGAAAAACATGAATCATATAAATATTAATTTCCAACCAATGTGTACGTAAATAACAATGTGTTAATTATCAATTTTAACTGTTTTACCCCCTTAAAAGTTAAATGTCTATGAATGCAAAACACGTCTTGATTAATTTCCAAAAGACTGATTACCAATTTTCATGGTTTTATTTGGTTTTAACCTTAAAAATTATGGAATTCATGTACATGACGTACTTACTTGAATCTCCCCTTAAAGATTAATTTCTATACATCCTAAAACACGTATTTTTTAATTCCTAAACTTACAGCTAAATAATAAAGCCAATTAACATCATTATTTTAATTTAAAGAGTGACGGAAGTGCCATACTATTCATCCTTTATTATACTCCTTTAAAGGATAAATCAAAAGTGTTCAAACTTGACATATTTGGTTTCTGACCCAAAGGTCAAGTACCATTTGCGTGAATCGCTTAGCGGTTTTGGCTGGACGTTGATGAATGAGTGGTATTTAAATGTTTTATAATAAAGGTACTGGGTGACTTTTTTATCACCTTACAAATTTTAATACCTTTGATGAGAGTACGTGTTTTTGAATTTACACTGCTTTTTGCGTGTTAGGGGAAAAGATCTGAGTGAAGCATGTAACGAAAGCTACGTGTTACGATGTAACACACCGTGAAGTTAATTTCTAATGAGAAGTTATTTTTATTATTAAGATTACGAATACCGTTGTTTATATTCATAAAACTTTATTTATATTGGAGCTTATATTAATTTCTTAGGGTAAATAATTTGTGTCATAATTAGAGGTTATATTTTTGTAAGTATTAATTTGTATTAGTAAAATCATATTTTTTAATGATACAGAAATTCATCAGATACATTCTTGAATTCGGACTAGTGAATGTAAATAAATCAAGAATTATTTTTTTTTTGTTAAAATACACGTGTACAATTTAAAAAATTTCTTTAAGTGCATTGTATTAAGTTTTTGAACAAAGAAGAATATATTTTTACGTGTATATGAGTATATACACGATTTTATTTCTTTCAGCATTACTCAGTACTAAAATATTGAGATACGGTGCCACATATTTATCGCATTACCGCGAGGATACGGCGGGCGACTGACAATTGCGTTGGTGGAATATTTTAATCCTTGCTACACCCGTAGACAATCTTTCCTTGTACGTTATACGAGTATTTATATTTGACCTAGTAACCTCGCTATATCCATATTTTTTTGGGAATAATATTTTAATGTGAAAATTATTCGATTTTATTTAATTATTATTATTTAATTTATTATTATTAATTTATCAAATTATTTGATTTATTATACTTATTTCTTTTCAAAACTGACTGCTTCGGAAAATATTTAATATCTAGATTTTTTGAAAGTTATGAAACGATGGCCCTATATAGAATATGGCAGATTATTTTCATGTAGTGTAAACTAGTTCTAATAGATACAGGAGCTCTTCGCTGTAGCCGGGGGCGGTATCAGATATGATTTCGCAGTGAACAGCGTATTTTAGCGTTACTTCATAAGCTATTGTTTCAAACAGCGCACACGTGATACTCGTTACTTCGTAATATAACTTCAAACTGAATATATAGGTACATTTGTTTTAATATATTACTGTAGGTAGGTACTCATGAAATGTTTTGTTTAGTTATTATGAAATGAAAGACTAACGTCTAACGTTTATGCATACACTTTCCCAACCTTACCTATACTTTGTTATTACAAAATTAGTGTATATGTATGTTGGGTTAGAAATAAGTATTCAATAATTTATTACTGTAATAATAATTATACATTATAAGGAGTGTGATCTGAGTTGAATATCTTTTAAAGGATAACTTGGTTACATAGGATTCTTTATGTTCCTGGTTTGAGAGCTACGAAAGAACTTCTATTCTTAAAGTGCCCAGTTAAATATAAAATAATTATCAATATAAATTATATAGTAAACATTTCGATTCCAGTTGTTTTTGAGATTAAAGCAAGCAGTTGAGGCAAAACGCCCTGGGTTGATAACCATTTTTCATCATGATAACCACCGATTACATACACTTTTAGCTGCACAGCAAAAACTGGGAAATATATAGGTTACTTTATCTCTTCAGATTTTTATATATTTTGTTTACTTTAGAAATAAACTAATAACCATTAATTAATAATTAAAAATAAAAGCTTATACCAAATTGAAAAATCAACGGATCTCCTGCTTTCGCACGAACTTCACGACATTGGAAATGAACTCAACGGAATAAAGTAAACTCACTATTTTGGATAATACTTTGCGAAATAATTATTTTTTCGCAAAAAATAACACAACTGTATCGGGAATTTTTTTCGCATTAAATATAACACAACTGTATCTGAATAAGCTTAAAACTTCGAAATATAACATTCTGTACGACATCTCGATCGAACAAACCGAATTAGTACGAAATGTAACACCGACGCAAATCAGACTTCCAACTAATGGTACCTTTAACCACTACTTTCGGTTGTCCGATTCTAACAATTTTAGTCTCAATTGATCCCCGGTTTAATTACTCCGAGCCGTTTTTTTATTTTTTTCTTATTCGGACCTAGTTCTTGAGATATCGGGCTTCCAAAGTGAAAATCGGGAGAAAAAATTGAGATTTTTTTAGTTTTTAGTCGATATTTTTTTTTGTTTTTGAACTTTTTCTAAATTGTCTTTTGCCATCTTGTAGAACTCGCCAAGTTGCGTCTTTCGACACTACGTTCATCCCGATATCTTGAAAACTCTTCGTGCAATCTGCCTGTCTCACAAAACTCCCAAATGACCCCCTTTACTCCAACGAAATGAAAGTCATTTCCAATGACAAGACTAAAATTACCTACAAGTAAAATTTGTCCAATAATCCACTACTCGTCACCCTCTTATTAGTTTGTATTTTTTGCTAAAAGATAATGACAGATCCATAAATTAACGAAAAACTTATCTAGAGATTCCCACATAATTAATATTTCCAATAACTTACATGGATAAAATATTTTTTATGAACCTTTAGAAAATGAAATTGAAATATTTATTTCGAACATACTGTCAAAACGACATGTTGCAATTTTTTGGCTAAATGTCTCGAAACTACAGCTGTAGGCTCGTAGTAATATCTACAATATTGAAAGACGTTATCGATCGAAACAGTACATATTCTTTATAAGCTAATGTAATTAAACTTTAGAAGCTTTGGTCTTTGATGGAACTTGTATAGACAATACGAAAGAATCTTCTTCTCATTATATTTTTTAAAATGGAACCGATTGAAAAGCTCTAAGCCGTCGAAGACACCAATATAAAGGCGCGGCGATACTTACGTGCAATACGTTGCATCTACAAAATGCAAGTGTAGCTAGCGGATTAATGTTATAGTCAATAGCATGACACTAACCCAATATGTTTTTAACATATAAACGCAAAAAACCAACTAACTCTTAATATAACTTAGACGAATTGCAATGGCAATAAAAAAAAACTGTCCATCATACGTAACAGTATTACTATAATGTTGTCATGGATCTAATAGACAGGCGCACGGGCAAAGTGACATCCGATATCCCGATAGTTTCCACCCCAATGGAATCAAATAAAAACATTATAGCAGTTTGTCGCGACGTCTGTCCGAACTTGCCTCTCTGGGGTGAACGAGATATTTTGTATTTGTTTGTATTGTAAGACGTTTAAGAGAGTATATTTCAGGACTGACGTTTAAATGATGTGTATAAATTCTGTTTTTTAACTTCTGTTAAGTTAAGCGAATTGAGATCCGGGGTCTGAAAGGTTTTATTGTTTGCACCTTTATGTCTGTGCTTTATAGACAAAGAAATCTACTGGAAACACTATAAATTTAAAATTATCACTTACTTAATTTCTTTTACTTTACTACACCTTCCTTTAATTTAACTTAATTTCGACAACATAAAATTTATATATAAACGAATATTATTCTTTATTATTAATATTAATAATAATTATTATTAAATAGCTGTCGAAAATCTTTCTACAAAGAAATAAGAAACGAGTAATTCAATAAATGTGAAATCTAATATGCGCCTAATCTAACTTCATGGCGTACCTATCTAACCTAGCTATTCTTTCTTCGGTACTACAAGTGGGTAGAGTCTGTGTTTCGGCCTATTATTGATGACAACTTAATTAATAGGAACATCCTGTGTAGCTAATATTATTTATTAGTTGTCAATGCCGTACATAAATGTAATATAACTGTGTATAAATACCATATATCTATCTATATATCGCTTTCACTTCCATCCACCATTTTTACAAGTAATCTATCATTGTATTTATTACAATAAAGTTTACTAGTTATAATAGTTAAATATCACAAATACAAAAAAAACTTTATCTCGAATCAATATTCGAGTACCTACTCGAAATACCTACTATTGCATTCCAAGCTTCCCTATTCTTAGTGTTTTTATTTAATGCCGTGCAGTGCATGTTTCTTTTAAAGTCTCCATTAATGCAGTTCTTTCATGACTTTTTGGGCTTACTTCACGGGATTTTTTTAATGTGGTGCCCAATGTGCAATAATTTGGCATTTTTATCGTTTATTCTTCAAATTTGGTCCGCCCAGAGCAATCTTTATATACTACAAGTAGCATTATCGTAATTTGTTTTTAATTGAGTATACAAAACTGTACGTTCAATTAATTAAAACGTTTGCTTTAATTGCTTTATAATAATCGAAATATAATTAATTATACAAATTTCTATAGTGAGTGCAATAGATGAAACTTTTATAGGATCTTCAAATTGAGAATAGGGACTGTTTTCGTGAAAGAATGCTACTACTGGCTAGATAAAACCTCGGGCGTCGATTTCAATTGTGTTAGTAAATTTTGAGTAACACACTCATTTAAAATTTATTATATTAATTTCGTGCTGGATAAAGTAAATTATAGAAAGTATAGCCCAGAGTGCAACGAACCTGTCTCAAATTTATAAGGCCATGGTTCGAATCCGGGCGTGTACCAATGAGTTTTTCTGACTCAAGTACCTACACAATATCACTGACACCGTGCTTCGGAGGGCACGTTAAGCAGTCGCTGTCCCGGACGCTGTCAATAGATGGTGGTCGTTACAGTTCCCAACCCGCAGTGGAGTAGCGTGGTGGACTTAAGCTCCAAGCCTCCTTCCTCACCCTGGGGGAGGCCTAAGCCCCTGCAGTGGGGTAAAATGGGTTGATGATGATGATGATGATGATAGAAAGTATCGGTCGAAGCACTAAATTTAATAATATTAACGATTTCCCTTTCTTGTAATTTAATTGTTACGCATCATATATTACGTTATGTCACGAAAAGAAGTCAGTAATTAAATATTCTATTGAAAGAACTTTTCCGCTTAATTTGTATTACTTTTTGGGTAAACGGCCCGGCTTTTCAGGTCAACTCTATTTTTAGGGTTTCGTAATCTGCCAAGTATTCCTTACAGTTGCTCCATGTCCATCTGTCGGTATGTCTGTTTATTTTTGCGTATGTCACAGCTATTTTATTCGCAAGCTATTAGTGCTGTAAACCTTGAAATCTGGCGTGGACTTATAACTGGTACATAGGTGTCGTGATAGCCCAGAGCGCAACGAACCCGTCAAATTTATAAGGCCATAACGCCTTGGTTTGAATCCGGGCGTGTACCAATGAGTTTTTCTGACTTAAGTACCTTAACTATCACTAACTCCGTGCCTCAGACAGCACGTTAAGCAGTCGGTCCCGGACGCTGTCAATAGATGGCGGTTGTTACAATCCCCAACCCGCAGTGGAGTAGCGTGGTGGATTTAAACTCCAAACCCCCCTCCTCACCCCGAGGGAGGCCTAAGCCCCTGCAGTGGGGTAAAATGGGCTGATGATGATGATGATGATAAAGAGGTGTGTATTAAATAACCGGTCGAATACGAGTACGACTCGAGCCCTAAGGGTTCTGTAGGTACTGTTATTTAACGTATTTAAAGCTACTTACCGTTAAAATATGGCACAAAAGCGCATGTCAATTTTACTATACTACAAAATATTTTTGATGTGATTTAACTACAAATTAACGATTTTCGGATTGTTTCGTTTGTTTGTGCTGTCAGGTCTTGCTTCTTGCCAAATTTCATGATTCTAGGCCAACGGGAAGTACTTCATAGGTGTAAAATTTTTTTGTGGGTGTATGAAAAACATACAAAAATATCATTGAGTTTTTATACTGATCTCAGTACCGAAAATTAAAAGCGTAAAATTTTGTTTCCTTATATGTCTGAGCCTAACGAAAAATTGCATACCGTAGCCAACAATAACTTTTGACAGCTAACCTCCTCCTCAGAATTTGCGGTTTAGTTAGCCTCAAACTAGCACGGCATACATTGTGCTGTGTAACTATTAGTGATATCAATTAAAGTTAATTGGACAACGTTAGTCATACTAATACTATAAATGAAAAAGTATCTCGTTCTGTCAGTCTGTTATGTTTTTACGACTAAAACGTTTGAATCTATTCTCATGAAAATATTTTTTGATAAGGTAGCTTACGAAGCTTAAATGCTGAGGAAAGACTAACTTTGGAATTTTCTAATTTAGGACAAAACATTTAGTAAAAACTATAATTACCTTGATGGTTATATAATATTCAATATAAATTACATTATACCCCGACTTGATACATATCCTTGAAAAAATCCTAAATTTCACGTGATTATACCACTTCATAATAATGTTCAGATAGTATATTAAAGAAATAGAAAATTTATTGAAATTGAGAATATTTTCATCTCTTTTCATCACATGTACTGTACTTGAATGTAATGTTTGGGCTAGACTGGTTAGAGGTCGTATTACCCCCCGAGATGGTACCTTCCGCCCCCCACGTGAAGGTGAAATTCGGAATCCGAGAGACGTCTTAAACAAGTCTTAATAATAGAACTTTAAGTAGACAAAAACACACATCATTTCGCAACTTAAACACACGTATCAGCTTTTCAAGGTTGCTGAAAACACAAACATTATGACTACTCGAAGGATAAAGCACCTTGTTTTTGTTTTCTCGAGACGAAAGCTAATCCAATAAGAGAGATGACGGTGTCTGCTATAACATCCAGAACTGAAACAGACACTTTCCAACATTCAAAATTGAAATAACAATTAATTTATGGCGTTATTTTGTTAATAGAGCTTTAACAACATTCGAGGAAAACTGAGTTATTTATGAGAAATCCGAAATTAATAATAATAATAATAATAATAATAACAACTGGGAAATCCTACACACACAGTACTTTAGCGTTGGCAATACATAAGTTGAATTTAAAACAAATCAAATTATGTATGTTTTATGTGTGGTTTTTTGACATAGAGGAATGTGGTAATTCATGTCGTACGAATCTACGTTTCATTGTGGTGTTAAAAGCGTGGTTACGAAATACAAAAATCTTTCTTCGAATCCATCATCTTATATTTCAGCTCTAATAAGGTTACGACCCTGAATGAAATAAGTCATCAGAGGAGTCCTATAAGAGTCTTATAAGAACAGAATAAAAGATAAGGCTTTACAAACCGGTGGAGGCGCCGGGTACCGGTCCATGGAATAAAAGTAAACAGCTTGTATTATGAGTACTCGACAACTGATATACATGCTTAAATATATATATATATATATATATATATATTTTATAATATGTACATATGATAGATATTAACGTTTTTTCCTTATAATTAAAAATATTTTATTTGTTCTATATATTCCCGTTTCCGTTTCGTCAGCCGTAGAACATTTTTTAGGTTTGTAACTTCTTGAGTTTTACTTGGATTCCTATTTGAACAGTAGTTCAAACAATAGCTTAAGTTGTATTCCACCTTTTAATTGTCTCCGTGCATGTATTATTTTCTCATAGTCTTTTTGTATATATCTGTTTTGTATCACGTAAACAAAAAGTACTTTACGGATTCAAATGAGTGAGGTGTGAAATTTTTTTTTGTGGTTTAAATTTTAAGTTAGCAGTTTTCTACTGTACATATAGATAATATCAGATATGAAGTAGCTACAGTAAAATGTACTACGGAGCAGCTACACTACTATCGGTCTCATTTAGCATGCCACGTGTCCGACAGACTTTGCGGCATTGTACTAAACGATCGCTCACCCGGGGGGACTTGTACTACACATGCCGCGATATGACGGCTGATAATTATCATTTTAGCTGTATTCAAGCTACGGAATAAGCTTTGTGTATTGCAACTATCCCGGATTGTGTGCTTTTAACGCAAGACAGGTTCTTTCTGCGTTTATTTCGGTTCACATAGTTCATAGTGATACCAAAATTTTACTTTTAATTACACTGGCATCGCGTATAAAGAATTATAATCAAAACATCGTCTTCAAGTATGAAGTAGGTAGGGATGGCATAAATATTATTTATTTATTCATTATAATGGCATTCTGGACCTTTTCACCTGATCGTCGAACCTCAAGGGATGGTCCGTCAGTGTAGAATTCCACTTGATTTAATTATCCACGGTCCTCTCCCTTATTTAAAGATTGACGTCCACTCGTTTTCTTTTCGAGGGATTGTCAAAAATATTCCAAGGATAAATATTATCTTTACGTACATAATTATAAGTCTCATTATAACTTCATGATATTTGTTAGTGTTTTGGAATTTTCGTCGAAATGTGTTAAATAATATTACTATATTTTTTGTATAGTCAACTATATTAAAAAAATATACTATAATTTCAAGTCTTATAAAACTTTGGAAACTAAAAATGACTGACCACTTGGCCGAATGGTTAGAGACCCTAACTGCAAAGCCGAGGGTCGTGGGTTCGATTCGCGCCCGGAACAAATATTTGTGTGCATGAACATGTCTATTTGTTCCGTGTCTGGCTGTTAACGTATTTATATAAGTATATATTATAAAAATAAATAAATATAAAAGTGTATATATCAGTTTTGTAGTACCCCATAATACAAGAATAATGGGACTAGATGGTGCTGTGTGGGATGTGCGTGCGAAGCATTCGACGTACTTTACATATATTTACGTATATATAAAGTATTCATAATGGACGGGCCGTAATAGGAATAAGTACTAGAAATTAATAATAATAATATTCAATAATAGAGAATCGATAAATTTCATTTAAAAGTTTTTATCACGAATAGGCCAAACAGGAAAAAAGTTTTTTCTTTTGACAGAGACAGTGTCCACCGGAATGTACGAGGGGCAGGATGGTTAACAAGGTAAACACTGTGCGGCTACGGCCCGAACGCCCACACTAACTTAATTAACCGGCGCTCTCTGTTTCCACCAACTTTGTTTGTTTCGGTAACAGTCAATGCGAAACTACGTATTTCATTGATTATAGAGCAATAAAAAAAGGTGCAACATCCGTCAAACGGTAAAGACAAAAACAAGATAATTTATTTTTACTTTCTGTGCATGTTATTAGATAATGTGTTATTCAGTTTACGAGTTACTGATAAATCGTACAGTAAAACAAGCAGAAAACACATTCTATTATACACCGAGAGAAATCCTTCGTATAGACGTACGTATATCTAGCACAGCGCCATCTGGTACCAAAATAAACAAGTATTATGCTTGTTTAATAGGTATCAGACAACTGGTATTTCAATTTTCTATTTTACAATATATACATTCTTTTTTACACTCAAACACGAAACAAATAGATATTTTCATGTACACAAATATTTGTCCCGGGCGGGAATTGAACCCGAGATTCTACGCTCCGCAGTTTGGATCTATAACCAGTCGACCAATCGGTCAGTGTGTTTATTATTTACGCATAACATAATAAAACTGTATTCGAATAAAGTGTGTGTTATTCAGGGAAATCGAAAATTCAGAGTCACCTTTGTTGAATTCATGAAATATGAAAGTTTTAGCTTAAAGAACTATATTTTAGTGCATGAAAACAAGAAAGTCGCACTTATTCAAGTGAGGAGTCGCCTGGTTCAGATAATGTTTCTTCGTCGCGACAGTAGATCGAAAACTTAGCAGCGGCACAATTTTAGCGATCTCTAAGAAACATATATAGGTATTTTCTTTTTAACTATAAACTACGAAAAATGAATAAATACATTTAAAGGCAAACTGAATGTGTTTTGATTTTTTCCAATTCCTTTGTAACAAGTATTTTGTTCAGGAGGAAGAAGAAGGACGTTTATGACAAATCGATACTGGTAGGTTCTTTAGTCTCACTATAGTATTTTTTTTTAATATATAACACTGTAAATAAATTTATGTATTCCACTGTGTTTTGTCTTTCACAAAGGCACAGATATCACTCGCTATTAATTCGACTTGTATCGATTGTTTGGCAGAAATTAATTCAATTTTTTGGGGGAAATTGCAAAACGGGCCGCGTGGAGGGGTGCGCACTTTATCATATTACCGATTGCGTCTTTCGGTAAGCACCCTCGTTTATATTAATAGCGAGCTGAGCAATTTTACTGAATTATAAATGGGATCGTTTTCGGCCATGTTGTCTGAGATACTATGACGAATCTGTTTATTTAGGTTTATTTTTGTGTTATTGCTAAGTCAGTAAACTTTGTTCAAACAATATTTACTGAATATTGACTGACAGACTTGCTTCGTTACAAAAACATCTAACTGCGGCATCTTTCTTACTGGGTTCAGATTGTCTTCAATAATATTCTTTCAACAAATCAGTTTTCTTGCTGTGACTACATTAAGAAAAATAAATACCGCTTTAAGAATTTCCCTATCAAATACCAAATACAATTAGATTATACCATTAACTTGCCACAACTTGTAGGTATTTTTTACATTTGAACCGTTATTGAGGAAATAACCCTTTGAATGTTGCTTTTACCGTGAATTTTTTCAGTGTGTGTATTTTCGTTCAAACGCCTTTGTGGAACAAGAGAGCAAAGTTCATTTTTGTTGCGAGTATTCAGTTTGAATCCCGAGGAAACGAACCGAAGTTAGAAATTTGAGCACAGTGGTGGATTCAAAAACACGAGAAATAACATTATTTACTTTCATGTTCTTTTCATACATTCATCTATTTATCTCATTAGTGAGGAAATATTATATGAATGTAATATTAATAATGACTGTAACTAGATTGAACAATTTATATTTACTTAAAGGCCTTCGAGCAGATCTTTGTGTCTTTAGCAAGTTACTAAATTTAAATTAAATAATTTAGTAAATAATTCTGAAGTTTTCAGATGTTTTTCAAGTGACTTTTCTAAAAAAAAGGTAAGTTCAGCATTAGAACTTAGTTCCTATACCTCCAATGGTGTCAAATTGTAATCCATACTAGAATATTTATGCATTTAGGGCGTTCGGAAGTGCCAAATTACATAAAACTTTATTTTAAAAGTTTAACTATATAATTTAAATTTCCTACTTTATATTTGAAGTTATTTTAGCTGATTATACCTACAGTATTTTCGAACAGATTTTAAAACGCAAATTACTCAAAAATTTATAGTTTTTTTTTATATAATACAACGTATAACTAAATTGCTTGAAATAAAATGTCAGAGTATGCGGAAATCCAGAACGTTTCATGGGCTAATGCTATTAATGCCAATTTACAGCTTTCTAAATTCAAAGCACTTTTATTCACCGAGTGAGCGAAATTGACTTTTGGTTATTCAGGGAATGTATACACGCGGCCCGCTCATCTCCATTCCTCATCCTATGACTCAAATGTGATCTTTAGTTCTCGAACTAAACGGCCAGCATTAATTACTCTTCTATTAAACTAATTCAAAGCTCGGTGGTCTAGAATGATGAAAAATAAAACTTTCATTCATTTATAAAGATCGACAGATGGAAAAATAGTATTTGAACAAGAACAATAGGGTTTTGTATCAATATTCATTGGTATGAAACAAACATTGCATAACTTCGTAAAGAAATCCAACCGAATTCCACATAACAGCGGTAACATTGTCGTCTACTTTAACCTTGCCTCCGGGCTGTGAAACAATACAGAATATCTGTGTTGTATCAAGATACATGAAAACAGGCAGCTCTCGTGCTTTATGAATAATGTATTTCGGAAAATTTCAAAAACACCGTGCACTGCACATACGCTTAAGGCAGGCTTTTAGATTAATTGTTAGATTTCGTAGTCGTAGCTAGTGCTTTATTAAACAAGAAGATTTTTAAATTGATACCGTTTTAAAATTGTTAATTGCATGTATGTTAGATATGGACTTAAAATAATTAATGGTAACTAAAATTCTTTATGTAGGTATCCTTACTGCTTACATATACGTAATTTTATCTGTATTTATTTTGTTATTTTTGTTTATATTTATTTATTTAGTAAAATCAATACTTTCTCAAAATAAGGTACAAAAAGCAAATAGGTTAAGAGTCTATAAGCAGAACATCTTCGCGATAAATAGGCGATACAAATAGGGAAGCGGTGTGGTGGGGCAGAGGACGCTTGCCGGCGATCACTACCGCGAGCGCCGGGAGAGCAGACAAAAAAGGTCAGGTTAATTTAAAAAAAAAGGTATTCAAATGTCACAGGTGTTTACGTGTGTCTAATTGATTTGATATATACGCGAAGCTATGAACAAAAAAGATATTTATTCGTAGCTACGCTATATTGATATCCTTACATGTGTGTCTCGGGCTAAATATTCGTAAACCGGCGTAAGTACCGAAGATGAATTACTTACTCGGGGCCGCGCGCTCCAAGTACTTTGCAAAAAGTATGTGCGGGTGACTATGCGCATTTAATAACAGAATGTTGAAAAGTAATGTAGTAAAATAATTACATTGTTTACAAAAATATTCAATCAGAAATATTTACAGTGATACACGTATATGCAGTTTGATTTGAAACATAATGTGTATTTAAAAAAAAAACATTGTTACTAATTTTGACATTAAATTTTGTTTGAAACAAAAAAATTGCATATGAATGTGTTACAAAACAATCTGTTACAAGTGATGGGTAGTTTATACTAATTGTATTTATTGTATTTACCAAAGTATCGCTTCTTGTTTTCACTATTAATATTTAAATTAAATATATATATTTAATTAAAAATAGTATTATTTCTAATTAATAATACTATATTATTGCTAATTAATGCCATTATAAAGAGTGTTAGTGGATCGTTTGTAAGTAAATTAATTTATAAAAAAGTAAATTAATGAATTTAGAAAAATAAAGTTACAATACTTTAGTTTATTAACATTCGGAACTTCTTGGCGTCAGTTACTTTAAAAAAAAAACGAAGGTAGACAAAATAGAAATATTCGAAATGGGCAAAAGAAGAATCACCTCTTCGACCTCACGGTGGCTGAATAAAAATGTCATTCGCTTTATTTAGTCTTATGTAGTAACAAGGGATACAAAGTCGTCCGTTCTCAGTGACTGATGCGTTGGCGATGGTTGAAATATTGCTTCGAAATAAAAAGGATAGGAAAATAGCGAACATGTCGTCTACAAGTTTCAGTTCGAAATATTTGTCTGATTTGTGATTTTGTACTATTTTTGTATGCGAAAATCAATTTATTTTTTCCGTTGTCTGTGATATATTAAAGGCGGAGAGATATCATTCCTCTTTTCGAAAATGACTTTATACGTACGTAGAATTAACAATTTTTAATCTAAGTTCGACAAATATAGTCATAAATATTTTTAGAATATTTTTGTACTTATTAATATAAGTGGGTAAGTAAAATGATAATTATGTCGTTTTCTTCACATTCACATATAAGTATTTCGATGGAATTTTATTGAAATTATAAATTTCAAAGTCCGTTTTCAGATTTATGTAATTGTAGAGCCACTATGTACAGTTTTGTTGTTGTCTAAACACACAAATATATCTATCGTGTTTTTTTTATGACTATTGAATCTCGTACTTTACTGTAAAATGTTAAAAAAAAAACTTATACTAAAATCTGTATATCGAGACCTTTAAAGCGATATTAAACTGATCAATAAAAAAATATTCGAAAAATCATTTCGAAATTCGAGAATTTTTGACTAATTTTGATGGATTGTTCAGAATTATGTGCGCGTCATAAAATATCATATTAGTTTAAGGGCTAAATCATAGTTTGAAACATAAAAGTACGCATTGACTAGAAGCACTCTTCTTCGCTTACCGTCTAACCACTTTTCTTCTAGTTAGCTAATGTATCTTTGGCAAGTTTCAGTCCGGTTTCAGTCCGCGAGGTCCCAGTGCGCCAGCCTTTACCCTCAAGGAATTGCGTTCGACAATTTCGATACTGTGAAATGACATTTTTGACTATTAAAACCAAACGCTGCTGTCAAATTTATTTACTTTATGGCTTGCAAGGACTAACCCTTTCGAGATAAGCGATTTGATAAAGAACTTTTTCTTTTCTAAAAGTAAATTCATGTATTATTATTTATCATCATATTTCTATAACTCCTATCTCCATTCATTGCTGATAAAATGAAAATTAACCAAAAAATCTATCAACAGCTTGAGCTAATGACATCACAGATCTATCAACGCGAGAACGCATCAATCAAACAAGTTCACGTCGTCAGTATTTTAATGAGATTATTTCCTAATACTAATGAAAATCTCCCGCTAACTCTATTACGTGAACGCGTGGAACGAAATTCGTTTCTGGTCCCTATCGGTTTTACATTAAGCCATTGAACAACGAGAATCACAATTTAGAAACGGAACAACCAGATATCTTGAATAATTAAGGGTATACTCATAGAATAAAAGCCACTTATTTTTCAAAAAATTAAAATTATTTACATTAACGTAAATTTATGGAGAAAAGGATTTTAAAAAGAAAAATAGTGTACTGATGTATATTATTTTCATATTTTTATAAAATCGTGGCGTAAATCCAATCGTTAGTAAATGTGTAAATCATAATTTATGTGTTTGTCCCGGGATATTTGAAATATATGACATAGGAAACGTTTCATTGATATTGTGTTGGGATCATATTGTATTTTTTTCTGAACTGCCAACTTTTTAATAAAGTAAAAATTAAATACCCTGCCATACCATGCCATATTATAAAGAATCAAAATTGGCATCTATCACTGCAGAGTAGCATTTCGATCGTTTCGTCTCGTCCTAACACCTAACGTGATAATACTTAGATTGGCAAAAGTAATATTAGTATAACTAGTGTTCAAATTGCCGGTTCGTAGGCAAAACAGCTGACCCCAACGCACCCGACTTCTCACCCGTCATTTTGGTTGACGTTCGTAGATCAAATCTATATCAAACTGATATCACACACCCTACCATACAATACGCTGCTCTCTATCCTGTCCATAGATCTTGTCACTTTAAGGTTCTTAGAAATTAAGTATCGAAAAGTCACCGACATATATGTATCTGGGGTTCTAGACTCGAAGATCCCTTACATCGTACGGCGCACGGAAGGCAAACGAGATTGGCCGAACGCGTTCGAAGATAGTCGATTGCAATGTTGTTGTTGTTCACCAGGGCCATATTGTAACAGTCATTTAAATTAATGTTTCTTTTTTTTTCTGCTGGGGAGTAAAAATGTATATTATTGCAATATCAAATACTTTTTTAAGTTACAAGAAAAGTCCAATCACTGTTAGTTTAAAATTATTTGTTAAGCATATAATCAAATGACAAATAACATGTACACTTTGCAAACGTTACAATCAAATAAAAAACAATTAATAATATGACATTTAAAAAAATGAAATAGTCTTTAACTGTAAAAATTTAGAAAATAAGTATCAATAGTAATTATTCAAAATTTGACAAATACGTAAAAAAAAATTACATACACCGCAGAAGAAGGTGGCAATCTATAATAGTCAAACAACGCGACTACCTGTATCGTTACGGGAACAAGGGGGTTATTCTTGGGCAACCTTAACGTTTTGAATTAGTCATCTGTTAATAGAAAACACGCCGATCGGTCATCAATAACCCTTCTTGGTCTTCGTAGCAATATAGGTCTCGCCAGCTTTTTGTCGGGCTATAAAGTACTTCTTATTTTTTGTGGAGATTTTTTATTAGAATAATAAGAAGTACATTTGGATACGTGTTGGAAGTTATATCTTCTTTGATGTGGTTGTATGAATAATAACAGGAATAAATTCAAAAAGTAGAACGATACGAAGGTAAATGAAGAAGGTAAATGATGTTAGTTTTGAAATTAGCATTCCGGAAAACCTAAAAAATGAGTATTTACCATGGCAATTTTATAATTTTATTGGATACCATTTCTACATGTTTCGCGCCATTTCCTGCTGTTTTTGATCGAGTATGGTCGCTGACGAATAGTTGTTACGGCCGACAGAGCCGAACCACTTTTACTCGCGGACGAGCCACGCGCGCGCCGGCACGCCGTGCAGCATGCACCAGTCGAAGACTCTAGGTCGCGCACCCCTCGCGCGAGCAGCACGCCACTTCTTCTACTTCTTCCTAAGTATAACTCCTGTAGCTTTGAAATGGTGTCTTATGCAGAATGTAAGCTTTCGTTGTCGTCAAGCTATATTGGTGAAGAGTTGACCAGTCGAAGCCAGAATCAAAATCGGATGGCGCTCACTTTATGAATGGCCAGCGCTACAGTATAGTGTAAAGTGATCACAACGAATAATAGTATCTTTTATTAAAAAAAATCATTTTTATTCTTGACACAGAATACAACGTTGACAGCAAAAAAAATATTATGCAACTACCGAGAAAAGCATATCGATAAAACGATTACGCATAAAAAACTTAAGTATTAGTTTCAACGGATGCCATTTGGTTGCAGGTGGTTTCTCTAACTCTTAGTTCAGAGAACAGAAACTAAGTTAGTTCGGGCCGTTCGCCCACGCAAATGGCGTAGCCGCGGATGCCAGACGTACTTAGGTAATACGAGAGGAAAATGTTACCCAAGGAAATATCTGAAGCCTTACCAGTCTTAAATAGGTAAAAAAAAACGGCCTGATAAAATACAATATATTAAAAAAAAATTGATTGCTTATTTATTTATTATTTAATATCAAGTAACAAAGACTCATTTGTTAGTAAGACTCATTACAACCTAAATATTAGTACCATAATTAGTAACAGTCAAAATTAAAATAAACTATACATCACAAATCAACATCAAATTGTTCACACCATATGAAGGCGGCAACAGCGACCAATAAAAGGACTATCACACCTTCTTGATATCATCTCCAGGATAGTGTTGGACTGCCTCGCAACAAAAAACATAAATATAAAAAGGTATTTACCAGATATGAAAAGTGTGTTACATTGTTAAAGCACAAAAATTGGAATTCGCTATTTTCACTGTTTCAATTTCCCTAATCACCTTACAAAAATATTTTTGTAAACGGATTAGAAGCTTTCAAGCTGTTACTCAATACAGTTTTTTTTTCAAATCAATATTTTCTTTACAAAATTTTTCTCGCTAGTAACAAAAGAGAAGACGAAATACATAAAACACCTTGATTTTCCATGCAATTTCGCAAGTAAAATTATCACAAATTACAATATTTAGTTCTTGTTTCACTCAGGCGTTTAACGTATATTATAGTCCTTACACTATATATATGTTCTATATGTAGAAACGTTTAAATGGTGTTTAGATATTACTATTTTCCATTATTTTTGTTATATATCACTGTATGTTTCCCGAATAAAATAAAATAAAAACTTTTATATGATTTTTTTGTCCATCTATCCGTCTGCCTGTCTGTTTGTCTGTCCGTCCTAAACTATAAACCAACAGAATTATACAAAAAAACAATACAATATCATAAAACATACTTATGTATTTTGGTTTAAAGGATAATAATATACGTTATTAAATGAATTTTGGGACATGCGAAAAATAAATAATAAATTTTTATAATTAATGTTATATTTTTGTTGAGTATTGTTCTAAATTTCCATGCGCCTGAAATGGAAACTTTTTTCATCTTTCTTCGATAGGTCAGAAATGGCACATTCATAGGCCGCCACCGCTTCTTCTTCTTCTTCTTCGACACTTGAAAAAAATAAAAAGGTACTTAATTACTTTATTGCCGAAAATTGGTAACAAAAAAAGAAATCACAGGGAGCTAAGTTGCGGCTGGAATGTAGGTGAGGCGGAGTCTCAATACCAGATTCTTGAATTCAGACCTTTGTTCTGATTATAGTGTGTGTGTGTTCTTGGTCCTTTCTTTGTTTCTTAGCTTTAAAAGCATTTAATCTTGGAAATGCAATTGTAATATACCGTTTTGAGTAAACTAATCAAAAATATTCTAGCATTGATGTCACAAAATGTCCAATTCCTGTAAAAAAAATTACCATAAATTTTTCCAATGTCCCGAGACCTTCGTAACTTTGTTGGCAACTGGCCATCTGAAAACATCTATACCGACGTACATTTAAATTTCGCATCATATTAATATATAAATGTTAGTTGACAATAATGATTTCAATTAAAAACAGGACCCTATGTCTCATTTTCGAAACGTAGTAGCATAGTAGTAGCTGATTTCAAACGGTTATCCTTTAACCATAACATACCTATATCATCAGCACATTAATGCCCTACTGCCTCCCCTCAAGACAAGGAGGCTTGGAGCTTAATACACCATGCTGCTCCAGTGCGTATTGGTGAATTTTAACGGCTGCCACCTATGGATGGTAATTGTCACAGAGTCAGTGATAGTTATAATAATAATAATAATAACACACACAATCACAACAATGCCTAAGTCCCAAACTAAGCATTAGCTTGTATTTTGGGTACCAAGGGAAGACACCACATACATATAACAACCAAGACCCGGTGCCAGTATTAATATTCATCATATAAATACTGACCCGACCTGGGATTTGAACCCGGGACCTCCAGCTTTGCAGGCAGGGTCGCTGCCCACTAGGCTAAGCGGTCGTCTTGTTGTTTTATAAGTTATAAGGTCATAAGGTAAGGTTTATAAGGTCGTGTGGTTGTTTTATAAGTTAGAAAAAACTAATTGTATATGCCCTGGAATTCGAACTACGGCTTTCTGAACAAGTAGCAGGCTCACTGCCACTCGATTATAACGACATTCCTTTAACGCTCAGATAAACCTTTAAATTCATAATAATTCATAGCGCTCAAATATTCTCGCTTGAGCTCGGCAGAATAAAAGCGAGAAAAAAAAGTTTTTTTTCTTTTTTAAATTGTTGTTAATGGCTTTCCACGTTCGATATCTCACTAAAGTTAATTGATAACAAAGGATATAAATACGTAGATTTTTATTTTTTATTTCCGAGCATCTCAAAACTCATGTAGTGACCTCTGTAAATTTAATTTTCTAACAAAATCTTCTATGCATGGACATTTCATTACAATTTTTTTAATACTACATGTGCACTGAAGTATAAAATATTTAAGTTTAGTAGCGTGCTGAACAATGTAACCAGCCACATAAATTAGCTACGAACCCATTCGTGAAATGCGCTGTCTGATACAAGGGGTACATGTTAACTACGAACGTCTTCATTTCATTAAGGGTGGTGGAGAGGATTTAAGTCGCCTACGGCATAGTGGGGCGCTGTAATGGTGTTTGACTTGTACTACCCTCTATATATGTTTACTGTGTGTTTTTTTTGGCATTTGTGTGAATATGTCATTCAGATGTGTATTTAAGGAAAAACTAAATTAGTGTTACAAATAAAAAAAATACAGTTTAACTGGTTTAATAAATAATAATAATAATAACACACACAATCACAACAACGCCTAAGTCCCAAACTAAGCATTAGCTTGTATTTTGGGTACCAAGGGAAGACACCACATACATATAACAACCAAGACCCGGTGCCAGTATTAATATTCATCATATAAATACTGACCCGACCTGGGATTCGAACCCGGGACCTCCAGCTTCGCAGGCAGGGTCGCTGCCCACTAGGCTAAGCGGTCGTCAAAAGCTCTGGTAGTATTTTTGCAGAAACCACTTGTATTAGGTACATGAGAAATATGTATATAAACAAATATATTTAAAATCAAGCTGTTATTAAAAAACACTGAACTGAAATTAATATAAAACCGTCAGCGTTTAAATCTCAAAAGTATAAATATTAAAATATTGAATACGTATTTCAAAAGTTTGAGAAAGTTTGAGGCGTCAAACTTAGATTTCTGGCCTTGGCTTCGCCTGCGTAGACTACACAACTGTACCTACTGAAGGGTAGACTTCTAAAAGGACGCGACGCTCCGGGACATTGTGAAATTTTCTAGAAAACGCTGAAACCTTATTATCTCAGATATCTATAACAAATTTCGTCAAAATCCGTTTACTTTTCCGCGATGAAATTTATCCGCTATATATTTCCCAGGTTTAAGACACCTTGGTACTATCAACATTCGTCTTGTTTATTTTTTAATTTAATTTAATTTTTATTAAAAGTTATTTTTTTAAGTTGTACAAAGATGAATTTTTCCAAAATGTTTCACATTATGATTGAAAAGTTAATGAGGGGGACACAATTTTGAAAGTTGCTGTGATAATTTTCCTTTCAATTCCTTACTTAATAATATGATAGCCTACTATCGTGAATACTTTTCATAGATCCAAAAACAACGGTTCAGCTGGTGACTCTAACAAAAATTAGGACTTGAGGAGCGTATATCACACCGAAGCCAAAGGCCGCGGTTTTGATTCCCGCCCGGAAAAAATATTTGTGTGCATGATCATATTTATTCCGTGTCTGGGTGTAAAATATTTATATATGTATAAATATAAAAATAATAATATTTAATTATGTACCTATATCAGTTGTCTAGTAACCCATAACACCAGCATAATACTTGCTTACTTTGAGACTAGATGGCAATTTGTGGGATGTTGCATGTATTAATCTAATATATAAAATTCTCGTGTCACAGTTTTCGTTGCCATACTCCTCCGAAACGGCTTGACCGATTTCGATGAAATTTTTTGTGCTTATCCGGTATCTATGAGAATCGGCCAACATCTATTTTTCATCCCCCTAAATGTTAGGGGTAGTCCACTCCTAAATTTTATTTTTTATTTTTTAGACAAAATTTTTAATTTCTATTTTTTTATGATACAACATACAAAAATACATACAATTCTCAGTTTTCACCCTTCTACGACCAACCCTTATTTTTAAATACGTGTCACAGTTTTCGTTGCCATACTCCTCCGAAACGGCTTGACCGATTTCGATGAAATTTTTCGTGCTTATCCAGTATCTATGAGAATCGGCCAACATCTATTTTTCATCCCCCTAAATGTTAGGGGTAGTCCACTCCTAAATTTTATATTTTATTTTTTAGACAAAATTTTTAATTTCTATTTTTTTATGATACAACATACAAAAATACATACAATCCTTAGTTTTCACCCTTCTACGATCAACCCTTATTTTTTAATACGTGTCACAGTTTTCGTTGCCATACTCCTCCGAAACGGCTTGACCGATTTCGATGAAATTTTTCGTGCTTATCCGGTATCTATGAGAATGGGCCAACATCTATTTTTCATTCCCCTAAATGTTAGGGGTAGTCCACCCCTAAATTTTTTTTTTTTTTTAGACAAAATTTTTAATTTCTATTTTTTTTATGATACAACATACAAAAATACATACAATCCTCAATTTTCACCCTTCTACGATCAACCCTTATTTTTTAATAGCCATTTTAGTAATTTAATAATTGCATAACTAAATATTATTTCGCAAAAGTGTAATTTATTTAATTAAGACTGACAGAAATTGTTGAAACGATAAATATTTGTGTTACGGGAACGAAAACGGGAAAGGGAAGAACGGGAAAGAGTTAAGACTGAAATAAAAAAGTTGTACTTGATGAGAATGGAAACAAAAAGGAAATGAGACCAGGGCCAGGAACGGAAACGATAAAATATTTATGCGATGGGAACAAAAACGGGAAAGGGAAGAACGGGAATGAGTTAAGACGGAGATAAAAAAGTTATTTTTGATGAGAATGGAAACGAAAACGAAGCTACACTAGGGCCAAGAACAGAAATAATAAAGTATTTTTGCGATGGGATCGAAAAAATGAAAGGAAGAACGGGAATGAGACAAGACTGAGATAAAAAAAGTGATTCTTATGAGAAACGAATACTACCCGTGCGAAGCCGGGACGGGCCGCTAGTATTATATAATATTTATTATATGTCAACAAATATTGACTTAAAAAAGTGTTCGAAACTTTATACCGTTTTCAGGATCATTATTGGTACCCTGGTGCGTTGGAATTTTTTTCTGTCTTCGTCCCCCAGTTACATGTATAGCGGAACGCCATAATTTTTATTTTGTTATTTCATACACCATTGTGTAGCGGTTCACGTCTATATGGTGAAAATAATTTTCGTGAAAAACATCGGACAGACAAACTTTACGACGTTTCAGTTTTTTTGTCATTTGGCAAATCAAATTTACAAATCAGTACAAAAACGAGTTAAACAGTTTATTTACTTTTGACATTTACATGTCAAAAAATGTTAACATAGTCCAATCGCAACATTTTTTATGAAAATACATTAATTAATTCAAAATAAATTTGTGTTTATATGAGTTAAAACACGATGTACTTAGCGCGTTCGTAGCATGTTTTCAACGTACCGTCATTTAAGTACAGTCGACTCTAAATTAAGTTCATTAACGCCGTCTCTTGCAGGTATTATATCACATACATTTAATTCACTATAATTACAATAACTTCTCTGCGCTGCATGCGCCGGGCAACTGATAACGATGCTAATCCAATTTGAAATTTAAATCGGCTATCAAACATCCCAATTAAAAATCCCGATAAAATTAACGAATCCCTAAATCCCTATTTATAAAAAAAATATGCTAACCATTAATTGCATGTAATTAATACGTGATAATTATTAAGCATTTTTTTTAAATATCGAAGGTTGAGTACTTGGTAGCGGGAAAAACGATTTTTTTTCTACCGGAATATGATACTCCAGCGTAATTATTATGAACAAAGAACACTATTATTTTTTATGTACATAAAGTAAATTTCACAAAGCTATAATTTAAAACTTAGCTTAATCCTACAGATAAAACAAAGCTCTAGGCTTACTTTTTACCACGAAAACTTAAACCGACGTCGCCTAAAGTTATAATTTAAAGCCTAAATTTTCGAAGCTAAATTCTGACAAAAGCCGACAAAATCGCCTATGCACACAAAACCTTTAACAAGTGGAAGGTCCTGTAGGGCTGGGAGGTAAAAAACCACAAGCCACTGTCCCACTTCGCCGAGTGCCGACCGAACGCCGCCCCGTCATGCCACGGCAAAAAGTTAAATTGAAACATCCCCCGTGCTCGGCGCATAATTAGTATCACATATGTAGTCGGTTATTCGGCTTATGTAAAATGTCAGGCCGCTTGCGTTTGAAGCACATCGCTTTAGTATTTTAACTGACCGAATGTGTATGTTACGGGAAATAAGTATATAAAACAATAAATTAAAGGAAAACTAACAGGAAATAAAAAATATTGCTTACCTGTTTAGTCCATGAGAGCGAAGCCACAGGCGGAAAGCTAGTATGAAAATAAAATATAACACATGTAACTTGTTGAGCTTTCTATAGATGAAAGAATTTTTACAATAAGCTAAGTAGTTTTAGAGTTTATCCGTAACAAACAAAAAATCTAAACTTTCTTTATATAATATTAATAAAGACATGCTTAAGACATGTCCTGAATGACTGACTGATTCATTAATGCCAAGCCAAAAGTGGTAATACTAATTAATTTGAGGGACTAAGAGACCTCAGTCTGAGTGGTTAGAGACCTTAACTGAAGAAACAAAGGTTGCGAGTTCGATTCTCGCCCGTACAAATATTCGTGTACATGAACATGTCTGTTTGTTCTTTGTCTAAGTGTAAAATGACTATATATGTATATATTATAAAGAATATTTACGTATTATAGTATAGTCATTCGGTACCCATAATACAAGCTTTGCTTAGTTTGGGCCTATATCACAGGTATTTGTCACATTTTACAGATTTTGTAATGTTTCCAAACAGCACCAAAATGGTACCTGCAAAAATAATGTTCAAAATAAACCTCTATGCCAAGTTAAAAAAATCTGTTAGAAAGCAATAAAAACTTTAATTTATCCATTTCCTCAAACTCCTTCAATCAGCTGCGAAATAGCACTTGCTAAACTAGAGGTCTAAAGGAACCGCTGCTTAGAGTTCCAAAAAAAGCCTTTCTATTTCTTTCATTCGCTCCTATTTCCCCAATAAGCTTCAAAATGGTATTTGCAAAACAAAGGCCAAAAAGAACTTCTAAGCCAAGTTTAAAAAAAAAAAACGTTGGAAGAAAATGAAATCCTCAATTCCCTTCATCTCCTTCAATCAACTCCAAAATGGTATTGCACAACTAGGAGTCAAAGGGATCTTTTGTGCTATGTATCAAAAAAGAAAATAACGACAGATGTAAAAAAATCATGCAAGAAGTATCTGACTAACAAGGTGCATAGACAAGTTTTTGAGAATATGCAATTTTCAGTAGGTACCTACAATCATTATTTGTGATTGGTGATTTTAAGACAGTCGCCCGTAGTACCCCTAAGTTGAAGTATATCTAACTGCTTTTTTAGGTGATTCAAAGTTTCATTTTCTCCTAAATAAAACTTTTATTTCATACTCGAACCCATAGTACTTACTGGTAGTTGAACAAACCGCGGGCGGAAAGCTAGTCTATTATAAAAATGAAAGTGACTGAGTGACGGATTGACATATCAAAAGCACAGCCCAAACCGCTTTATTAAGAAACTTGCTAACATAACATAGATTTCGTAGGTAAAAATCATATAGGCATCTAAACAAATGAAACGTTACTCCGATATCTATTATACGTACATGATATTTGTCTATGAATCAAAAGTAATTTAGCGCAAATTTATTGACTTAAGGTAAGATATGGGGTCAGAGAACAGGTTGAAATATCTGTACTGATGTGCAAACGTTGAGATTGAGTAAAATATCTTCAAGGATTGTCTTTTAGGAAGGAACTAGCTAGTTCGACCCATCGGAATCGCCAACAGTCACTGTAATTTACTGGAAAATAATCTATAACCATAAATCAAGTGCGGATGTACCACAGAACAAGTTAACTTGATAATCTCGATAAAAAGCTTTCGAAGCACGGTCACTTCTCGAACTCGACATAATGGCTATGTTTAATTTCAAAGTTCATTAACAACAGAATCAAGTTCGAACGGCACTCTGCGGATAACGGGAGGCATTAGTCAGCCTTAATAGAGGCCCCGTAATTCGGCAACTTAAAGTACTCCTTGTGGCTTTTCGTCTCTATAAATTAAAGTGATTTATCGAGCCAACTCAAAAGTCCGCGGATAACTTTCGCCGTTTGCGGAAATAAAACAGATTCGCTTTCAAGACTAATGAAAGAGTTTTTGTCTCGAACCTTTACTTCCAAAGTTCAATTCAAATTTTTTTTCTTTTTTTTTTACTTTTACTTTCGCAACAAACCGACAAAAACAAAAAAAGGGTGATTCGAGATAAATTTCGAGATATATTTCATTGGCTAGACTAATTACACTTCATTAATTAGGATCGTGTCTTAAAAACTCTGTAAGTTTGAACTTTGAAATTGTTAACCATGGATTTAATTTATATTTTTATATATTTATTAATAAAATGCAAAAGAATTACCTCAATTTCATGTATTTATGTAGACTAATCTATAAATCAGCTAGCTTTAATTTATAATTATACAACGAAAAATAATAATATAAATCAAATAAAACAAACGATTCCTACATCACTTTCGTATAAATATAGAAATAAACATGAATAACAACGTCCGATACTTAAATGTCATTTACGTAAAGTACAAATAAAAAAAAAAGGAAATAGTTCACTTAATTAAAGTTATCATCACACCGACCACTTTTATCAATAACGAGCCCAATGCAAAAATTAGCATAATACGTCACAGATATAAAACCTATTATAGTTGTTTTCTTGTATTTTAATTAAAACGAACCAGTTTTAATCTATCTTATCAAGCTTATGAACTCAGATGAGACATAAATGGTACCTCAAGCTATTCCGACACTTACTCGTGAAGTAGATTTCCATGTTACAGATATGTGAGATATATGGAGATGCAAGAATACGTGTTACGTACATGTTAGCATTGTGGTTCGAAAAACTATGTACATTTCATATTTAAAAAACTTTTTTATATGTGTTTATCGTATTGTATTTATACAGTTTGAGTAAAATGTCGATAATACGAATACGAATATAGAACAATTTATGACTTCAAAAAATTTACCCCTTAAATGAGATTTCGTTCATTGCTACAAGTTTTTTTCTAAACTACACTGTGTAGTTTCGGAAATAAACGGGGGCATGCTCGATTTATATTTTTCTGTACTTGTATTTGTGACACATATGCTTTCGATTTTTTTTTAAATTTATTAATACGCCCTCAAAATTAGTCCTTAAAATGAAAATTCGTTATTTACGCTATACATCTTTACACCCATGATTGGTTCACTTCACTCTGTGTAAGTGCCGAATTTTATTTTTTTATTGTAGTGCATTTGGAGGGAATAGGCTGTGGCAGTCGGAGAGACAGACACGAGAGTGGTCCTATATATCTGTTTTTTATTCTCGAATGTACATAATCCTAAAAACAGTCTGCCTTTGTAATCCTCGCAATCTTACATATCAATCCACTCTATTTTGATTTTGTTTTAGTACACTTACGTACGTAATAGTAAATTGTAACACGTAATAGTATAAACATTGTTCATTCGTTCATTTTTAAAATGATAAATAAAAATCGCATTGATATAAATAAATATAAAGATAGTAAATTATGATCATGTAACCTCGGACATCCCACACAGCGCCATCTAGTTCCAAACTGAGCAAAGCTTGTGTTATGGATACCACACAACTAAAATAAATACTTAAATAATCTTTATAATATTTACATAATTTTTACGCTCAGACACAGAACAAATAGACATGTTAATGGACACAAATATTTGTCCCGGGCAGGAATCGAACCCGCGACCCTTCGCTCCGCAAATAGGGTTTGTAGCCACTCAGCCAACCGGTCATTTATACAAAAAATATTGAATTGAAATTAAAATATATTAAAGTAAAATGATATTGATATCTATTAACATAGCGCCTCGCAAATGTTCATTGATTTTAAAAACAACTATGTTTTTATTCCATATGACACTGACTTTGTGCGCAAGTACACACGCACAAACTAACTCCTTTAAACTACACCCAGAGCTCTTTATTTGTGCTACTAACTGTAAATGTTATGTAATTGTTGGGATAATGTATTATTAGACTGTAAAATTTTATTTAAAACGACAATCACCGTTACATACATTTTACTCTGCGTCTTCTAAAAATCGGAAAGCACTTGATTGTCAAGTTTCAAAAGTCAATATATATTTTATATAGGTACATATTTACGCTAGAATAAACATATGATTTATCGCCATAAATATTAATTTAATTCTAAAATGTATCATCAACTTTACCAGTATAATAAAAAAACTCTGGACTTGTATCACTACAATTCACTACATATTATAAAATAAAGTGCCTCGCCACGTTTATCTGTCTATCTGACTGTCTGAACGCGATAAACTCAAAAACTACCGAACGGTTGGGTATATTATTGACACCAATGGACAGGGTGATTCAAGAGGAATGTTTGTATTTATAATTCATTAATATTGTGTGGAAATTTGTTCAAAAATGGCGATTATTGTTGAAGAAGTGGGAAAAAAATAAAGTCGGCTGGGAGCTTTCCTCGAAAACGCTGCCTCATCCCTTTGAGATATAACAAAATATTGTATGGAGGAATGGTTTCTCTTTTATAGTACTAAAGAAAAGTCCGGCATGGTATATGTCTATCTTTTATGCATAGCTTACTATACCTATTTTTATGCTTAAAATATGGTGTTATATGATGAGGTAATTGGAAAACAATTTATACAGATACAGTATTATTCCTTATCAAATTCAATACGTTATTTACCTTCAGCATTTCACGCAGATTATGATTTGCCCTTTAAAACATACAATTTAAATTAATATCTTAGGAATTATCGCGACATGCGACGAATGGAACGTACGTGTGGTTAGACAGAATTTATCAATGTTGTATATATAAAGAAATATTTTAGTTAGTTTTTATGAATACCTATATTCTTCACTTTTTCAAATATTTACAGAATTGGAACAAAAATACATTACAAATATTCGCAAGTAAGATTAACTTATGGTACATTTAAATCTAATTAAAACTAATCCATACGTTCGACGCAACGAGCTGATAGGACAGTACGACAGAAAAAAACACTACGGTTTATATGCTTTGCTACCCGTGCAAAGCCGGGGCGGGTCGCTAGTATTATATAAACCTATAAAATAATTAAATATAATAAGAAAACTTTTGACTTATATATTATATAAACGCATAAAACAATTAAAAAAATAATATGATAAGACATTAAAATAAACACATGAAACGAGAAGATAATTCCAGTACAGACATTACTTGCAACTGTGGCGGACGGCCTAAATCCAAATAAATAAATATCCGAGCACCTGCAGAAGTCGACTTAAGTGCCCATTAACGTCCTCAAGTACCGCTCCACGAAAGAGTTTGAATAACATTTAACAAAAACAGACCGGAAAATGTCGCGTGATTTTCAGATTAAGAAGTTTGATTATTAAAGTCAAACTTATTTATCTAAAAGTCATTATTGCGTAAAAGTCTTATTTTCTAGAATTAGAATCATAAATATGAATCAAAAATTTTACGCAAAATAAATTAAAAATTTAATCTATTTCATAATTCTAATCCATTTATAAGTAATATATAGATGATTGAAGTTGGTATCACAAACGAAAGATATGTGTTATAATATTCACGAGGTAATAGGAAAACTTAATCAGAGGATTTCTAAGTTATATTGTAATCAAACGACAACAAATATATAAAATACAAGCTACTTAATTAGAACAACAAGGAGTTAATACTCTAATGTTTCTACGTTAACTGAAATTCTATGCTATGTTATTACAGTTAATTAAAAATTAACCTCGTTTAATTATTCTCATTTAAAACCTTCCTCTGTTTGCGAAAGTATTTATTATTTGCCGGCGCGATATCTTCCGGAAGCGGATGTCTGTTGTGCCTTAATGGAATTACCGTATTATGCTAAACAACTCGTAGCAATTGCACAGCAGAGTTTGCTCTCTGGCTTGCATCGGACTCATTCTTATGGTAAACGAAAGAAAATTACTTGGAAAGCTTTCAGCATGCGATTCCAAATCATGTCTGATTGTGTCTATCCTCTGAATAGAATGGAATAAATTCTATAGAAAAAAATACCAGTAAGTCTATATAGATACATAAAACGTTATTGTCGACTGAAGCCAGAAGTATGTGATTTGTGTTAACATATTTGTGTTTTTTGTGACAGGTAAGCAAACTTATCGCTTCTACAAAAACTACTGACGGCTGTTTCATTCCCAATAAAATAGAAAATCCCATTCCAGTTAATAAATAGAGTATATGTATAACAGTTAAGACAAACGTAAGCGTGTGTATATATTTACCTAACACATCAGAGTCTTATAGAATTAACTTGAAGAGTTACGTACTTTCTAACATGCCGCACCGAGAAAAGTGTTCTTCAAAATATATTATGGTTCACCATCAATAGAGCAGTTGATGATCGAGATCATCATAAATACGAGGAAAGCGAGGAAGAAAAACTACGCATCAGCATAATTACGTTACAGAAACCATAATTTTCGCAAACGCATATCTTTTTTCTCTTCGTATTCCTCGTTTTTTATTATGGAGATCATTTATTGCTCTACTGATGACGAACACTTTTCTGAAGGCATTACATACCAGACGTGGTTATTTAATAATGTACTCCTTGTCCACACTGGAACCCCAATAATTTATGAGAATTTCGGACAATTTCGACGACCGCTTGGCCTAGTGGGTAGCGACCCTGCCTATGAAGCTGAGGGTCCCGGGTTCGAATCACAGGTCGGGTCAATATTATTATTATTTTTATTCGGGTATTTATATGACGAATATTGATACTGGTACCGAGTCTTGGTTGTTTTATGTATGTGGTGTCTTCGCTTGGTACCCAAGATACAAGCTTATGCTTAGTTTGGGGCCTAGACGTTGTTGTGATGTGTACGTTATTATTATTATTATTTATAATACGAGTATTTTTCACGTAATTTAAATTATAGGCTTAAAATAAATACTTCTTATTGAATGTCAAATAACGTAATTTAGTATAAAGACCCTTTTTACTACGTGGCCGGCCTTGATTTAAACAAACTCAGAAATACAAAAGTTTTCTTTAGTTAACAAAAAAACAGGTTAAGGGCCGGTGTTTCAGTTGTCACTTACCCTAGGAGTAACGTTAAGTGAAGCTTAATGTTCAAAATCCAATACAAATTTTCAATTGTTTGTTTCTCTCAACTATATTCAGTGGTGGATAATATAACATATAGCATAATTTTAAACGCGTTATTTAGACCCAACGGATTTAACATATTATATTGGTTGCCTCTTGGTGCAATTTAATAACGTCACGCGATTCTGCAGTCCCGTCTTACCAACAGAGCGATACGTTCAGCACAACAAAAACTATATTCATAGGATAAGTGAGAACTGAAATACCGGCCCTAAGCGGAGGCCGAACTCGCTCTCTGAGCGTTCCGTTCCGTTATAATATGGGAAGTTTATAAGTAGGTACTAATTATTTTATCCATTTTTACCTGTTGAGATGAATGGAACCCTAAAATACACTGAAAATTTTAAATTACGAGTTGCGTAGTAGATAGTACTGCCAAGCAACAGTTCATAGAAAATTTTTATCATTATCTAATTATAAATTAGAAACTGCTTTAATAAGATTTTTTCTTTTGCTTGTCAGACCTTACTTTAAGCGATCTCTGCCGAATTGCAAAATTCTAGGTCAAAGGAACAAAATACCCTGTGTTTTGACGTAAACAATTTAATATTAAAATATGCTATATTTTTTTTGGTATAATATCGCATTAAAAAGTTGATTTTTTTTTTAAATGGCTGTACGATTACATACTAATAATATGATATAAGTTTCAACGTATGCTTTCAACTATTCCTGAGAAAAAGTGTTGACCAGCAGAGAGATAAACAGAAAGACAAACAACAAAAACAAAGTGATCGCATAAAAAAAATCGGTTTTTTTACTTTTTGAGGTACGAAATATTAAAAACGACGCAACCCAGCATAAGATTTATTTACATAACGCAAATTGATTGTCATAATCATTGACTTCAGTGAACCCACTTTAAGAAATTTAATAATGTCTGTAACATAACCTCACAGAAACATCTGGACATGTTTTCGGTGTAGCCACTATCAGGCACGTGAGCCATTTCGTATAGTTACTGCGACTGTATACGAACGTTTACTCTGGCATTTTCATTACGCTCAACCTCGATTTATTTACATGGCGGTCATCTTCAGAATGAGAATGGGCTCGAGCCAAAACTAGAGCTAGAAAATGTATTTGAATGGCGACGGTGCTATGTGAAGCTAGAAGATTGCATACTTTAAAGTTCATTTAAAGCTCCATTGTTTTAGAATCCGTTTAAAATAGCATATAATATCATTTATTTTTTTAAGTACACAATATCACTGACACCGTGCTTCGGAGGGCACGTTAAGCAGTCGGTCCCGGACGCTGTCAATAGATGGCGGTCGTTACAGTTCCCGACCCGCAGTGGAGCAGCGTGGTGGACTTAAGCTCCAAGCCCCCCTCCTCACCCTGGGGGAGGCCTAAGCCCCTGCAGTGGGGTAAAAATGGGCTGATGATGATGATCATCATTTATTTTTAGTTCAAAAATAAAATACTTATTTAAATAATTTATTTACTTTATTTAACGATAAATCGTTAAAACTAGTCTGTCACGATTGATATGCCTCAATTAACTTTTGATGTGTAAATCTTTGCACTCGTTCTACGATATCGTACGGATTTAATAATTTAACCACTTTAAGGGAGTGTTCAACGCTTGAAAACTTGTCTTTGTATGTGTTTGCTAATACACAGTATAATACTGAGTGTGCTTCGTTAAACACAAATGTGCTGAGTGTAACGAATATAAGTTGAATTAAATTACATGTGACACCAAATTAAAAAGTGGTCCGCACGCACGCGATTTTGCTTAATTGGCAATAAGCTTGTTTTCCTTAAGTCGTCAGTTGGTGCCGACTCGCAATCGGCCGATTTTTTTTAAATAGCCTCTTTTCTTTCAAACATTGTCGTCGCCTCCATAAACTTATTTTCGCCAAACGGGGGTGCTCCGGACATAGCACTTAAACACCAAAACGAGGGTGTATTAAATGCGAGTTAAAATTTAAATTGATTCCACCCTCACGTTGTGTAGATAGTTGTGTGATCTCGAGCGAGTGGTTCCGTTTGTGCGATTTATCGTCGGCAAATTGAACGCCTTCGGGTGTTTAGTCACAGAAAGAATACGATATTGCGTATAACCGCCGTGTTATACGCTTCATTTCTTGGGGGCGGGGTGTGTCGTTCAGAATTGGACTTTCGTTTCTAGGGGGTCAATCTGAATTATGTAGAGAGAATAGAAACTATTCACAATACAATGTTTTGCATAAATCACTACCCACGCTCCGAAATTCCACACTAATTGATGTATAAGTAAAACAAAGAGTCTATTCTAGTTTTCGATGACTTTGGTGATGTTATTATTGACACATTAATATAATTATTTGACACATTCAGACAATTAGCTCACCAAAAACAACTAGAACGGCCTTTTTACACAACAAAGCTATAGTTTTGCGTCTTAACGATATTAGATGTAAGACGAGTGCGAGAAAAACGCAAACACATGTATACTAATTTTCTAGTGTATAAGAAAACTGTGATCTGTGATGTATATGCCGCGACGTGGCCTTCACACCCGCTATTTTGGTTCATGTAGGTTATACAGTATAAACTCATATAGCATACGATATCATACTAAATGGTGCTGTCAATTTTCATTTATTTATTCGCGAAGAGTATCTTGATCTCTAGAAAGAAATACCAATTTAATTAACATGTACGATGTATGAATGATTTAACGTTTTTCCTTTATCGAAATTTTAATAATCAAAATATAAACAATCTCTTTTTTCTTTACAAATCCTTTTAGGCATAACATGCTTCATTGTGAGACAGCTAACGAAGTCGTAAATATTTATTGTGGCCCACTCGGGAAAATCTTGAGACACCTTTGAAGCTGTGTGTTATTCATGTTCACTCTATTGAGTGAGTTGTTTTAGGGTTTTACAATCAAATGCCACATGCACATACATACAAATATCGCTTCATAAACTAAGTCATTTCGACGTCACGAATCCCGATAACGAACGTATGCTCAGATGAAAGTGATATCATGTAAATTTCGAACGGTTTAAATATGTATTTCGTCTTTTAATTCTCCTTCCCTTTCACAAAGGAAATAAACCCCTGTATTTATTACGCTGTAACAATACCGTGAAATATTTAACGAACGTTGATGTTATGATAGGTATTATTAAATGAATCGTGTGATTCCAAGAAGCCAATCATTTATGTAAAGTCGTGATCGTTTATGCTTTGTCGTATACTATTTGAATTATATAGATGAAATAAAATGCAATGAGCTTTTTTTTAAATTCTTTATAGTTCCAACCAGGTTCTCTCTGTGTGGACGCTAAGTGAAAACACAACTGGTGCCTGACTTGTAGTTCGCTCTGAAGTTGACGCGGATGCGTTTTGGGTAGCTGCGGGACCTGCTCTTGACCTTTTGATACCCTGTTTATTCCTACTTCGATTGTACTTGCTTCAACTTCACAGCAAACTCTAGAAGTTTGACGCGAGCTGTAGGGTGAATTTATTCCACGTTTATTTCTCATCACAAAACTATATCATAATGAATCCACCAATTTATCGATATTCACCTTGAATAACCTCCATTTTTTATAACATATGCAGGATAACTTTACTGTAAAAATTTTGCACTCGTTATTATCAAGCGTAGATTTTTCAGGGATCTTAGTTTATTTTTTTTCTCTACAATAAACTTTACCTTGACTTCTTTATGAACATTACTTAATTCGTCGGTTGTCAAATTTATTTTACGAATTAGAAGGAATTAGCATTAGGAATTAGAGAAAACATATTATCGCTCATTAGAATAATCTCATCTATGCCTTATCGTCACCTGCTTTTGAGCGTACTTTCTTGAACAAAACTAGCGAAATGAAACTGAAAATAAAATTTTATGGTGACCCAGAATAGAGCTGATTTAACGATGGAAATTACAGGTAGTCGAGAGAAACTCTTCAATGGTGTATAGCAGATACCTCCGGTTTGGGCTCATATGATTCGTTTTGACGAGTGTTTCCTTCTGGATTTCGACTGTTGTCAAGGAAGCCGTTACGTTGGTATTGGTGCGAACACAAAGAAAGCGAAGGCAAGGTGGAGGCAGTAAAAAAGATTGTATGCATTTATAGTATGTATAGTAAACGCAATCAAAAAACTACGGCCATATATGTTACGTATTTTGACACTCGTAAGTAAATTAAAACCTATCACACGGAAAAAAAATTGTAACTGAAACTAGAATTTAGTAACTGGGACTAGAATTCCCAGTTTTATTTCTGACCATCATACAGGTAGTCATGCGTATATAATATTACTGTAGCGAAAACATGAATTTAGTATATTTAACGAGAAATTTATTTAATTTAACAAAGTGTTTCATAAAAGTTACCAAAATATTGTTAGATTTACTATAAAATTAAATTACGATTCAATTACGAATTATAAAGTAGGTACTCTATTTTTGTATTCATTACAAATTAAATCGTTGTTTTAAAATTACTTTTTTTGTTTAAGTTACAAAATTATAGTATAAAACACTACATTTTCCTGCTACTAAACGTTCGGGTAGTATTGTTATCCTGTATATTTTTCCGTGTAAGTACTTCCCATTGACCTAGAATCAAGGAATTGGCCTAGAAGCAAGATTTCATTCACAGCACAAGTAAAGGCAAAAATCCAAAAAACGTTAATTTGTAATTATGTCACGTAAAAAATATTTTTTGTGAGAATAAACTTACGTTTTATTTTTTTGTAAATATTTCACACAGATAATACATGGTGGTACGGAACCGACGGTGTATGAATTTGAGTCACATTTGGCAGGTTTTTTTTTTGTAAAAATTTATATTTTACTGCTATGTAAGCAATAATATATTATTAATATCATAAAAAAATGACATCATGTTCACAGCGACCCTAAAAACAGGTATGTGTATAATGTTATTTTTTTCTGTCGCAATTATTTATAAAAAAAAAATGTTGCGACGTAAATTGTGTTACATCTGGTATAATATTGATTTGTAAGGAAGGCATTCATATTTATTTTTGTACCTTGAATGAGCGTGTCATGAATTTATCATTATAATGAATTTAACTTGCGCTTGTAGTTTTAATCACAAATTAATACTAAATTATAAATAAGTTTTTACTGCACACGTGAATTACAAGTGTTTATTTGATAAATTGATAAAAATAAAATTATTTTCATAAAATACAGTAGAACACACCAATACCGATATAACATTAACTTGCAGTCATGCATAAAGTTATCATTAAAAAATAATTATTTATAGTTCAACAGTTTGTTGTCAGGTTTTGCAGTTTTTAATTTCAAATAATTTTCATAAAGGAAAATGGTGTCATTGATTCCTTTTTAAGTAAACATGTTTTCTAACGATTTAATTGATTGCAATATCAAAGTAGTTCAATCAAATTAATTGCAGCCCATCTTAAACGTTTCATTATTAAAGTTTTTTTTATTCACGTTTGTGTCGTCGTTTCGTAATTGACATAATAAATAAATTTTATAAAATAGATAGGTATTGTTCCTTTTATGAAGTGTATAAATCTGATAAAGGTGTCTCTGTAAAAGTACCATTCTGTTTTTAAACGACTTCAAAAAACACGAGTCGTGATAGCCCAAAGCGCAACGAACCTGTCTCAAATTTAGGGCTCCATAGGGCCATGGTTCGAATCCGGGCGTGTACCAATGAGTTTTTCTGACTTAAGTACACAACTATCACTGACTCCGTGCTTCGGAGGGCACTTTAAGCAGTCGGTCCCGGACGCTGTCAATAGATGGCGATCGTGACAGTCCCCAACCCGCAGTGGAGCAGCGTGGTGGATTTAAGCTCCAAGCCCCCTTCCACACCCCGAGGGAGGCCTAAGCCTCTGCAGTGGGGTCAAAAATGGGTTGATGAATGAAGTGAAGTAAAAAAAGAGGAGAATCTATGTTCGTCCGTATGCATGTTTTTTACGTATGTCTCCGATATCTTATATAATTTTTGTGGACCTATTTGGATCTGATGATGGAATTTCTACGGGTATACTATACTATGAATTAGCTGTATTTGTTTCTGCAGAGATTTGGAAGCAATAGTTTAAGAAACTACAATAAATAGCTTTCACATTTGTATTACTTTGTTGGGTTGTATTAACCGGCCTTTGTTAACTTTGACAGCGTTTTCTACTGTAACAATTTTCATGTAAAATCTTCTACAGCTAAAATTTGCTGTGAAACAGTTTTATGCGACCATGCAGCTGCTACTTCTGTCGCTTTTGTATTTATTTTACATCACTCCTAAATATTAAAAGTTTTTCTTTTATCACAATTTTCCTAATTGGGAAGTCGGAAGGGAAAATATTAACGAAGAAATGTATTTAATATTCAAGGCACAGAGTTTTTGAAACGTAGCAAATCTATTTATTGTGACAACTGATCTAATTAGTTTTCTATGTAAATCGTCTATTGAGAAAGTTATTTATTAAATCGATTACAAAATAACCGCTTAAGATTTATTCAGAAAACATATCTCGGTCGTTTGGACTAAAAATGGCTCACGCCTCCTTGTTCGGGCGACTGCACGAATCAATCTTAAATATTGAATTTGTTCGGTAATCCGATTGAAAGTTTCGCTCGAAACGAGTTTCTGTTACAATTTAACGCAATTTCCAACGAGTTTTCACCTTCCTGAAGGGGCCCGCACACTTCAAGTCACGAGACAATTTTACCCCCGACTTGTGAGGGCCGCGCCGCGTATTACAGTGGATAATTACTTTTGTGTCTTTATATTCAAATATTTTTCAGAATGCTTAGGCTTTTTTATATTGGAAAAAAAAATAAAAATAAATACTAGCAAGATTCACAAATTTAATATTAGTACATATTTTAATGTGAACTCATAGAAATCATGACGATGCAATAGAAATATACACCGTGTTCGGCCGAACGTAGTTCAAACTTATAAAGTGTGTAGAGCTTATGAAACTATACAAAAAGTTTTAAGTGAAATTTGCACAGATAACGCAAACTAACGGTTAACGACGTAAATTTGTTTAAATTCTGTCACGTATCTAATATTTTTTTTAGACTTTTTGTTTATTTCGGTGCAAGCTCTACTCTATAAGTATGGACTACGTTCAGTCGAACAACCCGTACAGCAGATGTGTTTTATAAAAAGAATAATTAACGCCAACATTACCAGATCCGATTTATTTTTGATTCCTTCTATCGCAACCTGGTTGCTCTTGACTTTGGCCAAAGAAAAAACTAATTAGTTTTAGAATTATTTAAATTTTAACGTATACTACTTTTAGACTGGTATATTTACATAATAGAAATGTTGCTATACTTGTTGTTCAGAGCTTATTCGCGTAATCCCAATATATAGACGCTTTCGGAAGCTTCGACGGCCCGTGATGAGATTACCGGCGCGTCAATGCCCGTTCATTACGTTCAAACTTCGTACTTAAGCTTTTAATAGAGGACGCCCTCACTAAGTGCTCAGGTTGCTAATTTATTAACTTCAAATTTAAGAGTAAAATATTTTTGAGGGCCAATTAGCAGGTACCTATAGATATATTATTTCTGGTTTCCTATATAATGTTTATAAGTTCTATAAACATCAAATATAAATTTATTTATGCACTTGTTTAAAAAGAAGCTTTCCCTCTTTTAAAAGTACGGTAGAGAAATGTACAAAATGAACCATCCACTACAATATTTCTCCAATTTTTTAAATATAATTTACCTATATTTATAATTTACCTGAAGAAGTATGAATGTATTTATCATGGCTTAGACAAATGACTAAAGTAAAAAAAGAAAGCCAAAAAATCGAGCCTGAAAATGTCTATGCCTGAAACATATATTTTATAGACGATTATTAAAAAAAAAATATCGCATTTGATTACGTTTCCCTTCTCTAATAAGCTATCAACAAGAAAAGAAGCGTCAGTTATTCCACAGGTCTTTGTGGAGTCCGATGGAAGAATTTAGTTTTCCATAGAAATTTGAGATAATATTTTGTATCGAACAAATAAATTATTCGCCCTAATGGGCAAGTTGGTAACTCAAAATCCAAGTTATGTTTGATAACTTATATGAAATGTTTTATACATATGTGAAATTTTTAATGGAATGTAAGGACTTTCTATTATATAATACGACCCTAACAAGTGATGGATGTAACGCGGACTTATAAACACACAAATTCAATAATACCCAGTGGTAAGCTTTCCAGAAAAGATAAGAGGTCAAGCAGAATCCTGGTTCAAATAATTTATATTCACGAAATTCAGTTAGACGTCTCTAACTGAATTTCTCTCCAGTCAAGTTCTTGAACGGGCTGAGTAAATAGTGATAATGAACTAGGCTACGAGTGAAACTGCTCAGCTGAACTTCGGGTTACCTAAAAACCGGCAGTAGATAAGTCTTTTACCGGCCCTTTGGTAAGTTTCACAAACGTCTTAATATTGTGACAAATAGCTAATAATAATAACGTATACATGACAACAACGTCTAGGCCCCAAACTAAGCATTAGCTTGTGTTTTGGATACCAAACGAAGACACCACATACATATAACAACCAAGACCCGGTACCAGTATCAATATTCATCATATAAATATATGATGAATATAAATATCCACAAGGCTAAGCGGTTGCAGAATTTATTAATAGAGCGGTTAAAAATTAACAATAGAATGCTTTGCAATTAAGACAGGATTCCTAGTTTTACGTCATTTAAACGACTTATTTCATTGTATACGACAAATGTGGCGATAATTTAAAATATTTTAAGGAATGTTTTATATAGTTTAATGTAAGTATATATTTGCTTGACGACAGATTGCTGTCGTCGCTCGATTGAATTCCATCAAACCTTCAATATCGTTTTTATGTGAGGTCTATAGCCGCATCCTAATATATTTATCTGCTTATCAAAAATTATCAAAGCATGAGTTCTGTCTTTCTATTCCTTTGTCTTTAAAGACAAGCCATTAACCAACTGTCTCCGTTGGTTTTAATTCCAACCGAGCAGTTATTTACACACATTTTAAGGAATCTAACATTTAGCCAGCGTAAGTGGTGTCGCCGGTACTGCCTCTTTTCAACCATAGAATTCGTTGGGTGTTAATTTTTTGTGCGAGCGCTTTTAGGGTACGGTGATTAATAGTCTACCGGGGGCCGTGTATCTTTTAGTATACACGAAGCGTACTGAAAAAAACCTGCTTAGACTGAATGGAAAACAAACTGTGTCGTTGCTTTGTATATAAAATAAATTAGATTGTGTACAAGAAAATTAATGTGATAGCGGCTTTGAGTGGAACTGCGAAGAGTTTTGTGGAAGTAAGTAAAAGTTTCTCGTATACATTATTTATGAGTTTACAGCCAAAGAAGTTGGAAAAAAAAATTCGTGGAATAATATTGTTTTTGGTAAAATTGTATTTCAAAATCTAAATTACAATTTATAGCTGCTTTTCTTTTCGAAGCATATAAAAAAGTCACACTTATCATTACGTTATGATGTGTTACATCGCATTAAAAAAACTCCGAGATAAGCTCGTGAAAGAGCTGTCAGCCGGTACATCGTTAATTTCGCGAAAACTCCTGTTTTTATTGTATGTAATTTTTCCCCATCCAAAATATATATTGTCCGCTCCCCGGCGACATGTGACACAATGAACGCATTTATCTTACAGACTGAAAAAAATTCAGCGGGCGAAGTATATGAACTTTATTCGCTTTTCCGGCGTCTACGTACTTAGGTTTTATGGTTGCGCGTACTGGAAGGTTATGTTTTATTGCATATCATTACGCTTAAGTCATAGCGGAGGGGATTCGGTGTTCATCTGCTCGTGTCGTAGGCTGAACAGGGAATTATACGTTATTCATGGATCACGTACTCATACTGGTAGATATTTATTCTATGCCTATATTAAAAATTAAATAATATTAAATGTGGTTTTACTTTTTTGGATTTTTACTTATTTATGACTACTCCTTTACTCCTTTTCTTCCTCATATAATTTGCACAACATATAAGTTCTCAATGAATTTTTTTTTGTGAATATATATCAAGAACTTTCCAATTATAGAGGAAACAATATTGTAGTCGGTTGATGAAGTTTTAGTTGTTGTATTATTTAAGACGATAAAACGATCTAATGCAATCTTTCTCGTAACGGGGTCACTCTAATCGATAAATATCGATTGTTTTAGTTTAAAATGAATATAGGCATTTAAATTAATGCCCATTAAGTAAACAATTTTTGTTTATACAATAAAATATAATAAGTTTCTCTATAAGCTTTCGCCCGAGTGGTTTGTACGTTTCACATTTAATGTTCTTTTAATTTATAAATATCAACGAATATTTTTTACATTCCAAAGCAATTTTTTTTTAAATATGTGTTTAATTTGATGAAGAGCAGTGGATCTAAATTATTAAACAGCACCGTGATGATAGTATGTATCATACCTGAATTTAACACATACAAAAATTAGAAATTTTTATTTTGGAGTTCAGGTATGACTCTAAATAGTCGACTAAAATTTTCGCATCTTCCAAGTACAGACATAAATTATTTTCAGATTATCTCTACTATGAGATAATATCTAAAGGAGAATAGACCTTTTGGGCTATGTTAACTTACATGTTGCAGCTGCCTGAAGTATGAGATGAGAGGTGCGCGCGTCAGTTTCGCCGGGTATAGCCTCCCCAGTCGAACCTCCCTCAGTACCAAAAAACCTACGGGATTGAAAGCACGCGCGGCGAAGCTCTGCTTAGCTTTCACGGAAACTTATTTGCATAGACGATCTTTACCGCTCGGTTTACGCGAGTGTTTTCACGAGTGGTACCTTCGACGGCTGTAGAATTGTAGTCACGGATAATTTTAAAGGTAATTATATGACAGCGTTATTTAAAATATATTACCTTTAATTTTAATGGTAATAAAACATAATTTAATGTTGATAATTAAATTAAAATTTTGGAGAACTGAATTATCTACTGCATTACAGCTGATCTATGAAAAAAGTGTTTCTATTATACATGTCAAATTTTTATGAACCCTTTTCAAATTTTTATTATGACGAAAATGATTCAAACAACACAGGTAGGTATAAAAGAATATTTCCTACGCCCTTAAATTATTATTTAAATATTTTTCTAACGATCCCATATCTAAAAGAGCACTTGTATCAACAGTGACACGTTCACAAAAAAACAACATAAATTTACACCGACGCATTCGAAACTAACAATGCCGGACATGGCAGTATCACGAATAAAGTCATTTGAATCCATTGTCATCTTTGGGATATCTCAGTAAAAGTTACAAAGAGCCGATAAAACAGATACCGGCGTTACAATGGCAGTCTAACAAAAGGTATTATTTCGTATAAACAGAAATGACGCCTACGTAGTGTTGCATCCTTGCATCGTCTTGGAATAGGGTTGTCGACCGTAAATTAAGCAGACTCGATATTACTTGTTACGTTATTTAAAAGTCGGTTTATTAACATATATCTTTATTACTATAAAACTTTAACAGAATACGTATCTGGACATTAAATCTATTACTGTGGAATTTATTATAATCGACCAATCGTATCATATGTACCTAAACTCTGCCTAAATACAAAAGAAAAGTTTTTAATTTTATTTGCCTGTTTGTTTGAAAAACTGGAGGATGTTCAACACAGCAGATATAACTGATCAAGCCATTTTACTGAGTAAAATAAATAAGAATAAAAGCTTAGCAGTGCAGGATTTCGTATTCATACCTGGTGTAAAACAGTATCCAAAAATGTTGCATTAATGTTCAAAAATTAATTCAATATATTGAGTTTGAGAAGGCGTTCCTAATTTGATCCCACATGTACTTTACAAACTAAATAACGCAAACAGTGAAATCCAAGCGTTAAAAGCGCACTAAAACTAGTAGGTACATTAAAAAAAACATCAGTACTTTATTTAATTTCCAAAGATTAGTGTATCCCTGAGAAAATTTTCACTATAAGTAGAGCAATGAATTACCAAAATTACGAATAGGAAAAAATACGCGTCATCGTAAATATTCCTCGTATTTTACGATGATCTCAGTCATCCATTAGACTATAGTGAATTTATCATAGCATTTAAGGAAACTTTTGTTAACGATAAAATAGATTTTTTATAAATATCTGTGATGTAATGCATATTTCAAGTGAGTCACTATTATCGTAAAATAAAGTCATCTGCTAACAAATTTTGAAGTCCACTGATTTTACTTATATTGTTACGTTGTCACATCAGACAACAAGTGCAAGGGTTGTGGAAGCGAATATACTATTATATCATACCATGCAGGTGGTACATATGACAATTAGCATAAAATTAATTTCAAGCTAGTTTGACAACCCTGCGTAATGAATCAAAACATTTATAGCTTAAAGTAAATTACTGCAACAAATTATATTTTTATCAAACGTCCCATCTCGCCGGGTATCTATTACGGAATTGCGATTTGACGAATCGCCAAACATTATTCCGGACGGCGAAAGAAATAGACGTACTTCGGAGTTAAACGAAATTGCAAGTGGAATAGTTTTTCTACTAAAATGAACTTTATGAACAGCTATTAAAGCTTTATTTAGAATACATAAGTTTAGCACTTTTGAGAAGACTTAAGTGATATTGCCTATGAGGAAAACATAATGCTACGGATATCGCAATAAAAGCGATCGCATATTTGAAGTAAATGAATGTAACTGGAAAAAGGCCATTTTATCAGTGCATGCTATTTTCGTTTTTATGGATCATGGCGCCTGAGTTTTTAATATACGCAATATGCGACAGCTAAAATTTGCATAATGGTCTAGGCGTTAAACTATGGTTTTAGCAATTTTGGGGTATACCTTATAAAATTAATAGAAATTCGTCAATAGTAGGTACGAATACTATAAATGAAGGAAAACGAAGATAAGAATTAAACCGAAGAAACACAAGTTAGAAAGGAAAGTTTGTCCTGAGGTGCGTGTTCGAACAAAATTTGTACACCTAACTCAAAAAGATAGAATAAATCTTGCCACGAAAACAAGAATGGAGGGACGACAAAGCGAAAATCGACCGGGAAAGTGGTCACGCTGAAACCTACCAAGGAAGCACGAAATCGTTGCGGGCTTAGCTTGCTCGTTTTCGACGCGTTGCTATGTCGTTACGGATATCCATTGAATAGATAAAATTTTATAATCGTCATAAAAGCGAATTTTCTCGGGTTTTATAATGACATTCAAAATATATTTTCGCTCATAAAATTCTGAACAAGCACTTTTTAAAATGCTTTTAGGCCGCAGGCATTGTGTGAAATAAGATTTTGTGAAATCCACACAATGTGAACGCAGCATATCGTCAACCTTTTTTGGAACTATTTTACGACGGAGTTTTATTTAAATTTTGTCACAAGAGATGCCGTTGATTTTTCTTTTTGTTAATACAAAAAAGTAAGATTTACTTCTGAAGCTTCACAAGTTAAATCAGCTCAATAATAATAATAATACATGGGACTTACCACACAGCGCCATCTAATCCCAAAGTAAGCAAGTATTATGCTTGTGTTTTGGGTTACTAGACAACTGATATACATACTTAAATATTCTTTATAATATATATCGATCTTTTTGCGATGACACCATACACATGTAACAACCAAGACCCGGTACCAGTATCAATATTCATCATATTAATACTGACTGATTCGAACCCGGGACCTCCAGCTTCGTAGGTAGAGTCGCTACCCACAAGGCTAAGCGGTCGTCGTACGTGGTTCGAATCGCAGCATGATGTATCAATTTAAACCTATTTAAAACATAAGCCTTCGGAACCCTAACTTAAGTTCTGGAAAGAAATCTATGTATTTTCCTTTATTATTTGCGAATTTTTTTCCCAATAATCTAAGACATTATTGCGATCGTAAATAACCCAAAAAAGATAACAACAGGTTCACTAAATAACGTGTCCAGTGTTATCCTTCTCATTCGTAGGCGATGAGTGGCGACGAGTCTGCGCTTCGCGTGCAAGAGCTCTATCCCGTGTCTGTCGGTGCCTCGCACGCGATTCCAAAATTTCCTAATACACTCAGTCCCCAGATTACGTTGTAACAATTACTCTCGCATTTTCGCACGGAACAGCGTCACACAAAGATTTTCAATCGATTACCCTGTTGTACATATGTTCGCATGGATGGACGGACGGACGTGTTAATTTAGCCAGTCATGCGATGGTCGCAATAAGTGATCGTTTTTTCCACCCTCCTCGATGGAAGGAATGATGTGGTATGAGATTGGTTTGTTTATTATTGCATTATGATGTTTGAATTCAAGGATGAATCATAATTTTCTGAACGGATAATATTCTATGTCAATAGTATTCTATGTCGTAATAGCCGAGTGGTAGCAAGCCCGCTTTATGTTTAGAAGGCCGTGGTTCGAATCTCAGGGCATGTACCGATGAGTTTTTTTTCTAATTTTTGTACATACTATCACTGTCCTGTGCCAAAGATTGCAGTCGTTAAAATCCACCAAACCGCATTGGACCAGTGTGGTGGATTAACTAACCCCCTCACCCCAAGAGGAGGCCCAAGCCCCTGCAGTGGGGGCTGTATTATTCTATGTGTTGATATCACATCTCCATCACTGTCCCTGTGCCAAAGATTGCATTCGTTAAACTCCACCAACCGCGTTGGAACAGTGTGGTGGATTAAGTAAGCCCCTCATCCCGAAGGGAGGTCCAAGCTCCTGCAGTGGGGGCTGTATTATTCTATGTGTTGATATCATATCTCCGGTATTATGGTTTTAACGCCCATAAAACATAATACATTGTTCTCAAACACCAATAAAAAAGTGGTAACGCTGCATCTCTAACAATTACCGTCTAATTAAATATCTAGGATTATTAATTTTCGTCAAATACCGTATAATTTTTCATATTTTCCCTAGGAAAGGTCAAGGTAACGATTACTAAAGTTCATGTGGTTTCGTGTAAGCGGCAATTAGATTAACGGCAGTCGTTGCCGGTAAATCGTCAGGAGGGTCTGAGCCGGCCGTAATGAAGAAACTCTGTAAGACTGCCACAAGCTAAATTACACTAGGGTGCCAGTCAGGTGTACCCGAAAAGGGGAAGTTACTGTAATGTATACATATATCATGAGTGAGCTAAACTAAATCAGTTACTAATCCGGAACAGCAAAGAGTCATCGGATTCGGTTCAGCATTGATCTCGGCATGGTGGCTGTCAATTTAATCGAAACTAATATTTCCCTTCTTACATGTTACGTCACAAACACGTACTTTAAACAACTTTGACATCATGGACAGAGCTGCCTTTGCGAGCTAGATGGTCAGATAATTAGATTTTTTATTCCCGTCATATCTTTAGTAACTCTCAGAACATTAAGACGATTAGATTGTATTGAAAATCATCAAAATCGGCACGCGCGTTTCGTCTTAGATCGCATAGACTGATGTACACATAACCCTGGGTAGTGGCGCAAAAAGAAGTAACTTTTGTAATTTCTCATATAGATAAGTATATTTATGCATTAAAGAAAAAATTAAGTAATTTACAAATTAAAAATAAGCTTATACCAAATTAAACACTAATTAAAAACTAAAAATACGTCCAAATAAAATCAGTGCCGTGCGGCAAAGTTCCCAAAAAGCTGGCGGCAATACTTATTCGTTGGCCGAGGCAAGCGCCAGCCCCCCGGTCATAATTAGTATAAATATGGAGTTCTTATTTTAGTCTGTAGTGAAACACTGTTCGTTTGCTAATGAATGGATATTTATTTAATTAAATTAACTTTATAGTTTCTTTAAAACCTTTAAAATATACGAAATGTATATTTGTTCCGTGTCTGGATGAAAAAAAAATCTAGGTATATAAATATATATTATAAAGAATATTCAAGTATGTCTATCAGTTGTCTGGTACCCATAATACAAGCTTTGCTTGGTTTGGGACTAGATGGCGCTGTATTGGGACGTCCTAGGTATTATTATTATGTTATACCTACTCGTATATGATGAATATTTATACTGGTACCGGGTCTTGGTTATTATATGTATGTGGTGTCTTCGCTCAGTACACAAAACACAAGCAAATGTTTAGTTTAGGGCCTAGGCGTTGTTGTGACGTATACGTTATTATTATTATTAAAATCAAATTTGCTTTTGTAAGTAGGTATCGTTTGTCGTGGTATAAAAACCTTTATTACATATTAGTAAACTTCGACGTTTTACGACTGCGAATATTTCCGAAGGTCAACACTATAATTTCGAAGAATGTTCCTATTTTATTCGACCGTAAAACTTAGTTATGGAGGGGCGCGCACATTTAGCCTTTGAAACTACGTTTGTCAATGCGTAATATATTTTTTCTACTCTGCGTAAAGCATTGTCCGTCTGTCCGCGCGTCCAGGCGAGCACCCTTTCAGCGATTCGTCGCACGCCGCGGTGAAAATGTTTGTATGTCTTTTGTTACAATAGTAAATTTTAACTGTGATAGAATGACACTCCTATATCCGTACGTAGGAGGCTGGTATTAGAATCTTTGAAATATTACACTCTGTTGAGTGAACATTAACGACACACAGATTTGAATGTCGTCGACCTGGTGCATTCGGTTTTACGCCCTTAATGTAGTTTTAAGAATTTTACTCGAACGACAATGGTCCAATGATTATGTTATGGTGGTCGTAAAGCAATAATTTAAAGTGATTTTCAAATGGCTATTGTTTGCTATTCCTATAGTGGATTTTCGATACAAACGTGTTGAACTAGAAGAGGGTTCGATATTCGGACTGGACAAATAAAATTATTTAATTAAATGTCAAGTAAAGATATAATGAACCACACTGCGCTTTTGTTGTTATAGAGATGCCATTATAGTTACTGTTTATTATCATATGATTGTTATCATGCCATCAGCCCAATAAACCCCACTGCAGGGGCTTAGGCCTCCCCCCAGAGTGAGGGGGCTTGAAGCTTAACCAGACTGTTTCAATGCGGGTTGGCGAATCGTAACCACCGCCATCTACTGAAAGCAACCGGGACCGACTGCTTAACATGCTCTCCGAGACAAAGAGTCATTTTGGCTATTTATCTCTATTATTTGAACTTAACGCATTTCTTTCTGAAATACCGAGACGTGTTTAGATAGAAACAGTAAAATATAAATTTGTCCAAAAGACATTATTTTTTATAATGTACAATTTTTATTTGGTAGGGCTTTTGTTTGATAGGTACATTGAAAATCTAAGCTTTTATATTTTTAAACATTTTTCTAGGAATTTAATAAGTACCGACACATCTTACTTTTTTAATTGCTTTATTTGAATTACTATTTAAAATAAATATCCAACCATTATTCTAGAACTCGATAAAGTATTACCTAGTTGATGAGACCACCCCAAAGCCACTATAGTCATGATTCGTTTATCATTGTTTACTTGAAAGTGGTTAGTGTAAGTTGATTTATATTCTCGCATTGTTTTTGGGTGTTTGGCCGGCCGTTAGCATTGTGCCACTAGTATTGTCTACTGAACGACGTAGTTAGTAGGTCGACGGGTGGTCGGACCATTCAAAATTCTATTGGCTACGTGATGAATCGCCGAGCGGCTCTAAGCGCGAGAAGTCATTCCAATATTGTCTCGATCACAAATGGCGGAATATTTTATGTAAATTTCGAGTCGACAAATAGATACGTATAAGTTTGAGATTTTTAAAGCACAACTTTCGGTATGACTACAATAGATTTAGAAAAAGTAGATATGATGTACTGTGAAAAGAAGTTCTGACGGCTTCTGCACGAAATGACGTTTCGGAACTAAGAATTGTTAAAATTTTAGTCCGCGTAGTAACGTTACATATTAGTGAAGTTAACGTGTGAGTAAGAAAAGCGATGCTGATTCTGAACTAGATTTTTTTTCGTGGAGTATACTGTTTTTATAATATTTGGGTTTCATGGTTAAAAACAGAACGTACCTACCTGTCGTATTTGTAACACCGCTTCTCCGTCTGTCATGGATGTTTTGTTTCGAAGCCTACTTTTTACCGCCCAGTGTTGACTTTAGAAATACCAAATAAGTATAAAGTTTTCTTTTTTTTTAACAAGTAATATACCGTTGAAGATTTGTTATACACGTAAATTTTCAATATGCTTTGTAACTGTTTTTAATTATAATTTTTCTTCTTAAAGAGAATACTTCTTTATTCCAATTAATATGAACTTTGTTCAAGTTATTTTAAGTTAAAAAACATATTATTAATATGATACTCGTATTGAAAACTACGTTTGTTTAAAATGGGGGGTGAAATCGATGTAACGCAGATTTGTCGATCAGTCAACACTTCGGGTGATCTCAGTGCACTGCGAGTAGAATCCGGCAGCTGGCGTAGTGGCCCATGTTAGATGTATATTTGACCAAGTTTTGGGTGGTTTGGCGAAATTTTTAATTAGATAAATTAAATTTGGATATGAATGTGATGCAATCCCAGGGCTTTCTGCTTAGCAGGTAAGCCTGGGATAGCACAGCTATTTAGGTAATTGATAAGACATGAGAAATACTCAAACACTTTCTAAAGATTAATTCAAACATATCAAATGCAATGGCAAAATGAGGAATTATTCTTTTTTGTGAAGAGAGGCGTCACTCATCCAATATACAAACTCTAATCTGATATTAAAACTGTAAACTGACGCCATTTTGATAATCTTCAAATTGCATTTTTGACTAAGTACCTATGTGAAGTTGAGCATTTTTTCTTAATAACTCGAATCGAAATGGTTGCAAGAACTTACCTATGAATATACGGAGTCACTTTTAGCCATTGTGTCATAATTCCTTGCCTACTTTAGTTTTATTTCTATTTGATACAATAAATAATAAATATAATTATTCATGCATGCAATATAGGTACGCAGATATGCAGTATATACACTAAGTAACATCACATTAACATTCACTCACTCACACTATCACTCTACATTCAGACGCAAAATCTCAATGACTGACACTAATTCACATACATACACTCTCAAATACTCTCTAACTCTTTCTTTTTAACTTTTATTCATTAAACATTTTAAGTTCAAAGTAGTTTAAACTAATAAATCACGGGGTCTGGAGACCTATAAGAACAGGTTCTACCTAGTTTAGGCTCCAGACTCCCACAATTAGCTGTACTATTATATAGTCTTTATGTCTTTTAGTTATGAGAAATAAATAAATAAATAAATTAATAAATAATTAAATCTCACCTAAAAAAGTTCAAATGGCATTTGTACCTAAGCATGTGTTTTATGGTCTACGCTTTTTGACATATGATTACAGGTGAATTTGTCTTCTCCTATGTTAAATTCAAATTCATATCGTTCATATCAAATGAACACATTTTACTTAATTTACACAATACACCTACAGTGTAATGTATTCTAAAATTGACACTAATACATGTAAAAAATCGAACGACACTTACGAACGTAGGTGTATTATAAACTATCATAGTAACTACAAAAAAAAATTGATACATAGTTGTCTAGTTATGTCAAAATAAATCGTCATCTGCCCACGCTTCGCAATCGATACACGTTCATATTACGTTGTTCGATTTCACATCTCACTGGAAATCTGTTATATTCGTGGTGTTCATATATTATTGTCAGAAACTGTACGTACACCCAAAATTTCCGATACTTCTATTGTCACAAGAAATATACTGTTCTCAATAGCTTGGGCGTTGAATAAAACCGAGGGTATTGTCGTCTCACTCGATCTGTGATGGTCGTATCCGTTGAACAATACAAGACCATTATAGAACGAATCCATTGTAGAGAGCAGCTGAATATTTTTATGAAGAAATATAGGTATACGAAATAATATAGGTGACGTTTTTAATAACCAAGAATGTCCTGACAGTAATTTATGGCGACGTAACGCGAGATTTTTTAAGGTTAATCTTTTTTGGGTCATGTGTTGTAAGTTGTAAATTATATTTAATAAAAGCTATAAAATTTTAAATTTGAAAGTAATGTTTAAATGTGTTTAAAATTTTTGTCTGTCTGTCTATCTGTTTGTTCAGACTGATCTCCGAAACCCTTGAACCAATTTTTGTTTAATCTATTTAATCTATATATTTAATCAATTTTTATTAATCCAGAAAATTATAGGGTGATTTTTATGTCGAATGAAGTGTTCCTGCATAAATTTGAAAATTTTTAGAAATTATGAAAACCACGAGAACGAAGTCGCGGGCGTTTGCTAATTTTAAAAAGAAGTTTAATAAAAATTGTCTTTTTTTCGCATTATCTATACGAGCAGTTTAAATCTTTGCTTGTCATTTATTTCTAATTGTGATCACTTTTGTGTCGACTAGGTCAAACAGCAGTTGATACCTGGGTATGTCCGTAAAAAATTTACATCGTTATGTTGTTCTATCACGTCGTGAAGTACGAACAAACAAATACACTTTCTCATAAGTTAATAAATTGTTTGGTATATGTATGTGGTGTCTTCGCTTGGTACCTAAGCACAAGCTGATGCTTAGCTTGGGGCCTAGACGTTGTTGTGATGTATAATGTAATGTTATGTATGAAAGTAATTATAATCTCAGAATGGAAAAGATCATAATTAAACACTAGACTCACTGCTTTACAATTCCGAAAGCTCACTTTATAGCTTAATGAAGTGGCGGGCGTCGAGATTGGATTAAAATGCGGAGCACCCTTAAATATACACGGACATAACATTAACATAGTTGTTAATGAGGTGTTAAATTTGGAATGATTCCAAGTTAAGTGCCACAATGTAGTTATGTACATTTTTAATAAGAACAAATGGTTAATTAAGCGGCAGGTAGCGAGCGATTTTCCTAAAATTATAACCATATTACACACCTGCATCATTAACTGGATAATAGTTGACGACGTTGTTGTCTTGACGACCGCTTAGCCTAGTGGGTAGCGCCCCTGCCTACGAAGCGAGAGGTCCCGGGTTCGAATCCCAGGTCGGGTCAGTATTAATATGATGAATATTGATACTGGTACCGGGTCTTGGTTGTTATATATATAAAAAAAAAAAATTATATATGTATATATTATAAAGAATATTTAAGTATGTATATCAGTTGTCTAGTAACCCATAACACAAGCATAATACTTGCTTACTTTGGGACTAGATGGCGCTGTGTGGGAAGTCCCATGTATTATTATTATTATGTATACGTTATTTTTATTATTATAATAAGAGAATGAAATTTGAATATCATAGCGGTAAGATTTTAGAGGGAGATGAGTGATAGAGGAAAAGTTGCCAGAGATTTATTTAGAAATAATAAAATTCATATAGGACATTTTTAGTTGACATTTCTCTCTGCCATATATATTCTTCCATATATATGCAGTATATGGCGGAAATCGAACTCACAACTATTGTATCATATTCAGAATTTACATACCGCTGTTAAATCCGGTTAAAAACGAAAGTTATGTATAATATTTTAATTGAATTTGCTGCGAAATACATTTCCAAAAAAATATTTAAATTTTGTTAATTTTCATGTCAACATAAAATTACGAAATTAACGAAATTTTGGAGTAGTTTACGCAAAAACAAAAGAATTTGAACATTAAACATAACTCCTTAGATTATTTAATCTAATCGGAATATTATAGCTGAAGTATGAAGTTAAGCAAATTCGTCTATTCACTTAGTGAATCGACATCCATCTGGCGAAGTCTGGGAGTTTGTTTGTTTGTTTGACTTTCATATTAAAGTTAGGTACGTTGAAATACAATTTGGGTTGAAAGCGCACTTCTGAATTTGTTTGTCCATATATACAATACTTTGAATTAACAGTTCTATTGGTATGTACTGTTTCCCGTCAAATTATTTCGTCTAATAGCTACATCGACTTTTCCATTTTTACCAAATCTTTGGCTTGTGTGTTGCGGTGACCTCTATGTTTACTCTAGTAGACTTGATACATACTGCCTTTGGACACTGCGGAAAACGAAAACTCTAATTTTTTTTTGACTAAAGAATGACTCAAAGAACGCAAAATAAGTGAACCAGATAGGATAGTCGATTATCAATTAGACTAAACATTGTAAAATTTTATATTTCGAATTTAAATAAATTAACATAAATATATTTTGAAAATTAGGCAGAAAACTAAGCTGAATGTTTTAGAAATTAAAGGAAACATACTTTTTTTACAAAACATTGACATAAATATCTGGTTGCCAAACCAAACCAAACCAAAGGTACGTGCCAAAGGAATATTACTGTAATGGTGCATAATTAAAGATGCCTTTATTCGTGAAATGTATCAGTCGGGTCGTAAAGCAGCCGAAACGATCGCATGAGAACTTTGTGATCACGCAGTAGTAAACAAATGTATATTATTGGTCAGTTGGCATGGCTATGACTCCACTTATTTTAAGGCGACGACGACGAATACATTTCTTTTAAGGTGCAGAATCGTTATGACTCGAAAGATGCTCCACGGTTTGGTTTGTGATTCCTTTTTTTCTGATAGAGCTGCTCCGTGAATCTACATTTAAGTTAAATCCGTAATTCAAACCAAAGTTATGTGTTACATTATAAATGACTTATTTTTTCCTAACACCGATGGTAATATACGACAAATTTTTAAAATATTTTTCATTACCTTGCGTGACTTGTTAAAATTATTTGTTTCTGCAAATGTTCATGCGGTTTGAAGCGGCTACATTTCACTGAAATTAAAACAAAGCTCGCCAAATTACGCACTGGTTTCATCTGTTACATTTCACGGAAAGTTGCGTTACTTTTGTGATGCAAAACACGAATGAATATATAAAAATCTGGAACATATTTAAAGTAGGTATAAGATTTTTTTAAATTTTTTTTCTTTGAAAATTTATAATGTAATTAAAAAGGTTTCGACCTAGGTAGAGTCCACGCCACTAAAGAAGTCCCATGGCCGCGGCGTTGTCTGCGCATTGCATAAACTTTTTCATCTAGAGAATTATTTTTCAAGGCGCACTTTGTAGGACTTCAGAGATTTTTAACCACTTTTTAAACATTTTTAGACAATTAAATTGACATTTGACAAAATTCTCATACGCTCAAACACAGACAACCAACCACTTCAAATATAGTTCATTTTTTTTGCCGCGGGACTTCTTTGGTGGCGCGGACTTTAACCAATACAAAACTCTGAAACATAAAAACGTTATCATGAACTTAGCCACGAACGTCAAAATCTTAACAGCCAGTGTTATTTTTAGTCGACGACATCAGAAGGAGGGTAATTTTGTATCATACAATAATTATAACCTTGTAATTTCATATCCATAAACATTTTGTCGTATAACGTGAAGGAGATGTACTCTCAATAAACTGCAAATGTGAACAGGATTGTATGGAGTAATTGAGCAGAGAACTCAGGAATTGGGAAATTCGAACGGAATTTGTTGAGGTTTCAAACCAACAACGCTGGCTGTTTAGTTGCGTTTCAACATATTCCACCTTTTAGGGTTGTTGCGAATTTTGTATAAAAAAATGTATGCTAATATTTATTTTTGCGTCCTAAATAAAATCACTGTACACATACTTATTACCCATCGCGCCACAAGGCTTGTCAATTTCATAGGATAATATAAGTAAGTGTATGTCCACGACTCTCTCCGTGTCGACATTTTTATAAAAAGTGTTTTGTAACTAGTAGAAATCTGTACAACATGCTTTAGGGTAACAAGGTAAGAACGCATTGACAATCATTACCTACTTGGTATTATTATTTTCCAATTTTTTGATATTTCTTATAAAAAACATGTGGTCACCCTATTTAATATAATATCTACGCATTGTATCTGAGCTTCAATACGCGTATGCCTGTATCGCTTACTCGCTTGCGCCAGAAGCTTATAAGTTTATTCATACTTTTCAATGCCCTCACTCGTAACAGGCAACGTAAATAATCGGTTGTAATTTTTTTTTAGCCTCGTACGGTGGATTGATTGTTAGTATTTTACTATAAGTAATATAATTTGAAAAATATAATTATGTTCTTATAGGGTTCCTGTTAAATCTCTAGTTGTGCGTTACAAAGACGTCCGTAAATTGTAAAACCGTTGTACATTTCCACATAGGCAGATTTTATTAAATTATTCTCACTCGTTTTAGTTCGTGCAGTACAACCTTTTTTCAAATGCCACGTTTTCAAAATCTATTACATTTCATTTACATTGAGGAATGATAATTTTTTTTTTAGTTTTTGTTATTATAATTACTTAGTTAATAGCAACCATGGTTTTAAAACATAATTTTTGATCCTCGATATTTTTTTAAAATTACATAGGTACCCTATAAGAGCACGTTGAACCAAAATTTCATCTATATAAACTCAAAGTTTTATAAAAACCAGTTCTGTAGTTATTGAGTTCCACTTGCACTTCCACTAGCCCATTGCGCTTTACTGCAGAGGATAAGACCTCCCCAGGGTGAGGGGGATTGGAGCTTAATCCTCCACGCTGTAGTAATTGAGTTATGAACGTGTAAATAACAAAATAGGCAAAGAAAATTTACTTTTTGGTTCAGGGACGTCTAATTAGTCGATTCCAATATTTTTTATTTTGGAAACATCTTACATGTGAACTCCTTTACGATTCCTTAATAGTAATAGCATGCTGCCTGCGGCTTCGTTTTATTACGTATTGCTCTGTCTCGTTCGACCACCACTAATTTATGGCAACCCTACACAATGGTAGGTACGCTTTGAGTATTCTGGCAGTGCATTAACAAATGCACATTTCAAATTACTGGCATATTTCAAACTGGCATTGCAATTCTAATGGTGGGAATTGATTACTGGTTTGGCGTTCTGCATTAGTTGTTAATTTGGTTTATCGATTTTTTGTCAACAAGGTTATTTCTTCTTTCGACTTTCTTTTTTATATTTCAATTAAAAAAAAAAAGATATTTGATGGCAGAAGCGACATATGGGAAATCATCCCATAAAATGGTAGACAAGAGGGTTGCCACAGAAAGGGTTAAGCCAAGTAAGTTTTATTGAAACTATATATAGAGATTGTGTGTGAGCCATTAATGGTACTTTATTTAGCTAAATTAAATATGTGTTGCCATAAATGAACGTAATTAAGCGGACGTGACCTTTTTTTATTTTCAATCCAATAACTTTAAATCCCTATAATTATGAAGGTTTTAGTTTTCCGCCCATTGCTCCGTAGGTGCGTGATTGACTGTCGAACGTCCAAACATTCAAACTTTCACATTTATAATATTAGTATGATTTAAGAGGGAGGGTTCGATTGTAAGATTGTTGAAGGTAAGTGCCTCTAATACAATTTCGAAAATGTATAAAAGTAACAGATTATAAGAAATCTATACATATATATTAAATTGGCACGAGGTCGTGTCTGTAGACTGAATATTTTTTGAAAATGATGATTCAGGTGTACATAACTAACGGTATGGAGGTGAAAACGGCATTTATTGAAATTTTTCAAAATCAAAATCTCTCATCATCATCATCTCAAAATATTTCATTTCCACGGAAAAATAAAGTGGTTCCATACCGACACGACACTATGTGTAAAACGTTTAAATTATAATAAAGTCACACGAAAATACTTGCAGTATATGCAATGGTTTTATTATCGAATATATTAGAAAAACATTATATAATTTAGAGTGGTACCTACCTACAGTCAATTTCAGTACGTGCATACTAGATTGAAGAAATAATCCAACCAGTGCTGCATGGAACTGTTTAACTAAAAATATTTCCTGGTTAAAATAAAAAAAAAAATTATAAAAGTATTTATTTATTATTATTATTTATTTAAAATTATTTTAAGAGTTAACCGTGATTTTTTCACCAAATCGCCTAGAATTGACATCCTTGGCAAGACGAGACCGAAGTCGCTAGTTAAAACAATTATTTACAATATTCCGGAAAAGACAGTTTTCAGTGCACTAGTCCGTGTTTTTCAGGATTTTACACAATATTTTTAGGCGATTTTTTATAACCTTTACTTACAGTGTCGATGTTTAACAAGTGGCCGTCCGTCGCTTCGAAGTTTGCATGTTAAACTCGGGTCTAGAAAAGCCCGGTTAATCTCTAGCGCCGAGTTAAGCCTACAAAATCTTCCCGACGAGAAAGCTTTCGGCTGTTTGCCCGCCAGGCGCCGCATACAAGTTTTATTATCGCGCACGCGTCACGTCACGTAGTAACTACGTTTGGGGAGCGAACGTTCCGCGAGCTTCGAGTACGTCAAATACGTGCCGTTATGTTTGTCAGTTGTAAGTTGGAAAAATATTTTATTATAATTCAATTTGGTGTTGTTACGTCGATTTGTTAAATCGAGTTTAATATCTGGAAAGAGTTTGTTAGTATGTGAAAGTAAATAAATAAATTGCATATCAGTATTATTATTAATTGTCAGATTTGTTAATTTGTAGGATCATAATTAAAGATTTTCTTTCAAATTTGTAAATACGTCGTAAAAATTATATTCGCAGGCATTAAACGCCAATGTAACAGTCGCGGAAATTATTTTCAACCGACTATGAAGAAACCAAAAGGACATAATCAAGAAGAAGAAGAAGGGTAATGTGTTTCGAGCGTATGTTTGTACTATGAATGTATGTATGTACGGACGATAGGTACCCTCAATTAAGTAAGTACCTACTAGTAGCGACCGATATTTCTAGTATCTTTAAATCAAACATGTGATGTGATGTGATGTGATGTGATGTGATAAACATGTAATATCTAAAATATGTTAATAAACCCGACCACGATAAAAGAAAATTTAAACAAAACCGACTATGATAAAAGCTTATTATAAAGTAAAAGCTTCAAATAACAAAATTAAAAACGCCAAAAAGTGTAAAACATGAATTCAGCGAATGAATTATTTAAATAACTTTTTTATTCTTTTCTTTTTAAAAACTAAAGCCGGAGTTGAAACTCGTAAATTATGCTAGAGCCTTTAAATCGAGTGTAACCGCACCCTGTTGGAGTCTGCGACTCCGATTTATGTTTTGTAGAAATAAAGAAAGGTACCTATCTATTCCTAGATAAATCGTATATCCTAAATGTATGTTTTTAACTTACTAGTGTTTTTTTAAATTGATTATACATTATATCGAGGAAATATTTTCATGGTTAAATATGTAACTTATAAAGCGTAGAAACCATAAATTTTAAATACAGTAGCCACGTTGTGCTTGACTTACCTGTGCATAATATATATATATAATAATTTCAAATAAAACGACCGCTTAGCCTAGTGGGCAGCGACCCTGCCTGCGAAGCTGGAGGTCCTGGGTTCGAATCCCAGGTCGGGTCAGTATTTATATGATGAATATTAATACTGGCACCGGGTCTTGGTTGTTATATGTATGTTGTGTCTTCGCTTGGTACCCAAAATACAAGCTGATGCTTAGTTTGGGACCTAGACGTTGTTGTGATTGTGTGTGTTATTATTATTATTATTATAAATAAAAATAATATCTTGATTAGGTCTATTTTTTATATAATACTAAACACAGAGAATGACGCGAGTTTATATTCGATTAATGCATCATCATCTGGAACATGATCGTAGTCATTTGATTATTATATCATACATCGCAATATTTTGTCCATTCATCATGGCTTCATTATTCAATGCTACTTTAAACAACTCGAATTAAACTGACGCGTCACAGGAGCAACAATTTGTCATTTCGCCCGCATATCACACACTTTCTGTTAGAGGAAAACTCACTTAGGCTATTCGTTACGTTCTATGTTGTCTATTAAAGAAATAAATATATATAACTAAGAAACATTAAAGTATGAAAATTTATTTAAAAATTAAAAAAATATCTCAAGCGTTTATAAAATACAGAATATCTTACAAAATTTATATTTATTTCGATTGTTTGTGAATATTTCAAAATTTTAAATTTGACAAAATAATAATTATTATTATTATATCTGGAACATTTCACATTACGCCATCTAGTCTCAAAGTAAGCAAGTATTATGCTTGTGTTATGGGGTACTAGACAACTGATATATATTATATACTTAAATATTTTTTTAATAATATATAGATACTTTTACACCCAGTCATTCATGCACACAAATATTTGTCCCAGGCGGGGATCGAACCCGCGATCTTCGGAGCCGCAGTTAGGGTCTCTAACCACTCGGCCAACCGGTCAGTCAATATCCTACTTAAGGAATTTGAAAATGTAACATATTGTTAGTACGTATTATGTATAAATAAGTAGAAGATATAAATGTACAATATTTTATTACCGAACTTCTATTTTAGAAAAATAATTAAGATCTGAAAAAAATCCATTTTCTCTTTGGTATCGTTTACAAGCTAAAAGCCTCTGACAGTTTGCATGATGAACGGACTGACATTATTACAACAACAATTAGTATTCTCTTAAACGTAGTCACAGCTCCCTAAAAAGGACGTCTAACGACACAAAGTCAATATCAAATATCGGAACAATTTCCACGACTATTTGGTACTTGATAGGATCGATTAAATACTCAAATAATCTGAAACTATAGGAGACTGCGCAATTGGAACTCCTCGGACTAAATTTAGCCTAGATCAATGCGGATTATCCAGTGCATTGGCTACGCTGCAGACATTTATTAATAGAAGCCGAATTTATGGCTTTAAACATTCAGCCTTTGCTAGTGAAACTTTCCTGAGTTTATATACGAGGAATATCCTTAATCTCGTTGATTTGACATTAATGAATGTTTCTGCTTCTTGGAAGTTTCCTAGATATATTACCCAGTCAGTGAAAGTTTGAAAATTATAAATTTATACAAAAAAAATAAAGTTCAAATATTAGTCGTTTCGGAAACTAATAATATTGCATATATGAAGTTTTCCGTTATTATAGCTAAGGGGCGTCTTTTTTATGTTTTATGTGCTATTGACAACTTCTTAAGTATTAGAATTCATAGACCGCTCTAATACAATGATGTAGTGAATTTAAAAAAAAAATTAAGATAGATTGGCCATATATGTCACTTAGGGATGAAAAACAAAATTCCAGTGTGTATAAACGTATGGGGTACCTATATATATGTCTTGAAAATGATAAAGAAGTACAAATAGTTTTTTAAAGTCTCAAAAAGTGCGTGTCCCCTTCAATCTTTCAATTAAAGGGTGGAAAATCCTGAAAAATTAAGTTAACCCAACTTAAAACAAACTTTCAACTGAAATTGGTTTGAATAAGATATGTTGAGTAGTTTTTGAGATATGGGATATTTCCTGTGATAGGCTATTTTGTGTTAAGCGATCGCAGAAATAGATACATTTTGTTTTTCGGTGTCTTTGTGAAGCATATTTACCATTATTAAACTTTTAATTTTAGTATTAACTGTCAACTACGAAAGCCTTCACTGTACACGGTCCGACACGCACTGGTCTGGTTTTTGTAATAAAAATATACATTATAATTTATTAAATTTAATGAATTATATTGTACATGTTTTATAGGTAGTTAATTTTAGTTCTTAATTAGATTTTATTTAATAATTATCAAAAATACCTATAATAGACGCTTAAATTTATCTCGTTTCTAAATTTCGTTAAGTTTCCAAATAACATGACGCCCGCCAACAAGAAAACATCCCCCAATACTAACTGAACTCATCCAAAAAGTTCAATCCCAAAGTATTCACGAGTAACTTCGCTACAATTGGAATTGTTGAAATTTTGTATATCAAAGGTAATTAATGAAGCTCGCTGCAACGGATTAACTCGTCACTATCAATCGAGCGCACTCGACTCGGCTCTGTTGTCGAGTCAGCGATATCAATATACGAGTGGCAATACTGCAATCTCGAATAAAACCTCGGATCGATGCACGAAAGCGACCATCTTTAATATTTAATCACTCCCTCTTCCGGGTTGATGTTTGATCGTGGCGTGGTCGTTTTCTGGGTAACTGGCGAGCGGGGGTTGATTCCTCCCTTCCCCTGTTCTCCTCTTCGTCCCGCTCACCCCCGCTTCGCCGTTTCCCGTCTAGACTACATCCAGACCAGTCAGTTAGCTCCCGGCTCTTGCGTGAGGAGAACGCACTCGTGTTTCTTTCTTGGCGCGAAATTTGAATTTCTAAAGATTTTGGTACGAGTTACGAATCTATGAAACTATTCAATGAATGTGTTTGAGTGACATTTGTTAGTAATAGACGACTTTTTATTTATGTGAAAAAAAATCCTCCAGCATGGATAATTTGGAAATTTTGTAGTAAGTTGATATTTTCTATTACATGACACGTGTAGAACAAAATTATGGAAAGTAATTAAAAAAAATATATCTGTTTTAATTAGTTTTCATATGTTTTTAGTATTTTATCAACGAACTGATAGGTTTAAAGATTTTTTTTAAGTTGTTAATCATATTACTAAATTCAAAAGAATGTAAACTGCTTTTATGATTACAAAAAAAAAATTGTACATTGACACTATTGACGACGGCTTAGCCTAGTGGGTAGCAATCTTGCCTACGAAGCTGGAGGTCCCGGGTTCGAATCCTAGGTCGGGTCAGTATTTATATGATGAATATCGATACTGGTACCGGGTCTTGGTCGTTACATGTATGTGGTGTCTTTGCTTGGTACAAGCTAATGCTTAGTTTGGGGCCTAGACGTTGTTGTCCTGTATACGTTATTATTATTATTATTAAATAAAAAAAATAGTTTAAGAGGGTTGACATCACATGTCTCGTATTTAAAAAATATTAAAATTAATTATTTTAATTTTAATTATTTAGTTTTAACATATTTTATAGTGTAAAGACATACCCACTCTTTGAAAAACACTTAGAAGCCATCGGCAAGAGCATTTTGCGTGGCACTTGAGTTGAGAAAAAGATAACTTCCGGTGTGCGCGCTTGCCACTCACGGCAGTAGAGCCGCCGCGGACGTGAATTAGCAAAAATATGAAGAGTCCATATATTGCTTTATGAAATCTTACTTTTGCAATATCATTGCTACAAACTGCATTTATGTGTTTAACGTTTTTTTTTTTTCGTTTTTATACATTTATTCACTGTGATTGTAACTGAAGGCTGACAGCCGCACTCCAAATTCAAACGATGTTTTACGATTAATGAAAAAGGTGACCTAAAAATATTTCAATTAAAAAGTTTGTTGGTATACAAAATCGGCGTTTCCTCTTGCTCCCACTACGCTCTCCGACTGGTTGGAACACGACATATTACTCCTGGTGTTCCCACTGGGTACTCACACTTTCAAATGACTCATTAGGTACATAGCTTAAACTTCTTTTGACTTTAATCACTTCATGTCAGTACATTCAAAAGAAAGAGTGTCCTAGAAACTAGCTGTTCTCCGCGACTTCGCCTGTGTTAAAATCAATTACGACCGGCTTAGCCGTGAAAAGGTAATATACCGAAAGACAGACCAAGTAACTTTCGCTATAAAATTAGTAGGGATAACTGAATAATAGACGGGTAATATAAAAACCGATGGATCTAAAGCTTTTAGTGGAATCGCTCAAAATGGTCCTTAACGTAATTTTTCAAGGAAATGGCCAATCGTAATTTCTCCACAAGCTAATCCCATTTGATGAACAAGTACACGGTCATCTGTTCCTTGTTTCTAACAAGATTGCGATAGTTTTTATCAAACAACTTGATTCCATACAAGCCTAATACGACATCAGTTAGATCAACTAAGGCAATGGTTTCATTAACTAAGACATAATTATATAAACTACTACAATTATTGTCTATTATTTTTGAAATATCTATAACTATAGTTTTATTCATTTAACGGCGACTAAGTAAACATTCCATTTAATTGGCTTGAAATTTTTAGAGTATAGTGTCATGGAATCGAGCTTTTAATATAGTTTTTTTTTTTGGATGTCAAAAATACGAGATATAAGCTTTCAAAAATTTCTCCTTGCACTATTCGTTACTTTCATTTCCAGTTATAAAAAAATCCTGCAATTTTCAAAGAAACTTGTTATGATTACTGTAAAATGATAACCTTTGTAAATGATGAAGACAAATAGTTTGTGATTTCACCTTCTTTTTATTTTGAAAAATATTAAAAAAATAATGACCCGTAAATTATTTGGACCAATTTGGAAATTTTTATTGAATGTTTGAAAAATATTACCTACTGTTCAGCTATTTATAGGTAGCAAATTTTTTAAATTACTAACCAATTAGAATTACATTTTTTAAATAATTTATTACAGTAATAATAATAATATATTAGTATAATAATACATGGGACAACCCACACAGCGCCATCTAGTCCTAAAGTAAGCAAGTATTATGCTTGTTTTATGGGTTACTAGACAACTGATATACATACTTAAATATTGTTTTTTTTTTAGTAATATATACATATATAAATATTATACACCTCGGACCCGGAACGAAATAAACATGTTCATGCACAAAAATATTTGTCCCGAGCGGGAATCGAACCCGTGACAGTTGGCTCCGCAGTTAGGGGTTTTAACCACTCGGCCAATCGGTCGTCAAACAGTGCATGGTGTTGAGTAAAATTACAAATAAAAAATATTGTTCACTTAGGTACTTAACTAAATTTATTAGGTGCGTCAGATTTAATGTAGATCACAAAATCCACTAAAATAAAACATGTTAAATACATTATCTAAATGCGATAATTTTAATGGAATCAAATGCCCGGAAACCGCCTACAAATAGAAACATTAATTCTCGTTGCCGTGTTACTCGATACTTCGTGTGTAACCTTTTACTTAAAAATCGAGACGCGATCGCACCAAAGTAAACTTATTATGACATTCTTACGTTTTATAGACCAAATGTGTCACTTTGTCTCTGAAGTTAAGGAAACGATTTAATGGTCAAGTTTAAATAGCTACATTCATTATAGTGAATTGATTACTCGAAATTATAATACAAGAATCGTGAATTCGGAGTGAATTTAAAATACTTTATTTTTGTTCACCTACATTTGTAGGAATACCGCCACCGCGTTTGATTTATATTTCCTTTAAATAGGACATGATATGTGATAGCCTAGTGTCTTGTTGTTTAGTGTAAAAGCTCTACTGTAGGTTAAGCTTTTTACACAACTAAACGGTGTATGCCTCAATGCCAAAGACTAAAATTTTCATTTTTTTATTTATTATATTTTTTCATTAATAAACATTATTCTAAGTAGATACTTATTAAAAATAGAAAAGTAATAAAGGTTTGCTGATACGTGGAAAAATAAAGTTCTTGTTCTGACAGATGATATTATTTTCCGTTTCATAGTGAACAATTTATTTTATAATCGGTTACAGTTTTTTTTTAATTAATATTTTAAAAATTATTTTTAATCGGACAATTAGAATGAAAAGCATTTTATACGTGAAATAGTTTTATGAAATAATAAAATATGTAACAACTGAGGTAACAAATAAGGAAATAGAAAAACATGACTAACTAACAAAGTTGCTGTTATTATTTGAAGGTACAACGGATGTGGAGATTGACAGTACGGCAAAGTAAGTGAATGTTACTAATGTAAAAAAAATATAGAATCTCATATTACACGACGCTTGTCAAAATTGAAACACGAAAATTGTATTTCTTAATTATGATACATGAAAAGTTGCATTAGAGTTATTTTTAGACTATACCTAGGGTTTTTATTTTGGTAGAAAAAAATAAATAAATATAGTTAAGTACTTTAGAATTTTTATTAATAACATCGACTGCTGGAATAATTTACGGTACCTTTGAATGTCTTGGGCTGTGTTTTTTTTTCATACGTTTTACACTCTGTCATTAAAATCAGGATCTCAGTTTTATTTCAGTTTACGCTTCAAATTTAATGGCATGAAAATATATATGTGCTTAGTTTACTATAGATCGTAGAAAAACGAAAAATAAACATAAAAAAAACACAAAATAAGAAAAAATTAATTAAAGAATACCGAAAAAATAATTAAAAACTGACTTTTATTGTTATTTCAACTCTAATAATATCTCTACATAGTATTGTGTATGGTTTCGCGTAAAAATAAATAACACCATAAGTCGCGCAACAAATTTTTTTTTTTTTTTTTGGGTATCGCCACGTGTAGGGTCTCTCGCTCTAATTTAATAAGACCCGGGCTTTAAATTGAATCGTGAATAAATTTTAGTCTATTTAAATATAATAGTTTCATCAAAATTGGTTTCGTTGTTCGTACATACTATGTACCTGAGCAATGGAAATTACTTACTTTAATGAAATTCATTATAGATTCAATTTTGCGCGTTTAATTAACATATTTTTTTAAGCATTTAATCAACGCCGTCATGTTTCGCTCATTTTCTTGATGTTTCATTTCAACGTGTCATGCGTATAAGTATTTCACGTGTTAACCATTTTACATGAGCACTTTGCTGATTGGCTTCAGGATGTAAATTCTAACATTTCTAATATTCAAATTGTGAATGTACTACTTACTTAAATACTTTGGGTCTGGAAATGACTGATCGATTATATCTATTACAATAAGGGATAAGCACATGATGCAAAAACTGTTGAAATATTATTTTTCAACTCACTGACCCTAAAAGGGAGCCTGCAGGGCTGTAACTAAAGGGTAAACAAAAGCCAATTTTGCTCACTTAGTGAAGGAACATTTTTTAAATTAGAACGCCGAGATTTGGCATTCATAAAAAAATATTGAATATTTGATTAATTTGTGTATATATCGTTTGATAAGTTAAGGCAACACCAAACATAAGTACAGTAGGAAATCGAAATCACTCAGTTACATTTTCATTTAAAATTATTTAATATAAATTTAGAGACTTGCCAAAGGCTCAAAAACCTGTTCTGAGACTTGTGAAATAAATGTAGCCTCAACTAACCTCACCTCATCTCAATAGTGAGAAAATACTATAGAAGTAAGAGAAATTATCGTAACTAGACAAATATCTTGCATCTATAGCATTTTCTCGCAAGTGAGATAAAAAGTTGTATGTGCCACACGAGAGCAAGTCACTTTGTTTCTTGTGCTTTTGAATACCTCACTAAGCTCGGAACCTTAACTTAGTTCGCTTGTCCGAGATTTAAAATCAGCACTAACTTCTTATATGTCGTGATAGCCCAGAGCGCAACGAACCTGTCTCAAATTTATAAGGCGCCATAGAGCCATGGTTCGAATCCGGGCGTGTACCAATGAGTTTTCTGACTTAAGTACACAATATCACTGACACTGTGCTTCGGAGGGCACGTTAAGCAGTCGGTCCCGGACGCTGTCAATAGATGGCGGTCGTTACAGTTCCCAACCCGCAGTGGAGCAGCGTGGTGGACTTAACCTCCAAGCCCCCCCTCCTCACCCTGGGGGAGGCCTAAGCCCCTGCAGTGGGGTGAAAATGGGCTGATGATGATGATGATGATGATAATGACTAACTTTGGTTTCTTGTTCCATAAATAACTAATTCTTAATATAATTTGGTACTGAATACTAAATAAATGGTTAAAATTTTTATTTTCTTACAAAACGCTAATTTTATTTATTCAAAATACTAAAATTACGCGGCATATTTAAATAATCACTTGCCAAACTTTATTAATATTTCTCTCACATGGCAATTTTTTTTCAGTATTCTAGTAGAATGAATAACCTAGTGATTAAAAAAAAAACTACGATATATCCCTATTTTCATAACAACATCTTCACATACGAGTATACTAAAACTTGTTACAAATTCATAATAACATGGATATAGCTTATAAGCGACAACTTCAGTGTCTCCAGCATCATAAACACCACCATTTTCTTATATCTTATCTTCGACCAATCAATCTGTGACTTCATACAAACAGTTTACTCGAACAAAAAAAAGCTTCATTATTTTTAGTTTTATTTAGCCAGTGACATCGGCTTTGTCGTATCAGCTAAGCGGACGAAATGAATAATAGATCCTGTTGTCTCTAATACGGCGGGCGACGGGGACCGAGAGGTCATCGGTTACAAACGGATGCATCTCATCTCACGCCGCTATTTGTGGTAGCCTCTTACCATACAATACAAATATGCGCATATTTACCCGATCCTCTTTCCTTCCCGTCTGCCTGTTTGTTCAACTAACGATACCTTGCGAAATAGTTAATGCTTCAAAGTTATCGCTAAGAGACCTTATTTGCTTAAACCCAGTTTAATGTAAAACTGTTGCTTATATGTAAACAGCTCAAAATGCGCATTCGAGCTAAATGTGTGTTTGCTAATAAATGTGCATGAGTTTGAATAGTTTACTTAAATTATTTAAATGCATACTCGCTGTCTGTGTTTTGACGGAAAGTACTTAGTATTTAATTATTAGCAAAAATACATTATCTTCGTAAATAGTTGGTGTGTACGTAAATATGTGTCGAATCAAAAAAAAATGTGGAATAAATTGGATGCGTGAAAAGAAAGATGTATTAGTTAAGAAATATTGCATATGTTTTCTTTACGGAAAATTAAAAATTGTATTTTTTGTTTTTCTTAGACATTATTAATCAATAAAGAATTCTATTGAATGTGTTTTTTAAGGCGATTATAAACTTTAAACTGTAGTAAATAAAAAGTGCTTGAAAAGGACATATTGTAAAAAGTTGTTATGTAAAAAGTAATACAATAGAAAGTGTACCAACGAAGTTAATTTGAAAATTGAGTATATTCGAAATAAAAAGGAAAAGCACAGGTTTTTTTTTTACTTTAATCAGTAGAACACATCTTTGTCTAAGACTACTATTTATCAAAACTTTGATTTTCACATTACATTTCATAATAAATAGTAAAACGAATAATAAGATAGAACTTCTGGTTGTAATACTGGCCAAACCAATAATAAATACTCTAATGGTGCATGACCGATAACCGAAAGTCCGTCGGGCCGTAACAGCCGAGAAGCTTTCACTATGACTCTATAGACTTGCTTGATGAATAAATGTTTTAGTTAACTTACACCATCATGACTAAACCTACTTTATCATGCTTGTTACAGAAAATTTTCCTTAAGTACAGTATCGCCTTACTTTTTCTTTTATGCACAAACTAGTCGTAGACTAATTTCCTGTGTCAATACTTCGGACACAAAAACTGCGATTATAAAAGTATATAATTTCGATTCAGAACGAAACCCAGAAGGTACACTTTCTTTCATAATTTTATTGGTTTATTTAAAGAATTTTAACGTATAAAAAATACTTGAATTACTTGAAGATTGTTTGAATATCTATATATATTTTTTATATATTTATTTGTATAAGGAGCAAAAACAGAACATAATATAAAAAAACCAATACACATAAAACAAACTCTTATTGAGTATTGAACTATTATTTGAATATTATTATTTAAAAAAAAACGCAATGCATTCTTCAAATTGTGATTGCTGACTTTCCTATTTATATCACAAATTTTAACGAAAACGTATTATTTTTTTCAATTATAATTTTTTATTATTTATTACAAGCTCCAGTAAACTATGAAAAGTACTTTTTAACTAAGTGATATCACTGATGCAATAGATGCAATTTTTCTTAACTAAGTGGTATTGTTTAACTTTTCAGTTTTCCAACGTAATGATATTCACTACAAAAGGGTGCAACCCTTAACACGTTATCTAATTCTCGATAATTGTATTTATCTAAAATTGTACGATCACGTAACTCGATACCGAGCCGTAAAAGCTACAAACTTCAACGTAGAAAACGGATCGGTCCGTCCGCTTCGGTCGGCCTCGCTTGAGAATTTCCAATTCCAAGAGGTCACGTAATTATTCCTCAGGGTTCGCTATGAGCTGCTCCCTCGTCTTAAAAGCCTATTCTTGTTACTCCGATAAAACAAAGATACCTCGTGACCTCAAGATATCTCAGACTATATATTCACGGGGTTAGGCCCGACAATGAATTTTAATTCAGTGCGCGTCACGTGTATAACCCAAACGGCCGAGGATAATAAATAAGTCCCTTATCGAATAGGTAATTGGTAAATGTGGGCGATCGCTCCCAATGTTCTCCTATACTGGCGATATCTCTTCCACTGTAAGGTATAAATTAAATTACTCTGTTTGGATCATCCATTTGAGGTGGAAAGTGTTATCTACAAATTGGATTGATGACTTCGCGTTAAATAAATAACAGTAAAACATAACCTTATCAACAATCACGTTTATCGCTCTTGGTGGAAGCTGGAATTTTTTTTATCTCTAAAATAAAAGAGCAAACATAATGCGACGCTACTTAAGAAGCGCCCCATGTGTGATTTAGATAAAGTTTTAAAGAGGGCTGCTCGCTTTGATATGACAGTAATTTTTTTTCGGGTAGTATAACGTTTGTACGACGCGGCGGTTGGTACGAACTCGAGAAATGAGATAAAAAAACATCAATTATGAATCCATTGGGACAGAATCGAAGAAGCGATAACGCGGAGACGATACAGCGTCAATACGCGGACCTGTCAAAAGTCTAAATGACGGCAGCTCCGAAATCTTCCATCGAGTCTATCAAAATCAAATAAAGAACAATTTTCCCCATTACCGCCCTTCACATCTTCCGTCATTTCACGTATCGCTTCCAAGTGCAAAGGAGGGTAAAACGTTAAGGCGAAAATAATAAATCCGAATCGAATATATGCTAAAGCGTGCAAGTCGAACAAAAAAACGCATTACGGGAATCCGATTCTCGCTTTCGGTGACATGATTTAATCGAGAAATTTCTACGAAAATGTTTAGAGACTGTTGAAATATAAAATCTTTGTCATCGGGTTTTACTTAAGTGTGCTTTATTCATGTTTAATTTGAACTGATATTTATTTCTAATTGAGGTATTTACCATATCTGAAACATAGAATAATATTGTTCAAAAGAAAATTGTAGTATTCGGTCGATATATTTCAAGAAACTTGTTTGCTTTTTCAGAGATATTGTTATATGATAAATTACATTCTCAAAGCCGACGCTTAAATGCTTTTCTATGTGGTTTTGTAAACTATAATCAGACATATCTATCTTAAGGACCATAGAAATACAACAATTTCAGCTTTCCACGTTGAAAAAGTGCACTAAACTTTCTTTTATGGGTCTTTGACAGTGGTGTCTTTGTGTAAGATAATAATATTGTAAATGAAAAAATATTTTGGCAAAATTACACGATGAAAAAATGTCGAAAATACAAGAATAAGCCCCCTACAACGTAACGTTCGTTCAGCACTGTAATTCTCACGTCGACGGTCCACACATCCATCACCAATTAAATACTGGGTTGTTGGGTCCACATTATCATAGGTATTGCGAATGTTCCATTGATTGATGGGACTCGCTTATGGTTTCATGGAACTGGTAGTCCGTCCATACTGCTGTCTAAGGCGACGGATGACCGATCGCCCTTTTGTTCCTCATATTAGGTGTCAATGTTTATTAGTCTATGATTTATTACTGGGTTAATACATCGTGTACTATTTCATTGTTTATCAAAACGAATCGGGATGAACTTAAGCGAAGCGTTAAGCGAAAACAAAGTTGGTCAAAATCTTTTATACTGATTGCAGTTGTAATTTGTTCTAAAAAGATTATTTGCATAATAGCCAATTACAAATTACGCTTAAATATTCCGCGTTCCCTCTTCGGCAGCCGCAGCGGGTTAAATTTAATATCGCCATTGTTGCCATAAAGCTCATAAAAGTAGACGAATACGAAGAATTTAATTAAAGATCTCGAACTACCTAGCATGAGAACCGCGGGGGGCCTTGATAAAATTCGCGCAATTAATTATACAGACGCTAGATAATAACCTTCATTTAACAAACAAACAATGACGCACCTGATATTAATATTTCGTAATAGTCCGATTTAATCACGGCCTCGGATTCCCGCTTCATTATTCCTTGCGTAGGATAATTAATTAAACAAAAGGCGGCGCGCAGACTCCCAGAGTTAGGTATTAAAGTTGACTCTCGGCGCGCTATTGTTGTGCGAATAACAGGGAAAAATGCGGGACGCTTCCGGCTGCATCCCTTAAGTTTCATTGTTTTTCAGTCCGACTCATTCCAATTTTCTGAATGTCGTAGCTGATGCATTTGTCGTTTATGTTTCGTGAAAATTTTATGAATCGTCCGTAGAGCGGGCGTCTCTAATCGCGGTTGGGACCGGGCCGGCGGTGGCCTCCCCCGGTCGATGTCTTTTTGATTTGGATCGAAACGCCAGATTTGTAGACATTTAGCGAGCGGCCTTTGAAAGGGTCTCTGGGGTTGAGATGACATCCCGTTCCCATGGAATTGGGGTGTTACGCTATTTTAGTGCGTTGCTTTTGGGTAATTTATGAGCGTGCGATGTGCGCATGCCGTTTGCTTTTAGGGCGATGGTGTGGAATAACGCCATCGAATTTATATCTTAGCCACGAGAACCGAACGAAGACGAGTCACCGTCATTATCAAATCACAGGCCAGACGGTCGTAAAGTAACTTTTAAAATAACCTTTCAGACATTTATATTGAGACAAGTCGGTATGAATTTTTAACGAAACAAATTACTAATAATATTAGTCAACGCAAACAATGTAAGTAGGAAACTTCGCTCGTAACAACCGATTAGTTAAGTTAATTCCAAATAATTAATTTAATTAACCATCAGTGAACTTTCGATGAAACAGAATCGCAAAAGAGCTGTTATACATAAAATGGCTTTGACCTTTTGGAACGCGTTAATAGCCACCAATTAAAGTTGGCGACGGTAGAGCCGAAATCAGAAACAAACATCTGGAGAACACTTCGCCGGGAGTTCGTTAATTTTAGAAGCCACTCAGGAGTACACAAATTGGAGCAAAGTGACTCTAAAGTCTATTGTTACGCCGCTTTCCTTTGCGGCACGTCAACTATTTAACAGCTTAACAAGCCAATAAAATAGGTGAATTGTTACAACGATTTGTACGAGAAATTGTTAGTCAGAGATGCTTTCCGAAAACTGTTTCCAGTTATAGCGAAGGGGTTCGAGAACACGACTTCTGTGTTACGTGCAAAGACAATGTTCTATGCTTTTAGTTTAGACACGCTCTTTGGTGGTACGCAGAGTTAGAAATTGCATTCGCTGAAAAAAATATGTAGTCTGAGATTATAACAAATTATACTCTGAAGACATATTTTCCTGTTCAATGTAATGCAATGAAGGAATTCTAAAAGAAAATTATTTCATCACAAATTCTACTTAAAAATTAAAATACAATTTATATAGATAATTTAACTTAAAGACTTTCACTTTGATCCCAAAACCATTTTCGATCTTTACTCGATCACAAAAGCACCACATGGGCATATACTTTGATATTATTACAAAACGCAATAACTTTTATGGTATGAAGTAATGTCACGGAAGAGGCAATGAACCGTGAGGGTTCCGCAGCTGCCAAAGCGATATCGCATATTACATGCCACTTTGTAATATATACGGCGGGATACACTGCACCGTTTCAAACTTTTTATCATTTTTTGTAAAATTAAATAATGGTAACCAGTTTTGATACAATTTCTTGCATTGATAATTACTAGCGTTGCTATAGTCGAGCTCGATCTGTTAATCTTTTTCCCAATTTATTTATTTAACAATTATTTGACAAAAAAAAAAAATAAAAAAACCAAAACTGGTTTCTACGTACACCGCAGTAACTCGTTCTTGTACAATAAAAGACAAAATAATTATTTAGCAAATGCTTTCTTATCTAAGTAATTTATTATTATAATATACACTTGTAGTAATAATACAGTCCATTCACATTACCAATTGACAAATTAATAAACAGAAAATTTCCGAACAGTACCAAGCGTGAAAATTTAAAAAAATAGCAAAATTAAATTTTACGTATAGTGCTATTACTTCATGTATTACTGTTTCGTATTCCATCGATTTGTAACTTTAGTCTGTTACAATTTATACATTAGTAATTATTAATGTGACTACAACTTAGAATTCAGACTAAAAATAATATTCATTTCTGCTTATTCCAAGAAAAGCTCGTTTGGATTTGTCTGCTGGCATTTGACACAAATACAATTCAAAACATGTCTAAACATACTGAGATCTGTGGTCGCCCCGCCGGGAATAGAACGGTAAGTTGAGTATATAAATTAGCTGTCAAGTCGCTAATCGCTCAGACAGGCAAGCGATGAAATTTAAGAGTCCATCAGTGGTTGCCTGAAAGGCCCCGAAAATAACGCCACAATAACGGCACACATTTATTTTGTTATCCTTTCAGCTGACGACCGTTCTATCGTTAGTTTTGATGGATATTGCGATTACAATGTTTATATATGACCTGATATTGTGTTTTCACATCTGAACTTGCGTGTCTGTAGGTGGTATACTGCTTAGATATTTATTGCCTAATAAAATCGTGATAAGCGTCCATGTAGGTTGTATAGCGTACATAAAAAAAAAAACTAGTTATTGTATCATACTGCTCGGTTATTAGAGAATGTAGGAATACGTCATATCGCGAAATAAGATACGCTAGATTCGCACGCTTTGTGAGAGATTTCGTCCTTTTTTCGCTAGGACACAATAGAGGACAATTATTTGGGGCCGCTTGCCAATGACGCAATGAGCTAGCCAATGAGATAGCAATAAAATTTTCCCGCACAATACCGTCATAATTAGAATTAACTGTTACTGACTGTTACGTTCCCGCCTACATCCTGGCCGTTGACGATTCCCAGACTTTTGGCGCGATTCCCCATTTTGCCGTCTTTCATCGGAGCTGTTTGGCTATTGTATGTTCCGTTTATTCTGTTTTAGGCTTATTATCGTTTTATAGTCGACTCTATACATACGTTATACCTTGTTAAATATCTAAATCTAAAACGAGATATTTCCATTTCATTCCATCAGCCCATTAAACCCCACTGCAGGGGCTTAGGCCTCCCCCCAGAGTGAGGGTGTAAGTAAAGTAAGTAAGCTCCATCTTAAATCCAATACGCTGCTCCAATGCGGGTTGGCAGATTGTAACGACCGTCATTGACGTCATCTACTGACAGCAACCGAGATCGACTACTTAAAGTGCTATCCGAGGCACGGAGTCAGTGATAGTTATGTACTTAAGCCAGGAAACGAGAAACAGTTATTTTTTAAATTTTTGAGTAATTATTAAACTTTAAACTTGAAAAATCAATGACGAAGATTTTTTTTTATTTCTTTCAAATAAACATTAGAAAGTAAAAAGTTCTGTTTCGAGGCTTTCATAGATATATCACAGGCATTAGATCGAGTTTAGCACATAGGTCTCTTAGTAAACGAAACAAGTAACTAACTACCTACTTCTCATTCTTAACTTCGTATTTAGAAAATCGTTACTCTACATGAAACAGGGAGAAGATAATACAAATCTTCATGTAATAAGACTGGAATAGGTATCTCATATCCTTGGTTTAATATCTGATATCCTTCATCACTGTCTGTATGTCCTGTGCATTGATTAAAATCTGCCACTGTTGGAGGGAGTGATTGTAGCGATTCAGCAGTGAAAAAAACTTTAAAAAAAGCCCGTATAAACTTGCTCAAAAATGATGCAAGTAAAAGCCAGCAAAACCAATTCCTCACAAAAGTCGTAAAAATCACGAGATTTGTGTGTATGATAATTCTCAAACTGCAGCTTACTCCAGAAACTATAAAGTCTTAATCTACAAGTGCATATGGGGAATTCAAGGCATAATTTAAAAAAAAAACATATATTTGATAAAATTATCTGATATTGAAATGTTGTGCTCTCATACTCAACGTTAACATTACTATTAAAAGTTTTTAATTATATATTACATAAATTAATATTTAAAATTATTACAAAAAAAATAAATATTTTTACGACATAATTGAGAATTTGTAGTGATAGCCTCACACCGCAGCGTTCCATATTTTAGAAAGCAGCGACAAGTTTTTATTCACGTTATTTTATCCTGAGAAACGTAATGTTTCTAAACTGCACAAGACTTTATTCGACTATTATAAATATCTAAATTCAACGAATTTTTTATAGGAATAACGTGCAATAAAAGTTTAAATATTTAATATGTATTTCATAATAATTGTGGGTCACGATAACGTATGTGGAAATTACTTCCCACAGTCGTTATATTTACTAATTACGGGCTATATTTTATTACCCATCTTAAACACTAAATGAACTCGATTAAATATGTAGATTAAATACTAAATGTGTCTGACTCTTAAATCGATCGACTACATCGATTCTTTTTTCGAGTACTACACGGTCTGGAGTGTTGGTTGAGACGTGAATTCATTCGATTCAATGTAATTGATTCAGTGACCTAAAAAAGTAGCTGAAAAATGTCCCTACTTAGTCTTTATTACCCGACCTCCCGTTTTTCAACGAGGCCGATTTCCTTTGAATTCCTTTTAGAACCAATAAAAATTGAATCCGCCTGCTAAACCTACTAAATTTATTATTTCGTGAAAGAGCTCCTTGTTGTTATTTTAGTTAGTTTAATTAATATGCTACATTTATTCTCAAGAGTGTTTTTGTTCTCAGAAAAAAAACTATTGTCCGATTGCCACTCGAAACTCTGAGAGGATCTATTAGGGAGAATTTAGTGAGAATTAAGGGGCCTAACGGTCGAACAGTGGAGCTTTGTGCTTACAATTTTGGAAACAAAGCCCCTTTGTGCGGCGTTCGCTCTGTATCCATTGATACCGCGATTTTGGTGCAACGGTGGTATTGAATATCCACCAAATGTGGTATTTTAAACACGTCTAAACTTTCATTTAACGTAAGGATTATGGAATTGGCATTATACGTGAACAACTCATTTACTCGTAAACCACAAGACATCTAAGTATTTTTCGAAAGCATAACGACGCCGAAGTGAAGTAAATTAAAAAATACTGCTACCATGTGAATAGATTTCTTTTTTTCACTTAGGTGTAATTTTAATATTGTACTATTTTAATATTTAATTATTGTTATATTGAGATCATATTTTTTTGTTTTGATGAGTGCAGTACACACCAGTTATTGAATATGTGCAACTGCGAAATGTATATCATTTTTACTTGGTACGTGAATGAACATTCTTGGTTTGCCTGTTTTATATAAATAATTAAAAGGTGATTTAAGGCAGAACTTTTGCACTCCCAGATACAAGAATAAAATATAATATTTGACTGACCGGTTGGCGAATGGTTAGAGACCCTAACTGCGGAGCCGAGGGTCGTAGGTTCGATCCCCGCCCGGGACAAATATTTGTGTGCATGAACATGTTTATTTGTTCCGTGTCTGGGTGTAAAAGTATCTATACATGTATATGTGATTAAAAAGGAAGAATATTTAAGTATATGTGTGAGCCCCGGGGTCATGCGAACACCCGGCGGGCCCCCTTCGGTAGTGGACTGTATGGATTGAAACGACTGGCTTCAGTATTTCACTGCACCGGCTTCACTTCACCACGCCGCGCCACTGTCTGCTCTTGGTCTTGTTGCTGGTCCGCTGCTCTCCGTCGACTGAATGCTACGGCGCCTTTTCACCGTATTTATGCTCTCGTTGGCACCGTAGCACAGCGGACCGTATCGCGGCGTAAAATGCGCACTGTGTGAGGAGAGTGCCCATCTCTCCTCTCTTTCTTAGCAGACGCCAGTGGCGCGGGGGGAAATAAAAAACCGTTACAAAATCGTTTATTCAAAACGTCGTTATATACAATATTCGGCTATTATATACAAAACAAACAACTTATAAAAAACTTATATACACTTTCACAGTTACGTTCGCACTTCACTGATTTTACACCGTTCAATGTTCGGTCCGTCGTTGACAATATGCATATTAGTTGTTTAGTACCCCATAATACAAGCATAATGCTTGCTTACTTTGAGACTGGATGGCGCTGTGTGGTATGTCCCAGATATTATTATCTACACTAATATTGTTAAGAGGAAAGACTTGTATTTTTGTGTGTATGTAATGAATAAACTCAAAAACTACTGTGCCAAATTAAAAAAATCTTTCACCATTAGAAAGCTACATTCACCTTGAGGCTATAGGCTATATTTATTGCTAGAAAAGAATAGGGATCCTTACTAAAACTTTAGTAACGTAACCCAAGGTGTCAAAAAAATGCTATATAACATCTTTCGTCGCATGCGCTGCGGAAACTATTGATGATAGAACAAAAGTATGTTCTACAATATTAAAGAACATATCAATAACTAGCGACCCGCTCCGACTTCGCACGGGTAGCAGAGCAATATTATGCCGTAGTGTTTTTTTCTGTTGTAGTGCCGTATCAGCTTGTAGTTTATAAACTGAAGAGTAACATAGGCTACTTTTTATTCCGGATAAAGGGGTCACGGTACAACTGTGTAGTACACGCAAGAGGAGCCGCGGACGGAAAACTATATTATTATAAAAATGTAAAATTTGTATGTTTGTTTGTTTCCGGCCTAATCTCCGAAATGGCTGAACTAATTTTGATAAGACTTTCATTGGCATAAAAAGGACTTTTTAGTGACTATAGAGAGAGGGTTAATAGGGGAAAGGTGGGGTAAGGGAGGGCAGGGGAGAGTAAATAGCTGGAAGGGAGGAAGGGTGGTGGAGGGAATAAGAAGTGAAACGTTTCTGCAGTCCACCCGGGCGGAGCCAGGTACGACCGCTATGTTATATATAATATGATAATTTTGTATATTTTATTATTTTTTATGAACGGTACTTATGAGTATTTATTAACTTTATTACACACTTTCAATTATGCATGAGGTCATGTCGCCATTTTTCACGAACGATTGAACATAACTGCCTGAATCATACTATGCAAATGGACGTCGCTTTTGCCCTACATTATGCTGCAAAAGCAAAATATAAGAAAATATTTTTTGTGCTGAAAACAATACATGTTTTGACGGTAAACGAATCTGTCTTTTATATACGTACCTACGTCGCGTTATGAACTAAAAATGATATAAGAAATTGATTACAATACATTAAAATTTATAAAATATATAGATAAATATACCAGCCGTGAATCATGACTTTGAAATATCTAATTCTGTTTGTTCAAATGTTGTAACAATGAATGAGATTCGGGTAGTAAATATTTTCTATAATCTATTAATTAAAGTTCGATAAATGTTTTTCAGGCATGAATTATCGTTTATTATATTCCGTTTTGCGTTTGAGTTTGAGATTGTACCTACTATAAAATATTTGAGTTGTCCTTACTTGAGACACTATTGGTAGGTATAAGTACGGCTGATATTGTTCGGTAGTACCACTAGAAAAATATGCCTACACCTAGTCTTTGTGTGTTTTAAAATCATTTAATTTAATATTATACGATGCAAATATAAAATCTGCAAACAGTATGTGTCTGAATGGAATTAGAATTAACTGTTATTGAGCGATGCCCGTGGGTCTAATGTATGGTATATTGGCGAGTATGTGACTTGCATACAAGTGACTATGCATTTTAGACCCAGACACGGAATAAACAGACATGTTCATGTACAATATTTGTCCCGGGCGGGAATCGAACCCCCGACCCTTGGCTCCGTAGTTAGCTAAGGTTTCTATCCACTCGGTCAATCGGTCGTCAAATATATGTATTTGTATAGTGTATGACAAAAAAATCTTGTTGGACTAAATAATGACATACGAAAATATAATTTGTATGTAGATAAACGGCTTCATACGAACCGAATTTAGGAAACTGCCAAATATTGGACACATGAAGTAAATACTAGGTTTATTAGTGTAATATATTAGTAGAACAATCTTATTGCTGTTGAACTATGTTGCAAAATATTTATATCCTTTATTACTTTTTATAACTCGTAATTGAGTTTTTTTACAGTTTTATTTTCTTTTCTCACTAACCAAATCGTGAACTCCCATAATAATCTTAAAAGTAACTAAAAACCATCAATCTCTGTTTTTTTTTTGTAAATCAATCGGTACTTTTAAACCCGTCAATTAAGTATAATTTAAGATAAGCTTTTACTTTTTCAACTTCTCGGGTGGCCCTTTCCCTACAGTGCCCAGTCATTAGCCATCTTTTTTGGCTTAGTTCGAACCTTTTGTCTTAAGCCACGTCACACGTCTCGCGGCAAACAATCCATAATACATGAGATTTTGTGCTTCTCATAGCAATTATGTATAATAAATTTAGAATTACGTGGAGGTACACATTTATAAATTTTTCAATGGTATCCAGCTGCTGGATTTTGGTAAAAATTTAATATCCGACTGTTTTACTGGCACCTATTTATCTAAAACAGCTAAGAAAGGCAGAAAAGTTGTAAGTACGCATAAAAATAATCAAGTAATATGTGGATTTGAGTGTTATTATCCTAATTAGTCAATTATTTACTTTTATTCTGTTGATAATACAATAATACACGAGGCTTCCCACATAGTGTGCTATTTAGTCCCAAAGTAAGCAAGTATTATGCTTGTGTTATGGGTTACTAGACAACTTATATACATAATTAAATATTCTTTTATAATAATAATAATAATAACGTATACATGACAACAACGTCTAGGCCCCAAACTAAGCATTAGCTTGTGTTTTGGGTACCAAGCGAGGATACCACGTACATATAAACATATATGAATATTATACGTCCAGACATGGAACTAAATAAACATGTTCACGCACACAAACATTTGTCCCGGGTGGGAATCGAACCTGCGACCTTCAGCTCCACAGTTAAGGTCTCAAACCACTCGGCCATTCGGTCAGTGTTGATGACAGCACCTCTACATAGTACGTATATACAACCATATATAAGGAAACATTAAAAACACAAAATATTCACATAGGTAGCTGTCTGTTATCTCGTGAAATAAACGACCAATTAAACAATCTAATACATTTCGTCCCGACCATCCGTTGAAAGGGATGGACACATAAATCAACATGGCATCGAATGGCGATAAACATTTTGTGACTTCCAGCACAGGTGATAAAAAATTCCCTTTTTTTTGTAACTCGCGCCCTTACCGGACCGAGGGGGTGACATTTTTTAGGCTAACAGCTCCTTAATTGTTACTCGGCCACCCTTTACGTTTATTGACTGGTCCCTTTTTTGACAAAAAAACAAGCTTAAATAAACGACTTTAACGAGCCGATCCAAAAAGCCGATTTCTTTAAGTAGCGACTGCTCGCGCAAAGATGTAGAAAACGGTAATTTGGTGATTTATTAATTTAATAGGGGCAAAATTGTCGTTGCGCGAGTCCGGGCGGCTTTATGCCGACACTACCCGGTTCCGAAATATGTATTGTTTAAAGAATTAATGTTGATAATTACATGAATTGAACTTGTTAAACAAAGTAATTAAGTAAAATCTCTGACAAATATTTTGATATTATTTTAAAAAGCGCCAAGACTCTACAAATATACCGGCTCAATTTTGTTTTTATAGTTTAAATAGAAGACATTGTGTTCGTGTCAATAAACAAGTAAAAATATATGTACGTTTAGTTTGTATGTTTAACATTAGTTAACAAGATAATTTATAAAAATAAAATGAAATATTCCATAAACATAGATGATAAACTGTCACGCATTTGTTAAATTAAATGAGGGTCGTAGTCTCTTTATGTCGTGAAAAGTCGTCATAAATATAATCTATGAAAAAGCACACTTTAATATTGTGTATCTATTGTCTGAATTTAATTCCCACATCGATACAGTGTTACTAAATATATTTCGTAGATATTTATTTTGATTAGTTATGGAATTGAGTACTCTAGTATTAAATATAAAGTGGTTTCAAATGGTTTTATATATCCTTTTTATATTGTAAACCCCACCCACTCTATTGTGTGTTAAATTTTTACTGTGGTGGGGATACGTAGCTGGTGATGTCGAAAGAGAATAAATTTAACACTCGATCATGACGTTTGATGACGACTCTCCCGTTTTGTTGCACCCGAAAGCATACTTCACCTCCGCGACAGTTGGATACCATGTTTTCATACAATATTTATTTTGTGCTGCCTCCAGATGACGTGGCGCAAAAACTGTCATAATTCGATCCATGTTTCTAAAAATTATGATAAATAATAACGCCGTAAATGTTAGCGTGTCGTACTGAGGGTTCTGATTGTTTTTAACATTTTGTAATTTTAATTTAAGATTTGAATGTTGTTTCAAACCCATGGTCCTGTTCTTGATGTTTCATTATGATATTTCGTGTTTCACGTAGTCATATAGTGCGGATTATATGCTCTAAGAAAACTGGAATATGAAGAAATCAAGCGGTTAAATTAATATTATAGTGGATTATATTGTATACATGTATAAAAATCTATTTCGAACTATGGACGATATTTATTTTATGATGTGAATACTACGTATATTGTAGTATGCCTGCCTAATATCAGAGGAATATGAATATTGAAGTACACATATGCGAGTATATTATTATAAATCAAAAGCTCTAGACGATGCGTTGAGCTTTTGATACTCAAAGCTGGTTTCGAAATAACTCTCGGACAGCCGAGGCGTTGTCATCCGCAGCTACATAGTGGCCGGTATGGTCAATATTTTGATTGCGCCCGTGTCATTATGGTCGAAACACGTGGTCAAACATTAGGCAACATACGCGTAGTTGTTTAAACTTGCGGCGAGGTAACGGCGCGCGCAGGCAAAACAAACGCAGCCAAGCTTTCGCCACGGCAGCGGTCGCGTACCGAAAATAGCCCGGGATGAATCAACTGTTCGGATTCCTTTTGCAGCATCAAAGGCGTTCGCGGACCACGGTTGTTTTTTTTTTGTGTGATTAAAGTCTTGGATATCGATGCTAATCTAAAGGGAGAGGTCATTATTTTGAAAACTATGGAATCCGATTTGAAACGATAGACTATCTAAGCGTATATAACAAAATAAATGTATTTATAAATAAATTAAGTAATTAGGGCATATTTTCACACCTAAGTGATTCAGAGGAATTTTATCAATTAATCGAAAATTTATATCGGACCGCCGCCACCGCACTGCCGCCGTGTCGCTTCAGTAAAGAGATTAATTGCCCGACACGGACGTAAACCGAAAATGGTTGTAAATTTTTTTTAAAGGTCCAATTTGAAAGTTAAAGGAACGTTTAATGACGTGGAAAATTTGACACTTCGGCCCGCCGTGGGCGAGGCTCAAATTATTCAGAAATTTTATTGACGTACCGCGCGAGATTTACGCGCGCAGCTGCCCTGACCGCCTCCGGGACGCTGGGCGTGTCACAATGACCCCTTAACTCTATACCTGAACCACATGTATAGGAATTTTACATTATTCACAAAATATTGTTTTGTTTAAATAATAATTTTTATATTCATAAAACAGCAACTTCACAATTCAGAAATTTTGTGTTCGTAATCTAAATTAAGGTCGAATCGATGAAACATTTACCTAAAATAATAACTTTTTTTAAATTGTGACATCCTACACAGCATAATCTAGTCCCAAATTAAGCAATTATTATGCTTGTATTATGAGGTATTGTAATGGGATATGGGTAACTATTAAATGTATCTTAAAATAACCGTATCAAATCCTCATAAACTATGAATTTTAAAGTATTCGAATATATACGAAATAAATGGAATTGAATAACCAAAGAGCTACTATAAAAGTGACCTTTGATGTTCATAATTCAGTGATAACATTTGGGTGATCCGATAAGAAAAGATAATTTAGTATAAAGGTTATCATTAAAAATTATTAATTACCGTTCCCGATCTAAGTAAACAAAGAAGCTTTTTTAGACCCCATAAGTAAATAAGCTTAAATGAGTTTGTTCTAAATTAACGTAGAGTTAATTGCTTCATGTATGAGGAAAGCACATTCCTTTTCATTTTGTAACGAAATTTGTGCTTCAAAAGGTATTTGGAACAAAGATCTGGTGGTAATCATACATAACACTAATTTGGTCTTTTTTTTTTATTTTAAATCATTTTTATACCTAATACTTTTTTCTTGAAAGTACTTGATATCTGTCTAAGTCGTAAACTGTGTTAATTATCAAACGTTCAGTGTTGATGAGCATCCCTTCAGGTATTTATGGTCATAAATATTTACAAGAGGGACCATAAACCTCTTATGGTTTTAGCAACATTGTAGAACGTTATGGTTTTAAGTTTGATCGCCAAAAGCGGCTGGTCGTAACATAAACTAAACTTTTGCTCTTCTTTTCGAGTATTTTGACATTTCTATTTCGGAGAACTTCAAAGTCCACGACGCATGCATTATTTATAAACAAAAGTTTATTTCGTCTGCAGCTTGTCACTTTTACATGTGGCGTGAAAAATATATTTCGTATAGTAGGTAAATAATAAACAATGATTCGAAATTTAGTGATAAATTAAATAAATCTTAACTTTCTTGTAGTAATAAGGATTAAAATCTCAAACAAGTATCAATCACAATAGACTTATTTACAGTGAAATAATATTTTTTTTAACATTAGGGTTCCGGAAAATTTATACGAAAATATTAACCGTAAAACAGACCGAAAACAAAATGTGCGTTCATCAGTCATGTTTTCTCTAAACACAGCATTGACGTTACACGCTGTATCTGTTGCGTGAGTGCCACGACGAAACTGGTATTAAAAAATACGCAAATTTTTGACGTAAGTATTCATGTTTGAGTGCAGATTCGATTGTGGAAACCATGAAAAGCAAATAATTATCAATTCGTTGTATTAATTTTGAATTTAAAACGCAGTGTCTAATAATAAATAATTTTACCATGCAACTTTTATTTTCATTCAAAATGGTCAGTAGCTAGAGTGGCAATTTCATATTCAAACCGCTATTACGTAGATCTCTTCTGCTATTCGAGTAACATTCAAATACGCTACACGCAAAAGTAAATAGGTAATGATAATTATTAATTTATTCATTTTTTCCTTTCCATTGCACCAGCCAATTATACTGCACTGCAGGAGCTTAGGCCTCCCCCTAGGGTGAGGGGGCTTGAAGCTTAATCCACCACGCTGGTCCAATACAACTATTTACTTATGCACTTAGGTAATGATAAAGAAGACTAGCGCTGGACGAGTAAAAAATTAATGAAATCGTTGTTTCGAAAGTAATGTTTTTAAGTCACAAAATATCAACTTTTAAAAATTTTACCTCATACGTAAAGTAGATGCAACAGAAATAAAGCAAACGCGTTCGTCACTGGTAATTGTGCGTGTTATCAGTTTCCGAAACATTCACTCGATTGACACCGATCGACGAATCGATTCAATATTTATTAACTTTATAAAACATCGAACATCTGTGTGTTTAAATAATCAACAAAATAAACAAAATCCTTTAAAAGGGCTGATTAATGACGAGTCGCTTGTCGGTTCGTACATGAATCCGTCGATATGTCAAAACCTGAAATGTCCAATTTAACCTGTGAACTTTTATTTCCCCTCTGAAACCCGTATTGATTTTTAGACCTTCCTGTCCTCCCCTTGTTTCGAGTGTCATCTGTAAAGCATAAAAAAAGGTTACACGATTCGGACACTTAAATAATGACCACTCGATTCGGACATAATTTAGCATTTTTGAAAGATAAAAAATACTATCATGAGGTATAATAATGCATAAATATCAGCATCTCAAAAATTCAATATGCTATAAAATATTTTAAGATTGTCAGGTCCGATAAGATTTTAAGATTCAACGTAATGCATTTTAATAATTCGATTTAAATTTAAATAAATATCTTTCATTAAGTAACCTTAGGTAGGTACTATACAATATCTAAGGTAGGTAGTTTGTCTGTCAGTCTTTTCGTTCAGGTTTTAACGTCGTTGTTTTCTAACGGATTTTTGGACTTTTTGGTTCCATTTGACTTCTAGTTTAGCACGTACCATTTTGGAGTTGACTGAAGCAAATGGTTGCTCCATTAGCGAGATTTTATTTTCCAAAGAATTTTTTTTAAAAAGCTTGGTACAGAGGTTCTGTCTTACCTCTAATTAGCACGTAGCATTTAGGAGCTGACTGGAATAAGTGAAGCAATTGAGGGTTTTATTATTTTCCAACGGATTTCCTTGAAACTTGGTACTGAGATTCCTTTAGACTCCTGATTTTGCATGTTAATTTTGGAGCTTTGGAGGAATTGAAGGATTTTGGAATTGAAGCTCATATGCCGATAAAACCAACCGTACTCACCAAATTGTTACGTTTGTTTTGTTTCTTACAAAATCGAGAACAAAAATCGCTCTTGACATTATTAAGGCCGTACCACGAAACATTCTTGTATGAAAACTACAGTAAGTTAGAAAATACATTACACCATCGTTTTTGTTGCGTCTCGGATCTTTAGCAATGTAAGTAGCAATGGGCATAAAAAATATGTAAAAATGATATAGATACTGTGAGGTTTATGAGACTTTTTGTGGCGACATGGAAAGGATAGTGCACCACGTCTAGTATATATTTGTGTTACGACTCTCTGTGAAGGTGAAGGCACGAACAGTAATAATATTTGTAATAGGTATTACTTCTGCACAATAACAGTTCACATTTCATCTCACGAAATCATTTAAAAATCAGCTCTCTGCATTCCTGAACCGCCATTCATAATCTGGCAAAATATTCTAATCTTTTAGACTCTTTGTGGCGCCGCTTCCGGGCGATACAATAGGTGCATGCAAACTTTGTGAAATGGGTAAAAATAATCCTCTATCCGAAGCCCAATACATCACGCGAACTGTCAGCCCGAGACCGCACGAACAAAAATAGTGTATTGTGGATGCCGGCCGGCCGCTTTGTACCCAAGTTTTGTGTGAAAACTTGCGCAATTTCGGAGATACACGCACAGCCGACGCTAGTCAGTGCAAAAAATGACAATAGCCTACGGTTTATGTTTTTATGAGTAAAAACTGTTCGTCTTGCCTTCGTTCGCACTAGCAGGTTGTCCTGTGGGTTTGTGGGTATGACATGGAAATTCAGAATGCAAGAAAAATTTTAGGAAAAAATCGCAATATATCTACGTAATATGTTTGTTAAGATGCTTTTAAATACTCGAAATATACTATTACGTGAACGTCCTCGAAAATACAGAAAAGCGAGGGCAAATTATGATAGGATGTTTCTGAAAAGCGCTAGAATGTTTGAGTATACAAATATACAGCCACGCACTAGATAATGAAGAGAAAATCAATATCAACTTTTAGAATTTATCAGTATCAGAATGACGTGCAGATTTCATAATAATAATAATAATAATAATAATAATAATAATAATAATAATAATAATAATAATAATAATAATAATAATAATAATAATAATAATAATAATACATGGGACTTCCCACACAGCGTCATCTAGTCCCAAAGTAAGCAAGTATTATGCTTGTGTTATGGGTTACTAGACAACTGATATACATACTTAAATATTCTTTATAATATATACATATATAAATATTTTTTTATATATATATATATATATATATATAACAACCAAGACCCGGTACCAGTATCAATATTCATCATATTAAAGCTATTATTCATCATATATTATAAAAATTGTAACGTATGTAACAACATCTTTATTAAATAAAGAGTGGACGTCGGGTTTTTTTTGCTGTGAAGTGTTAGGGTGTTAAATAAACGCAGAAAGAACTCACCGTCCACACAGAACCCGGTGTCGCAACAATATTAAATTACCTACTTGATTTTCCTGAGTTGAGATTATGTTCCTAGATACAGACAATTATCTGATACAAAAAATTGGTCAGTAAGTTGACGTACTCGCAGGTTCGCAGGATGGAAGCACAAAAATCAGAACAAATGGAGGGTTTTCATTTCCTAGTACAAATAATTTCTTACCAAAATCAAATAAAATCAATATTTTTTGACAGACATATTTTCCATGTAACTTGTGTTTATATATTATGACATAAATCTTTGCAAACAAAGCGATTATTTGTCCACCAAGCTTTAAGAATAAGACACAACGTTGACAAATAACTGTACTAAACAAACTATTAAAATTAGCTCCTGGAGCTAAACTTTGGTTGTTTCTAGTCACCATTTATCAATTAATCAATTTCCAAGTTGAAACGACTTTCATATTTTACAATGTTGAAGCTATCAATCGCTCCTTGTGTGGGTCCCGCCCGTTGCACTCAATATGGCGGCCGAGTTAAAACAAACATTAGTCAAAAAAATGTTTCAATTTATTTTCGTAACAACACCCATACGTTTAAGTAACTGGTCTGTGATAAGTTTTGAAAAAAAAAGTTATAATGTTGAACTTGGTTTCATTTCATTTAGTTGGTGATTGATTTATATTTCTGAACAAATGTACAAATCGGAAACCGGGAGGGGGGGGGGGGCAGGAGGGGTTTGAACATGACAAGATTATATATTTTGCCAAAAAACGTTCCAAAACTAAGTTAATCATAATAAACCATCATAGTAAACTCGTTAACTCACTACATTATAAATGTCCTTAAAATCTATCCAATCTCGAATTATACATACTTACGTAATACAAGTTCTAGAACAATAGCAACCCCTAATGTAATATTATATATCCTTTTGCCTTCCGCTTCGCTCGCTTTCATAACACAATGTTTGTCTGTCCGTCTGTCTTTTACGTAGGTACTCGACTGATACGTAAGGTTAATAGACTGCACTTGTCATTTGAATTGTGATGGGTTAACAATCATTCGATTATTTTCGTACACCTACAAGGATTAACTGGCACGTCAAGTTTCGCTACATAGTGCAAACGCGCAAACACAATTCGTTCATTAGACGCATGAGGTGAGTACACTCGAGGTATATTGGCGAGAAGACTCGAGATGAATCAAAAGTTTACATGTTGATTTATTTCATCTACGTCCATATAAGCGCCAGCAACAATAAAACCAGCTTCGTAGATATGACTATGTGAAAAACAAACATTGAATTTTTATGTTTGCTAAACATTTTAAGGAACGCCTTAAAAAGTCTTATGAAAACGTATGTAATTATTTCTTGAGTGGCGTCAAATTTGATGTGAGATTAACGTATGTAACATTCTTGATGTTGGCTTTCCCGTGACGCTTTCTCGTCACCGAGTGAAGGAATTTCGGTAAACATTGTTGGATTAAGTTGAGGTAGGTATGTGAAATGTGATAGCAAGTATTACACAGTGTAGGGGGTGCGTAATTACTGTACGAAATAAATATCTAATTTCTTTTACTAATATTAATAAATTGAACAAAATTGCAATTATGATCTATTTGCACATACGATGAAACGCACTATTTGCATATTTGCACATATTTATTTGCACATACGATGAAACGCACTACTGCATAAAAGTTACGTAGATAGAATACAAAACACAACAGTAATAATGTAGCTATTTACGATTACGTGCTACCGTTATTGATATAGATTGTTTTAAATAATAATAACAATAATAATAATAACGTATACTTCACAACAAGTTCTAGGCCCCAAACTAAGCATTAGCTTGTATTTTCGGTACCAAGCGAAGACACCACATACATATAACAACTGAGACCTGGTACCATAATCATCATATAAATACTGATCTGACCTGGGATTCGAACCCGGGACCTCCACTTCGTAGGCAGGGTCGCTACCCACTAGGCTATGCGGTCGTCAAATAGAAAAGAAAAACAAGAATATTATATTTTTTTTTGCAGTTGATACGGGAAAACTAAACTACGTCTATATATAACAATGTAAATAAGTTCTAAAACAATTAAATTTTGACCATTGAAGGTGCATCGTGAAAAACAGTAGATGGGTCGGTATACCGTCCCTGATATTGAGAACATAATAGTATCAATACGTATTAAATTAGACTAAGTGCTTATCACGGAAGTCAGTGTCCACTAAATTGCTATTTTTTTTTAATAATAATAATACATAGGACACCCCTCACAGCGCCGTCTAGTTCCAAACTAATCAAAGCTTGTATTATGGGTACCAAACAACTGATAAACACAGAAGCAAGTGTTATTGCTTGCAAGAATGTAGGGCGGAATTGTACAGATTCAATTTTATTCGTACATCACTTTTATTTAAACACATGAATATAACAACACAAAATTAATTTGTTGCCATATATGACATCTATAGCACTCGTACGGTTCTAACATTACAGCCAAAGAACTATTACAGCGCTACCAATAAATTATATAATTTTCCAAAAAAAGACCATGGCTGGTCGCCACCGGTTAGTAATTTTTCATATCGTTGGTACGTAAGTCCAAAATAACATACAATAATTTAATACAACACACTCGTGCCTCTTTCACCGAAAGCGCTCATTGTTTATACAGGGCGATAAATTTTTTTCCGGGTAACTAGTGCACTGTCAACGCACAAGTGGCCATAAATTATAAACTTAACCTTCGCCAGGCGGGTTTTGTTGTGATTAACAGTTCTTGTTGTTTGTAACATATGCGCGCCATGGGAACCTTCGGATAGGTTAGTTATCAAGATTATGTTAAGATATCTAAGTATGTACCCAGTATATTTCAAGTATAAATTAAAAAAATGTACAATTTTTAAAACGTTTTGAAACTTTAGAAACCACAGTTTCAAATTTCTTTATTTAAGGGCTTTTTCGTAGTGAGCTTAAATTTTTTTAGACCTTTGAACGATCAGTAGGCCTGTGCTCCACGGTTTAGGCTGATGATGGCAAGAACGCCATTTTAAGAAACATCTACTGCAGCGCCGTTTGACGAATTATATCTGCAAACTAATCGAAGAACCTGCTCTAATAGTCCTGCGTTTCAATTCCAGTGTCCGTTTAATCGCTCTAGGCACATCTCGACTTTACGTGAAATTGTATCCATAGTTCCCGATATCGCCGACCATGCACAAGATGTTAATCTACTTTCATCATTTTTCCTTTTTCTTCCACTTCAACGTCCCCGTAAAGTTACTCAACTGGGATAGTAGCTTTCGAACCCCCTAAAACCTGTAAAATGGCTGCATAAAAACTGATAAAAACAGGTGAGTAAGAACCATACAATGGCTTTATAACAGCTGTATAACTACATTTGCGCTTGTCTCTGGGAGCCTATGTCAATATATTATGATAGCTCTTAGCTGTACTTAGTACTTGTAGAAATTAGTTAACTTTCAAGCTCCTAATTTTTCTGAACACTTCTATAGCTGCTGTGACAAAAGCTGTTATATTTGTGCCTAAATTAAGTTCTTCAGCTATTGTAGAACCATTGTAAGGTTCTAAGGGATACTAGGATACTAGAGCTCTTAGGCATTTTTACTCAATCTCTCAAAGGAGATTTCTCACTCTACATAGACCTTCATGGCTTTTTTGCACAGCATTTAATTATTTCTTGTATACTGTAGGAATTCGTATAAAAATGTTGAAACTTAATGACGTTCATTGTTTTTAACGGACAGGGTTATAGAGGTTTTTTTTTAAAAAAAATACGATTTGCATTTTCAAGTCATTTTTAGGTTAATAGGTAATATACGTAAATTACATGTGAACAACTCACCAACTCAGGAGCAGTCCGCTGACGTATCATTTGAACATTATGTTATAACTGGCACCTTTGACAGCTATGTTCGTTTGAATTTTAATTCAAAAAAATTAATTAAATAAAGGCAAATATCAATATTGTTAACGTCGAATTTGCAAAGTAAGCAAAAGAATACATAATCATGTATTTTAGTAAATTACTTTTATCTGTATAAGCATGTGCAGCAAAAGCCAAGGATGAGGGAACTCCTTCAAAAGCGGCGTAAAGCGTTTTAAGACGATAAATATTGAATTAATGCAATCAATTTTGACATATTTACGTATAATTAGATTTGAGTTGCTTCATACAATTTAATTATGTAAATACGCCATGTTGCTATTATAGCTGTTTTATTAGCATTGATAATTCTGAAAGTACCAAGGGAGGCGTGTTCTAGCTCAAATAACAATTTGTTTCCGCTCTCCTACGCAAATTACTTTCGTAACAAGGATAAATAGCTTCATAATACATCCTATATTATGTCCCTGTACTGTAATGGGTACAGTCTAGCTGCTGTTACAAATTGTCGAATTTATTAGGTACGGAGTCTAAATTTTAGGATGTTTTTTTTGTATTTGATTTTGTCGGAGTTTAAAAACAAATATTTATAAGTACTACGTATTTATATGTTACGTAATTTTAATTATGAGACAGCACTTAGTATGCTCTAGCTCTCAATGGCCATTATAATTTTGGTTATTATATATATTATTGACAATATTTAGATATGTATATGAATCTCAGCCAAACCTTGTAATTGCAATGTTTTTAATATTTTAATTAATACGTACACGTACGTACACATCACAACAAACGTTTAGATCCCAAACTAAGCATTAGCTTGTGTTTTGGGTACCAAGTGAAGACAACACATACACATAACAACCAAGACCCAGTACCAATATCCATATTCATCATAGAAATACTGACCCGACCTGGGGTTCGAACCATATAGAGATACTCGTATTTTCAGCTTTAGTTGGCAGTTTGGCACCGAAGGACTAATTTAAATTGGTTTAAAGGTATTGTCTTGTCTGTGTTGAATCTTGAATTTATTGGTGAATTACAACCGTTCAGTCAAAAACAAGCAGTCAAACAAAAAAAGTTTGAAAACATGTATTTTCGGTTCGGAAATGTGTTTCATTTCCGAAATACTTTTTCCATATATATATTATTTTTGTTGGTAAAGAGTTCTTTTACAATAGATAGATACCACTAGGTATCATTGTAGTATTCAGGATTAGTGATTAAGGATTTATGAAACTTGTGTATACAATGGATAACTTCTGTTATGTTATGTTACCGAACATTTTGAAAGTTAATAACTTTTAAGCTTATGTGGTGTTTCATAAAGCTACATTTATCGGTAGGCTATCTCGTTTATAGTTTATGGTGTCCTTTGATATCTAATCTCTGTCGGCTACTGCAGCTTCTATTGCACATGTCGTCATGCTTATCTAATATCAGTTGAAATATTGGAGGCGCGGTAAAAGCTTTTAAAACTACAAGCAAAATGAATTAGACTTTTTATATTAAAGATTGCCTTTGTTTACTGTTTTTAAAGCTCTGTTTAGAAAAGAAATAGTAACCATATTTCATATTTTTAATAAGAAACGTTTTTAACTATATGACAGAGTTCCTAGCGGCGCCGCCTGATAGAAATTAGAATCCTGTGCCTATAGCGCAATATTTTATATGGTTTGAATAATTTAAATACAGAGAGAAGCAAAGTACGTTAAATCTTTGTGAATACGTCTAGACCTATAAGGGAATAAACAGGAAAATGTTTCCCCAATTAATTTATTTAATGAATAAACAATATAATAACTTATTTACTTAGTTATAAATACACCTCAATACATATAGATCGGTATTGTCATCATAGCTAGATGTGGACAAATTTCATTCAGACAAGAACAAAGTAACACTATCAAATGTTGATATACACATATACATATTGTGTTTTAATTTAATTGTTATGAAAGTAATAATTTGATAGAAAAAAAAACCTAGTTGGTATCAGTTCAGATTGTAAAATAAATTGAGTATCTCTAATGAATTTCATCAGTAGTTCGTTATCGCAAAACGAATAGTTAAAATGAAACCAGTCACAAAATTATACTGTTTAGGACATATAAAAAAAACCAAGTACGAGTCGGACTCGCGTACCGAGGGTTCCGTACAAACCTGTAGGTATATAAGTAAAAGGCAGTTTGCTTTCGTTACAACTTAAAAGTATTATAGATCTGAATATTTGATATGAATTTCAATTTAATACCTCTACTCGTTCATGAGGAAAGGAGTAGTAAGTTTAAAATCATTAAAAATATTTTTATTATATGATGTAACTAAAAATTTATGCTTTTCGCAATTTTTCCTTTATCTGTGCTATAAGACGTTGCTTCGTACCAAATTTCAAGATTCTGAGTTTACGGGAAGTACCCTGTAGGTTTTGATTCCCTTGCGAGTACAGAAAATTTGCAGCATAAGCGGCTGTATCCTTTGATTGCGTTGGCTTAGAAGTTTGATTTTTTCACAGCTCCAAGGGACAGTAAACCTGAGTATTTGATATGAATTTCAGCTTGATACCTTTACGCGTTTCTGAGAAAAAGGGTCTTCACACAGCCAGACGGACAACAAAGTGATCCTATAAGGGTTCCGTTTTTTCCTTTTGAGGTTCGGAACCCTAAAAATAAATATTTGATTTTGTACAAAAACGTATTCTAACAAATGTGAATCATAAATTATATTATTAATCAAAAAATAAAATCACGAATACATATGTATTTTAGAAAGATAAATACACTAACAAGTGACTAAGAATGTTCACAAGTCCATGAGTCCTATCACCCGCAGACAAGCGACGGAAGTTCATGTCACGAATATTCGAGATAAACTAATTTGAACTATTCAAAAGTTAAATCGAGTGTGAGGATGTAACGAGTGTGTATGTTAGTATCGAGAAGGGTTAAGTATAATGTTATTTATTACCCGCAGTTTTCAAGTATCGCTTTTCGTTTAAAACACTTTTCCAATTGAAGCGTTTATCGATAGTTATATTTGGAGCTGATGCATAGTTGTCAGTCTTCATTAGTTTAAATCTGTACACCATATGATTCAAGTCAGTTTCGATATTTCGTTTGTTTGTCAATATCCTGTGTTGTCAAAATAGTTATTTTCGTAATTTAGATATTTAAAAAAATCATAAAAAGGCAACTCTTTTGACGACCGCTTAACCTAGTGGGTAGCGACCCTGCCTACGAAGCTGGAGGTCCCGGGTTCGAATCCCAGGTCGGATCAGTATTAATACTGGTGAATATTGATACTGGTACCGGCTCTTAGATGTTATATGTGTGTGGTGTCTTCGCAAATATATTTATATATGTATATATTATAAAGAATATTTGAGTATCTATATCAGTTGTTCAGCAACCCGTAACACAAGCATAATACTTGCTTACTTTGGGACTAGATGGCGCTGTGTGGGAAGACCCATGTACTATTACTGTTATTATTCTTGTTGCCTTTTAGTGTTCCATCGTCGTACCAGTTTTTTCTTTGGTCCGTTTGTCACAGCTTGAATGTACTAATTTTGTTAATATAATACCAACGAAAGAAAAAAAATCTTCGTAACGTTCGTCGAGTCTGCCGTCTGATCTATCTGTCATGCCCACGTAATTTCTATATTGTTTAAACATATGTGAATGAAATTTTTAATTGTCTATTATATAGGTATATACAGTTGAACTTATATTCGACACAATTATTTTTTTATTAAAGGCCTATAACGAAATGGGGATGAATTATTTTTCTTTGTATACTATCAAGTAGGATGTATATTACCTATATAGAATGTGAACAAATTACACCAACATTCAAATGTCACCTATTCATAAAATATATACATTTGCGTTTATTAAAAATTAACTATTGATTAAAAAAGGCCGTCCCCGTAAACACCTGGCCCAAATGTAGCCATCACACTGGCCGCGTTTCCGCGTTTGATTGCCAGTGAGATGCGCTGGACCAGGTATGTTCGGGAACGAGCGTCGCAACCAGCGTCCCTTATATAGTAGGTACATTATTAGAAAAATAATTTATTATTAAATCGAGATTCTATAGGTCATTTTTTTATTTAAGCCCCTCGTTTCTAAAATACTCACTGCCAAATTAGCTTTTCCCGTATCCTCCCCTCCTGGCAATTCTAGTGAAACCAATTAAAAATGTAAAGAACAACTTGGATGTACAATATTGATTCGGATGTTCAATCAAATATCGTTTTCAATGCCTCAAATCAATTACCTACTTGCAATAAAAACAAAAACTGTACTACATGCACGTAGGTCGTTAGTAGGGCGACCACGAAATACTACACTGCGCATGGTTTGATACGCACTTGGCTGGTTTCTTTTTATATATTCGCGATATGTCATGTACACAAATTGTGATTTATTTGAACAAATAGCTCCACGTAAATTGTAATGAAAAAGTCTCGTCCTCTCTATAACATTGTTATCGTTAAATAGATTATTTAATGGCTTTTGCTATATATGACGATTCTCAAAACCATCCACGTTAATAGAGTGCATTGCATCTTTGTATCTATCTATCCAATGTCGTGATAGCCCAGAGCGCAACGAACCTGTCTCAAATTTATAAAGCCCCATATGGCCATGGTTCGAATCCGGGCGTGTACCAATGAGTTTTTCTGACTTAAGTACACAATATCACTGACACCGTGCTTCCGAGGGCACGTTAAGCAGTCGGTCCCGGACGCTGTCAGTAGATGGCGGTCGTTACAGTTCCCAACCCGCAGTGGAGCAACGTGGTGGACTTAAGCTCCAAGCCCCCCTCCTCACCCTGGGGGAGGCCTAAGCCCCTGCAGTGGGGTAAAAATGGGCTGATGATGATGATGTTGATGATGTATCTTTGTAGTTATTATAAACTTTTAATGGCTTAGATTTGAACAGTAAGGTTCGAATTACATTAAATATTTTGTCCCCATTGCGGCAAGATTTGTATCTATGGTCATGTCATAGAAGGATGTTTACACATGCTTCTTTAACTCAACATTTGTGCGTTGTACGAAAGAAGTGTTCGTGCAAACAAAATCTAAAAAACAGGTGACGTATCCTTCTCTAATACTACACCAAACTGTGTTGAAACCATTAATGGCGTGCGCCATACACTACAAAAACTCTTATTGTCAGATAGCAGTGTCTATCTGATACAAACTAGACAACACATTAAAATATTTGTAGAAGTGATAAACTTACCTTCAATTCCAACAAATGTAGTATTACTCGGTGCCAGCTCTGTTGAAAACAGAAATACACAAACAAAACATTTCTTGAACTATCCTGGCGATGATATCAAAAAGGTATGATCGTCCTTTTATTGGTCGCTTTTGCCGCCTTCATATAGTGTGAACTGGTCGCTTGGGAGAGGGCGTGGGTCCATGAATAGAATAGCATCACATACTAAATTTCGTGAAAATTGTGATTTGTTGTGACTTGTGTTATTTTTCGGATAGCCATTTCATATATGGTAGATATAGTATTTACATCTCGTGTATGACTTAGTTGATTTTTCCAATTTGATGTTGATTTGTGATTTGTAGTTTGTTTTAATTTTGACCGTTATAACTAAATGTTTTACTAACGAATGACTCCTTGTGACTTGATAAGAAATAAATAAAAAAAAATATTGTTTTATATATACCGAAAAGAATATGCTCTCAAAATAAGTAAATATTTTCAGACCAACAACAAATGTCTTACAACAATATAATTATTATGTTGGAAGAATATCCTATTCGGTATAATATATGAAATAATATTTTCTTGGTTCAAGAATTTTTCTGTGTAAATACTCCTGAACAGGTAGAAACATTTATGTCCTATAAAACTATGAATAAAACGCGAAATTTAGAATTAAACTTATAAGTAACTTGCGTATTCGTCTTGGAGTCTAAATTGCCAGCCAAAGGTACGTTGCATGGACATGTTTTGTTTGTATGAACATTTCTTTAGTACACCGCTATACAAATATTGAGTAGAATTAATTATTATTCGTAAACACCCGACGTATAGAGAAATTCGATCGAAAAAATCCGATTTTAGATTGAAGCCAGAACAGCTTTCTAGCTTTGATTCTAAATTGATGTATTTATTGTCAGAATTACCGTGGATCACATGGCCGTGTTTTCACACGCGCGCCACTGTGTCACAGAAAAAATAACAAGCGACTATTTTGTCACTAAAAGCAAAGGTGGGGTCATCAATTGCGGAGACAACTTTAAGAGTTCGAGATCTCCATTTGACAGATGTTTATGGTCCGATTTATAATACAAATAAATATTCGTGAGTTGTTTACATATCGTGAGGGATTGGGAAATTTCGTCAGAATATAAATATGGTACAGTGAAACTCGTCACACATGTGAACAGACAACGTTGCCTGAGAATATATGAAACCGCTCCTTATAGATGCCTTACGTTGTGAGTTTCGTTTTACGTCTCTGTTTTGATTACTTGTAGACCGTCGGCTGAGGTTGTTTTTCTGATTCGTCGTGTCAAGCCAAATGACATGATTCGGCCGATTTCACAAACTCTCTCATCATCAAGTTTTAGGAAGTATTAGGAAGTAACGATAAAGAAAATGTGGTCCGTAGTAAAAAAATAATATGATCTTGTAAAACAACTATCTTTGTTTTCTGATTTCCTACCCCACGAATTTAAATTCGAAATCGAAAAGAAATACAATCATTTTTTCAACTTAAAAATTAAGATTTTTTTGCCGTCTGTTCTGACGTCGGCGTCCTACAAATCATCTTATGACTATAATATTATGTTTGCGGTCTCATAGTAGCTACTGAAAATCCCATTTTTTTTTCAAAAAAAAAACGTCTGTCAATAACCTCTTAATTCTTCCTGAACAAATAAAAATTGTAGGAAGGCTTTTCAAATCTGCCGTATTATAATTAGGCGCGACACAATACATCCGAATAGCAGCCTCAGCCGACGGTCTGTTGAATTTATTCCACGTTTGGTCAATTACATTTACTGTATGCAAGAGAATGGTTACTTCATTATCGTTAAGTAAAAAGATTGCACTGTTTCTTACTGTATGATTTTTTTACGTGGGCACATACTACAAGGATGTATAGGATGCAAGGATGCAAATGGGCGATCAAGGTGAAATTATATGACAATATTTTTATTTTATTTTCAATTTAATTTCAATATAATCGCTTCCTCTAACGATATCTGACTGACTGCAGTTCTACTCACATTGTTCTTATACTGTGATGTCATCGGTCGCAGTTGGCGTCTGTTTGTTTGTATAATTCGGTTATAAAGGTCCGCTGAAATTTTGAAGCAGCCTTTACATTAGAGGCGACTGCGGGACTCATTATCTATTATTGAATAAGCCCTGACTTTATGAAATCCAATGTGATGTTACACAAACAAACCGGATTAGAGCGAGGTCGGGTTCTAACTAATTTTGTTATGTGAAAATCAATTTAACGGTTTTCAGTTTTCACGTTGAATTCATGAATATTTTCTATTTACCAATGAGAAAGGGAAGAACTGGCAATTTCACTATAGTGAGAATTTATTTTCACACTTTTTTAGTATTATAAAAAAAATATTTTCTAACCTTATGAACTAAGTTTAAATAAGTAAATTAAAATAAATAATTTGCGTTTCAATTAAGAACTAATATTGTTTTTGAGAGTAAAGTAAATTTTTTTTAAATGTCATAAGGAAATGAGGCATTCTTGTTTGTCTATAATTCAAACTTCAATACTTCCAATGGTTTTAAATTATTATTATCATTCATTATGTTATTATAATACGACTTTAATACAACATTTTTTTTAAATACAGAATTTCATTAAATTAGAGTGATTAAATGGATTTTTCTATTCTTTCCAGATGAAAATTTTTAATACGAACCGGAGGAAAATGAAAGTGCTCAGGAAGTTCAGAGATATTTAAAATATACGCCTAAAATGTGGTGATGAGGGAAGATGGAAAGGTTAGCAGTTGTGACGTCTATACTAGGACTGATTTGCTTCAGTGCAGGTAAATATTATAAATTATTGTCTGTAATAGGAATAATTGAGTAATTCAATTAAAACTATCGCAAGCTCTTAATTTCATCTTGGACCATTTTGACTTTGTTGCACCAAAGAATTTCGATTCTCGGATCGCTAGACAATAAGTCTGATGAGACATTATCATTGAAACACTTTTATTTTCTAGAAAGAACATAATTGTGTATTCTGTAAAATAGTAAGTCTTATATATTTCTCAAAATTTGTAGTGTTTTATATGACTTTTAAGAATACAGAATTACGTTATTGCTAAAAAAAATTGTTTTTCGGTAACATTATGTAATGGGAATAATCTAAAATAATCTAAAATATTTTCCAATACATTTTCCAATTCTTAATGATAAATTTTCCAATTCTTATAAACTTAATGGTTTCTATCTAATCTGCTTCAAATCGTTATAAATTTTCGTAGCACTGTAATAAGTATTTTTCTCGTATCATGTCGGTATATTCAATTCTTAAATACTACCTACTTACCAATATTTCTGTAAAAAAAATTGGAGACCTAAGTACAACAGTGGACGTCCATCGCGATAACTGAAATAATGATTATGATCATATTTTATTGAATGAAAAAAACATTTAAATATTGCTTTATCGAATACATCTCCATAGTAATTGTAATAGGTATTCACAAAAAAAATATTGCCTTTCTTGTAAAATGAACATTTTGAAGATTTCATAATAAAATTAGTGTTCGATATTCATTAATAAAAAAATGTGTTGATTTTTCCAAACCACACTTCTACATACTCATGAAATCTATTAAAAAATTTGAACGATTTATGTTTTACAGGAAACAAAATATGTATACGATTTTTAGAAAATAAGACAAGAAAAACTTTTAATAATTATACCAAAGTCCAGACCGTAAAAGGATAGAACTATAACTAGCTCGTTACATATTTATACGTGTTAAAAATATACACATCAACAAGTCAAGGTTCAGCGCTAATAGCCCGGTACCCACCCTCACTTTAGGGGTTGAAACCCCAGTTCGTGTCTTTCCGTGCCATCTAAGACATTCGATTTGGTTCATAAATACCACGACCTTGAAAAATAATTTAGTAGCTTAAATTAAATTTAAACAAATGATTATTATGTTACCTTCACGATAAAAAGAAATAAATAATATAAATAACCAGTAATTCAATATAAATAATGAAATAATTACATAAAAGTTGTCGCTATGCTTCCAGGATCATATTGTCACATTAAATATCATTTAAGTAACTGAAGAAACTGATATATTCACATTACAAAAGAAAATTTCAGCAGATAGGTATAAAGTTTCTGTCCTTCTGTTATATATTTTTATTAATATGTAATCTCTAAGGCATTATTACAAGGACTATGTAATATGTGTAGTAAATTCCAAGAAAGTAAAAAAGTAAATTGAAAAAAACTCGCTGTCTGTTCTACCTCCATGGAGGGCAACCGAACTAACTTTGTTAATAGCTATCAAGGGACAAATAGTCACAAGGAAAACGTAACTTATTGACAGCCCTCATTAGTATAACAAAATGCACATGCGTGAATTTACTCTCCCACATCTGTCTATTACACACTTCATTTTTACAATGCGCGTTCGTATTAGGTAATATTAACAGACGAAAAACATTTATACGTGTTTTATTTTCGAACCGCCACTAGAAAATCGCTCTAAATCATATATTTTACGACTGTGACAACAAAAACGCTCATAATGTACGTACATATGCATGTGAAATAGAAAAAAAACTACACGATGTCGCCCCGGCTATCAAAGCGTAAAGAAGTTAAGCTAATGTTAAACGATGCCTATCTTTTGTGTCTAATATGTGATGGATGCTGCGTAAAATGCGGTGGAAAAAAGAATAATAAAAATAAACACGAGTTCAATCGTTCCCGCTTAGGGTGACTTACAATGGACCAGCGCCGCCGCCCGTCATTCTATTTGATAAGAGAAATTATATTCACGATTGTCCTATCAAAATAACAATAGTTGAGATGATATTTGTTTTTTTCGTGAAGTAACCAGAGTAACAGTCTTTTATTGCTCTTAATTGTGTCGAAGACTATGTTAGATAAACAATGACAAAATGATGTGTACAATATAAAAAGCTGTTAAGTGTACGCCGAAATAAATTTGATTGCCCATCTTTTGTACTCTAGATAGATTTAAGTGAATAACTTTCCTAGATGAATTTATATAATCTCATGTCATCTCTCAGCCTGTCACTATCCATTGCTGGACAGATCCGCCTTCTAATGAATTCCACTCCGAACAGTTCTGTGGCTTCAGCAACCAACTGTCTCTCGCTGTCGTCCTAAGTTCATCAGTTCATTAGTTGGGGATCGTCACGTATTGGGTTTTCCATGAAAACCGCACGGACTACGCTTGCTTGCTTGACACTCAAACTTACTTCCCATCTGGAGGGAAGCAAGCTCGGGTGCAGAACCGTTCAGTCGGGTACAACATCTTCTAGTCAACGACACGACCCCAAAAAGCAATTTAATTATTTTTACCACGTTAGAAACGCTTAATTATTATTATTATTTTTTAATCTTATCGTTACGATTTTAAGTAAATTGACATAAACGGAAGTTTTCAAGTATGCATCACTTCACTTAACATCTAAAATCTTCATTATTATCTCGATACAGGATGTTATTTTCCACAACTCCAGATCTGTGAGTTTGATCTCTCTATTTTTGTGGAAAATTTTGTAAAGTACAACTGGATACGATTAACGTCTGAAAGTAACTTGCAATCTCTATTATTTTCGTTTCACTTGTAAATTAGTACACATTTATAGAATGTTGAACCAGTTCGCAATAAATAGTAGAAATCGACACGTCATATGCATAATACTTTTGAAGCATGTATTTAAATTTATGAATTATGTTATAAAACTATGACTGTGATCTGTAAAACTTTGTTATTTTTTTCACTACAGATGAACCTCTCAAAAAATGGCCTCACCATGAGTCTTTCCTTCATCGCCAATATGCATATTGTGACCTATGATCGGAGTCATATCATATCATCGATACCCTTAAAATACCACGTTTCATCATACTAAAAATATATTAATAATATTTGGGACATTCCACACACAATAGTATTTGTGACATCCCGTCATCTAGTCCCAAAGTAAGCAAGTTTTATGTTTGTATTACACCCAGGCATGGGACAAATAGACATGTTCATGCACACAAACATCTGTCCCGTGCGGGAATCGAAACCGCAACCCTTGGCTCCGCAGTTAAGATCTCTAACCACTAGACCAATCGGTCAGTTAAAGTCATTACTGGCCTGGGTAAAATCTATCGTTTTTTAGAGTCCTAAATACTATTTATTTTCGTTAAACGCAAAAACAAAACCGACTTATATTTCCGTGAATAAATCACGTTAATCTTTCCTGACGTATCTCTATTTAAACGCTTTCTTATCCGATGGAAAAAAAAACAGAGCAGCTACTTAAACGCCTTTATTCATATACCTATTCGTTCTATGTCTCGAATAAACACGTCAGCTACCGAATAAAACCGAATGCTATCACCGGGGTCATCTTTGAAAGACCTTTTTGTGTGAATTTCAAAGAAGTCCCGATCAGATAACTTTCAGTTTGCAAACTACACGTTCATGTTTATTCAGTCCATTCGTACGTGTTAGGGATATGTCCCACTAACAAGTCACCGCTCGTGTCCGAAATAATTCATGCTGACAAAACACCACTTCCAGAATTTACAACCGACATCTGCGTCTCGTCCGTTGTATAAAATTCTCGCGAATGTTGTTATTCCGCTGTCTATGAAAATATTCTCTCCGTTATTTAGGTTTGTTTTATCTCGAGACGTTATTGTTGTAATTGCGAAGTCAAGGATGTTGATCGTTATGAAAATAATTGATTTCGGAAACTTCAACTAGAATCTGGTGGTACAAGTGTTTTATAAATATTTAGAGTTTCAACTGTTTACTGCGAAGTAGCGAAGGAAATGTAGAGCGTTTGCTGTCTGGCAAAGTTTCTGGTATACAAACTGGCCGATTAAAAAAAAAATGAAACATTAGTCTAAAAATATGTTAAAGGTTTAGTGCCTTTTGCATGCGATTGCCTATTCCTCCATGGTTTGCCGAATTGGCATTATTTAAATTATAATCTACATATAATTTTCTATACATAAAGAGACAAAGACAAAACAGTTTAGTACCTTTTTCTCCTTTGTCAAGCGTTTTTGTTTGTTTTTGATTAGCAGCTATTGACGAGCTTTAGTGTTATAAATTTAAAAAAAATTAGTTTTTTTTCCTCACTAAGTCTTTCCTCCCTTTAATATTACTTCTTACATTTTTCACTATTTAAAATTGATTAGGCATATCTGTTAAATATCATTTCCTATGTACTTGGACACTAAAATGCAAAAAAGAAGAAAATATCAAGAACAAAACAAAAGAGAAACTGTAGCGCCAAAAACACAATTCTGTACGTTGTTGATTATTTATTTTGATTTGATGTTGATTGTTAATTATTGACTTACTGCTAAATTATTTATTATTGGCTTTTTCAAGTAACTGCGTACCACCGAATTTTGCTGTTTGCCACGACAGCAAGCTTAAGACCACAATACCTGGGTTTAGTAAATGTTTGTGCAAAAACTCAAGTTCTGAGCTTCATTTATATTTTCTGTATACACAATTTTAAGGATTTTTTTAAAAGGCTTTTCTTAGTGCTCGTTTATAAGCTTATAAGATAAGAAAAAACTGTTTTGAATTTGATGTTTCTAGACCTAGCGGTTGTAGCAGCCAGGACATGTTCTTTTACATAATTTTGACACCCTATTCGTCTTTTTAGAGGCTGAATTTTGAAAACGGGTGTAACACGTGTTTAATAATTTATTTAGTAGTAGTTGTAGTAATTAGTTTAGTAGTTTATTTGTGCAAGGTCTTATGTAGATATGAGCTGCAACTGCTATGGGGCCTTTTTCCACAATACTCTGAAATTATTTTAATTTCATGGACAAAAAACTCTTCTAGGTTCGATGTAGATATTTCTATGTAAATGTATATAAAAACTGCATGGTGATGAATTTACTGGCTTTTTGTTTTGCGTGATGATGATTTTTTTGCATATTTTATCAAAAAAGTTTAAAAGAAGACATACAAATTGTATACAATTTATTGACATAATTGTATTTCTTTTACTTTTCTCGTTGATGAGTTCTTTGTTGTGTACCAAATTTTGATACAAGCAGATATACAAACAAATAGACCGACAGAGAGGCAGACAGAGAAAAATTTTAAAATTGTGAATATGGATTACTGCACCATAACAATTTACCTAGAAATAATATTTGCAAACAAAACTTAGATACATACGATAATAATACGTAGATGGATTCTCCACATAAACTCTTTGATTTTTAGTACCATTCTAACTGACCAACAGTACATATTTTTCGATTTACAAGGTGACGCAATGAAGAATTAATTCTATAAACATCTCTGTCATGAGCGAATCCACTTGAATATTCGTAAAGCGTACAAATATTTTTTCTAAAGTAAGTGCGATGCCATCCGCCCACGTCGGACCGTTGCGTTGCGACAATAAACCTAAAGAAAGTCAGAACTGTCGCCGACACGTTTCCGTGGACACTTCCATCATAGGAACGGTTACACGCGTGTTTACTGAACCCATAAAAGCGACCTTTTTTCGCCATATCAGTCGGGCCGAGGTGAACGTCACAGAAAGGTGACACTTTGTCAACAATTTGTCATTAGAAGAATGCGCGGCGTGTCTTACAAGACAAACATTGGGATCGCTCACGAAATTCACATTAAACTAATCCGGCCATCCGTCGCGAAAGCGAACCGACTAATTCGTAACACATGTGTACGACAGAACACGCATCGGTTTTTTGCCACGAGAATCGGTCAAGCGCGAGACGAGAATCGTGTGCTTAGGTGTTCCGTGTCAACCAATGCGATACCGTAACCAGCAAATTATGTATAATTTTGCGCAAATTTATTTACATAATCGACTTGTACCAAAATTTTAAAGTAGGTATTAAAATTGAAGGGAACAAAATTCCAGAACAAATTTTTAAATTATCTATTTTTATCTTTTTGCGAATTTGCCTGATGTTTATGAAAATTCATATGACATTGAAATTGTCCCGGTGACGTCATCTGGGCGGTTAAGGTTATTCCGCTGGTTTCCGCAGAAAAAGTAAATACAAAATTTTGAGGTTAGTCATTATGTCAACTGAAATTGTAGTCTTTATAACTCTATAAAAAATTAGAGAAATATATAGATAGGTCAATATTTAAGAAAAAAATATATTTTACAAATTTTGTTTCACACCAATTTCGGTCAAGAATTTTTCTAGCGACAAAAATAGGAAATGTTAGTTTTAGGAGTAGAAATAAATTAGTTTAGACATTGTTATGTCATATAGGCTATACCGTATCATACAGCTAGCACAAATTTTAAATACGATCATATGTCTCTATCTATTTCACAGCGCCTATAGGTAGATTTGACTGTTGTGTCTTTTGATATGAGTAGGCCCGAGTAGGTAATATTTACATGCAAAATCATTTGTGTCAGTTCATCAATTTTAAATATTTTGTAACATTTTTCAAGTTACATTCAAGTCAAAATATCTGAATTAAACACATTGTAAAATAAAACCTAAAATACATCCTTGATACGTGTAGAGCTTTTGATACGTACTTTTATATCGATTGGATTTTACCAATTCCCAACGGAACGCTAAAAATAAATTCTGTTTTATGAACCGTGAAGATTCGGTCACTGTTTGTTTCTACATCTTTAAGAACATTTACTTAACTATTTAACTGCCGATTCATTACCAGTCATTTATTGTGAAGATCTTCGTGTGGGTGCGAACATGTGATTAAACGAAATTTACGTATGTTTCCTGGTAAATTATTGCGTTGTGCCGCGATAATGGTAACGATTTACAACAAAATCTCTTTTATTTTATGGACGCCTTATCATTTAATTTAGGATCACTTACAAGAGTGGAAAAAGTAATTTACGTATTTTAATATGCTTTTTTATCGTCAAAGCGGTTACGAATCACAATTGGTAAGATTCGTGGAGAATTAGTTTGTGATGTAGTTAACAGAATCTGCTGTACATTTCAAACTTACAGTTGTCATGTCACATAACAGACAGAAATTTCGTAGAGAAATTGCAAATTCAGAAGATACTGCAATTTTGATATAAATATTGGTGTTATGTATTCGTGATATTTTATTAAAGGCATACGATACGATATACGATAATTTTTTTAATTTAATATTTTTATTATACGAAAGAAATGTTAATAAAAAAGGAATACTTATCTACAGCGATTTTAACTATAGTTCTCAATTTTTTTAACTATATACCTAAGTCAAGGTCACTTTAGTACCATTCGATTAGATAAATGATTCTTTCATTAATAAAAAACAATTATATTATAATTCTTTTTTATTTTTATTAACGTCTCATTGTATTTGAAATTGTACCTTTTTAGTACGTTCTATTAGCCAACGAAGTGTCGCCAAGTAACTCGTGTAATGAGTGCAACGGCGTCGAATAGCCAAAAAGGGCTGGGGGGAGCAAAATTGAACACGTGTCCCAAAGTTCAAAAATCGTGATTGCCTCCTAAGGGAGCCAATCAGTGTCATTTGAATTAGATATTTGAAATAGCAACTAGTTTCGTATTACTAAGGGTGTACAATATATCTTATAAATATTTTGTAAGGTATTATGTTGAAGTTATTTTATATTAAAACTATGTGAACCGATAATTCGATTAAATTTTATCGTTATTGATAGCGACATAACACTTAGAATTTTTAATGGATAAAATTTTCTGAAAATATTTTAGGTTTAAAAAAAATGGTTCTGAGAAATTTTATTTAATATTTAATATATTTTTCCCTGAATTTAAAACACTTTTATTATATAAAAACGGCATGCAACAATAAAAGTTTGATACTTATTTTTATACTAGACGTGTTCATTAAAAATGCAGCTTATACATCGTAAGATATTTATTTAACAGGTTTTATAAAATATCAAGTCATTTTTGTTACGATTTTATTATAAAATGTAACGAGCGAGATCAAAATAGAATGCTTATAATAGACAGTTTTCTTTGATACGAATCTATTAACAACTGGTGACGAACTTCTTAGTGATCTGAAATACTTTTTTTTCAAAAATTATGAAAGAAAGAAAGAAAGAAAGAAAGAAAGAAAGAAAGAACATTTATTGTCATTACAAAGCAAATAGAGACCTTACCAGCTACATGTATCCCCAATTCCAGGTACACATATTATTTTACCTATCTTGATGTTTTCTATTCACAGGAACAGTTTTAACAGATAATGAGTTTCTCTTAATATACCCCACCTCTAGTACTTATAGACAAACAGATGCAAAGCACACTCCGTTCATAGCACTTGACCCAAATAGCTATTGGAGCCGCGCTCGTTCGCCGCCAATCAAACGTCTCGAAATGCCGCAAGTGTTTTGATACTAAGCGATGATTATTATTATAGAGTCTCAGCACGAGCTATCAAAACCTCTTTGACACTCTTTGAAGTGTTAACGACCATTAATGCGCCGACAGATTTACAACGTATCGCAATACCAGATTTAAATAAAAATCCATTCGGTCTGTCTATATCAAAGGGAAGAGCCTCTTAAATGGGTCGTAAACCTAAATATTCTCGCAATTTGAGTGCAATCGAATGTTCCCAAAAACACATAAAAGTAAACTTCTGAGGGGTATCAACTCAGTTTTGGCTGTAGGTAGGTATATCTCGTAAGACATCAAAAGGACTTGGCACATAGTCCTCAACGAGTAGGAGTTGCGGCGCGTGGCAACCGAAAATGCGAAACCCATGTTTCAATCACCAATATTTTTATTTTTTCTGCCAACACGTGTCAACAGCGCTTATACTAAAAATTAGCAAGGGGACGAAGAGCGCCCTCGCCAGCTTTTTTTTTACAAAGACTTTTGAACAATAGCTCGTAACTACTCACGCAGAAACGTAGAAATCACTCCCTTTCGGTGTGATGCTTGGTGCGCTCAATAAATGAACTGACAGAGTAGAAACAGAGAATTTAGTTTAGTAGTTAATCAGTCGGTTAGCATTTAATGTTAAAAAAGAAAAATTTGTTTGCTTACAAATATACCTTTACTAAAGTAGCACTTACCAAATACTAAGCGTTTAGCAAACGTTCACACGAATGAAATGATTTCGCGTAACCTTTCGTACCTAGCTTCAAATTCATCTTATTTGAGTTTCTTAGAGTATCTTTGAACAATGTTTATTTTTAGAAGCACCGATATATTTCGACGAGTAGTACAAACGAACCCTTTTTGGTTTTACGTACCAAATAAAAAGTTAATTTCATTTTCTAGTAAGTATGGTCTAAAATGAAAAAAATGTGACGTTCATAACAACATCCAAAATCGAAGAATTTAGGATATATTTTACATTTATTGCTAAATTAAAATCTTTAAGTACATAAACAGTATGAAGATAGTGAACGCGGTGTTGTTTTTTGTTATTGTTATTAAACCGTTAAAACGCAATCAAGGTATGAAATACCACACACGTTCAAGTCCACCGGACGGAACCGACGCTCAACAACCCGCAGGACTAGCGAGCGTAACTAGGTACGCAATAAAGCTTTTATGCGCGATAAAGTAACGCATAGAGATCCACATAAACAATATTTTATGTTCATTGCAATCTGCTAAATCTTATTTTTATCTATCTTCGTCAGATGAATTTACGAAGTTCGCTGTATCGGGACCGGTCTGTGTATGGGCCGCTTTATGATCTTGACAGGAAATTTATTGCTGTGACACTGGGCGTTGGTCGGACAATATTTTTTGCACTATCCTCGCGAGGTTATTATGTGCCATACATTCATATGCCGAGTCATCCGTGTCGTCTATTGATCTTCGTGTTATACACAATGCATTCACCAAAATCCGTTGGGGCAGGCTGCGACAGGATAGAAAGAAGTTTTATTAAAAATCCTACAATGTTTACTACAACGTATGAAATATTATGTTCTTAACACAATGATACTATATTTAAAGTCATTTCAAATTAAACGAAACGATGTTTTTGAGTTACGTGGACCATTAATTTAAATTTTTAATTTATTTTTGAGTTTAGTGAAATTGACATGTGACCATAACTCGAACGCGACTTTATAACCCAACGTCTTCTATTTTTTTTATGTTTTCTATTAAAGTTTAAAATTTCGGAATTTCATGATACCTATGTTGAACAGTGAACATATTTATCATATTGATAAACAACTAACATATTCTGAGTAAGTCACTTCATAAATAACTTAGCTTCTAATCTGTCAAAGGCATGGACTTACGACAAAGATTTTACAAGGAAGGTTTCGTAAACGCATTGTGCATTGATGCATGAAAAGGGATATCTAGTTTTATAAATATATATATATATATATAATAGGGTTAATGAATTTCACTGTGCTAGTGCTAACTAGCACCCATTTTATATGTAAAATCTGAATAGGTGAAAATAGCTTTGGGTCACTGAATTAAAAATGTAACAACGGAAATTTACCGTTTTTTTGCAAAAATCGCATCCCGCAGCAAATCAAACGGAGATTTAATTATAGATTAGCTGTTGTATCGGGCGTTCGGCGTCGAGACACGTGAATAAATAAACACAATCACTACGCAACAAAAGAGTAATCCCTATTGATTCTGCACACAAAAACAACTCGCCACGTAAAAATGCACCGCAGTCCATTCGGTTGTGTTCACTGTAGCGAAAATCGGACACGGTATCGATTTTTTTTTTTTCGTTGATCGATTTTTACGTCTCGGTAATAATAGCGCGACAACAATAGACGTACATCAATTCGGAGTGTCAAAAACTAACATCTGCGCGTTTCGTTGTAAACATGGCAAAATAGTGGAGGGGCTACGCAGCATCCTTGGGGGAGCGTGAAATACGCAAGCCTGTGTTTATAGCTCATTATTATTGTACGGTTCTTTAGAGTAGCTGCAAATGACATACTCGACCTGTTATTAAAATAAACCTTCGCTTATAGAGGTCTTTTGTTAGGGAAATTAAAATAAAGCTCGAGTGCCAACGGAAAATTGCAGTGGGTGGGCAGAGCAGACTGGTCGCCGCCTTTCATTAGATCGCGTCGGGCAGTCGCACGCGAGCACTAAACTGCTTCGTCGGCCGAGTGTTCACCTGTAATCAATAATGCCCTGACTACATTAACCAGCGTTTGTCTATCGAGACTGACATTTAGAGCGACCTGCACGTATAATTTCTAATGCCTAGTTTACAATGAATAGAATTTTATTTACTACTTACTGATTATAAAACACCTGGTAATATTGTTATAAAAAAGTAAAAAACAAAAAGTTACTTAAGACGACCGCTTAGCCTAGTGGGTAGCGACCCTGCCTACGAAGCTGGAGATCCCGGGTTCGAATCCCAGGTCGGGTCAGTATTTATATGATGAAAATTGATACTGGTACCGAGTCATGGTTGTTATATGTATGTGGTCTCTTCGCTTGGTACCCAAAACACAAGCTAATGCTTAGTTTGGGACCTAGACGTTGTTGTGATGTATGCGTTATTATTATTATTATTACTTATGCCTTTGAATTAAATTAGTTAATGCTCACCAAATAATCATTTTTGCAAAAGGAAAGAAAATGTTTGTCCAGACCACTCTGTGACAGTTACACCTCGTGCCAAACTTGCAGTTTGCTATGACATTGACGCGGGTGATGCGTTTTGCGCAGGTGCGGAATCCGTAATCGAGTCCTGATACCTATTTCTCCTACTAAGACACTATTCGCTTCGACTTCAGACTGAACTAGAATTTTGGCGTGACCTGTACATGCGAACCGAAAAGTGCATGTTTTAACTTATAAATTTTGTAAATATTATCAGAGATTTTGCATTGGTGTAAAACTGACGACTTTCGTTACCATACGAATATCTTAACATAATATATTAAACCGTTATATACGTTTAATATTATAATTATATACGTTGTAAATGTTAACATCTGAATAAATATACAAGGATTGTCTTTTAGCCGGCCATTATTGCTTTGAAATAAAGTTAATACAATAATAATATTTCGCAGGTCCTGTTGACGGTGGTCTGAGCGATGACTATTCAAGCAATGGTGAAGCCCCTTACATAATAGAACAACCTCTAGATGTCACCGTAGCTCGCCACCAACCAGCCACCTTGAACTGCCGAGCAGGTGGTTCTCCTGCACCGACCATCAGATGGTATAAAGCTGGAGTCCCTGTCACCACTGATACCCACAGAAGTTTACTACCGGCTGGTGGGTTATTCTTCTTGAGAGCAACTCATGGTAGAGCCCACTCTGATGCAGGAGTGTATTGGTGTGAAGCGACCAACACGTATGGCACGGCTCGTAGCAGAAATGCTACTTTACATGTCGCTGGTAAGAAATTTGAATTAAAATAAAAAGTAACCATCATCTCACCAAACAATTGTTGATACAATCCTTTTCTCTGTACAGTGTTACGCGAAGAGTTCAGATTGGAGCCAGCCTCGACTCAAACCGCTCAGGGAGAAACCGTGATATTAGAATGTTTGCCGCCTCGAGGCTCCCCAGAACCGACAATATTTTGGAAGAAGAACGGCCAGATTATGCACTTCGAGGGTGATAGTAGGTTAGAATAATTATTTTTATAACGTCGTGTCTAAAACATGCTAACTAGTTTCGGGTCTTTCAAATAATGAAAGCAAATAACACGGGCTGTGTAACAGTAAAGGCTGAGAATCAGTTTGATTCTCGTAATTAGTTTACGTAAAGTCAAGTCCTCAGTGACAACTGAATTCTACAGAATTTCCCAGTCAATTCAAACAAGTTAGTGAGGTTTTCAATGAAAGCTACCGACGAACAGTTAATTTGCCAGATAACGCGAACTTGGAAGCGCTGAATTTTAGGGTAGTTCGTGAGTGCTCTCTGGCCGTAAGTGGAGTGCTGGAAACGCGATAGTCTTGTAGATTGCTCTGTGAATAGAGCTGTTCTGTTTGACATCCGATATGTAGTCATGTAATATGTTTATTGTCGCGAATCGTCATAACTATTAATTCTATGAAACTCTATTACGTGCAAATAAATGTTCTCTGTCGTAAAACTTCATTTTTGTTTTTATATTATAAATAAAATTCTTCGCATCACTTACCTGAAGTTATAAATAATTTCTTTGGTTTCATCGATTGTTAATTCGGCAACTAAATAAAAAAAATGATTAGGTCGATTTTAGCCGTATATTGCCGTATATTGATACATAGTCGCACTTTGCTATTAAGATCTCTTAAAACAGTAAGATGGTAATCACTTCAAGAATTAAAAAAATTAAATTCATTTTTCATTTTAAATAAAATTCTAAAAAATATGTGCCGCAAGGCAAAAAAATTTGAAATTAGTTTCTGAAAATATTTTAATTTATCGAAATATAAAAAAATTGCTTTACATACCTAATTCAAACTATTAAAACAGGTGTTTAAAGATTTGTTTTTTTTGTGTAATTTAGTTAGTTATTGTCTATTATGAACTAGTTTTAATTATTATTACCTGTAATGTACATTTAAAGTGTCTGAGTTAGCAGCTACTACATAAACGATATGACGTCTTAATATACTATAATATAAATATATATAAAATACTTAAAATACTATTTTCCTTAACTACTTAGATACTTAAAATCTCTAATAAAAAATATTATTTTTAACGTCTTAATTCAAGTCTGTATACGAAGACAAAGTTTTGAATTCGATTGTCATTTATTTGTAAAAACGAATTTTATTTTTAAATTTTTAGTGGTTAGTAACTGTAACTTACAGTGTCGAATTATAATTGTCGAAAGTTCTGTTGCTTGCAGTATCGGTTCAGCAGCATTAGAATTATGACGCAAACAACTGAATAACATCATAAAAAAGCTCAAACATATGCTTAAACACTTTAAATGCCTATACATTTTTATTAATCCCCTTTCATTTGCTTGTGGTTCCATCATCAGATCCTGACGTTATTACTATGAGACCATCTCGAGTATATAACCCTACCAAATAAAAAAAATATTTGTTTAAGTCGGTTGAAGTTATTAGTAAATATACTACAAAAATATGTACTTAAAGATATAAAATATAAATAAAAAGTGTTATAAAAAGGTTCGATGCAATTTTAAATCCAAAATCAATTTTAAATTAAAAAATACGTAATGTCCTATTTTTGAAAATTTTATTGGCTTTCTCCTTTATGTATTTATAATTAATTTTAACTTTTAGTGTATAAGTGTTTTCAGTACCTACATTAAATTTTCTTATGTACCTCGTCACTCACACAGTTTATTTTTTTGTTAAATTTTTAATATGAAGATAAGACCTATATAGTGTTAATTGCATTTTAATTAATTTACAAATATACACCCCTATTATACTATATTTACAAACAGGTAATTCAATGGCTCCAAAAAAAGAGCCACAGTCTATACTATTGCTTGGTTTAGCTTTTTGATATTTTCGTATAAAACTATGCGTTACAATAAGTTTTACTGATATTTATAAGATACTTAAAAAGATATTTTAAAGTATTGAATTCGCCAGAAAAGAAATCGGAATTGATAGTAGAAAACTACTTATTTAATTCTAGCTAAATTCGAATTTATAACCCGCTTCCGCTTATACAAAACTGTCGTCTATAGTTAATTTTATCACAAAATTATTGTAAATAATCGTAATCCACGTAAATAAAATATTGACAAATAAAAAAGATTTGATTTGAACCAGATATATTTTTCAAGTTAAATTCAAAAAAATAACATTAAAGCTTTTGTTTTTATTTTTTTTTCGTTAAATTATCTCGTTGAAAGTTTTATTGGCAATCTATTTCATTTTGTGTCGCATGAATTTTTATGAGCTATTGCACACACTTCACAGGGTTGTATTGGTCTGTGCTTGAGCGTAAAAATAATTACAGACCTAGGGAGGGCTTCCCAAAGATATAACGTGAGGGGTTATTTGAAGTGCACGTCAAGCAATCAAGTTAAAATCTGAATAGTTTGGGCCGAGACCCCTTATTACATTTTAATTTCCTATTGATTTTAATGCATGCATTTGTTTAAGTGAAACAGTGCTCATATTGAATACGTATTAAGTTTAGGGATCGTCTGTGAGTTCAGGCCATAGAGTAAATAAATTTGACAGCAGCGTTTGGTCTTAATCTCAGGTTTTAATGGAGTTAGAAATGTCACTTCACAGTATCGAAAACGTCAAACGCGCGGGTATGAAAGCCTAATACTTGCCAAAGATACACCAGATAACTAAAAGCAGATGTTAGACGGTAAGCACAGAAAAGTGCTTCTAGTCAATTTGTGCTTTTATGGTTCAGGCGCTTTATTTTATAATCCATTTTGTTGATGTCCACTAAATTAAAAAATGTTCGTAGTTTTGAAAGGGGCTTACTTACTTTTTTTACCCAGCAAGAAGCGTCGTCGTTTAGGAGGGTGGGGGTGGGAGGGGGGATTAAATCTGAACAATACATGCATGGTCATTATACCGGCTGGCTCCCATGCGATTGAAATTATAATAATCCTTAAAATATATAATTTATTGATATCTAATGAAGGTATGTGGTCTACGTCATAGAATGCATATAGTTGATGGAGGAAATCTCGTCATACAAGACACAAGACAGGCGGACGCCGGTCGATACCAGTGCATAGCTCGCAACGCCGCCGGCACCAGAGAGTCCTCGATCGCAACATTGCGTGTACACAGTGAGTACAAGATATTAACCGTTTACAACATACCTGCAACATATATCATTTTTGTATTTAGATACGTTACATTTGCTCTGAAACTAGTAGGTAAACAATAATCCGATGGTCCAGCTAACTCAATCAAACATCCTAGATAAAACAAAGAACGCCTTTGCTAACTCATTGACTATAGCTGAAATAAGTGTTTATATAGGAAAAAATGTCTCAATAAAGACGTAGTTCTATTTTTATCTATTTTTATTTATTTTTTATTTTAGTCGTATTTATGAAAACAAAACATATTGCATAACTACATTGAAGTTACCTGTGAGAGAACTCATAACTTTCTTCCACTTGGTGAAGCGTTCGTAAATAGACAGTCCAGATTTAGTTCATGTCTAGTGTTGTGTTACGTATAGGATGATTAAAGATAAATTAATGTTGTGACTACATCTTTCAGTAATAATGAGTATTTCTTTTGATATTTATAAAATAAGCGTAGTTTGAGACCTGTTGAATACATGTATCTAAATGAAAATGTAAGATTTCGTAGTTTCTAATTATTTTCGTATTTCTCAACGAATTGAGCTAACTTTACTCTGTTTTAAAGGAATTGTTTTGAACAATTATGCCTCATTTACATTCCATATACAGAATATATATAACTCTTTCTACATATAGAATTCTTTACAAATTTGTAGAAAGAAAATCTGTGGTCCTGTTAAACCGACATTAAAACTTTAATATTCATATTTTGCGCCACCATTCGCTAATTACTCAGCGCACGTCTAAATTAAAGTCATTTCTCAGTGAACGCCTCTTTTGTCATGTAACTCAGAGGGACATTTCTCACTGCAGTTAAGCCGTACTTAATCACGGGCCCGGAGGACGTGGTGGCGCAAACCGGGGGCAGCGTGACGTTCCAGTGTAGAGTTGGGGGTGACCCCCTTCCTGACGTGCTTTGGCGAAGGACGGCTGGAGGAGGGAACATGCCACTCGGCCGTGTCAAAGTGCTGGACGACAGGAGTCTAAGGCTGGAATCTGTCAGCATAGCCGATGAGGGCGAATACACTTGCGAGGCCGACAACTCCGTCGGGGCGGTAACCGCTAGTGGATATTTGACAGTCTACGGTTAGTACAGTAAATGTTTTATCGTTTTTAAAACTATAGTATAAAACTAGAAATCCTAACTTACAATTGTATTAGGTACATACGTAACAATAGTATTCGAAATGATTAGCATTTAGTTTTAAACTTTTAATTATGAAAAATTTAAACAAAAAAGTATCTTTTAAAGAAATATGAACCCGTAGCTTGTCGATTTTATTCCATATATATAAAAAAGTAATTTATCATAGAAGTTTAGAGATTGCCTTCACTACCTTGATTGAAAATGCGATTTTGTACTCTTTGTTATTAAAATACACGAAAAATTGAAAAATGACTAGACGCGGCGGGTTTAACACGGTAAACGACAATATAGAAACGAAACGACAACCATGCACGTGAAATGAATCTCTTAGAAAGTGTTTTGGGATTTAACACACCAACTTTATGCGCACTTACCACCGCACCCGGATTATTTCTAGATATCTCCTCTTAATTTATGTCTGATGTAATCCATGCTTTTGATGCGATAAATATGATTTTATACAATAATTTTATGAATTTTATGCACATGTATCGCCTTCAATTACAAACAAATCAGTAATAAAAAACAATTAATACAATTAATTCCATTGTTATAGATCCACCGGCGATCGCGCTAAAATCAACAAATGTTAATGTAGAGAGAGGCGTCAGTGCAACCTTCACGTGCACAGCCTCAGGTCGACCCCATCCTACACTATTTTGGAGCATAGAAGGGAATAGAAGCATTATATTACCGGGCACGCCGAGAGGCAAATATCACGCGTCACCGGTACTCGATGGGGTTACTGTACTAACAATCGACGACACAAACAAAAACGACACGGGGAGCACAGTAGTGTGCGCCGCGGTCAACTTTGCGGGCAGCTCGTTCGTCAGAGGGAAGCTAAGTGTGACGTCAGACGACGACCGGCCACCGCCCATCATAATGAGTGGGCCTTCTAACCAAACCCTACCTGTAAAATCGATGGCAGTTTTCCCCTGCAGCGCCGTTGGCACGCCGCCTCCTATCATAGCTTGGTATTTCGAAGGGGAAGCGGTAACACAAAACTACAGGCGAAATATATCTGCAGATGGAACGTTAATTCTTAGAGATTTAGACAAGTCTGACAGTGGAACGTATACGTGCGTTGCGTCCTCCCGACACGGAAAATATGTATGGAGCGGAGTCCTGTTGGTTGATAGTCCTGTAAATCCTAACATACACTTCTTTCGTGCTGCCGATGTATCAGCTCTACCTGGATCACCAACGAAACCGCTTCTTTTTAATCAATCAGACGACATGGTGACTATAGCTTGGAATCAAAACAATAAAATCGGTTCTTCTTCTCTGATTGGATACCAAATAGAAGTGTTTTCTAGAGAAACCCTATCTGGAAAACATACTGCGAGGAATTCTAGAGGATGGTTGGTATTGGCAAGAAGAGTACATCAAACGTCCTACGTCGCAAGAACTTTGGTTCCAGGCATCACTTACATGTTTATCGTTCGAGCTGAAAATTCTCACGGACTCTCGACCCCTAGTCCCGTATCGGATCCAGTAATAGTAGGCGAAGATGTGAACGTTCTTTGGGACAACAACGCACACTCAAACAATTCAGATTTCAAGAGCAATATAATGACCGATAATATCGTCGAACTCATCGAAGCCACGCCTATAGACTCCATAACTATAAAGCTTATGTGGGAAATACTAAACTTCTACTATTTAGAAGGCCTATTCGTATATTTTAAAGCGTTAGATAATAGCACAGAAAATTACGAAATGAAAACTATTTTACATTCAAACGACGTCTCCGGGTACGAAATAACGGCCTTGAAAAAGTATACGAAATATGAATTTTTCCTTATACCATTTTATAGGAAATTTGAAGGCAAACCATCTAACTCACGAGTGGCTAGAACTTTAGACGACGGTAAATTATTATTGAAATAAATTTTGCCTTAATTGTTTTTTTATTCGATACCTAACTTTTTAACTTTAATTTTTATTTTTCAGTTCCCGATGGTCCGCCTACGAATATAGAAATGTTTATAATGAACTCAACTACAGTTCATTTGAAATGGTCACCACCAGAACCTCATCTACAGAACGGAGTTATAACCGGCTATAATGTACTAGTAAATTGGTTGGATATTCCCGCTAACAAATCTATGGTAGCCATTAACACGACAGTCCAATCAGGCACTAGTCTGATAATGACTAACCTCACATCCGGAGTCAGTTATTCCGTCCAAATAGCTGCTGAAACTGTAGTCGGTTTGGGACCTTTCAGTCAGAAAGTGTACCTTAATATTGATTCGCGAACTGTCGGATGGGATCCGATGTCAAGGTATCTTTAGATGGTTATTCACTTATAAAAAAGTTATATAAATACATACATAAAAATAACTATAATTTATACATTGCAGGTACCCTATGAGCGGAGATGTGTCGATTGTAGCTGGAGACTTCGTTATGGAAACGTGGTTCTATTTCCTGATCGGTGCTATAGCTCTATTCAAAATCATCGTGATAGGCGGAATTATTTACATACGAAAAAACAACATTTTCGCGAAAAAGTCAGCTCTCCCTAATATATACGGTGAGGAGGCATTTAAGATCTAAATTTACTTTTTCCTCTTTCATCACCTGAACTCCGTAACGGCTTTTTAAATTGCCCCGCAAACGACGTATCCACATAATTTCCATACAATTGTGAACATAACTTTGAAAATAAACAGTTATTCGGCTTATCTCGAGATGCTTACATTTTTCGCGTGGAATCAGCATCAGAATTTCAAAATTAAAAACATTCCACGGGTGTCGAGGGGCGGCATAGGGGAAGCGGCCGAACGTTTGTTTGACGGAGGCTTTGCGAGGGGTGGCGCTAGATTACTTTCGAGTTGAAAGGTAGCGCGAGCCCTCAGCTCTCACGGGCGCAGCGGATCTTTTTCACTTTGCATTCACGTTCGGAGTACAAAGGAATGATGTGAGAAATAAAGACCCAGTAAATGTAAATGTTTTCTATTTCACCTCTTTGGCCGATTTGTTTTGTTGACTCGCGTAGTTACCTCCTTAAACCGATTCTGTTACTTTGTTGCAACCGCACTCTGTATTTTACACCTTATAACTTTTTACAAATAGATCATAACTACGTAAAAGAAAAAATTAGAAAAAAACTCTATAATTTCAGATTCCAATGGCACAAGTTTGGTTGCACAAATGAATTTGAAATCTGCAGTATCATTATCACATCCGCTTAGCAGTTGTTACAATAAAAATAGTGTAACTAAGACTGAATCATTGCTGTGGATGGAAAATCAACCGGGCTTGTGTATGACTGGCGACCAAACTAATCAAAGTAAAGAAAAAACTAACTCTGAATATGATAAAGTAGCACAACCTTTACCAGAATATGCTGAAGTCACTTCTTCAAGAGTAACAGGAAACGATTGGAACACCAATAAAGCTAGCTCTCCCGCTGCATACGCTTCGGTCACTCTGGTCACGAACACTCGACAATGCGTCAGTTCCTTGGTGAGTTTACAGTAACAAGAGCCTAAAAAAATATTTTAATCTTATTATGTAATTTATTTTAATCGTTTTTTTATTCGTCCCTAGGGCTGGTTTCCGCCGGGCAACAAAAACGTGGATACTTTCGAGAACCGTTATGGTCAAGACGAAGAGTTGTATCCGGCGAGTAATGGCGGTTATTATAACCGTAACGTTTATAGCGAGAAGTACTTTAAAGGTCACCCCAATGTTATAAAATTCTACGACCTTCCAGGCTTAGAAAAAGGGCAGAAAGCTCAACTGCGATACAATCAAAGTTTAGACGCGGAACGAAGAAATGCCGACAAGAATAAAATGGAAGTGACGCAATCGTTAATAGGTCGTAATTACGGAGCTGGTTCGAGGAAAAATTCTGAAACAGAAACGACGTATAGAACTTTCGGCGAAGACGAGTCCGATGAAGAAAATTATGGTGAAGACGGTGGTTACGATGAGTTGCAGTCTATGCAGGCGCAAAGACAACGGCCACAGCATCAGTACGAAAGACCGAATTTTGACCTTGACAGCTCGAGGACACTTGCTAGGCTGACTTCGTTTAGGAACGCACATGCATTGACTGACGTCAGTGGTGGGGGTGGCCAACCTCCCCACCAACACACTCGCACCGACCCAATAACCCGGTAGCGCCGGGCGCCGCCGCCATTCGGCGAACTGTGCCAAACCGACGTTTGAGACTGACTGCTTAAATTGTGTTCAAGGTAAAAATGATCGCAGTTCTTCCTGAATTTTATGCGGTTTTGTGTTTGTGATTCAGTGCAATTTGTAACTTTTAGTGGAAAAAAAAACAGTTCCTTATCACAACCTAACTAAAGACTACAAAAAAATTACATAATTTTTTTTTAATCTAAAATTACTGATTGTTTCTGGGAAATTTTACTTTCAGCCGCCTAGTCTGTCGTATTAGGTAAACCATGTTTATGTAAATGTTGTAAATAAAATTTCATTATCATTTCGATTTCATTAGTTGATTTTCAAAGAATTAAATAATCGAATATAAATTTTGGATTCTATCAATTCTAATAAGAAACTTACTGGAATTGAAATTTCGTATTGATATGTCAGTCTGAATATCAATATACGAATTTGTGACATCTAATATCATTAGTGTAAGTGAAAGAAACAAATTAACGCTTGGCAATAAATAATACGACCTAAATTATTAATTATGTATATAGTTAAAAGACATTTGTATGTAGATTTACGTGTTTCGTTTACTTGAACTGATTTTTAATTTATAATTAATTAAAAATAATTTTAATTCAGCATTTGTTTAAAGAAGAATTATATTTAGTTTTTAGAATTATACACGACCCAAACAAAAGCAGCCCAAGCATTTCATGTTTAAAAGGTGTATTTGCGCAGCGCTTTCTAACTGTCGTTTTTGGGTATCAGGGTTTTAGATTCAGAACTGAATCAAAATATCAAGAACATATATGTGAAAGAAGTAAAACATCCGGGTCGATGTTCACCTAATTTTAGTTTTTCTTTCTAACTGAACCGTTCGTACTATGTAACTGGTTTCGAGAACGTTTGTTGTTTAACAAACGGAATACTTCATTTTAATGTGTCGATCGAATAATTTGAAGTATTTCTCTTGTGAATTATCAAAACTTTTTTTTCAAAACGTACTTGCCCAAAAACCTCCAAATTCCACGTTCACACAATCAAATCTAGATTCGATTTTCCATCCAGATACAGTTCCAGATTCAAATATAAAATCAGATATAGAACTAAATCTAGAAATATATTCAGACCCAGATCCTGATTCACGCGTATACGTGTCTACATCCACGCTTGTTTTATGCGAAATGATTGGACTGTTATTTAGATTTTAATTTTAATTAAATTAATTTTATTTGAAGTGCCATAATTAAGAAGTTATATCGCATAAAGATATGAAAGTCGACGTGAGAGTTGTGAGATGATTTCAAATTAAGCTTTTACAAAGTAATATTAAAATCTACGTAAATAATGTGATATCAGTTAAAATATTATAGCCACTTGTTATTAATAACTACATAGCACAACTTGTATTATTGCATATCATCTGTAATAGGTGTGTATCTAATAGCTAAATGAAAATGTTATACATGTTAACGTATAATATTCTGTAAATATGTATGAAAAAATTGCCTTTTTATACTTCGTCTTCGAAGGGATGACGACGGTTTCGTTCGATTTTTTAATACGTTTTTCTATTTCAAATGGAAAATTAATCGACTAACCTCTTTGCAGCAAATAGGTACTTGTGTTTGGATGTACCTATGTCACATTTTTTTTTAAATTTTATACAACACAGAATATTTACACAGTTGGCTAGCTATATATGGTTCATAAATCATAGGATGAAAATACAAAATTGTCAATTTTAATTTAAAATAGACACGTAGATCTCGACAAGAAGTATTTTATTCACATGATCTCTTACGAAAGTTTTCGGATGTGTTTATATGCATTTAATACAAATTGTTTATTTATTATATATAGAAAGCATAGTAAGATCGATACTGAACATTTTCGTAAGAATATTTAAAATTATAAATAAAATTGTTTTAAAACAGTTCTTACCTTGTGCGATTATGTGTTCTAATACATGGACGATTAATGAAATATATACACTAAACTAAAACGTGTTTAGTATAATTTCACTTATATTGTACAAATATATAATTTGTTCTTTATCGATGATATTGTAACTGATTTAAAAAAAAATCTAACCTCAAGTTTACCTACTCATTTACTCGCAAATACGTTGCTAAATAGGATTTCGTTGTAAAATCAACAAATCATATTACATTTTCGCCATCTCATGACAATTTTATGATTATGTAACAGTCTTTGAATAAATATTTTTAATAAAAACTACTCGAATGAAATCATTGATTTTCAGTTTTATCCCTTTTACCTTCACTATCACCTATGCGTTACATGTTACTGTTTCTAAAATGAACTTGCATCGGAATACAAAAATAGCTATTTTACGATAATATCTGCATACTATATTTTTCTGAATGCCAACCATTGATTAAATAATTAATTAGGAAAGTATTTATTGATAACAATATCGTAGCCATATAGCATAAAATTATGATATGCATGCATGTATCATGCGCATGGCATAATTGGTTGACAAATTCATTCATTAGAAACCAAATTAGAATTAAAGTCAATACTTTCATTATAATTCAATTTTCTAAATTTAATTGTAATTTATAAATAAGTCAAAATGTTGTTAAGATGGCGCTTTGCTTTTGAACAAAAGACATGTTGTTTTCCTTATATACCTACGCAGTACGCACATGTATATGCATATAATAATAATAATAATTAATAACGTATACATCACAATAACGTCTAAACCATAAACTAAGCAATAGCTTGTGTTTTGAGTACCAAGCGAAGACACCACATACATATAACAACCAAGACCCGGTACCCGTATTAATATTAGTCATATAAATACTGACCCGACCTGGGATTCGAACCCGAGACCTCCAGCTTCGTAGGCAGGGTCGCTACCCACTAGGCCAATGGGTCGTCAAATGTATCGTCGTATGTGGTAGTAGCGTAGCTTCCTTTGCACTATCTGCGTCATCATCATCATCATCATCATCATCATCAGCCTATTTTTACCCCACTTCAGGGGCTTAGGCCTCCCCCAGGGTAAGGAGGGGGGCTTGGAGCTTAAGTCCACCACGCTGCTCCACTGCGGGTTGGGAACTGTAACGACCGCCATCTATTGATAGCGTCCGGGACCGACTGCTTAACGTGCCCTCCGAAGCAAGGTGTCAGTGATATTGTGTACTTAAGTCAGAAAAACTCATTGGTACACGCCCGGATTCGAACCATTCGAACTATCTGCGTACATGAATAAAATTATAAGTCATTTTACAACCAGAGTTTAAACGATCACAAACGATGAAGATACTATAATATTCTATCTTAAAATATCCTAAAATAAAATATTATTATATCTCAAGGTATCACACACGGTTATGGTCCGTGTCTCGTTAAGAATAAAAGAAAGACCCTACGCAGCGGTACCCAAAGAAAAGAAAGAGACCAGTAATATTGTGAAAATGTTGGTCGCTTTTAAAATTGAGTTTGTTGTAATAAATAGTAATTAATTTGAAATTACAACAATAAATCAAACTATCGGTTGCTGAAAAACTTTTTTGCATATTTTATGGTGTTTATTTATGTTTACGCGAAACAAAACTGGGCAGAGATAAAAATAACAGTAAAAGTCATTTTCATACACAAATTTTATTTATATCTAAATTACTATTTCTTATTTTTAGCGTTTGTTCACGGTTTATGGTAAAACCAAAACACTTGAATACCTTTGAATTTGAAACGCAAATAGAAACAAAATTTAGACCTTAAAATAGGGTAACATCATTTATATACCAATAATATAACTGGATGGGTTGTCCGCGTTCTAAAATGTCCGCGAAGAAAGTCATCCAAAACGCAATAAGTCCACCAACCGGCTTTTAGTCAGTGCGTAGCTCCGAATAAACGTGCACGATACTGACTTGTGTTGTAAAAATTTGTAAAACTACTCGTCAAAAACGCAAAAAAGAAATTGATATCGTATTTGCGGTAAGTAAACATTATAATTTAACATTAGTGTATGCCTGCAGGCGGTTATTCGTTTATTTTTAATATAATTTGAACATTATCATGATTTAATTTTCGTCATATTCCCGTAAACAGTGTGACATGATAATACCCGACCGTATATAAATATCGACCCGTAATAAGTATATGCATGCACTAAGTAAGGAAATTCATTTTCACTTGATAAAATGATTAATTTTTTTCACAGTGAATTCACAAACCGTGATTTTTAAACTCGTAAATCAGATTTTAACACTCGTAATATACTATCAATCATTTAATCAATATCAATCAATGTATCAATCACTCAATTAATACCCAATCAATCAATCAATACATAATCAACTGTCAATATCACAAAATATATTTTTTGCCACTGAAAATTAAATATGAATTATGATTTATGTGATTACGACTTAATAGCGGCCCATTTTATTTTTTTATTTTGAGAACAGATTCATGATCGAAACTCACGCGGATCCCTAGATATCGATTTTGAAAGCAATTCGTCTAGTAACTAAAAAGTTCAAAATGGCGGCCACGTTTTCAATTTATAGAACAGATTCGTGAACTGAGTTCACGCATACCCTTAGATATCTATTTTGAAAGCAATCGATCCAGTGATTAAAAAGTTCAAAATTGCGATACTTTTTTTTCAATTTTGGCCATAGATTTGTGATCGGAGACCACGTAGGCCCTTTAATATCGATTTAGAAAGCAATCGATTTAGTGATTAAAGAGTTTAAAATGGCGGACATTTTTAAAAAAATAGGAAACCTATATTCAAATACTCTAACAAGTAGGTAGTTAATTAATCTATATTTACATACACTAAGACTAAACATCCAACGATATTTTTACATAAATCGCAACACACGTACCATACGTAAATTACGTATCGTACGACATTTTTTTAAGATAAAATATTATATTGTCTTCATCGTCTGTGACGCGAAATTGTTCCACGTGATTTCATATGTAACAAATATGAGCGAATAATTAAGAAGAAAAATAACAGTGCTAATATTTCATGTACACAATACTTCCCCGTTTTCAATTGCGTAATATTTGCTTGAGATACTTAGTGTATTTTCTTTTCAAAAGCACAATAATTATTTTAAAAGATTATCAATCAGTTTTTAGAAAATCCTTACATATACTTGATATAAACCATTTCTTGGTTTGAATCAGGTACGTGTAAGAAATTTTTATAACTTCATAACGATGAAAGCCAAATTGAATTTGCTAATAAATATACATATAACACCGAACACAACTCCGATAACTTGAAATTTCATTTACAGCATTTTTAAATTTAATAATTAATTGCCACCAAAAACTTTTATTATCTTCATATCGCTATATGCAGTAATCCAGCGCAGCGATGAGACCCTATGTCACAGATTACTATAGTCCCTATGTTGAAAATCATAGAATTGGCCATCTGTGTCATCAAGTCACGATGCTATTCTATTATGGTGTATTAACACAGTAGGCTGCGGTCCCCGTCTGTGGGGGCCTGATAACGGGATGTGCCAACCCGCATAACCCTGCTTTGTTTCGAATAGGGATGTGTACATTTCCCTGTCTATGTAGCGGATTTGATGACGATTCAACTGCCTCTGAATAAAATACAAATGCCACGCGATATTGTGATTTAATTAAACGGTTTTAATAATGAAAATAACACAGTATAAAATGTTGATTTTCTTATTGTTGTTAAAAAAATATTTTTATTTACTAAATGTTTAATTAAAGTTTGTTTATTTCACAAACACTGTTTATTAGGGTTAAAAAGAAATAACGAATTCGTAACGCAATGCTGAGCTGAAAACTGGCGCACGGGGACCTCGTGGACTGAAACTTGCTAAAGATACACCAGCTAACTAGAAGAAGAGTGCTTAAACCGTAAGCGCAGAAGAGTGCTTATAGTCGATTCGTGCTTTTATGGTCTGAAACATCTGAACCGTCTGCATAATTTTCGAAACAGTGAACCTGAAAAACATCCAATTCAAAAGTTGAATGTGGACTTGTGAAGGTATCCACGCGCAGAATTTCTCTTACGCGTCGATTTTTTTCACCAAACATTTTTTTTTAAATGAGCATTTTCCGTCCTATGCGCGGCGCGATCGCCGCGGGTGTCGTTTTAATTTTCCGCCTGCCTGAAATTTACACGTTCGGAATGAACCATCTACTTTAATGAGCTCTAAAAGTTAACTGAAGCGCCGATACTAAGCACTCGTCGACGGACAATAGGTTACTTGCTGAATGAAAACCTTTGATTGTAATTACTAATAATTATGAATACAATTTCTGCCGGTTTTCACATTTTATTGACATATTAACTATTTTCACTAAAGATTTTCACTTCCCTTTTAGACTAATACAAGGTTTGTGAACCAAAAGCTAATATGAACCGATTTTATTCAACGATAAGCTCCAAACTTTCATATCCTCAGTTAAATTGTCAAAAGGATTATTACTGGAAGGGTCATTATTTTACTGAATCGTAGCTAATGGTAGCCGCTTACATGTTAGGTAAATCTGATTCTAAGAAGTATATAAATGCGAAACTATGTTTGTTTTTCGTTTGTCCTTTCTTCACGTCGTAACGTAGTAACGAAACAAAAGATGTATAGCAGATAAGCAGCCTTGATCACCATACGGCAATAGTTAATCAACCTTATTACGAGGTTCAGACAGTTAACAGCTGTATCTAATAAAGCACAGATAAAAGCGGGTGACATTGATGCTACGATCACTATATGTAGATAATCTTAAAACTAGCAGCATACAAAAAACAGATTATAATATTTTTTTTATATAATATTAATATAAGCATACCTAAGCTGACTGACCGCAGGCTTTAAATACCTACTACACTTAAGTACTAACACAAATCGAATTTTTTTGAAATTTAAAAAAATAATTAACCCTTTTTAAGTTTTGAAATGATATTGATTGCATTAATATGCTAATAAAGTATTACTTTTTAATAGTTAGTGTTTAATTTTGTCCTTGATCAACCAAATGAAAAGCATAAAATTTTATCAAATTTTTAATATAATTGCTGATTATCTCCATATATTGAGTAAGCTTAGGCTACACTTCCGGTGAGCGTCCCATTTTGTCACAAAATTATATTTGTTTTATTGTGTTCTAGCACAATCCTCACTCTTACAACACAGCGTCCAAGATCATTGTTATTTTTCTCCATACGCAACAGCACAATTAAGTTAAGAGTCTCGAGATGACCTGTAACAAGTTATTGTTACCTTTGAATTATTCTCATCTAATGCATCAAACCTACAAAACTGAGATATATGCAAATGTTTTGGAAATCCAAAACAATCGGTAATTACATAAGAACTTCAGGCCTTCTTATTTCAGCAATATTGATTTTAGGTATGGTTTAGGTACTGCTAACAGCACTAAGCTGACAAAGTTCCTCGGATATGGCAAGTTGGCAAGTTACGAGAATCAGCTCTATCTAACAAAGCTATTACTTGAAATCATTAAATCGTAAATCAAAAGCGTAGGTGACGTTTAGGCTATCCTTTTAGAGTCTAGCAGCCAGGGTCAATGTAAATAGCAGTTGATCAAATGCAGAATTTATTTGTGTGCAGAATCAGAGGTGTGTTAAAATCTATGGAATTAATTACGAAACATTTAATTTAAACTGATTTTATGCTGAATAAAACTGAGTTCAAAACAATTCAATCTAAAACTATCAAAAGGACAGATCAATAGTATATACTTTGTCATTTGGTTTTGTTGACACTAGTTGACAGATAACTAATATTATAAATGTTTTGTTTTTAAATTGCATTGTGGTGGGTTATCCCATCTGCTAAGCGTGACGTCACAGGGGTCATATGAAGGTCATTACTGTTTTTCCCAATACCTTTAAAATTAAGTAATTAAAAATAAAACGAATAACAAATTATAGTTCAGTAAAGCTATTTCTCGAAACGGTTTTTCGATTGTAAATAATTTTCAAAAATGGGCAATGCCCATTTCTACAAATTTTCTCACCTTTTAAACCTTCCTTGAACTTCTACAAATATTTCAAAAACAAAATTAGCCAAACCGGTCCAGCCGTTTTTAAGTTTTAGCGAGACATGTAAAAAGTTTCATTTCATTTTTATATATAAGAAACTATTTTATATATTAACCTTTTTGTTACAGGTTCTTAAACTATAAGATAAATACTACAGATGCTTTTAGCGGATTAGAGCGACATTTGTCATGGAGTGAAATAGGTTTCTAGGTATTGGTGTATGAGTTAAAACTTCTTTATTTTAGCTGTCCGACATTTCTAACTAAGGTCACAAATTACATACTTGCTTGGATACACAAATTACGGACTTTTCCATTCATTCGGGTGAAAACCTTATTTATTATTGGTTTTATTAAATATCCAAATTTTCCATTTCATCACATACAACGGCGTTATATTGACGCTACACAATGAGGCATCCGGTAATATCTTGAATAGCAGTGAAAATGCGTTAATTTTGCAAAAATTTAAATTAATTTCCTTCTTTTTCTTTTCATTCGGGCTTCTTAGAAGCTGATACTAGTAGTAAGTAAATAACCCATATCAAGCTGGCAGGACGTTTAAAACACCTAGTATATATAAAAAAATTAAAAAGCTACAAACCGTGATAGTAAGTAACATTGAATTGAAACAATAATAAGTACCATTGACTATTTTCTTACAGAAATGAGAATATTACTACAATTATTTGGCTAAAACACACAAGAAATGGTGTCATTTTGTTACGGATAGCGTTTACTCATTTTTGAAATGGTTATGTACTAATAATGAGCATTAGAGGGGCATGTGGCCTAGTTGCCCATTAGAGCGGAAAATCTTATTCTGCGTGAAACGAGGAACGTATACCGAAAATCCACCTCGCATTTTTCCGAGACCTTTAGGCCCCTCCTAAGAAAAAATAAGCATATCGCACCAAAGCAAGTGATATTCACAATCAATTTACACCACGGGCAACGTAAACAAACCCGTCATACACAAACTCATCACTTTGACGTGGATGAAAATAAAACGTTTTTAATAATTAAACGATCCATCGACAAATTGCAGGCGTCTATTGCATAATACTCAGGTAGGGTCCAGAGTGTCTCACTCGACAAATGATGGATATAATTCAATTAGAAGTTAATTGGCAAATTAAGTTGGGACGGCCAGCGATGTGCGGCCGTGGCGTGGGTGGGGGTGTTTGTTTCCGATAATTGCTTGAAATATGATTTCAGGGAGGTGTGGACGGACAGACGATGCCGACAATTTGCGTAATGGAAGTTGGCTGGAATGAAAGCCATTCTTTTATAGTCCCGTTCGAACAATGATTAGGTATGGATTTGGAGTGTTTTGCTGAAGATTCTATAAATTGATTTTGGACTATTTATTAGCGTAGAAAATTGGTTTCTATAATCGAACTTAATCTATCTATATCAATAAAATTTTAGTGTCTGTCTGTCTGTCTGTCTGTTCCGCTAATCTCCGAAACGGCTGAACCGATTTCAATGAAACTTCCTGTGAAGTTTCATAAGATGTGAATAAGAGATTGTCCGGAGTAACATACAATACTTTTTGTTTGTTTGTCTGTCCGTCTCTCTGTCTGTTCCAGCTGATCTCTAAACCAACTAAACCAATTTTAACGAAGGAATGAAGAAAGTTGTGAAGAGTGACATACGTTACTTTTCGTTTGTCTGTCTGTCTATCTGTATGTTGGAGCTAAACTTATAAAGATTTTAATGAAACTACGCAGACATTAAAAATAGGTGGGCAAGGGTAACTTTTTGTCCGTGTTGTTGTCTTTCTGTCTTTTTCATCTTTCTGTCTTTGTGTAATCAATTTTTTCTCAATAATCATTTAAATTTTTTTAGGTTAAAAATTCCCGCTAGAACCGGCGTATATTTATTGTATAAGCACGTGCTTGTTCTGAATAGAATGAAATAATATTTGAATTAAATACATGATGTGGTGACCTTTAACCGAGCTTGATTTATTATGTACCTACACTATAACAATCAAAGAAAAAGTCACGTGTACGCGTAATCCACTCTTTCCGTAGAAGTGTACCATTTTAAATCTGCTTTGCATATAATAAAAGTGTAACCGCGCACTCTTTCTCTGTAGAAACGCTCGGTAATATACGGTCGCCCTTAAGCCCAAAGTGCCCTTAATGCTGTGCTTAAGTGGGCGAGGTTCAGAGCCTTTTCAGGCCCAACACTTCTAAGCCTTTTAATATCGCGCTCTCCACTCACGGCTATCCGCTATCCGTTATTCTACACACATCGACTGCTTAGTGTAGGACCTACTGCGAAAGGAAACTTCCTTATATTACCGGAGAGAGAAATGTTACAAGAAAATCTCTTACTGGTTTCACTATAACCACGAATTGCTATTAATTTATACAAGACTAGTATAAAACTATACTAATTTCAATTTGCCTTTGCAACTTCTTGAGTTCTAATTGTTGTTATAGTATATGAACAAATAATTGTGGAACAGTTCTTAATAACAAATTGACTCTTATTATTTTCTTTTTTCCATTTCGACACATGAGGAACGACGGTAAATCTTTTCCGGCAGTAGGCGCACTAGGCTGCCAGAGGTATAGTTCCAATCAAACTTTATGGCGGATCGGAATACAACGCTTTAAGCGTGCTTGCGCAGGTTCAGCCATATGCCCCTCGCTCCACTGCGTCCCGCTACACCTAAAGTTGGTTACTGCGACGCGATTTGTGCCTATATTCACATCCGCCATAAAGGTTGATTGGAACTGTACCTACCAGCAAACAGTACTTACGAGCATTGTCGAGCAAAATAGTTTTTTGTACGTTTGATTAGGTTTCAGTGGACCTCGAAACCCGTATTGATCTATTGGGCTAAACATATATTTAATTTTATGTCTCGACTGTCACGAGGTTCTCGTTGTGGGAAATTGTGATGTCCGCTGAAAACACCGTGGCTCGACTCAATCGTCAAAATATTTTTATCTGTTACGACTATGTCTATGGTTACGACGGACCAGTTCCAGGTACAGGCTCCGGTGTGTAGGTTTTTTTAATAGGGAACACGATTTTCAATGAGGTCGTACTTTAATGCATGTTCTTGGTAAATTATTCTGTCCAGTTAGTTGATTGTACCTGTGCAGATAGTGTTGACGAGCGTTGAGCGACTGAACATAACATGGCTACCCAAGTAACTCTTCCGAATTACTCCCACCAATTTTCCGACTTATTACTCGAAACTTTGTTTGACATTCATTTGGATACTTGATTAGTTTTTTATCCTGTGGGAACCGTTGACCAAAATAAATACTAGCCTATGTTACTCTTCGTGCCTTTAGCTTCCTACATGTAAAAATTACGTCGTTTCTTTGCTTCGTTACGACGTGAAAAATAAAAACAAACACACTTTTGGCATTTGCAACATTAGTATTCATGAAATATTTTATATGGTCATAGAAAAATCTTTCACTGTTTACACGTCTAGATGTGGCCATATACAATGGTATCATCAAAATATAGATAATAAATTCAACGTATAAACAATCAAAATATTTACTCGCAATATAATAACAACAAAAATAATGGAGCACCTATCATTATTATGTTATAATTATTATTTATATTTTTTGACCCCGAATCTCGATATACACAAATGAATAATCGAAATCAAAAATTATAGACCAATATCTCGTTACGTAGTAATGTATGTTTTCAGTACATTTGCTATTAATACGGTGTTTATGACATCGAAACTTGAACCGTAATGTTTTATTTTACAGTACTAGGCCTTTTTACTTTACACCAATCTTATACGAGCATTCTGTTTGTGACGCATGCGTAAACCGCGAAAAGTAGCCCGCTCATGCCTTTAGCTCTCACAATTATTACATTTGAAGTATCTACCTAATTTTAATCGCAAATGTATTGAAAAATGTCGTAAGACGCTCAAATTCAAATTCAAAAAGTTTTTATTCAATATAAGATGTTTACACACACTTATTGAAAGTCAAAATGAATTCATTAGATACCGGTTCCAAAACTAGAAGGAGAAGAACCGGCAAGAAACTCCTTCCTGTTTATTTTATTTAAACATGTTTCTCTTAATTCATCATCTTAATTCATTCAGCTCGTACTCAGTAAGCTGGCTATTATAGTCATCGGTTTATTATAAGCACTCGGCTTGGCCTATACTAACACTTCGACTATAATATGCAGCTTACCGCACTTGCATCATAATGAACTATTATGGTATTCTGGCTATTTTATAATACAAAAACTATAATAAACCATACTTTATTACGAAATTTAATTTTTCCGTTTTAATTAAGAAGTATTTATTACGTGTAAATGATTAATATTTTTGACATGTTTAATGAATAACATTCCATAAGATGACATGTAAGTAACAATAATTCCCCGTTTTCTATAGGCCATTGTATTTAAGGAATACCTGCAGTCAGCGATAAACGTGCCTCTTAATAATTAAATTAATTCACATTCGGCACCAAAAGTTATCCCCGCCGAGCCTTGCATCGGCAATTGTTTAAAATTTAATTTGGGCAGGACGAAGTAACGACGTCCCTACACGACTCGACCCTCTAAAGCTGTGTTTAAGGTCTTTTGTAATACAGATTTTTTATTATTACAATTAGATTTTAATAATTATTCACATTTTTAAATAATAAAGAGTATTTTATTCGTGCAATCTTTGTCAAGACACCCATTTTTTATAAAGCTTTTCTGCTCTCATTGCTGGAGTACAGCCCTTCCTCAACAAAAAGTTATGAAGTTTGGACCATCAGCCCATACCACGCTGCGCCAGTGCAGGCTGGGGCTGTTAACTTTCATCGTCACTTCTGTACCACGGGCAAGTAAAAAATGTTATGTTGTAGGTACATACGGAATGGAACTAAACGGATAAGCTTAATAAATTAACACGTTGTATGTAGGAAACAGAACAGATGAGAACATCAGTGCCTATCAAAGAAGTCAATCTTAAAAATAAAACATGATAGGGATTAAGTGAGAACTATTATTACTAAAACTAAAAAAAAAAAAAAAGATTTTTAATGATATCTTAATATGGATAGTTTCCGTTTAATCGATCAAATCTCAAATTTTTTTCAAACGAATATTAATGAACAAGCATAACCGCAGAAGTAAAACAATCAAAATTATTATGTTTAGTACATTGAAGATAATTACAATTTTCAATGTGTCACAATGAAAAATGATTAAAAATTCTAAAGTTCATTACAATGCTTATACCCCAAGGGGTTGGGTGCAAACCTTTTCTGGGTTCCGAATCTCCAATGGCGACGACGACACATGGGGCCCAGTTTTGTAATTTTATTAATGACGTAATAACAGTTGCGTCAGTCGCACGCGTCGTGACCGATAGTGCACTCGTTAGTTTGGACGGGTTAATATATCGGGGGGCAGAATTGGGGATTATCTATGAAATCCACGGGTGTTAGTGCGCGAATGGCGAAGCGCACGTCTGCGATACGGTTTCGAGTTAATGACGGTAGATTTCGAGGTACAATGTTAACAGAATACTTAATTTAGTGTTTATCGTTCGGACTTCTGTCACATGTCGTTAAGTATCAAAATTATATAATCTACTTCTGGATATAATAATATCTGGAGTATTTCACACTTCACTTCTTATTCACTTCATCAGGCCATTTTTACCCCACTGCAGGGGCTTAGGCCTCCCCCAGGATGAGGAGAGGGGCCTGGAGTTTAAATCCACCACGCTGATCCACTGCGGTTTGGGGAATGTAACGACCGCCATCTATTGACAGCGTCCGGGACCGACTGCTTAACGTGTTCTCCGAGGCACGGAGTCAGTGATATTGTGTACTTAAGTCAGAAAAACTCATTGGTACACGCCCGGATTCGAACCATGGCTCTATGGGACCTTATAAATTGAGACAGGTTCGTTGCGCTTTGGGCTATCACGACACACAGCGACACACAAGCATTTCACACATCGTGCTCTATATAGCCCTAAACTAGGCAAAGGTTATGCTATAGGTACTTTAGACAATAACTGATATACATACTGTAATTTATTTTTGTAATACACACATATATAGATATTTTACACCCAGACACGAAACAAATAGATATGTTCATGCACACAAATATTTGTCCCGGGCGGAAATCGAACCCGCAATTTTTCGATCTGCAGTCGGCATCTCCGACCACTCGACCAACCAGTCAGTCTTGTTTACTAATATGAGATATACTTGCATCTTGCGTTATACCAGAGAGTGAATAAAATACTAATTCTTGACTATATAAAATAAGATAGATTCTAATTTGATTTTTAAACGCACGACGACGGGACGGAGACGGTATCTGCGTTTGGGGTAAGAGGTTGTTTGTTTGTGTCTGTGTTACTGTGTGCACCTTTTTCCATTTTCCTCAAAAAGTATTAGAACGATTACGATGTGGTGTTTTTGTATTACGTAGGCATAACTCTGGAGCAGGTTATTAGATATGTTTTACGGATAAAGGCCAGCAGGGGACGCTGCACTAAAAGTGTTTCTCTAAAACGCTGGGATTTTGATGAAACATATTTTTTTAAATTGTCAACACTTTAGAGCATGTTTTTAATATGTTTTACAGTTATGGCTACTGGATGACATCAATTTTAAACATAATAAATAATGCAACTATAATTATTTTTTTCTGAAATAATATAATAATAATAATAACACACAATATGAACAGATATAATAAATAGCAATTTAAGGCAAATATAATGTAATCTCTATTTCATAAAATCACAGTCAGGACTGAAACTGTTTGTTACATAGGTCAATTTCTACAAGAAAAAATTCTATCTTAATAATTCATTAACCATATAGGTATCCATATATATCGTAAATATGGGATTTTCTTCATATTTTTTATTTTACTAGAGTGCATTATTACCTCGAATAAATATATACTCGAACCTAAGTTGAGCCCTTTAGATCAATGGCCCTGTACAAATTTTTGTTATGATGTGAAACCGATTACACGAAAAAAAAAAGACGTGTGGCACTCGAGGACTGCCGCGGTAAAGCTATTGCATACATTTTGTATCAACTTATGCAATTATAATTATTTATTTATTTTATTTATGCAGTATTTCTTTTTCTTTGTTTTTGAAGTAAAACTTCTTTAGGCGCGACTAGGAGTAACTCAAATTTAATACCGCATAAATAAAATAAATAAATAATCATAATTGCATAAGTTGATACAAAATGTATGTAATAGCTTTACCGCGGTAGTCCCTAGTGCCACACGTCTTTTTTTTATTAAATTCTTGTCGTTGGGTAGCAAGTAACGATGCAAACATCCCACGCATTTCTTCCTTAAATGCGGACAACTCATTGTTACCAGTACTAGTGCTAGGCTGCGATAAATCAGAGGGACTGTCGTGTTCTTTTCTCTTTTTCGCACGAACGAAGACAGAGTTTGGTAGTGGTAATAATTGGTTCAAGCATAATCGAGTCGTTCAAGTTTGATTCGGACAAAGACTTATTCATATTGCCACCTTGTACTAGAAGAACAACAAGCACGTGGAGATTATAGTCAATTAGGTCACAATGGAAGTATTTTATTTGACGTTAATAAATTATGTGGGTCCCAGTCACAGACAATTTTGTCTGTGGTCCAGCGCGACAATGGCGCGATTCCGTGCGTAGTGGTATTATAAACGCAGTACCAGGATCGCATAAATTAGAGGTAGTTCGGTCAAATCACACTCACGGAAGTAAGAGATGCACACGACGACGAGGCGGCGATAGGCGTATGCACACGCACCGAGCACGAAGTGACGTAATCACTCTTAACGATTTATGCACTCCTATTTTCTTGCACTGATTATGAGCGTGAGGTTTTTTTCGTTACGGAATTTTTCGATTCGGTCCCCGCGCTCAGGCCCGCGATAGAAGCTATGCAATAGCTTAAAAATATAAACGATATTATTTTCATTGAGCATACGAGTTGGGAATTCAGCGAAATCCATTTTCTCTAAGCGACGAGCTCAACGGTCTGTCGGACTGTCATATTCATGAACAGAAGTGCCATTAGATAGTGCCATATAGAACGTGATCGATCAATTGTATTAGGGGACGTTGTTTTATCGATTTCTGCCAATGTCGGTCACGTACGTATAAAAAAAATGGAAGTAAGCTTAATTTTGTTAAAATATAAAATAATGTATAATATTTAAAATAATTTAATATATTAAATATAATTCGATAAATATCGAATATTCGGTGTATCTATAAGTATATTTAATACAGTGAATATTCCTAGGACCTCAACACACTGAGTACCTACTTCAAGAAGTATCTATACCTAGACGAGTAAAAATAACAAATGTTTTACATGTTGCGTCCATTTGGTGGTAACTTAATAGACTATATAAAAGAGGATTTATTCCATTACATTTAGTGTTATCTATGGTTTTAAGCATACCTGTTATTTTATAATGAAAATACTATTTTTTTCTAAGTATTTTAGCAAAACTTTATTCAAGACGAAATACAATACCTACGTTCTTCTAGTAATGACCACAGAGTAGAGACCATAGACAAAACATAGACTTTATTAATAACACTAAGCGTAGATTATGTAAAAGGTACAGATTTTTATAACAATAACACCATATAAAATATTGCGTTATTAGTATGTTAAAATATTTGGGCAAAAAATAGGGATAAATAGACAAACTAAAACTTTGCTTATATGAAACGATAAATCAACCAGACGAAGTTACGGAGACAGCATTACCCTATTCTCTTCGTACTAAGAATTAGAGACAGACATGTGTACCTGTAGGTGTATTGGTAGGTATTTGAATTGAACAAGTGCTTGAACAGCATCTTAACATGACTATAAATTTCAATTTACCAGGGACGCGTACTCGAAGACGTATGCAAATGTTATTCCGATCGTTTTGTCAAAACTATCGTCCGCTCAAGTCCCTCTCACTGAGTTTAGCAAAATGTTGATTTGCATGTGCAAATAGCAGTGTAGTGAAATTTACACAAGTGATTTTGAAGACAATAGAACACGCAGCTGCAACGAATTGAGTGCAAGACAATTAAAATATAAATTAAAGTCGGTACATAAATTACCAAACTAAAAAACAATTAAAAAATCTAAAGCGTATTGTATAGCTGAAACAGTTTCTTTGAGCTTTTTCTCGAGAATGTTCATTTTTCGATAAGTATAAATATTTTAATTACAACATATCCGCTAAAACTTTAACTTTCGTATGTTTGGTCAGCCATGAAACATACATAGTATGAACACAATAACAAAGCTGCGTATGCTCAGTTCAATAAAGAAAATAATATACATATATTTTCAGGACAGCTTATGCAAAAGTTCACAAGTTAATAATAAAAACATCAATAAACTACAAACGAACTCGGAACTTTTAGAAAGTAATGGTACTTTATAGGCGCGCAATGCCGAAAACATAAAAACGTCATGTGCATAATGCACACTATAAATATTATTCCCTGCGGATTCAGCTAACCCTGGTTAGTCTCTCTCCAGAGATGTAGGTCACCATGTTACTTATATTTTTAGAGGAATTTCGGCTCTATAAGTATCGTAACAAGAGTAATTATTGAAAAAACGTAAACTCACAATCGATAATCAACTACAGTACAATATGATAAGGTCGAAAATCTTATGAATTGTATTTGTATTAATAAAAAAACTTCTAAGTTCGGGGTAAGTGATTTGTGCATCGTACTGTTTGCACCAAGGGTGTCCGATGGCAGACATGCGCCGAGTCTTAGCGAGTACATAGTGCATTTAATTTATGTTCACCAAAAGGGATGCAGGATTTACCATTGTCAACATAATCTTAAATATTTTACGCTCAATTAAGTACAGTTTTATCTGAAATAGCTATAAATTTTGTAGATAAAGTTTACACTACGAGGGTAAGCTGGTTTCTGTGAGTTATTTGTATGTTTATGAATTCATTGTTAAATTTTTTGTGCTTCACTAAAGTTTACTCTTCGTGTTAATAAATCATTGGAGTTCACAATTATTTTTATAATGAACATTATTGTTTTTGTTTTCACCATTACTGGAATAATCTTTCTTTAGATGGAAAATGGTATGCAAAGTTTTCTTATCTTTCCATCCCACGTTTCCATGTGGGAAAAATTTTAGCTCTCGATAATATAGCGATTTGATAAAACTGATCTCGTGAATGACACGTAAATGGGGAACTGGAATAGACGGTTAATTTTTAAATTTTCAAAAAAGTTTTAAACTTAGGAACCTAAGTAAGATTTTTAAATAGTCAACTGCTTTCGGCAAAGTGTTCAAGGGATGAATAAAATTGGGGACCAGAAGGATTCAAACCAGAGACAGGTTTATACTTGGCTGAGGCCTTAGTCGTGAAGTTTTCGGCTACTTGCTAAATATTCAAGCAGTTTCAGCGACTGTTTAATTGAAGTTTTAATATTAAAAGCAATGAAAAAAATTTTTTTTTATTCTTTATATGTACACATAATAATTATTTTTGTTATCAAGACCCGGTACCAATATCGATATTCATCATATAAATACTGACCCGACCTGGGATTCGAACCCGGGACCTCCAGCTTCGTAGGCAGGGGTCGCTACCCACCCTACGCTACGCTACCAAGCTTATTGATTAGACCTAAAATGAAATTCTGGTTTAGTATTCCTATTACAAAACGTAATTTTATTCTTATTTTACAAAAATAGTATAGTTAAATACTTTTTCAAATTGAGTAAAAAAAAATGTATATTAAATTTATGTTGATAGAGTACATAATATCAAAAAAGTCTAATTAAATTTAACTATTATTTCTGACGGCGGCGGCTTCTATCCGTTCTTATAAGGCGTTATTATTATCTTTATAGATCATGACTATGTCAGGATCAGGAAATAATACGTACCTATCATATCTATATCTACATGTTGAATATTGTATATTCTCACCGAGCCACGTTGGATACAGGCACAGTATAGTAATCCCCATACAGTCAGTCATCGGAGGCGTCTAAACCATAGACATTTATAATAAGGACCGGGCCAACGACGCGACTAAAATGTCTCCAGTGTGCTGGCCCTAAAATGTCAGTTTAGCAGTGGTGGATAATATAGCATAAAGCATTATTTAAAACGCGTTATTTAAGCCCAACGGATTTAGCATATTATAAAGGCTTACTTCTTAGTGTTATTAAATAGCGCGACGCGATCGCGCAGTCCCGCCTTATCGATAGAGCGATGCGATTAGCACAACAAAAGATGTCCTAGAACAAACGCGATCGCGCGCTGACTGATTAATGCAGCGGTCGGTCGACAGCATGTGACCGCCACCCAACGCAACGAACGAACGAGGCGTGATCGCGTGCCAATGCTGCAGCAGACTAAACACTCGTGGTCGTGGTAGATATTCTCGCGCTAAGCATTCCCGCGTGTTATGCTACAGCATAGCATATAAATAAACATGCTAAAATAATATAGTTTATTGTCGAAAGCATGTTTTTAAAATATAGCTGATTTTTACACCACTACAGTTTAGGGCCAACGCGGCTCAGTTGTCCGCGAGCGGTGCAATCGTTCGTTTGCTATTGGTCGCCATAAATAATTCTAAGTTTCGTTGTAAAAGGCTCCAAAAACTATGATACAAAACTTAACAACGATCATGGGATATCGTATCATCAATACGTAATCTTACGTTATGTTTGTTGCATGTTTAATTGGTTGAATAATTAAATAAACATATTTCTAAACCACCGACTAAACGATAATTTTATTAACGAAGTCCATAAGATAGCGCTTTTTACAAGGCTATATTGGTTCTCAGAACAATTACCTAAAGTCATAGAAGGAATGTAAATTTTATAATTGTTTAACTTGTTCTAACACGTAGAATAAAACATTAGAAAGAAAAAGATAGCTGATACAAAATTATTGCTGCTTATGATCAGAACGTAGCCCCCAAATTCATTTCAACTTATTTAAACGATGGAGGTAAATTCAAATAATTTGATGCAAAGGCTGGCGCGCGGGGACCTCGAGGACTGAAACCGAATTGAAACTCGTCTTATCGCCAAACAGGTATGCCAGCTAACTAGAGTAGAAGTGGTTAGACGGTAAATGCAGAACAGGGCTTTATAGTCAATTCGTACTTTTGTGCCCTTGGGCCAAGGTATGCAAAGCAATGGTTTGCAGGAAGTTCTTTAGAATGTTAACGTCACATGAAGTCAATTTAAAAGTATCCCTATGATATATATATTATCAAATTATTAACAAATATCAATTACCTATATATATATTATATATAGCTCCATTCAGCGCGGGAACGCTGCTGCTATGTATGTATTATTTAAATAAATAAATTGCCTTTTGATTGTATAATATGCATTAGAAAATCTGGTTACTGATAAGGCTTCAGAGTGGCTGAATTTTAAAATGGTTTTTTAATGAATATCATTTTTTTTTAAATTGATATTATCGCCTCTTGTCATGTGTCTCATTAGACTCATTAAGAATTAATGATTCGTCATAACATTACACTTTGAAGATAGCAGATGGACTTATCGAGCTATCTTTACGAGGGGTTTCAGCCTCATCTAGAAGGTCGTCCACCCCATGATGGGACTGTTTGCACAGTAACCTACATTATAGCCCATGAGGGATGGCATCATTAATGACGAAACGCTGGGGACATGATTCGGGTTCGATATTCCATCCCCTTCGTGACTGTGAATGCATTTACGGTGCTCGCTTCTATGTTGACGCGTTATCATATTTGCTAATATTTATTACTAAGAAAATTGGTTTCTGCTCGAGGAATAGCGTTATGTGTTTTTCAAATAATGCGTATGAAAATATTAAATTTATAGTACTATAGGATTTTTTGTACTCAAAACAAAAAAAAAAAAGAAAAAGATATTGCATCTCAAATACCTTGCCAATTCGCTTTTAAATATACACGACGCATGCACACTTTTATACCAAATCTTGCCGGCCGCGTTCAGTACTTACGATAGTGCTTGTTAACGTGAAAAAAAGTGAAAAATGCAATCGTAAAAAAAATCCGATTTATTTACATTTTATAAGTAATCTTTTGATAAATGGTCCAATGCTATTCACACATTTAAGGACGTAGGTATACATGGATTCAATACGTTATTTTACAGTAAAGGTACTGGCCTTCCGATTTTTTTTTTAAATTCCGGAAATGAAGTGTTCATGTAGGTATGTATTATAAACTAACCGTGAATAAGACTTCGCCTGCGTGGACTTAAATCTATATCTCAACCGGATATTAAACTGTCTCTGTCTGTTCGTTAGTATTATTACACGATACGAGTTATTAATACGATACGAACACGAGTTTGTTAATTGGGAAAATTATAGCCTGGATGCCATAAAAAATTACTTAAACTCTCTCACATATATTAGCCACGCTTCTTCGCAATGCCCCGCGACACACGGCCCACAACACGGCGGGAGCGGCGGCTAAAGTTAAAAATTTAATATCTTTTGAACCTGTGTGTAAATTACGATAATATAAACACGATATGTTATGAGTATTAAGCTTCATATTTTACAGTTACTAGATTTTGAACACAATGAGTCGCTTTTAAATGATGCATCAAACGAACAAACAAACCTACTAACAATTAAAAATTTTTACAAATATTTTTTACTATTACACGTGTCTCCCAGTCATTGTACAGATTGTAAATTGTTAATATACAGACAGACAAGGAAAGTCTTTGATTTTATCATATAATTCGAATCAAAATCACACGAATATTAACCAACTGGACTTCACTTATAAATTGGATTTAAAAGAATCGTTAAAATCCTCGTAGTCGTCTCGACTATCCTCTCCAATTTCAATATTAGACTGAGTCGGTGCTCGCAGTCCATTGTCCGAGACTTGATGCAGGAAACGTGGTCCGTACAGTTGGGCGTCGTAGCCTTTCAATTCACCCTCCACTGCAATCTGCGGTGTACGTCCATTCAAATTTTTCCCTCATACCACACACGGTAAGTGCTGTGCCTGCGTTGAATGGTGTTGCAGTACCTACGGTCAATAGAATGACAATGGCTGTTGTAAAGCTATTTCATTTGGTTTTTAAATAAATTTACGACTACCTAACTTAATCGAAATTAAATCGAACTTAATTCGCACATATTTACAAAGGTGTTTATTACAATGCAATTAAAAGAATATTTAAGTATGTATACCAATTTTTTTTCCACCAGCCCATTATGCCCCACTGCAGGGGCTTAGGCCTCCTTCTAGGGTGAGGGGGCTTGTAGCTTAACCGACCACGCTGTTCCAGTGCGTGGTGGTAGATTTTAAGGACTGCCATCTGTTGATGACCCCCGGGACCGAAGCCTTAACGTGCTCTCCGAGGCACGGAGGCAGTGATAGTTATTTAGTTAAGCCAGAAAAACTCATTGATATACGCCCGTATTCGAACCATGGCCGCACGGCCTCCTGAACTTGGCACAAGTTCGCTGCGCTATTGCTATCACGACATACCCAGACCAGATTTTTAGTACCCCATAATACAAGCATAATACTTGCTTACTTTGGGACTAGTTGGCGCTGTGTGGGATATCCAATGTATTCTACTGTTACCTATGTATTAAGACAACGTTACCAAAGACGGACAGAACCGCGACGACGCATCGGCTCGTTCCAGAATTTCTGAAACGAATGACTTCATAAGTACGTCTGTTCTTTTCGTCAGTTGCTAAAATCGCAGCAACCTCGCTTTTAGATATGCCAAGGAAAGCTAATTTCCAAAACAAACGCATTTTCACGCGCGTACAAGAAACAAGCGGTATCTTTTGTTTTCTTTACGCACATGTAGATGAATGGATGTTAGTAAACCGGTTTTGCCATCTTTCCTTAGAATACATTACCTAGGTGGCGACGTTGCTGCGATAGACTTATTCGAATTCGATAAGGGTCGTTGACCGGTCAGCACCGCACCAAATCATACGCGCTATCTAGTTTTAAATATTGTCAATACAACTGCTCTCGGACATATACCCATACCACCGCGGTCAATAACCGTGGATATCAAAATCGTTCTCACAGTACTCGGGTATTTCTCTGGAATACGGATACTTAGCAATTTCGTAAGAACTTTCAGATTACAGGCTTTTTATATACATTAAGGATAATAAATATGTTTTGCAAAACTATTAATCCATGTTGCACTCATTATGTTCATGTATTCGAGAAATATTTAGCAACGATTAACTGGTAAAGACACGTATATACCTATAAAACATTCTTAAGTTAAATACTAGGTGGTAGAAAACCCACAAGGCTATCAAAGAAAACTTTTTTTAATATGAACCAAAGGATTTGAAATAAACACAGAAGGTTAAATAGTATAAATGGTAACGAAGAAAACGACAAATACAAAAAGGACAGCACTTTTTAACTAAATTACTAAACTACCTAACTAAACTCTTGCTGCGTCGATAAAACAACGCACCTCCATTGACGGGCATTAATCCGAGCACAATGGAAGACTTGTGCGTCTTTCGCGGGCGGGGGGACTCGTTGGAGTGAATGAAACATCTATACATAGACTTTTTTTTTCAAAAGACGGTAAAGACAAGTTTCGATCCTCAAACATGTACCTCCCCATATAACGTGCTCTTATTTAAAATTTGTTGTTTGATCTTACTTAATTATTAGTACAGAGTATTAGGTATGAGGAAATGTTATTTTGGTAGAGATTTTAGGTGTTTTTAAATTGTCTGACTTTCGAAATAAAATTACGTGGTCGCACTCATCGGATACCATGAAAACGTATGATTTAATGATATATATAATTTATAAATTACGTATTTTAAAACAATTATGTTAGAATTATTTAAAAAACAGTTATATACACATCTTGTATTAAAGACATAAAAATTCCAGTGCATATTTTTCAAATAACATCAGTTTTGTTTAGGCCGAAACTAAATCGACTCAGCTTCGTTAGTTAGATTTCGTTGAAATGATACATCTGTTGATGGAGACTACCAATCGAAACCGTGTTATTATAAACCAAGTTATACTATACGTGTATGACCGTTTTTATAAATCCCACAAAGAGAATTTCGCGTTGTGGGTGATTTTTAATGAGATCACAATGTTTTTTTTCTACTCATTGACCATTTTCGTTTTTTTAGCCCATTACATTAAATTTTTTTTCCTGGTCGATATCTAGCTCAATGATGTCGGTGGACAACAATAGTTCCCTCGTTTTACCTAGATTACTGTACAGATTATGCGATTCGACTGTCCGTCCTACAGCTAAAGACCATATGAATCATAAATAGTCTGTGATAAATACCTAGTCAACATTCTGAAATAAATAGTCGACTTAAAAAAAAATTGTTAAGACCAGGAAATAATACATGTTCCTACCTAGGTGTTATATTCGAAGGGCTCTAACCTACTATACATATACAACGGGAATTTTGTTTACATCACACACGACATTACGTACAAGCGCCGTGGTTACCAAAACCATTTCAACAGTAGGTATATAGATACTCATAAAAGTAGCATCTATATAAGGACTTTGGGATGCAGTAAACCCATATACCCATCAGCATCGTTAGTTAGATTCCGTTGAAATGATAAATCTGCTGACGGCGACAAACAACCAAAACTGAGTTATAACAACAAAGTCAAATTACTGAAGGAGTTTACCGCACTGAGAGCAAGGGGAGCCGGCCCGACACCGGGCGGGCACGTGCGGCGCATACTGATGCAGTCGCCTAACTCTCCAAGATTTTCGGATCGGGATTTTCCTTTCTTTACAATGGGCCTACTCTTGGGGCATATCAATTGCAAGCGGTTATGTCGTTAGAAAGTTTCATGAGAGGGGAACGCCTCTGTTTCCGTATCGATTTCTGGCGCGCAGCAATTTTTACCGTATGCGTCTCCTAACCTCGGTGCAATTTTTAAAGAAGCATATTAAGCCTAGCACATCATTCCTGATCATATGACTGGTTGAAAACTTTTTATAGACAATAGTATTTTTTTTTTAAATGAGAATATCGCCATAATTTCTATTAATTCGTTTGTAATCAAACACAATGCAAGCGAACCACACAAAATCTCCCACTGCCGACCAGAAGCTAATCTTAATGGTGTTTGGGAGATTTCATCATATAATTTACATGAAAGTCCCGGTATTGTCCATTTTTCTATGAAGAGGGATTACTAACCCTAAGTAGCGATCCCTCGGGCATTAATCTCATTGTGAAATTCGTACCCTAATGCTCCACATAAATGGGTCACTGTATTAGACGAATGAATTCGATTTGCTTATTTGGTATTGATTTTAACAAGTAATATTTGAAATTCAATCAAAAAGCCTTACCATTCATATATTTGTATAGTTTATACATACCATAATATAATTATTTTTGTTATTAAGAATGCGAACATACTTAATCGTTCTAGTGTACGCAGTTGTTTTAATTAACCAGGAACGCAATTAATTTACTCTGTAACTTGTAGATGTAGAATTAAAAGATACGTCGCGCTTTCTTTTACCATGTTATCGAAAATAGGAGTATGATTATTAACACTAAAAATAAGTCTGGTACCAAGGAGAGCGAGCCATTTAAAGAGCGCGGCGGAAACATGCTGGAAAAAAACTTTTACACAATAAATGATTCGTTCTACGTTGTACCTGATATAGTCCGGTCGTGGGACACTAAATTTTACTAAAAGGTTTTGATAATTCTAAAGTTGTTCGTTTTTGGTGAGTGGATAGATAAAGTGCATGGTGAGCTACTGTCAAAAAATTAGAAGTTTTAGGGCTGTGCTAAGGGAATGGCTTATGTTTTCCTTAATATTTCATGTAACACAGTGTATATAGAATTAAAATTTGAAATTTTAATCCTACTAATATTAACTCACAATGTATTTTATCTATCCACTCATTAAAAAACGAACAGCTTTAGAGTTATCAAAACTTTTTAATGAAATTTAATGTCCCACGACCAACTTATTTTTTAAGATTTTCGTAGTATCCCTTATGTTATCTTTCTAAAAATTTTATAATATGAGGTTAAGATAGTTCTAATTAAAAACCAATCAAAATTTCAAATTTTAATTCTATATACAGCGTGCTACACGAAATATTAAGAAATACCTAGCCACACCCTTAGCACAGCCCTAAAACTTCTAACTTTTTGACAATAGCTCAGAATGCACTTTATCTTTCCACTCACCAAAAACGAAGATCCTTGAAATTATCGTAAGTAATTTTTCTCTGGCTACGCGACTAATATGCAAAGGCTCAAAGCGATTATACATAACAGTAAAACTAATTCTTACTATTATCTTGAACTATAAATAATAACCAATAGGCACTTAATACAAAATTCTGACGTAACGCTCTCACCAATCATTCAAAAATGGAATATAGAAATATGAAATAATAGATGGCGTCTGTCTTCATCGTCTTGCAAAACAAATAGACTTTTGTCCTTTTCTAATTGTACTTAGAGAACATGCATGATGTACCTAATAATGTTAGTACAATACATTCGATATAATATTATACCTACCTATAGTCTAAAAACGTGGCCTCACTAGCATTATCCCTGCTTTTGAATGTTGTCGCACTCGCATTTATTATTATTTTTAAATATATTATGTTTAAAAGTAAGTATTGTTTTTCCAACGCATCGCATTTGACAGTAGACGTACCTAAATAATACATGCATGCTGTATCAAATTGCAGTTTTTTTTAATATGAGCCAGGTCTGTGTGACCACGTGACCCAATTTAAAAAAGTGTAAGTTTACATATTTTATAAATTATTAGTCACATATCGATTGTGTTAGTGATCAAACTTCATCTTTTAGTGAGATCTATGTGATCACGCAACCATATTTTAATTAAGCATTTTTTTTACTATTAGGCACAGACTTTTCATGTGTGACGTCAGTGCTCAATATTTGTGCCGTTAGGTATAGGTACCTACCATCATCAGTGAGTGAGAACATTTTCAAGATAGTGTAATTTAAATATTTTGTTATGTAATATTAGTTCTATGAAATGGCCAATTCATATTTTTTGACCAAGTTAAAGGATTCCTATAATTAGGCCTTGTAGAGTTAAGGGCTTGGCTCTTCATGAGTGCCCCCAGGATCAGATAATAATTTAAAAAATAATATTGTTAACCTTTTATTAGTTTAATGGAATATATTTTATAAAATGGAACACACCTACCTACGCCATTATTGCTATGTCAAAAATGTACAGTTTGACAGTTACGAAATGGTTACGAGCATTTGACTGCTTTTGATGAATGTAGACAATAGAATAGACGGTGGATGAATTAAAAAGTGAATAATAAAAGTAATTAAAAGTTAATTATACTGTTCGAATAGTGCTTTTAAATCTGAAAATGGAAGGCGAAGTAAATATTACAAACGTATCATCTACCTTTTGTGAATTTGAAATTAATTCAGACACGGAATTTGATGTACAATATCCGGTCAATAATTCAACTAACGTGCAGAAAGTTATTTTCATCAACGTAACCGACAAAAATAAGGATAAAGGAATGTCTTTTGTTTTAAAGGCATTAGGCAGGACTGTATTTCGGAAATATTTTGAAAATTGCTATCACAATGAACTAGTACTGTAAGTTGTTATAGTAGGTACACTCAATTTATATATATATATTTTTTTGTTGCTTCTGTACTCAGCTTCTGTATTTACAAATTTAAAGTGGTACCTACATAATTTTTTGTGGCTTATCACAGTGGATTATCAACAGTGGCCGTATAGCTGTAAAAAATGTTTTCATGCATTAAAATCCACTTTTAGATTGCCAGTGTGCAAATCACCAAATGTTATTGACATACCTACCTATCTATTTCTTCTGGTTAGTACTTGCAGTTGTATAAAGGTTTATTACTTTTAAATTTCTTATATAAATTTTATGACACATAATCTTGCTTTTGTAACGTAATGTAGGTAATGCTAGGTAATGTAATCTTAGGAAACCATCAATTAAAAAGCGTTCATCTATATTTTTTTTTTCATTAATTAAAAGAATTAAAATAGTTTTTTGTATCAATAACTGAACCTACTCAAAATATGGGGACATGTTTTGCCCTGATAATTAAAACTCTTTGTTTATTAAATCTGTCTAATTAATACTAAATAAACTACATTTTTGTTTATAAAAGCTGGTAGGCTTGGAAGAGGCCATGATATTCATGGGTTTTTGTATTTGAGGAACTTACAACTTATTCTAAAACTGTACTGCAATAAAAGCTAGTTTTGTAACAACACTCTTAAAATTAAAATTTAATTGAATTTTTACCTTATTAAGTACATAAATCTAAAAATACATGCTCTTTTAAATGTTACTCTAAATATGTTTACATGAGTAACAAAATGTTATAAAATATTGAACAAAGAAAAGAATATTAGCAATTATTTTAGGTATACAATGGTTTTCCCACATTTTATAAAAAAAGATTCAAAATATATAATACCCAAATGTTTAGATGCGAAGCCGATACATTTAATTCACATTGGTAAAGAGCCAACATATTTAGCCTTGGAAAATCTTTGTAAGAGAGGTTTTAAAATGTCTGTGAGGGATGACATGCTGATATATGATGAAATTGTTTGTGAATGTAAGTTACTTAAAGTTTTAATTTTTTTAAGATTAATAATACATAAGTAGGTTACTAACTTAATATAAGTGGCGGCTTTACAGGTGAAGCAAGTGAGGCTGAGCCTTATTTAAATCAACTAATTAGATAATAATAATAATACTGGGACATACCACACAGCGCCATCTAATCTCAAACTAAGCAAAGCTTGTATTATGTGTAGCAGACAATTGATATACATATTTAAATATTCTTTATAGTATATACATATATAGATACTTTTACACCCAGATATGGAACAAATAGACATGTTCATACACACAAATATTTGTCCCGAGTGGGAATCGAACCCGTCATTGTTTTATTTTTATGGGTTCATACCTAAAATGTAAAATGTAGATTATGTATCATGTATATATTATGTTATTTTTTAACTAAATGTAAATAAACAAAAAATTTTAATAAACAATAAACGTAAATAAATAAATAAAAAATATATTACCATTGTTCAATGTTTCCTCACTACAAGATACCTCACTCTAAAGTACCTCCCAAAGCTGCCATTGCTTAATATTAGGTCTTAACGCATGAAGTTGCCATTCTTTAGTACTGGCCATTTCAAACAAAAAAAATTTTTGTTTCGCTGTGAATTCTAAATTCAAATTAATTTTGTTTTAAAAACATGACATTCACAAAGTCAGTCTTTTGTTTATTGATTAGTGTTGTGTTTTATTACATTTGAACATTTTTATTCATAATGGTCACTTGAAAAATTTGAATAATTATGGAATATGAGTTTCATCATGGCACTGATGTGACACAAACGGCACGTAACATCAACAACGTTTACGGAAAGAACTTCACAAGGAACGAAACGAACGCACAATCCGTTATTGTTTTGCCCACATCCATTCTGGAAATTCTGACTTAAATAATGAACCTCATGGTTGTCCGGACACTTTGGTCACCAATGATGAATTGAACGCAATTGTGGAAGCTGATGATGCTCAAACTACAGCTGAACTTGCAGCAGCTTTTGATTTTAGCATCAAAACAATACTGGACCATTTGCCACAAATTGCCAAAGTAAAGAAGCTTGATAGATGGGTATGCCATGGACTTAACAATCGCCAGCGTAACGTGCGCGTCGAGACCTGCCTCGCGTTGCTCAACAGGCACAGAAATGAAAGAATTTTGAACCAGATTGTTACCTGTGATGAAATATAAATTCTGTTCGACAATCGGAAGCGCTCAGCAAGTTGGTTAGATCCTGTTTCAGCACCAAAGCAATGTGTTAAACGAAAAATAACCCCTAAAAAGGTGATGGTCACTGTTTGGTGGTCTAGTACTGGTGTGATGTGTGATTCATCACAGCTTTTTAAAAAATGGCATGAGCATTACTACAGATGTGTACTGTGAATAACTGAAGACAATGATGGAGCAGCTCGAACGTCTGCGACCAGCTTTGGTCAATCGGTTGTCCCCGCTGTTCCTTCATGACAACGCGCGACCCCATTCTGCACAACAAATAGTCTCCAAGCTGCTAGAGTTGGAGTTGGAAGCTCTCCCTCATCTGCCATACTCACCAGACCTTGCACCTACCGACTATTACATTTTTCAAAATTTGGACAGTACAAAATGCCTTTGAAGAGTTTGTTGCTTCCCATCCACTTGATTTTTATCAGAAGAGCATCAATAAACTGCCACTGCGTTGGCAAAGATACATCGATTGCATGGGTGATAACTTAAGAAATAAAGATGTTTGAAAAAAAAAATGCTTTAACTTATTTCATACAAAACGGCAACTTCATAGGTTAAGACCTAATATAAAGTAATAGACTACATGAATGAAATATTCTAGGAAAGTATTGTGTTGACATGGTCCTAAGTACGTACATACCTAAATGTCACTTAATACTTATTTCATTTGATTGCCTACTTAATGTGGTTCCATTTCTAATTCTCCTTCTTCATTGTTCATTAAATGCATATTAAATATAAGCATTTTAGAGTGATTATGAAAATAATATTCTAGATTACATACCTTTAATTATTCAGGTAGCTATATTATAATACAAAAAATACCTATACCTACTACAAAATTAAATCTGTCAAAGATTTCTTTTTTATTATAAAATTCAGAATAGGTATATTTACACAAAACATTAGTAATAACCATGTAAGTAAGTACCTATATTTTATATCGTTACAGCGTTAGCTTTGGGACAATTCCATGGAGATTGTTTTAGTTTCAAAATGCTTTCACCGCAGACATATGAAAATGTGATGTCAAATCTCATTGATGTTGAAACTGGTTATGAAGAAGATGAGGTTGGTATGTCACATGTCCAAATTATAGGTAGGTATATTTTTTCCATTATACCTACTTACAGTGATCAAACACTATTTAAAAAATATTTTGTCTCGAAAGTTTTCTTTTCATGTCCTTGATTTACATGTACCTACAATGAAACTAATACCTACTAGAGATGAAACGGATAGCAGTTTGGCCGGATATCGGATACCGGATATTCGGCCAACCATGTGGCCGGATAGCCGGATATCCGACCGCCGGATATCCGGCGAAACTTAGCCGTTTGCGTAGGTAGCGCACGAACGTTCGGGTGGACTCGGTTCCACCTTTCTGCACTTTGCAACAGTGTGTATAACGAAAGACTTTTTTCTGAAGCTGGCCTTATTTATGAAGAGAAACGCAACCGCCTGCTACCTCTCAATGCAGAGAAATTATTAGTATTTACTCACCATAATTTGCCCTTAGTGCAGTATGAGTACATTAGTTATTTATATAGTTTATTATTATTTTAGTAGCTATCCGGTATTCGGCCGGATAGTATTATGGCGGCCGGATAGGCCGGATACCGGATAGTTACCGGATATCCGGTTCATCTCTAATAGCTACTATTTAAATTTACAATAAGTAGTTTACGTAATATGTATTATCCTCTGTTTCAATACTTTGTTTCACTTGTTTTGTGTTTACAATAATGAGCAACTTCAAATAATTATAAGTAACTCAAATAAGTCATTACATTTTTTAGTACTGTTTGTACTTTATAATTTTGCCATAGTTGTTTGGCCGTCTATCTGCCTGTCCGTCAGTCCACCCTCTAAGGTTGTTGTTTCCCAACTGATTTTGTTGAATTTTGTCACGGAGGTTCCTCTAAATCTTCAGTTTTCCAAGTACCATTTAGAATTTGATGGAAAAAGTCTATGCAAAAACCAGCGGTATTTACAAAATTCTTGCGTTTCACACTTTTTTATATATTGTTTTAGTATCACACAAGTTGGATGATTTGGAGAGAAGTTCTATTTTATTGTGCAATAGAAAAGATTGTACAAAAAAGTAATAAGGTTGAAATAATCAAGAAAGCAAAATATCTCCTTGAAATATTAAATGCTGTTGGTTTGAGGGAATTCATGGCAGTCATATCAAAATCAAGGGAGCCTTTGTCGGTTCTTTCTCATGGAGATATCAATAGAAGTAATATGATGTTTAAATACAACGATAACAATGAACCGATTGCTTGTGCTTTTATAGATTTTCAGATTTCCAGGTAATATTAAAACTTTAATTTAAGTACCTATAAAATATATGAGGCTAAAACTAAGTAGAAAGATGTTTTACACAATTAAGTACTTCTGCTCAGGAAAATACATTCTTTTTGTACTTTAACTTCCCTAATTTATTATCTAAAAAGTAAATCTGTTAATGAGAAATGGGTTAAATTATTGCCATGAATTAACATCTTTATTATTGCAGGCTTTTTATTTATTACTTATTAGATAAGATATTGGCAGTTCTTCTATTTAATAATAATGTGTTGAAGTATTTATAAAATTTATGGAAGGACATTTATTTCAAATGTATTATTTATTAGATTTTTGCCCTCATGGACTACACAGCTGTACCGCTGCCGTTAAATTGACACTACGCTCCAGGATATTAGTTAAGACATACCAGGATTCAGCTAAGCTAAAAATATTGTGCCTCAATTTTGTACACTAAAGCACCTTTTTTTTTAATTTAAAGAAGTATTTCGCTGACTCACAGTCATCACAATGTACATTTTTGGAGGAAAACAAAAGAAAAACCGACGCTAATCGCCGACAGAGACCTCCAATTCAGCTTCATCTTTTGTTCCCGATTGTATTGTTAAAGTTAATTAGCAAACTAAACCTAACATCTTAGTACCTACCTTTGTAGGTACCATCAGTTTAAAAATTTATCCAATACCTACCTAGTTACTCTATTTAAATTTTTATATTTAAATTAAAAATCCTATTAACCTTTTAACTTGTAATCAATCATTATCAATCAATTGTCTCTGTTAGTTAAATGGGTCGTGACCTTCAATCTTCCCAAATACGGTTAATGAGCAACGAATAGGTTAAGTATGTGTTTTTTATTTATTATCATATTATTAGGCATTACACAAAACAACACAGTACATTATACAATACCAGACTACTTGTTACTATTGTTACTACTAATTGTTATTATTTATTCTAATAAAAGTAGTTTTTTTAATGAGATTAAAAACAATGAAAATTCAATGGTCTCAGTAGATGGCGCTGATTGAATGTCAGTTGTCAAAATGATTCAGTTATTATGGATATTTAAATATTTTTTTCATATCCTATTCCTACTGTCTTTCACTATGCACTGTTTTGTTATCCTAAGTAGTCTGGTTTTATTTTTCCTACTTTAGTTGTGTATTTTTTCTACGATTAGTAGCTGCGTTTAGTACCTACAGCGCCATCTGTTATTTGTATTATAAAACTTCAGCTAAATGCTATTTTGAAATGTTCTCTTTTTTGATAGATTTTGAAGTTATGTTGCCAAGAGTAATTTCAATTATGACATATTTACTTCACTTCCTATAATTCTATTTGACAGTGCTGTGTCACTAACTAATCTATGACATCGATCTAACTGATGTGGGAGATTAGGTATATATGTATATACTTTAAATTATGAAGTTCAATCATATGAAATAATTGTAATGAATGTTATTTAATATAATGCCATATAAAAAAAATTACTAACTGAATATCTTGTTCTAGTGTTTCTTCACCTGCTAAAGATTTATTTTCTTTGATATTTTTGAACATCAGAGATAGCAAAGAACGTCGAAGTATGTGGGACGGCCTTTGGTACAAATACTGGAAAAGTTTGGTAGAAAGAATTAGTATTAATTCTGAATCAAATATCAGTGAGCTGCCAATGCAATTTAGGTAAGTAAATATTGTTATAATAGCATTACTTTATTTTTTAAGAGGGGCAGATTTTTTTGAAATGTTTTTGCTAGTCGTTAAAAAAATAATTTAAATTTCCCAATAGAATTCATCCCTAGCCTGGAAATTTTCTTTATTATTATCATTAGCAATAGCATTAAAAAGCTCTTTTAAAATAAATAAAACAGAGGTTTCTTCACTTCTTAAATATTCAGCCCTAAAGTAGCTTTTTCCACATCTCCCTCTAGCATTTCTTAAATTAAATTATTTCAAAATCTGAATAAAATCTTGAAGTTAGAATTAATTAAGATGTTCAATCGAAAGTTCCCAGTAACCTTTATTGTATTAGTTTTGGAATGATCGAAGAAAAAGTGCTTAAACTGAAAAAAAATATCATTATACAAGGTGCTCCAAAAGTACCCGATAGATTTTAGTAGAAGCTTCCAATCAATGCTAGCAAATATAGCAAACAAATAATTTTAAATATTTTTTTCTGTCTGTTTATTTTTTGAGACAGGAAAGAACTGTTCTTAATGCAGAGAAACCGAATAATAAGCAATGTTGTCGTTCTGCACGGCTGGTGTACAACAAAATGTTTACACTATATCGTGCGGTATGATACATAGGTTAGTACACTAGTACACTACGATATGCTGACCGATATTGTTTTTGCTATTCAAAAAGAAAATGCGAGATTGAATAAAAATTAAAAGATTTTTCTTATTATATCTCAGAAATTGCTATGCAAAATCCCTCGGGGACCCCCGGAACACCTTGTATATGCCTACCTATATACTGACTATGGAGCCCTACATTGCACGTTGCCGATTTTTCATACAGTATATTTCAAATTAAACAAATTAAATTTTCTGTATTATTAAATGTTTCAGTTTGAATTCACTACAAGATGACTTCAACTTAATGTGCTGCGCTTATTTACCAAATATCATCACTTACTTATATTCATATTATGGTGAAAAAAGATCTGTGGATATACACACGGAACATGTTGAAGCCAAAAAAATATTTCTACAAAATAATATTGATGTTGAAATGAAGATGAAAAGTAAAACTATCACGTCTTTTGATTATGAATTTTACAAAAATGCCATAAATTGTTTGGAAAATAATGAAATCCATCAACAAGTTGATGGGCTACTTACAGAGTATTTTACTTATTACTATTACGAGTATCCCAAATCTTTGTTTGAGAATTAATTTGTAATTTTTAGTTAATAAGTGGAATACATAATGTTATATCTAGTTTGAATAAGTAAATTTCACAATAAAATTATTTCAAGATGATGATGATCTAGGCATATTTTTTATCCCTATTTTCTTTATATTAAGTACATACTATGACTACCATAAATTGATTTTTAATTTATATATTTTTCAATAATTTAAGTGTACCTACCTAATTCTACCTATTTTCACTGTTGATGTTTATTTTAACTATACTTGGTACCTTTACCTTTAATAATGTACCTTTAATTTGGTACATTGTAATATTAACAGGAGAAAGACTGGCCACGAGCCAGTCGTGCTCGTACAATGAGTGCGTCATCTTCAACAAAATTATGTATCATACGCATCATCATACGGTGTGCGTCAGAATGGCGGTACAAGGTCGTACAAGGTTACCGTTTAGGATTGTAATTATGCTGTGATTGTTGTGATTGGGATTGTGATTAGATTTAGTACCTAATTTGTACTATTTAGTACCTACCTGTCATCAAAAAATTTGTACCTGCCTACTTTAAAAAAAATTTCAGATTTAAAGTGTACCGCCATTCTGACGTCAGGATGGCAGTACACTTTCTAAATTAGGTACTTCTATTATTTAAAATTATATTTAGAGTTATCAGATATTTAGTACCTAATTTGTACCTAAACACACATGAAATCCACATACCCAAGTGAAACCGTTAAGTAGTACCCATTATGACGAATAAACGAGAAGTTAGACCAAGAGCCCATAATATACAAAAGTCTTTCATTTTTTATGATTTCTTTTTAAATTTCTTTCCGTACATAATACAATGTGAAATAATATAATTATCTTAAGCTGTTTGTAATTGCGTCTTCAAATCATCGTAGCACGTCCATGCGGCGTGATAACAATGAGCTTTATAGTGTCCAAAAGATTTTTTTCATCACTTTTTGAACCTCTTCTCTCCCTATATAAGAAAAAATTTGCTTTGTTTAAAATCTTATTTATTTAACGTTTTACTTCTAATCATTATGTGAATCAATCCGGGCCTCAGGGACGCAACTAATCGGTAGTGGATCAGCGATTGGAATATATTTACTCTGCGTCGGATATTCGGTTTCATTTATGCCAATAACGTTATCTGCATCCACCTATTTAACGATGTCGACATTTATGTGTCGTGTTATTAATTCATTATGTGCTTCATGTGGCACATAACTTTATTACTCCGCTACTTCGCCCCATCTTTAATATGCGGCCAAAGCCTGCTCTTTTTATTTTAGTAGCAATGTCATGAACTCTTTTATTTAAGAGCTGGTAACAGCAAAGCCTTTTTCGACTTAATTTATTTGGAGCACATCGAACAAATTATTTTTGTCGTGCGTAATTGGACAAATTTAGTATATGGGTTCTTGGTCTAACTTATCATTTATTCGTCTATATATTCATACAAGTACTGTATACCTACTCAAGATATATATTTTTGTTACGTACAAATTAGGTACTAAATTCCTGTTTATCAACATTTGTACGCTTTTACGTATTTCTTGTTAGGTTTGATGATTTCATAGGCGTCAGGATGACGGTACAAATTTTGTATTGACGAATACTACTATACGGTTTGACTTGGGTATGTGGATTTTATATGTGTTTAAGTACTAAATAATAATATAATAATATAATAATAATAATAATACATAGGACTTCCCACACAGCGCCATCTAGTCCCAAAGTAAGCAAGTATTATGCTTGTGTTATGGGTTACTAGACAACTGATATACATACTTAAATATTCTTTATAATATATACATATATAAATGTTTTTTTTTTGCAAAGACACCACATACATATAACAACTAAGACCCGGTACCAGTATCAATATTCATCATATAAATACTAACCCGACCTGGGTTTCGAACCCGGGACCTCCAGCTTCGTAGGCAGGGTCGCTACCCACTAGGCTAAGCGGTCGTCATATATGTCATTACTCTGAATATAATTTTAAGTAATAAGAGCGTCTAATCTGACCTAAGTGTAATAATGACGTCATCCCGACGTCACAATGGCTGTAAATTTTATATTGAGGAATACTACTTAACGGTTTGACTCGTGTATGTGGATTTTATATATTTTTGGGTACAAATTAGGTAGTAAATATCTGATAACTCTAAATACAATTTAAAAGAAAGTGACCTGGGGGAATTACGACGAGATTTTCAATGAGATTGACAGGGGTTTTTATTTCGGTCGATTACTATCCATTTTTCTATCAACTTTATATTACTTCTGTTTATTGAGGAAACGAACATGTGCTTTGTATCAATAAATCTCTGAAAGATCGTTGGTTTCCATAAATACAAGTTTAGTGTCAAAAAAATATATTTATTAATTTCTTATACAAGGGGTAATTCCGAAATATGCTGCTGTAATTCCGAATATCATTATAAATATTCAAAAAGGAGTTCCATCTTACACCCTTCCATTACATTTTAACTTAAAGTTCACATTTCATTTTCAACCGTAATTACCCCTCTCACTAAAATACTGTTGAATTCCTTCAGAGAATAACAACGCTTTCCGCTTTCGAATCGGAATGCGTCCAGTCACTGATAGCTATTTAATAGACATGTTCATGGATAAAAATATTAGTCCCGGACGGGAATTGAATCCGCTATATTTGGTTCTGCACTTAGGGTCTCTATCCACTCGGCCAAACGCTCAGTCGGTACTTAGGTAGGGTACCTAATCATTAGTATAATCACAGAGAAACAAAATACGGACGGTCGATCAGGTATATACATAGGTACGTTACCCATAAAGTCTTGAACATGAACAGAAAAATATATCTGTCAATATCCAGATCTGCAAAAGTTAAAAGTCAGGTAGTTAGGTGAACGCAAGGATCAAGTCTACAACGCTCCGCCTAAACTCTGCCCACGGAGTTGGAAAATTGCATTCGTTATCGCATATCCGTATCCGGCTGCGTCCTTTTTGCACTCGTGTATTGTTATAAATGTATGGACAAGCTTCAGTAACATGCCGTTAGTAAAATAATACTTGTAGGTAGGTATGTTAATCCTCAAATTTTAGACAGCAATTAGCTTCAAGGTGATCTCCGTTTTCAAAAATAATCTCATTACCCATTCTTTTTTAATTGGAGTTGTACGTTGTAGTTAGGAACGATATTAGACATATAAAAAAAATATATTAGTAGGTGGACTGTCACACAATATACTCCTGTTGTGTTCCTACTTTCCTTCCCTTCGTTTTACTGTAGAGTTTCATGACTTTGCTTATACTTTTCTGATTTCAAAATAGAAGAAAAAAGATCCGTGGACGTGACAAAAGTGAAAGGGAAAAAATAACTTTGAAATACTTCACAAAGTTAGATATTTCCTTTTTTCAATTTCAATTTGTAGTCTAGTCTAAAAACTTTGTTTCTTTGTGATTTCTATTTACAAGCCGTTGTAATCGCTACGTCTATAGATATAAATATTTGGTTAAAATTTGAATATGTAATTAATCTGAAAATTTCATAAGAATGCCAGTCTAAAAAACACCTTGCCCTCGGAAAGACTGATACACTGTAATAGACAGACAAAGGCTTGTTAGGTACTTTGCTCTGACACTAGAGACACCACTGATGACAACGATCAGGTCTTTAGAAACTACGCAACTACGACATTTCCGTTCTAAAAAATCTAAACGATCAAAAATATAAGAACAAATAGACTGTTTACGCCATACAGAATGATATTATTGGTACAGTATTTGCATGCCTGTCCCATTCGACCTTTGCCTTTTTGTGTTCCTACCCCCAGCTCGCCTTCGATTATCAACAGATAATCGTCCGATAATCGTTACGCCGCGCGCACGCCAAACCCATTAAAAATATACAAATTCATGCAAATAGTGATAAAGTGATATTTAGGAGCAAGATGAAAAATTAAGATTGACATTAATCTGCAAATTTTAGTGTCTGTTCACAATCTATCGCTAGTTTGCAATGTTACGGTTACGCTGACATATTTAAAGAGATCCAGTCTTATTCTAGCCATCACTCGTAAAAATTACAATGAGGTGTTCAAGTTTCAAGTTTAAAATGAACAAACTTAAAAAAAATCTTTTTTTTATGTCACAAACCCTGAGATCAACTCTCCTTCCTTCTAACGTGACAGGACATCGTCAGAGATGGCGTAAGCAGCGATATGCAGCGAAACGATTGCACACCGACACGATTCGCTCTATGATTCTCATTAGTGCTCAGGATGTTGTCCGATTCAGTATTAAATCGAAACATAGGTGCCTGTCAGTGTTCTCGAAATGATTTATAAGATTTTATTTCCTCCATATTTTTTGATAGTTCGTCAAGTGGTAAGTGAAAATCTGTCCCGCCAGAATCCGCCGGACAATCAAGCCTTGCAAAATTACTGGTCGTCGCGTCGTCGTCGCTGTGAAAGCAGATTCGCGCCTTACAGCCATTCGCTGCTTATATGAAACATACATAGCTAAGATAAACAAATAAACTTTCTGAACATAGTATAGATGTACTGCGATTTCACTGTCGCGCAAAATAGCTAACAGTGCTAACTGTGCAGTTATACTTTATTGAAGTTCAGGAGAAAAAATATTTGACAAGTTCAATACAATGACTCATTGCAAACCGCATATTTCTACAATTAGGTACCTATCTACCGTACGGCATGCGCGTACATATCCAGCAGTGATTCGACTGTTGATGGAATGGAATGGATTGGATGGAATAACGTATACATGACAACAACGTCTAAGCCCCAAACTAAGCATTAGCTTCTGTTTTGGGTACTAAGCGAAGACACCACATATATATAACAACCAAGACTCGGTACCAGTATCAATATTCATCATATAAATATTGACCCGACCTGTTATGTCAACCATTCGAAATGGAGTATATTTGATGCAGTCACTAAAATGATAATGCGGTTAAATCAAACATAATAGCAATGTTCAATTGTACTTACCTATCCAAAAAAAGTTGTATTAAATTTTTTTTAACAGAATTGATTTTAATCTTGAATACCTACTTATTTCGTTCCTAAGACTGGAAATATACATAATACAATAAGTATCCATGTTCTTATACATACTAGTGGTCGAAGTTCGACCCGTATTTACTTTTCGAAACCACCAATAATACGTAGGTACATAGGTGAGAGTAAGTCAACTCAAACTGCGTCAAACGACAGACTATTAAACTCGTATGGTTGACAGTATTTGTAACACATATTAGGTATGTATATACATATTTTAACTTTTGGCGCTCGTTTCCATATAAACTTATGCCAAATCTTATTTCCTCCGTACCCGTAATAAGCTTTAAAAAGACTACAAAGTTTTCCCAATTAAGTGGTTTGATTCCCTCTTAAAATAGGTAACAGATTTTTAAAATATTTAAATATACAGTTTTTGCCTCATAAATCGAGCTCATGAATTTTAGCTTTTTGCACTTCTACTCCCATAGATATACCTATTCCACATAAACTTTTACAATGCCAAATCTCACACTCCTACATGCGCGTAGTATGCTTTTAAAAATGGGTCTAAACTTTTTCCTTCACGTATTTATATATAGATAGAAACGTGGATTTATATTATTATACTAGTACATTATACATTTAATTTAATATGCTCAGCAAACATTTACTACTATTATCAATAGATGCTATTATCATTTCATTTTTGTCTCCACAATCGAACGGGAATCGAATTTTGAACTTTACGTAGTAACTAAAATATATTTTTAGTAAGTTTTACTTTTCTGAAGAGTCTTATCCATCCGTTTTAGTGCTCTCGACTCAAGGACAGAGGGGAGTAACAACATAAATAAATTCTCGCTATACAAATTGATTTATTGCCGGTGATCGCATTTTCAATCTGCGGTAAATGTCCGTCACTTTTACATCGACACATTGAATGCGAAACTGAGAGCTTTTGCGAAGTTCAAGGGAAATTGTGTCAAATCTTTGCGTTATCGATGTCATGAAAATAGTTTTGTTAATCTCCCTTAATCGAAGCTTCTTATTTTTAAATCTACTAGATCGAGAAACCGGTCAAGTGTGAGTTAATCTCACGCACGAAGGGATGCCTACCAACCACACCATATATATGGTTATACGGATAAAAATAAAAACAAATAAAATTTATACTCAGTACCTATATAAGTACCTATTTACTTTTATCTAGGTACTAAATACCTACTATTTTAGAGTTTATTACATGCAACAATAAGAGTTTCATTTGACCTTAATAATGTAACATTCACATTTTCCGGACATGACTTAGTTAATGTTTAGTCGGGGCTGATGGTTTTAATGTTTTTACAGATAGATCCTAATATCCCATAACAGAAGGAAGCAGTACCTAATGTTACATAGGCTCTGATTGTTCCTCAGAAATATGGAACCTAAATATGCCATAAATTAGCATTATAGTAGATAATTTCTCAGAATATTCCATAATTACAATGATAGCTAGCTACTATTACTTGTTTGTCAACTATTTTGGTCCAGTTAGTATCTACTGAATTACAGTATCTACTCGACTATACTATTAAATATGTCATATTTACCCAGAAAACATAATAATAGATTTTATACGATAACAAAATTATATTCGGTTGAAGAATATGGAAAGCTTTTAAAAGTTAAGCTCTGTATCTTTCTTGCAAAACAATATTTAACATTATTTTAAACGAGCTGACGTCACAATACGCGGTGCGGTATTGCCCTCTCTGTCTAACAGGACATTTTAAACATTAATATCTTTGTTAATAATGATTTTTTTAAGCTATTGCATAGCTTCTATCGCGGGCCTTGAGCGCGGAGACCGAATGCAGAAATTCCGTAACGAAAAAAACCTCACGCTTCCCACTCCGACGGGCACGCCGCACGGAGAAAAATTTTTATAGCGCGATGTACGTTTTTTAAAACAGCGCCATCTATTATAATCTGTTGCACCTATTATTAATGAAGAAAGTCACGAAAAAATAGCGAAAGAAAATGAGTGAGTAATTTATATACATACATTTTATTATTATCACTAATGCAGTATTAATTTTGAATTGAAAATATAATACTGCTATAAAGATAACCTAAATTTTTGATATTAAAATGAGCGATATTAAAAGTAGCCCTCTTTTATACACACAAACACACACACGCGTATAGTTTAAATTCTCAATTTAGATTCTCAATATGTATATATATAAATTCATTCTTCATTATGTATATAACAGAAACCATCAAACCAAGCACGTGTACTATTCAGTACCTACCTATGTTTTTGGTGTATAGATAATGCACATGAATGCCGCGCAGAGAAAGTATATATGATATTATATCTATATAAATGTACATCGCGTGAAATTCGATAATCACTTCTTAATATTGTTATTTTTTTTTAAATGAATAATTTTGTTTTGGTGTGTCATTACACTATTTATACCTAATTATTTATACCTATTATTTACACCTACATATTTTCGTTTTATAGAGAAGAAAAGCGTAAAGAGCTAAAAAGAAAAAAAAAACTAATGCACGTCAAAGGGCATATTATCAGCGTCAGAAAGATTTGAAGAAAAATGAAGAAAAAATAATAAAAAAAAAAAAGAAATACCGTATAAATAAAATAAATAAATAATTATAATTGCATAAGTTGATACAAAATGCTATGCAATAGCTTTACCGCGGCAGTCCTCGAGTGCCACATTTATTTTTTTAACTATTTCACTTTTGTGAAATATTTAGAAAACTCTTTCATATTAACTAATTTATTATATTAATTAATTTTTTAAATAGTCAACTAGCCTATTGGAGGCCAAAAATTTGTACATGCTAACTTTTAAGTTTCATGCATGCAATTATTACTTAACACGTGTTGTTCAATTTCACAGAGAATTAATAATTTCAATTGTCTAGTAACAGCATGGTAGTTTACATAAACGAAGGAATCGGGTTTAATTTCCAACCTAGATTCAGATTAAAACCAAAAAAAACATAGGTACTAGGTGACGCGATGGTTTACAGTACGGAACTTTTACTACGCAAGTCCGACCCACACTTGACATGTTTTTTAAACTTGATGACAAATTTTTGCGGATCATTCATCTAGAACTAAATGTTGATTGTTGGTATTAGAACTTCTAGCTGTGATGGTTACCTGTAGTATACCTAGTAGGACAGTTAGGTTAAGTATACCTGTGACTGACTGACAAACATGCAATGAAACTTTATTATATTACTAGCGACCCGTCCCGGCTTCGCACGGGTAGCAGAGCATATAAGCCGTAGTATTTTTTCTGTCGAAGTGTCGTAGAACATGTGGATGGGATTTCATTACATTTAAATGTAACATAAATTCATGCTACGTGGAGTATTTTAAATGTATTTTATTTTCGATTCCGAAAATATTTGAAAAATCAAAGAACAAATACATAAAAACAAACTACAATATCTCTATGTATACCACATTGATAGCTTCTGCCTAATTTTACATCACGCGAGTCGCGTCGGTATAGGGCCCCGGCCGCCGCGGCGCCGCTCGGCCCAGCCGCTTATCGCGCTATAGTTTTTATTTGTCGATAACTCCGAAGATATTAATTTAATTTTATGGTGTAAAGGGCAATTATAATGTGCATGAAAGGTAAATAACGTATTTAATTTGATAAAGATTAATACTGTATCCGTATAAATTGTTTTGAAATTACCTCATCATATGACACCATTTTTTTAAACTTAAAAATAGGTAAGTAAGCTATCCGTAAAAGATAGACATATGCCACCGCGGACTTTTCTTTAGTCCTATAAAAGAGACACTCCATACATTATTTTGTTCTATCTCAAAAGGATTAGGCAGCGTTTTCGATGAAAGCTCCCAGCCGGCTTGATTTTTTCCCCGACTTCTTCGACAATAATCGTCATATTTCAACTAATATGCACAAAACATTAATAAATTGGACACGTAAACCTTTCTCTTGAATCTCTCTGTCCATTGGTGTCAATAATATGCCAACCCGTTTGGTACTTTTTGTTAATTGCGTTCAGACACATAGACGCGGTGGAGAACTTCATTTTATAAAATATAGTGATGATTTTAACTGTCATTGAGAAAGGCCCAGAGTAAATTCTATGTTTAGGGTTTAGGTTTTGAGATCGATAACATTGTTGGGATAGCTGCGTGTTTATTTGAAGTATGGTTTGTAGGTTTGTAGCTAATCATTAAATTCTGTTGACTATTATTCTAAGGCAAGCAGTGTTATTAGCATCTTCACTCTTACTTCAAAACACTATAGGTACCGCCGTAACGAATTCGGGTATGTGCACGGGAATAGTAAGCACAGGTTGTGTTTTTATATCTATACAACACGTGGTGGTGATGTTCTTCTTCTTAGTTATGGCGTTCTCTGCATTTAAAGCAATTTCGCTAGAGTCGAGTATTCTGTTCGTATTTTTAATAAAAAATAAGAATAGGCAGCGTAGGCAGGTTATTATGGAGCTTTTTCAAAATATTGCCAGGAACCACGACGTTCCACGTGCGCCATTTTAAAAAAACTCCGATATGCTATTAAATTGTAGCTTATATGAAACATTTGTATTTTTAACAAAGCGCCATCTATTGAATATTTACTCAAACCAGTCAACAGATATCGCCATTTGTAAGAATAGTTTGGAGCTAACAGATAAATGTGACTGTCAAATAATAGACAAATAATTTGCAATGAAAATACAAATAATTTGCAATAAATTAATATTGCGACTATAAATTGAGATGTAAGCTATCCTATCTTTTAAGTTGGATCAAATTGCACATGGTGTGCAAATCAGGTTTCAAATCGGTTCAGTAGTTTAGGAGTCCCTCGCGGACAAACATGTGACACGTAATTTTTATATATAAAGATTACAGTACAGCATCACATGAAAATATAGTTCCAGTTTACTTCCTCTAAATAAAATCTGTCTGCACCTTGATCCATAAAACTTCAACATTGTAAAAACTTTCTAAACGATCAAAGCTTATTCTGCGCTGCGGGTAATGAATTGGGACGAAAAGTCTCGTTGCAAACTTGAGTGTTTTATCTGCTGAAGACAAAGTTTCATTTTTTTTTCCTTATTTGTTCTTAATTTACTGTCTTATGTCAAAATATATCAAATATGTGATAATAATCATTTATTTAAATGACATGACTATAGCAGAATAATGAAAATTCCCCCGCTTTTGAATTACTTACAACAAATAGCGCTCATCAAATACAACACTTTTTGTTTCGGGACCGCATTGCGCAAATGCATAGTTTTCGAAAAAAAAGTCAACACAAAACTAGAAGGAGAAAACATCATTCCTTCTTCTCAACGTTTATCTATTATAATATTTATTAATAGGCTTTAGAAATTTTCGAACACCTTGTATATGAAATCGATTCGAGGTTTACGTATCAATTGCTTTCGATATACGTTGTGCTAATGTACAGAGTATTTACCAGGAATTCTTATCTTAACGAAGTAGTTTTTCTAGAAAGTCTAGGAAGAACTAAAGTTGTCGACATAGCCGAAGCGATCAGCAAGCTGAAGTGGCAATGGGCCGGTCACATTTGCCGTAGAACTGATAACCGACGGGGTAGACGAGTTCTCGAATGGAGGCCACGTACCGGAAAGCGAAGCGTTGGACGCCCCCCGGCCAGGTGGACAGATGACCTGAAGCACCATACCGGGGGTAGTAGGATGCGAAAGGCGGAGGACCGTGTGTGGTGGCGAGCCTTGGGAGAGGCCTATATCCTGCAATGGAGAGACACGGGCTGATGATGATGATGAACTAGTTTTTATTCGGTTATTAATTATTAATTTTTTTAAGTAATGTATACAACACCACAACGTCTAGGCCCCAAACTAAGCATTAGCTTGTATTTTGGGTACCAAGCAAAGACAACACATACATATAACAACCAAAACCCGGTACCAGTATCAATATTCAACATATAAACACTAACCCGACCTGGGATTCGAACCCGGGACCTCCAGCTTCGTAGGCAGGGTCGCTACCCACTAGGCTAAGCGGTCGTCACCTGTGATTAATGTATGAGTTCACTGTTCACTGAAGTGGTACAGCAACAATGCTAACTTGTAATGAGCTATTATTACGATTCCATTTAATTAGTCGTCATTGTTAGTGATTTTATCAACAGAATAGACGCTAGATACCTAAATATTATGGATTCAAGTATGAAATTTCCGTTTGATATGAGAAAAAAAAGAAATCGCAAATTATTAAGAACTGATTATTGACGACCGCTTAGCCTAGTGGGCAGCGACCCTGCCTGCGAAGCTGGAGGTCCCGGGTTCGAATCCCAGGTCGGGTCAGTATTTATATGATGAATATTAACACTGGCACCGGGTCTTGGTTGTTATATGTATGTGGTGTCTTCGCTTGGTACCCAAAATACAAGCTAATGCTTAGTTTGGGACTTAGGCGTTGTTGTGATTGTGTGTGTGTGTGTGTGTTGTGTATTAAGAAAAAAAAGTTCAATAAAAATAATTACCAACCATATTCTTATTTCCGCCATCTAATAAAGAAGTCATGAATATAGGAAAATATCGCCTTTGCGATAGAACTCTGCAGGTCTCAACAAAGTTCGTAAAGGCGATTTGTACTAGGTATTCGAAGCGAAATTTTTTCACATAAAGAAAGTTGTCCAAATTGCAGTGATTTGGAGAGTTCAGATGGTGACAGAAGATTTCAAAGTGTGATTCCTGTAGCACTCTTACGTTAAGTATCGTAATGGTGAATATCGAAAATTTTACAAGATGGTCCATTTTTTTTGTATTTATAGGAATAGATATTTTTATTCAAGAGAAAAAAAATGATTTTTTTAGAGACGTAATTATAGAGATATAAAAATATAGCTTGAAGCGTTTACAGGAATGTGTACCTACTGGAATATTTCCATACAAACGGCGTTAACAATTGCATCCCACTAAACCTTAACCAATTGAAGCAAAAAAATTATATGGTATTCAGATTAGATCGGTTCAACGGCATTTTTTTTTGCATAACTTGTTACGAAATTACTTTTAGTTTCATGATTTGTGAAAAATAAAGCAATTTCGACAAACAAACACGCGCACTAAGGTTTTTTCTTTCGATGTATCAAAATAATTCAAATAAAAAAACAGATGAACGTAGCTTTTGCTGAAATAAATAGGTAGGTACCAAATATTTTTTGTGGCAATCGGTTAAGGTTTAGTATATTGCAACCGTTTACGCTGTTTGTATGGAAATTCGCAAGTACACAATCCTCTTAATGTGACTAGTTTAATCCATACATAAAATAAAAAATAATAATTAAATACTCCAGATCTATATATATTTTCATAAAAATATTCAAATATAATATCTCATTTTTTGATGAATGTCCATTAGGCGCAAATACGTCAATATTGTAGGTATGCTGACGTCAAACGATGCTGCTAATTCTGCAGTAACTTGAGATGAATCAGTAGCAAAGTTCAATATCGTTTTGACATTTTGTATTTTGGATAATTTAAATTGAGTGACATATTAATGCAATCACCATAAAATGACGACCGCTTAGCCTATCTAGTGGACAGCGACCCTGCCTGCGAAGCTGGAGGTCCCGGGTTCGAATCCCAGGTCGGGTCAGTATTTATATGATGAATATTAATACTGGCACCCGGTCTTGATTGTTGTATGTATGTGGTGTCTTCGCTTGGTACCCAAAATACAAGCTAATGCTTAGTTTGGGACCTAGACGTTGTTGTGATTGTGTGTGTTATTATTATTATTATTGTATAAAAGTATGAATTGAATGGAAGCCTTCTGCGTTCACCGTCTAACCACTCATACTCTGGCCAAAGTGCTTACTTGGAGCGCGGTTTCGAGTAAGTTATCTTCGGTACCTATTAACGCCACCATTTTACGCCAACAAATATCTTTTTTTCTTCGTAGCTTTGCATATATATCAAATCTATTAGACACACGTAAACTTCTGTGACATTTTAATACCTTTTTTTTAAATTAACTTAGCCTTTTTTGTCTGCTCTCCCGACGCTCGAGGTAGTGATGGCCGAGAAGCATCCTCTGCCCCACTTGTGTCGCCTATTTGATGTTCTACTTATAGAATCTGAACATACTTTGCTCTAGTTAGCTGGTGCAAGATTGCGAGTTTCAGTCCACGAGGTCCGCGAGGTCCCTGCGCGGCGGTAAGTATTCATCGCCGCGAAATTGCGTTTAACATTTTCGATACCATGAACTGACATTTCTGACTCTATTAAAACCAAACGCTGCTGTCAAATTTATTTACTCTATTGCAATCACGAAATCAAACAAACCAGTGTAAACATAGCGAATGTAATAAAATACAATTGACATAGGTAGGATGTTACTTAACCGTAAATAAACATTAAAAGTGGGGAGATTCTGCGTAACATTTACACAGAAGAATAAACATAATACTTAATTGAGTTCGTCTTGTGATCTGGATACATTGCCATCGAAATGTCATGAATGAGTAACGACAGAGATTCTGAATCTTTTATGAGCTGCGTCTTTTTCATATACGTTTATATACGAATGGACTGTCTTTCGAAAACGTACCTATTGAAATACGTATCTTCGTTCGTATAGAATATTTCTACAAGTTGCAGTAACTTATAATGCTATTAATTAAAGAAAATTGTTAATGGCCGAAGAACATTTCTATGATCGACTGTGGTCAGCCGTCTTTTTACAGAAACGAACGGTTTTTTTTGTCAATAACCACTTTACTGTGTTCTATGCAACTTTCAAATATAAATAAAATGACGACCGCTTAGCCTAGTGGGTAGCGACCCTTCCTACGAAGCTGGAGGTCCCGGTTTGAATCTCATGTCGTATTTATATAGGGTCAGTATTTACATGATGAATATTGATACGGGTACCGGGTTATAGTTGTTATATGTATGTGTTGTCTTCGCTTGGTACCCAAAACACAAGCTAATGCTTAATTTGGGGCCAAGACGTTGTTGTGGTGTAGACGTTATTATTATTATTATATAAATAAAATCGTGATTGAACCATAGATTCAACATATGGATAATGTTAGAGGTGCATAAATTTGACGGTTACAACGCGTTACAATCGTAGAGATGTGACGTGTCACATCCCTACGATTGAACCGGAGTAAAAATAAATAAATAGGTATCTCATGAATGTAAGTTCTTTATGGTTATGTAAAGTAATGTCCTTCTTTTTGTAGTCAGTACATATATTGTATATGCATACCTACAGCTTACAACCGAATAACTAAAGACTTTTCTTACTAAGCTCGGCGAAATTTCGAAAAAGTTTTTGAATTTTGGTACCGAATTAGGAATGAAAACTTGTCATGTGTTTATATGTTATGAAAGCATATCTTGAGACAATAACAAATGTTATATTTACCAAATATCATTACCGTTTTTGTTGTTATATTTTTATGTAAACCAAACAACAACAGGAAAAAGTGCGTTTCATATTCGACAGTAATAAGCAATACTGTTTACCCATATGAGGAACATGTGCTCGCGAGTTTCGCTTCGGGGAAGGAATGAAATTATTTCCATTTACAATAAGTACTGGTAAACTAAGTATCTAGATGGGTTAAATCTTGTGTATGTCATACACAGAATCCGTTGAGTTAAATTCAGATAAGTACATCATTTGAACACCTAACTGAGCAAAGAAGGTTGGAGTACCTAATTTATTTGGGACAGTGCTATATTTCATTAAATTAGATAATTTAGCCATAGAAATAGGAGTTAGGTCTTGGCCGATATGTTACCCTAAATGTCCGATGTTGGAGAATATAAAGATGTACCGGTATGTGTACATTTATCGATTTCGTTTGTGTAGGACCGTAATATTTTGGTATTTTTATAATGTTCCGACATTCACCGGCGCATGTTAATACACACAGTGCATGTCGTAATAGCCCTGTGACGGCGAGTCCGATTCTTGTTTAGAAGATCGTGGTTCATATCCTAAGATATACCATTGATTTATTTTTTACTTATGTACATAATTACCACTTAATCCGTTTCTCGGATGGCACGTTAAGCGGTCGGTCTCGGTTGTTCTCATCAGACTGCAATCCTTAAAATCCACTAACCGCACTGGAGCAGTGTGGGAGCTTAAGCTCCAAGCATCCTCATTCTGAGGAGAGGTTTAAACCCTTTCAGTGGGGTATAATGGGCTGGTGGTATGTTGACTCACATGACGCCTCCGCCGTGACTATGCCATAAAGACGAACTCAATGATAGACGAAACCTAGGAGTTCTTATTTCAGTATTGTACTGACTATATTTTACGTACAATCAAGCCACATAGAGAGTTCTTACTTAAAAGTGCATTACTAGTAGGTAATTGTAGAAAATTCGTGTTGTTTGCATTCATACAAACCTGTTATTTAGGTACTAACATGTCATTAGAAGCTTCGAATGAATGGGTGTGATTAGAACTACCTATTAATGAATTCTTACTTTGCTAATGGACTGCTTTGCTTTGATATTTCTTTGAATTAGGGACATTCTATAACTGTTTCACATTATGTATAAACCTATTATAAATTAAAAATTATAAAAATGTCAAAACGCTGGAAAACTGGATATTATTTTTATTAATTTTGTATATTTGTAGTATGTATTGTAATGTACTGTACATATGTAACATTATGTAAAGATTCATACAAATTATTTTCTCTCTTTTACAATTTCATACTATCAGCCCCTTGAGGTCCACCACAGGGGCTTAGGCCTCCCCTCGGAAGGAGGAGGCTCGAAGCTTAATCCACCATGCTGCTCCAGTGCGGGTTGGTGGCTATTAACGACTGCCATTTATTGATGGTAACCGAAACCGACGGCTTAATGTGATCTTCAAGGCACAGCGTCAGTGATAGTTTACGTACATAAGTTAGAAACAGCTCATTGATACATGCGCTAGGATTCTAACCACGGACTTCTAAACTAGAAACGGGCTTGCTACCACTAAACTATCTTGGCTATTTTACAATAAGTCAATTCAAATAAATGTTTACTCTTTCTTTACAGAAAATAACTGCATTTTAAATTTTTAGGGTTCCGTATTTAAAAAAAAAACGGGATCCTTATAAGATTACTTTGCTGTCCGTCTGTCTGTCAAGACCCTTTATCTCGGGAACGAGTGTCGAGATCAAATCTAAACCATATACTCAGGTCTACAGTCCTTTGAACTTTTGAAAAATTAAACTTCTAAGTTAAAGTAAAAAAAAAAACGGCCGTTTAAGCCGCAAAAAACGTATATTTCGACACTCTCAAGGGATTAAAAATTTAAAGGGTACTTTCCGTTGACTTAAAACTATGAAATTTGGCAAGTAATGCCGTCTTATACTACACCTATAAGGAAAAATCTGAAAACTATACATTTGTTATTAAATCAAAAAATATAGTATTTATTTAAAAAAAGCGTATCTAATCAATCATTGAGGTTAAGCTACTGCATGCGCTTCTTGTACGAGTCCAACTCGCACTTGACCGGCTTTTTCCTAATTTGCAACATTTGAAATAGCATATTTGCTATTTCAATTAAATTCGTTTCAGTTACGTATAATTCACTCTTTGAAGCTACTTTGTATGTTAGAAAGAAAGCTATTAAGTTTATTCCTTGTTTTACAAGTGACAAAATTAACGAATAAGTACACTTCCCGATTGTTGTTACTATCATAACCAAAATTCTTGTATGATCACTCTGACACGTAGAACTATTTTATTTCTTCTGTAAATTATCTCTAGACACATAAACAAGTTATACAAGCATAGAATAAACACAATTTTATGTAAATATATTTTTGAGACAACGATCGATTGCTACCATCTCGAGGACCCGCCATCGCTGTAATAGCATCGAAAGTCGTAAATATTTGATAACTTTGCAGACAATGTCTAAAAGGGTAAGCATTATGGGATTGTTCCATTAAGAAAGAACTCTGATCGAAATTCGGCATTTCATCAAATATTTAAACTACTTTATCAAGTTGAAAATTCTTTTAAATGAACCATTTAAAAGTAATAAATATTCTATTGCCCTTCGAAGAAATTTCTCTGTGAACGAGAAATAATTTTCGCTCGCTTGTGTGTTATCCAAACGTGTTATATATCTGTAATTGTAATTTGTAACTAAAATCTTAAATATCACAATAATAATAATGAACTTAAAGTCTGTAGTAAGTAATAAGAATCAGGAGCCTTAGACCTGAAAAATCCTTTTTCAGTAAGAGTGTTACTAAGGAAAAATTCTTGCATATTCTACCGCTTAGGACGTGAATAGATAATATCGATCCGTGTAAAAATTTGTCATTTTTGAAAATGAAGCGTGAAAATTGATGTTTGGCCTTTGGGTCAGAAACCAAATACCTATGTCGGAGCTCCTGATTTTTATAAATTTAACCCTTCAAAGATATGAATGAACCTAGGAACACGCGGACGTAGTATCTCGCCCTGACTACTAATGTACTACTAATCTGTCAACTGGTTATATAAGTGCACGTCAGCTTGAACAGTTTCATAACATAGTTATGTTTACTTGACTGATCGCCAGTATGCTATGCCGTTCCGTCCACCTTTCCGTTCCGTTTCGTTAACCTTTTGGTTAGAAATTAAAAATGATATGTATGAATGTTTCGTTTAATACACACGAGCGAAGCCACGGACAGCCGCTAGTAGTTAATAAAATAAATATTGATATATTCGTATGCAAATAAATGAAACAAAACCACAACTATCATGAATTTCGGAAACAATTAATATGAATTATTAGTGTAATCTGTAGAGTTTTTCCCTGAAAGTTTTTCCGCCCTATACCGGTCCCGAGAATCCCATAAAAATACGTATGAACTGAAAGCACCGGGAAAGAGGGAAATGCACAATACGGAGGGAATGACTCGCGTCGACGGCCGCGGCGCCTCCCAGGTGCTCGCGGTATATTTTATTATTTACAAACACATTTGCCGCAACGTTTGTTCCGTCTACTTTGATTTTTGCATGTAACGACTTGGTTCTATGAATTTTAGTATCAACGAATAACTTTGCAACGTCAAAATTAAAGATAGCAGCCGATGGTTAGACTGCATCTGTGTAATGTGTAATTTTTAAGACTTATCTATTATACGAATCTATGGTGATTATATGTTTATTAAGCCACTTTGCGTTTTGTGTGAGTTTGATTCATTGGTTCTATTATTTCCGATTTGTTTAAAGTTTACTCTACTGTGATAATTGTAGCGACGTAATGGTGAGTGATGCGGCGGAATGGGACTGCAGCCCAATTTAACCTCCTAAACGCTGACAGTCTGTTACGTCCATAAAATACTAAGTACAATGCTTAAATATTTCATTTATTATTATTTTGCAAATACGCCTAAGGACCGTCTGACACAATATCCAATTATATACCTACTACCACCACAATCATGGATAATAATTTATTATATTGCACGAGAATTGAAATAGGAACTGCGCTTCTAAAATAGTAATCTAGTGATTACAAATGTTTTTATATTACCTTAAAGTAATATTATAATTTTCTAATCGGGTTATACAATAAATTTATTTGCAGTTTATAATAATAATTATTATTAGCTTAAGTTAGTTAATATAACGAATTCTGAGTAAAAAGAAATGTCCTCCATGTCCAGGGGTGAAGTTTCGCCAGATTAATTCTCTTGATAAAATTTCACGGTTCAAGAAATCCAACTACCGGTTCTTGGGGCGATGAACGATACTGATTACGTTTCCAGTGCCATACACTTATACATTTTCAGAAGCGACATCTTGAGAACGCGTCGCTATGCGCTTGAGACAAAAAAATCTATTTATTTTTTAATTCTTTTAAACGTTTTTGTCATTGAAAATGACTATCATATCCATTTCACGGGAGACGCACTTTTGACCATAACTCCGAGGGTATGAAGTCTAGCTAAGATTTTAAGGTTTTAAAAGATTAAAAATTTAGTTGTGCATTCTATGACATCAACATTTTGGAAATCGGTTAAGTAGTTTTTGAAAAAAATTGGAAAATGTGAAAAAATTGGGATTTTTTCGGAATTTTTTTTTACTAAATCAAAAATATTTCAAGAACGGGAACCGATATCGAAAATTTAAAAAAATAGTATCTTGGCCATTAACGTAGCTACGTTAACGTAGATTGGTTGGTAATTGTAAGAGAAATTATTTCCGAAAGATGAGATTTTTTGGTCGATCGCTTGTGTTTGTGGATATAAGTTACTATATTTCAGAGGGTATTCGTCGGATCGCTTCAAAGTGTTATACCAAAGATTAGAAGGCGTCGGTAGCTACAGTTTGAGACCAAAATTTTGGAAATCGGTTGGAAATCGAACAAGAAATTTGACATCATATGTTAGATTTTATGGACGATCGGGAACTTGTTAACATTACGGTCATCGCCTTTCGACCTGTATTCGTTCGAATGTTTAATTATCGAGTTCAGAACGTTTAAGGATATCAGAGGCTGCAGTTTAAAACCTAAATGTTTCAAATACGTTGAACTAGCGACCCGCCCCGGCTTCGCACGGGTAGCAGAGAATTTTTTCATTGATTTATTTCTGAGTTTAAAGAGTTGAATGCCACGTTTTCGTGACAATGCAACTTTTTCGTGGCAATAAAATAAAATGATCTGTGAAAATCGGGTTTGGGTAGGTTCATTTTCAATGAAACCGATGGTTGCGGGGACTGCAAGATTTTTTAAAGTGATGTGTGTGTAATTTATATATTTTTTTTGTAATTAGAATATGTATAGGTATATATTTTCAAAGTTTTATAATTTATTTATATGCAGTGGCTTAGAAATGATTTAAAGTTATGGAAAAGTCAAACAGTAATTTCTGTAAAAATTGTTGCACAAAATTATTAAAGATTTTATTTTTATTAACATTTACACAAATCATTTAAAATTAATCAGTGATTTCAAAAAGATTTTTTAATAGTGGTGAAAGATGTGATTGTTTTTTACTGTTTTTAATTCGCACGAAAAAGTGACAGCGAAAAAAAGAAATAAATTTTAAGCGATCAATGTAAATTAAAGAAAACTTCATTTTTAAATCAATTAATTGATGGAGACATTAAAAATAACTTTTGAATGTAGTCAAATCTTTATAACGCAATAACAGTATTGAAGATTTGTTGAAAGGTAATTTAGCACTGATTTGTAAAGATTCTAAACTTCTGTTATGGAAAATATATTTGTTTATGTGACACTGTTTATGTAACATTCAGATTTTTTACGGTAATTATAAATTGTAATACTTTAAGAACTGTGAACCAATTATTATTATAAAGTCAATTTGACTTCTTAATTTAAAGCACTCAACACTAATACGAATTTCCGACTTCAAGTTTATTATTTGGTTACAACCGATAAAGTAAGATTTTGATTTAAAAAAAATTTACTTGTCTGATAGATTATTAAATCTTCGTTCGTTACCTCGCGTTATGGCGGCGGCAGGCGACGTACTGCTCCCTGGAGACATCCTTGCAGGCTTCGCTCCTGAATACCTACTGCCTATAGAGTTTGACGTGAAAATGTTACAAATGAAAATATTACTTTGTAAAACTACTGTAATTATTATACTTATTATGTCTGTCAAACAGATTGGGAAGGAACCAATGTAAAGTAAATAATACTCTATGGAATATGACATTTTGTAGTGGGGTAGTGCTGCTTATATCAACAGTAAAAATATTACAGATGCATCTACAGAAAAGGGTTCTTCCCGCTATATATAAATAAGCCCTAAATATTTATTAGGTATAAATTCAAAGAAATTAATATAACGACAGTATATTCAAATATGAAAATATTTTTTAATGAAAATTACACTAAATTTAAAAATAATGGTGATATACAAAATGTTAATACCTACTAGCAATAAACATAAACTCATAGTACGCACCCACTTCTAAGCTCCAGAAAATAAATAATTAATTCTTAGGTAAAATTTTACAATAAACTTTCAAGCAGTATTATTGTGACGTATATCTGTAGTAGCACGTCGACATGGCATCGAACTTACTCGACATGTTCCTACGGCTATTCAATGAAACAGAAAAAAACAGAGAAGGAAATGGAGTCCAGGAATTCAAAAATTAATTTCACATTTGGATTAGACGCCGCGGCGCCAACATTCCAAGCGAAATTATTCGGCTTTCCAACGGCTTTTTATTATTTTTTAGACGTCAGCACCGACGCCTAGACGTTCGCACGCACGTGCGTGAAAATTCTCACGCTAAAATAGCTAGGAAATATTAAATGAAATTATTCGAAAAGTGGAATGTTCGTGACGTGTGGATCAGTGGAGGGGAGTAAGGGTATAAAAGCGATGATGAGAAGTCGAACGGGACAGTTTTTGTGAATAAGTCAAGTGCGAATAACTGCGAAGTGTGGAGTGAGATAACGGCATAATTTGTGTTCGGTATTATTTGTTTGTAAGTTATTTTGTGATTTCGTCTTATAATAAAATAAAGTTAAATAAAATTAGTCTTTTTGTGCATCCTTAATATCCGGACTAGTAGCCCGTAACATTACTAATAAATAAAGTCCAGCTTTATGACGTTCAAAATTGACAGCAAATTGTCCTACTTGAAACTAAATGGATTTAATCATTAATGATTTTAGTTTTTGCAGTTTTTAGTTTAATAAAACCGGCTAAGTGCGAATCGGACTCGCATACGAAGGGTTCCGTACCACCATACAATATAAAAAAAAACGAGCGCGACGTTAATCGAACTTAACCATTAATCGTTGTCATTGTGTAATTTAAGAATTATTTTATAAACCTATTCCATTTTTATTCCTCATTAGTTATTTAGAAGACTCGATCCTCTCTGGCTAATCCGAAAAGTAATAACACGAGTGCACTGATAGCTAGAGACAATTTTTATTACTTATTTTGTTACAGTGAACCTTTGACTTTTAGCATCGATTGTGAAGAGAATAAGCTCTGCAAAGGAATGCAAATAAAACGCTATCAGTCATTTTTAATGGAATTTTTACAAAATTTTTACTTTTAAAAGTACATTTTATAAGTTAATCTATTACTTGTTAAATAATACGGTGTAGTTAGCTGTGGCAGTTGTCTTTTAACTACGTTATATACATATACTCATATCATAAATTTTTTCCACATATCCATTAACAACGGTTTAGCTGGTAGAGGGTGGGGGACACACATGACTTTTACAAAAATTAGAACTTCAGGAGTGCATATCTCAACTGTTTACTGAAATTTAAAAAAAATTTGAAACCTTGATATCATTTTTTAAGACCTTTCGTTTGGTACATCTCCCGTTAATACGATAATTTTTTTTTTGTTTTTCAGTTGCATGTATGGCAACCTATCCCAAAAAAAGTTTTTTTCTTAATCTCACTACGTCATTGTGAAGCAGTTCATAGATTACACCTACCTTTCTAATTTCATTTATATAATTCTAATAGTTTCCAAGAAAAACCACAGTCAGAAAAACAAACGAGCGGACAGACGGACTTTCGGTTCTTTTTTTGCCATTTGGCTACGAAACCCTATAAACGGAATAAAGAACAATATTATATAGTTGTTGGAGTATGGAAAGTGAATATTAGGTAATCTCTGTATGTACATCGTATCTGTATCCTTTTTAATTCTTATTTCAAAGTCTCAAAATATAAATAGAAACTATCCCAATATAAACGTACTTCACTCAGTTACTCAGTTGCCACAACTAGATATATACCCAAACGTGACGAAAGAAATTTCTGATTTTTAGTATACCTAGTTTTAAATACCCTCTATTTATTGTCTAACTACTTGTGTTATTCCCTCCGAAAATATTTTTGTTGTAAAAACAAAAAAGTGAATTATGAATTAGTTTTAGTTCTGGTTGAGGAGACAGTAGTAAGACAGACAGTAAAGCAAAAATCGTAGAAATATTATTTTTCAAATTATAGTACCTTTTGAATTATAAATAATTTAAAATGACAAAATTACGTGTTAGGTATATTTAACTGGAACGAAATACTCCTGAATAATAGATCAAACAAACGTTAGAATATAAGTTTAGAAAATAATTAAACAGAATTTATTTACCTACAAAGAATTGTATTTAATTCAATTTTATCTTTAAAGTTAAAAAATATACAGTTCTAAATTATACAATACAAATAAACAATTCGTCAGAGATAACTGTAGAAACGTTTATCTTAGATAACAGAATCATGAAGACGGAGCATCTGATAATTCGAAACGATTGAAAACTTGAGCCAAATGACAGACCTGGAGATTAGACAGCCTTTACTACTTTGATAAACTAATATAAAAATATTATTTAGTTGAGATGCATTAACTTTCTTATTAGGTAACTAGGTAACTGTCACACGTTAGGTAAATAGTTAATTTTAAGTTAATCTAAATAGTTAATCATCTGAAATGTGACTGTAATCATTTAAATAAAGTTAAAAAAAATCATGATAAAATACATACAATCAAAACAAGGAAAATAGTTCTTATAAATTGAACATAGCTTTTAATACGTCGTCGAACCACAAACTGCGCGCTTAAAGATAACCCGGTCCCGGAACTGTTTTGCGAACGAGATCTTACTGAACTGTCTACCGTTTTGGGGTTGAAATTATTGAGCAGTTTTCGTATAAGTCTAAATTAGAAGAGAATCAATTTGTGAACTGTCTATGTAAGTCATTGTTAAGGGGAGAACTCATATGCAAACCAGTAAAACGATCGAACCTTAAGTAGGTACAAAAGACAGCATGCTTGACGACCGAGGTATGAGTGTTCGAATAGAGACAGTACAATGAAGACGACAGATATATTCTGTGACGACGAATATAGTTCTCATACAGTCAAGACGTGTGCAATGTTGTTGGAATCAAAATTATTACTTAGCTGTATGTTTAGCGAAATAAACAAGTGAGGAGTCAATGTGGAAGCTTAAATACACGGAAAATGTGAGGGCATCAAGATGAATTAAATTATTGACAAATACTTAATTAAATTATATTAATACCTGGGACATCCCACGCAGCACCACTTAGTCCCAAACCAAAGTACTTGGAGCGCGAGCCCTGTGTAAGTCATCTTCGGTGATAAAGCCGGTTTATTAATATAATGTCGACATCGCATAGTTAAGAACAAATATAAATTTTTTCGTAGCTTTGATATAAATAAAATCTATTAAACACACGTAAACTTCTGTGACATTTTAATACCTTTTTTAGTGTTTCGAACTTTAAAAGGAAAAACGGAACCGTTATAGGATCACTTTGTTGTCCGTCTGTCTGTCTGTCTGTTAAGACTATTTTTCTCAGAAACACGTGGAAGTATCAAGCTGAAATTTATGTCAAATACTTAGGTCTACTGGCCCTTGGAGCTCTGAAAAAATCAAACTTCTAAGTAAACGCAATTAAAAGATACAACCGCTTATGCTGCAAATTTTCTACACTCGCAAGGGAATCGAAACCTACAGGGTACTTACCGTAAACTCAGAATCTTGAAATTTGGTACGTAGCAACGTCTTATAGCACAGATAAAGGAAAAATTGCGAAAAGCATAAATTTTTAGTTACATCATATAATAAATAATATTTTTAACAATTTTCAATTCACTACTTCTTCCCACTTGTGTCGCCTATTTATCGCGAAGATATTTTACTTAATAATATATACAGACACGGAACAAATACACACGTTCGTGCACCGAAATATTTGTCCCGGACGGGAAACGAACCCAGATATTACATGGATAAAAAAGGAAATTGCATAAGTTTAACTTTAATCTCGTCCTCTTACCCACGACCACTTAACAGACGAATGTACTGTAAACTTGCATAGAAGCTGTAATGAGTTCTAGCGACGACTCGTTAATTATTATTCACGCTTTACCCGCTTTTTTGCTTATCCGGGTGCCCGTTTTCCAGTTTTGTAATGGAAAAACTTTTTTTAACTGCCGAAATCTCGAGGACCTCCCATAAATAACTGTTACTACAAGCTGTTACGCACGGACGAAACTTTAGCGTTTCTTCACAGATTGGTGTGGGGTCACCCTGCACGTAGGTAATTATTTAACGCGGTACAAGCAATAAAGCACTTCACTACCAACAGAGGGGTGACGAGCACAACTTTCTTGACGCTGTATACATTTAAGTGGAGTCATCTAGTTACGTTGCCGTATCTTATGGAATCACTTATACGTGACTCAAGTATACAACTTAAAAGGCTCCGAAAAGACTATTTCTTTTAGCTTATCAAAAAGCTATCAAATCGTTTGAGACCTCTAGTTTGATTCCAGAAAACACGATAAAAAATAAGTGACGACGAAATTTTATTAATGGACGTTTTCTGGAAGCCAACGGAAAGAATTTATAGAGTTTAATTTATTCTGTTTTCTCATTGAAATAATATTACTCTTATATGACGATCGACATAACTTCTGTCCATTTGCTGTCCCATAAATTCAGTATAAAATTTGTTGTGTTATGTTGATACATTTGTATGGAAATTAATGTCGCCGGTAGCCTCTGGATAGTTAGATTGGCAAATGTATGTATATTATTCCGTTTTTCATATAATAATGGCACAATAAGAACGTTACCGTCGTATATAGTGGCACTTATATACATATAATAATAATAGTACTTGTGACATTCCACACAGCGCCATCTAGTCCCAAAATAAGCAAGACTTCTATTATGGGTACCAGACAACCGATATATATATTTTTATATTCTTTATAATATATACATATATAGACATTTCACTTCCAGACACGGAACAAATTGACATGTGCATGAAACACAAAAATGTGTCCCGGGCGGGAATCGAACCCGTGACCCTTAGCTCCGCAGTTAGGTTAACCACTCGGCCAATCGGTCAGTCAAAAACATATTAAAATTTTAAGCTTAGTTAGAAACCACATAGCATTACGATGTCTTGCTTGCTGAAGCGCCGCATCACGTGTGCCTGATGTTGCGGGGCGTTGCGGTGTGTCGCGGAGGACACAGTCACGTCACGTAGCGTTTTATAACCGGCTGAGATAGTAAGTCCACGCAGATGAAGTCATGGACACAGCTAGTCGTAAATATTTATTGGGAGTTGATTATATATTAATTTATATCGAAATTATTTCAGCTTGACTTGTTTAACATTTTTGTTCCAGCTCAGCACCCTGAAAATATAGTTTGAAAAATATTGGAAATCTCAGTCTTATCACATACAATTTTCAACCTACTGAAAATCACGTTAAACTATTAGGATTATGAAGTTATATGACAATTCGTCACAAAAATTAGCGGAACTGTGCAACTATGGTCATGAAAGCTTCAACGTTCTTGTCTACTGCTCTGTAACTGTAAACTAATAAGAGCGTTATAGTAGATGGTATAGAAATAGCTTTTTAGATAGTTTCCTTTGGGAGTTTTTCCACTTGCCGGCATGGGGACGGCACTGCTGCCGGGGAAGCAAAAATTTGTAAAATATATGACATTTTTTTCTACTTGCCGGCGGCGGCGACACGGCACGGTGACAGCATGAGTCCCACCGCTGTCGTTGCCGGCGTCGGCGACAGCAACCTTCCCTTCAGCGCTCGACGCCGACCGCAAAATTGGTAGCCGTTTGCGTGTGTGTACGCGGAGCATATAGGGAAGGTTGACGTGTCGGGCTCAGTGGGAAACCGAACATCGGTACCGTGCCTTGCCCTCGAATGGAAAAACGCCCTTTCAGAGCAACATTTTATATGCAGTGATCGATTATAACAAATAAAATCTTAATCCCTTCCCATAGTAATTTTTTTCTATATTTTTATTATTTTAGGCATATTCAAGCAGATGGTAGATTTAGATAGATGTCATAGGTTGAGTAATAATGAAACTCACAAATAATCTGTTATACTTAAGTCATATAGTTCCCTAACATTTAATACCTACGTATCCAATCTGTTGGGTTCACTCTCCATAATCTATGATTTTCATATAGAAATGGCGGCCAAAGGCAAAAACTTGTTTTGTTTCATTTTAGTTGGTGGTTCGCTTACTTAGCGATGATAAGTTAAGCTACTATATTTTTCTTAGAAGTTGATTCATTTTTGTACGTTTTTAACACGCAAGACGGCATTTTTGAATTGTTGTTTAGTTGTGGTTTAGTACACTATCGGCACGTAATCACGACGAGTGTAAGCGAGTAACTGAATGAGTTGTTGCCGGTCGGCTACAAAGCATTGCGCAAACGTCTGGATCGTGGTGTCGTTTCTCTACGTTTTATTTTAGTGGTTCCGATACACATCTGAATTGTAATCAATTTGAGCAAACTCTTTAGTAATAACGCCTTAATTTCTTTATTAGTACGAGTATTCAGAAAATTGAGAATATTATACATGTAACAAAGGTTTTGTATGCAAACACTATTACATATAGCAATACATTTTTTTATATTATAGAGCATGAAGCTATTTAGTACATTACACCAGAAATATTCCATCCGCTCGGAGGATAATTTTGAAGCAATCTTCATGTAATTTACAAGTAAATGAAACGCTTGTTCGGGCTTCAGAAGGTAAGGAATCTTGTTAATTAATAAAACACGAAAACTCCTATTTCGTAATTTACCGTGAATATGTTTAATTATTGTTTAAGTTACTCGCATCCTATATTACATGTTTTATTGTACATGTACATTCTATTACTTAACCCGATTTGAATTATTGGATTTATTTATGTACACAAATAACGTAGGTACCTACATATGTTCAACGATAAAAAGTTTTGTGCAAATCTTGTAACCCAGTTTTATATCAACTTCTTTTTGCTAAATCAGTATTTCATTTATTTAAATGTGAAAATTATATTAAAATCGGTTCGTGTTTCTTGACTTTTATGTGTATTATGCATAAAAATACGAATTGGCTTAGAAGCCCTCTTCTACGCTTACCGTCTAACCGCTCATACTCTAGCTAGCTAGTGTATACCCGTTTCGAGATGGCGAGTTTCAGTCCACAGTCCAAGTTTAGTCCGCGAGCTCCCCGTGCGCCGGGCTTCAATCTCGCGAAATTGCGTTTAACAGTTTCGATAATATGAAGTGACGTTTCTGACTGTTAAAACCAAAAGCTGCTGTCAAGTTTATTTATTCCATGGTTTTACGTGTCCAAAAAAAATGTTTATGTGTATTTTGGGTTCAGAGAGTATTAATTACAATTAATTACAATAAAATTCTCAAGAATATTTACAGACATCACTATGTTTCAGTGGAAGCTGTAGATATGGTAAGGTATTATAATCTATCTATGTAGCTATTATAATTATAGTAAGTAGCTATTATAATAATCATCCAGGATGGAGCGTCCCATACTTCAAAACGTGAGCAAAATATCAAACTCATTGATAAAACCATAAAATTGACTAGAAGCCCTCTTCTGCGTTTACCGTCTAACCACTCACACACCAGCTAGCTGGTGCAAGATGGCGAATTTCAGTCCGAGAGGTCTCCGCGCCGGTATTCACCCCCGCGAAATCGCAATTGACAGTTTCAACACTATGAAGTGACATTTCTGACTTTATTAAAATTGATTTACTCTATTGATTAGACAGACCATACGTCATTACCATTCTTTTAAACAAACATTTTGTAAAATTACATAAATTTCAGAATCTTTATTTCTTTTCCTGATCAAATTTCAGACATAGGTCTGAAAGTCCTATTTCACAGCGAATGTTTCAAAACGACTAGTTTATATTTAGTCTGTGTGTATATTTATTGCTTACAATTTTGTTGTCACAACGCAGTATATTAACATCCATGATTAGAAGGTAGTTTGAATCAATAGTTTCAGCATTTATTCACTTTGATATCATTTTCACATATTTAGGAGGTAGTTAGAATCAGGTATTCAAGTATCGTACGGTTCTAGAATAATAAATATGAGGTCTCCTTAGTTTAAGTATCCGTCTTGATGTGATTTTCATACTTATAAAGTTATGATTGTAAACTTTAGCGGTATAAAGCCTGTTTAGTCTAGTGGGTAGCGACCCTGCCTACGAAGCTGGAGGTCTCGGGTTCGAATCCCATTTTAGGTAAGGTATTCATATGATGAATATTGATATTGGTACCGGGTCTTGGTTGTTATATGTATGTGGTGTCTTCGCTTGGTACCCAAAAGACAATCTACTGCTTAGTTTGGGGCCTAGACGTTGTTGTCATGTATACGTTATTATTATACGAAAAGTTAAAACAAGTAGATATTTGTATGTTTGTTGCTGATAACTCAAAATTACTAATTTAGTAAACTAATTTAGAATGTAATAAATATTTCTTTTGAATATAGTTGGGATAATAAAAAAATTTAAAATTGTTTTTATTATTATTATTATTTATTCTAACACAATATTAAATACTCCTTTTCCAATATATCACGAAACGAAGTGCGAGATAAACCTCCGTATTCATACAAGGACTGGCCATACCTCGTATCAGATGACCGGAAGTTTCCTCTTTGAGTTATGGCCGACCACTTCCGGGTGTGTATTTCCGGTCGATATATGGCCATGGTCAGTTAATCGTTCAATGAATCATGACTAATCAGACATGAGGGTGTAGCTCTTTTGTTATTGTATCAATTCTAAGATTAAGTTATTTATTATGTAATTAAACGAAATATCGTTTATTGTCCAGATAAGTAGTATTTATGTTAAACTGGTTATACAATATATATGTTCCTTGGTATATAAAACAAACTGCATATTTGAAAATTAAACATTTTTTATATCGAATTTACATATTTACATATGACGACCCGTAGCCAAGTGGGTAGCGACCCTGCCTACGAAGCTAGAGGTCCCGTGTTCGAATCCCAGGTCGGGTAAGTATTTATATGATGAATATGGATACTGGTATCGGGTCTTGGTTGTTATTATGTATGTGGTGTCTTCACTTGGTACCCAAAACACTAGACGTTGTTGTGATGTATACGTTATTATTATTATTATTGTTATGTTATCTATGTATCACGTATTATTGTTAGCTCAATAAAATATTGCTAATCTAAAAAACTTTGGAATACCCTAGAAAGGAAAACAGTATTTTTAAAAGTTGTTATAAATATATTTAAATTACTAATCTAATTAAAGCTTATATACGATAAAAGTACGAATTGACTGGAAGCCCTCTTCTGTGTTTATCGTCTAACCACTCATACTATAGCTAGCTCATATAAAATGGCTAGTTGCATTCTGAGTTTCAGTAAGCAAAGTCCCCGCGTGCCGTTCTTCAACCCCGTGAAATTGTGTCATATCATTTAGATACTGTGATGTGACATTTATGATCTATTAAAACCAAACGCTATCTGTCAGACCAAAGACAGACCAAAACTGTCAAGTCTTCTCTAGAATATTAAAGGCACAAAATGGAGAATCCTAACGTTATGGCAAGAGACTGCAGATTAATTTTTATGATACTATATACTTTCAAAATAACTAACCCGAATTTAAGTTCTTACACAAAGTACATTTAAATTAAATTCGCAAAATTTTACATCGGTACCTACACATAAAAACGAAAAAGCTTTCGATCGCTCAAAGTACCTACTCGTTGCTAACAACTGGTAATTTAAACTGTAAATATTCATCGCAGTGTATATTTACATGTACGGAATATTTAGGCCTTCATTAATATTTCACTTTCTTTTCAACGATCGCCGATCGCCGAGCGCCCAGTGGAACAGATCTCATAAATATGTAATGGTCGGCTGAAAAACTGACGCCGCCCGCTCCCGTTGGGGCTTTATGCTAAATATGTAAATAAATCATTTTATTATCATTACGCATATCGATTTTAAAAGATTTTCGTTTGGGTAAATGTACCATTAGGTAATATAATGCAACCATTTTGAATTAAATAGATATCGAAGAGAATCTTTAAATGTGTTCTTATAATCAATACGTAAAGGTGAAGATGTGCTTTATGAAAGGTGTAAGGTCCGAAATAAAATTCGTGTACTAGAATTACTAGTTGGATTCACACGAACGTAGATATTGTCTGTACCAATAAATTGATTAAATAATCTTACTGCTCTGTGTTCATATCTACATTAGAATAACATGTCCTCATTTACCAACATAAATAAATACGTTATCACTAAAGCATGCGATGACGGCTGTACCCCGAGTATGGCCGAATTTCAGGCTTTCGTTTCAGACGGGAAAAATCTTGTGTCGTTCGTAGTCGCGTTTTTTTAGTTCTTAAACTTATTTTATCATAATAGAACCAGTATTGTTCGTATGCTTTTGTTGTTTCGAATTTTAGATCAGCAATACACAGTGTCGTGATAGCCCAAAGCGCATGCAACGAACCTGTCTCAATTTATAACGCCCCATTGGGCCATGGTTCGAATCGGGCCTGTACCAATGAGTTTTTCTGACTTAAATACATAACTATCACTAACTCCGTGCCTCAGAGAGCACGTTAAGCAGTCGGTCCTGGGCGCTGTCAATAGATGGCGGTCGTTACATTCCCGAACCCGCAGTGGAGCAGCGTGGTGGATTTAAGCTCCAAGCCCCCCTCGTCACGGGGTAAAAATGGACTGATGAAATGAAGAATACACAGCAACGCTTTTTTTTCTTTTTGCTGCATGCACCTGGACTTGTGATCTGATTTTTTCAGACACTTTCAATCTTTTACTTAATTTAAGCGCCATCTGTTGAATACAGAAGAACTAACGGTAAATAAAATTTCAATGAATAGAAATTTTTTTCTAGGCAGTTTCCGATCCTGTTACCGCTGCTGTTAATTTTTTCAATTTATTGGTAAGAGATCCCAATCACTCATTGGTTTTGGTGGGATATCAGGAGAGATATGGTGTATATACGCTCAAAGAATCTCCATGGAGAAACATATGACGATATATTTAAAGCAGTATAAATGTCAAAGAGTGAAAAGGAAAATTATCAAGCAAAAGAATCTGTTTTAAGTGCATATATACTTAGTTAAACTCTATATTAAAAATCACAATTTAATTAAGTAGCTGAAAAAGAAATTCTCTGCTGCAAAAATATTTCAATAAAACCAGTTTGCGTAACGAAGTAATTAGAATAGCTTAGCCGGAAAAGTTAACAATATCAATTATCTATAATTTTAAGAATAAAATTTCTTATTAGGAATATTAAATATATTTTTAATTAATAAGTTCCTCTGGGACGAGGTCTCGAGAGTGCGGATCCCGAAAGATCTACATAAATCAGGATAATTATTACATTTTTATGGTGATTTTTAATTTTAAATAAGTGATTTAAATTCAGTATTTCTTTTAACATGTGTTTGACTTGCAAAATAGGTTAAAGTAATATTTTTAATTTGTTACCATTGTGTATGAATATGCATTTAAAAATATCGTCTATAGAAATGGTAAAAAATGCAATAAATAAATACTATTTGCAGATCGCAACAAAGAACTCTCTGGGTATTTATTATTTTAATACACATTTTAGTATAAATAAATTATCGTAAACCAATTGGAAAAATCAGAAATATAAATGTAAATATACGTAATAATATATGAAACATTTTTCAGCGTAAATATTTTTTCTAGTACTCGCACCACAGAGCGCGTATTTTGTTATGCAAACAAAAAGGACCGAACGCTTAGGTATGCATCCGAAGAAACCTCCCTAAATGCGAAAGAATTTAATGTATACCTTACAAGAAAATTACAGACATTTTTTATTAATGTCCTTAAAACGTCATGAAAACCTTAAATACAAAATATAATATTATAATTTAAAGCAATATAATTACATGATTCATTTTCAATTAAAATACAATATCTTTCAATTATAGAAAGTAACAAATGCACACTTAATTAAATTATGGTTTGCTATCTTTTGGCCTTGGATCTGCTTAAATTATAATAATAATACAAATACATGGGACTTTCCATACAGCGCCATCTAGTCCCAAAGTAAGCAAGTATTATGCTTGTGTTATGGGTCACTAGACAGCTGTTATACATACTTCTATATTCTTTATAATATATGTACACCCATATAAATATTTTTTTTTTTACAAAGACACCACATACATATGACAACCAAGACCTGGTACCAGTATCAATATTCATCATATAAATACTGACCCGACCTGGGATTCGAACCCGGGATCTCCAGCTTCGTAGGCAGGGTCGCTACCTACTAGGCTAAACGGTCGTCAAAATGATATACATACCTACTATACGTTTTCCAGTTTGTGTTTACGTCCCCATCTCCGCATCAATTCTTATTTATTTATTTATTCAAAGCAAACTTACAGCTACACAATCGAAACTTAAAGTCTTTCGAATATATATCTCTAAAGTTTCTAGTTTTTAGTTTTACATGTTTAAATTATTCTGGTAATTAATCTTAATTATTCATAAAGTCAATAAAGCCAATTACAAGTTTATAATTGACCAGCTCTCGACCAAGTTGAACAGAATCTAATCTATGTTCCTTTAGATTCCTGCAACTCCGTAAAAAAAAACAACTTGAAGAAAGGAACAAACTAACACTGAATAAGATTAACAAAAGTGTATTCGATTTATATTTATTAAAAATAATGATAATAATTTATTAAAAAAAAATTGCGCAATTTTGTATAATACCTCAAGCTTTGTATGGCAAATGGCTATAACCCGACCCAAACGGACAACGGACCGGCTCCGTCATAACGTGACTTGTCCAATAATAATATCGTCATATTTTTTCTAACATTGCGAAATTGGAATAAAAGGAAGGAAGGGAAAGTTTTCGAAATTGCGAGGGTCGCGCTCTGGTCATAAATAATAGACGCAATCTGTGACGCGCCAAGACGGCCCGCGCCACGCCGGAAGCCGCCAGACGTGATCTCGCCGCAGCGAAATTCGCTAAATACCGCAAGAAAACTGGCCAGAATTATGGTAAATTAAGGTAGAAACATAATTAACACAACAACTTGCATTAAAATGTAGGGGTACGAGGGTCGAAACATCTGGAATCGAGGACAGGAGTGAATATAAAGAGGAATGAGAATTGTAACAAAAATTGAGTTAACGAAACAAATGAGGATAAAAAATGTCTTCTAGGCATATTCGTAGTACGGATGGCGTTAAATTCGTTCCAATATATAATTATTACACAATCGTCGCTATTATTTAAAAACTATTGCCTTCATCTCATCTGGCTTAGGGTCGAGAATCGTATCTCAAAAATTAATTTATTTTATAGGAAACTTGATAACTTTTCAAACAATACTTTTACGCAAAACCAAACGATAATTTGCATGCATTTTTTAATCTATTCAATAATAAGAATAATAAATAATAATAATAACGTATACATCCACCCTAAACTAAGCATTAGCTTGTGTTTTGGGTACCAAATGAAGACAGCACATACATATAACAACTAAGACCCGGTACCAATATCAATATTTATCATATAAATACTGACCCGACCTGGGATTCGAAACCGGAACCTGCAGCTTCGTAGGCAGGGTCGCTGCCCACTAGGCTAAGCGGTCGTCAAATAATCGTCTTAAAAGTCGTCATACAATCGTCAAATAATAAATCGTCATATAATAAATTTCAATTAACCTTTCTTTCTTTACGTCAAATTATATTAAACTAAATTATAGAAATGACTCTTTTTTTTATTTCGTTCAAACATTTTTAAAGCATTCATAGGTTGATCTCTAGCTTCATGTTGTATCATGGTATTCATATTTTTGTCACGTATTCTCTCCACACCCTAAATAAAGCTTTTTACAAACATCGCTATCATAGTCATCGTCATTGTTGGTGAGAATGCAATCTAAATGCAATTATGGTATACAATGTGTTTCAATGCGTTAAAAATAACACGATAATAATATATAGACGTAAATCAAGATACAGCAATGTGACTACAAAAATGTAAAAATAGTACACCAAGCATACCTTGACGTTTTATGTTTTTCTTAGGCCATAATTATCCTAGTCCTCTCTCTTTCGTATTTACATGTAGTTGCTTTAAAAAAAAAGAGAGAGAGAATGTTAATGACGTATGACTTACAATAATTTATTTATAAAATGTTTCGGATTTGCATCGTTTTACAGTATGAGTTTCCGAAATGTTATGTTGTAATATTTTGTGTTTAAGAAGAGGAATGTAGCTCTGAAATCTGAATCTGACGACCGCTTAGCCTAGTGGGTAGCGACCCTGCCTACGAAGCTGGAGGTCCCGGCTTCGAATCCCAGGTCGGGTCAGTATTTATATGACGAATATTGATATTGGCACCGGGTCTGGGTTGTTATATGTATGTGGTGTCTTCGCTAGGTACCCAAAATACATGCTAATGCTTAGTTTGGGAACTAGACGATGTTGTGATTGTATGTGTTATTATTATTATTATATTATATAAAAAAAGCAAGAAACAACAAATTTTTTGTTTATACATTTATAAACATCTGGAGTCTGAATAAACATACAACTACAGTCATTATTTGGTCGTAAATAAACTTTGTGATACCGTCCGCCCTTTCGCTGTAGCAAGTAGATGAACGTGGGTTAGATTCGACCCCCAAGTGCAAAAGAATACATCAACTCAACAGATTATTTAGTGAAGAGTTTTAGTACGATCTACGAATAAATTTTCATAAATTTTCGACGATTTCAAACTTATTTATTATACTACACTAACAAGTGGACGTACTAAAAATGCTACTGTAGCGTTATTAATGTTTAATGTCTGCATTATTGTAATAGACGGTATGGTACACTGGTTTGGTACGCCTTTACTCTCTACTTTGAAAATCCGATTTAATATCCAAGGAAAAATGATCACACGTTCATTATCATCGATCAATAGAATATGAAATCCCTGAGGGTTTGTCACTTGAGTTAAAGTAGGTATATTAGAGGAAAATTCAATTTTTTCTTGTTCATCATTTTAATTTGGGTTATATTGTATTCGATCCATCTTCACTTTACTTCACTTCATCAGCCCATTTTTACCCCACTGCAGGGGCTTAGGCCTCCTCCAGGGTGAGGAGGGGGGCTTGGAGCTTAAATCCACCACGCTTTTCCACTGCGGGTTGGGGATTGTAACGATCGCCAACTATTGACAGCGCCCGGGACCGACTGCTTAACGTGCTTTCCGAGGCACGGAGTCAGTGATAGTTATGTACTTAAGTCAGAAAAACTCATTGGTACACGCCCGAATTCGAAGCATGGCCCTATGGCCTTATGAATTTCAGACAGGTTCGTTGCGCTTTGGGCTATCACGACACGATTCGATCCTTGGTAAAGACTAATTCTGATGATAAAACAATAAATGTTTCAATATTACAACTTAGTGCGTAGTGAATTTTTATGTCAAGTCAATATATATAGAAAAAACAATGTTTATGTTTTGAATGTGTATATTAATGCCAAATTTAAATAAACAAAACTCCTTGACGAAATCACTTAATTGCACTTAGAAACTTATAAATAGTTCGAAATAGATGAAATCTAAATACTTTTTATTTTTTTCTTGAAATGAATTTTATCTTTAATACTAAGAACTTATCAGTCTTCAACATATAGACCGCAACTGACCGATAAACCATCAAACATCATATATATACATATAAATAATCCCGAAAGTTCTGAGTAGCTTTCAAAGTTACTCTAAGTACCAATTTTTTTAAATAAATTATAACTTATGTTACGGTATATTAAAGACTCCTTAATACATATATATATGACAAAGATAAATATTGAAATACCTACACAAGGGTGTACGCAAAATTAGCATAACGCTGAATAACATGCGGGTTCCCGTGAGAACGTACACGTGGCAAAACATAAAGACAAACGGTATAGCGAGCGAGGTGCCTTATAGGGATAAAGTCCCTAAAAACGCGTTATTCTAATCCAAAACAGTTATATTTATGTTTTAAAGGAATAGGTTACTTCTTTCAGATCACAAGCACAAACAAATTTGCTGGTTTTTGAGGGTTGTGTTGGTATATGTTTGCTATACTCTTCTCTAATTAAATAAATTAAATAAACAAATATGTCTTGTTAGTTACCGAATAGTATGTTGTTTTTTGTTGAATATATATATATATATATATATATATATATATATATATATATCGGTGTTTTTTCTAAATATATTGTTACCATCACGCTAATATGCAACCAATTAAATACAATAATGCCTCATTCATAAACAAACCGTTTCTGAGATCACAAACGAATTTTATCTATTTATTTATAAATTATTCTTTTTATAGACAATCGGAAATAATAATATTATCGATATAAATATATATCTCTGACTTAAGTACACAATATCACTGACACCGTGCTTCGGAGGGCACGTCAAGCAGTCGGTCCCGGACGCTGTCAATAGATGGCGGTCGTTACAGTTCCCAACCCGCAGTGGAGCAGCATGGTGGACTTAAGCTCCAAGCCCCCCTCCTCACCCTGGGGGAGGCCTAAGCCCCTGCAGTGGGGTAAAAATGGGCTGATGATGATGATGATGATGATATATATTACATCATAAGAACACGTTTGCGTCCTTCCATTACAGTGCAGTTTGCGCGTCATCTACTCCTAATGCGTTTTCGGATTAAAGCTCTGTGTATAAAGACCTGGAGTTCCCTTCTGATGTCACTTTTGTAGTTTGTTTTGTAATTCAACATTAAATGATATTCACAACGTTTACTTTACTCTATCTTATATCTATATATATTGTGAAACTATGAAATTATTTGGGTACTTTTTTTTATTTCCTTAAATATTTAACTTTGATTTCAATCTCACGCCTTACTCAAACGAAAAACTACATGCTCTCATATCAGTTGGTTTTCTCTAACTACACGACCTAAATAAAATATTTATGCTTTGTTCGATACCCATACTATACCATACCATCAGCCCATTAATGCCTCACTGCAGGAGCTTAGGCCTCACCTCGGGATGAGGGGCTTGGAGCTTAATCCACCAGGCTGTTCCAATGCGGGTTGGTGGATACCCAGATACCTAAAAATGTTTCTAATATGTTTTGCAGACTGATCCCTAGTCCCGAGTTTTTCTAGTAAATTAACATTATGTACGAAAAATAGAGTTTCATAAGCCGCGGGGCCATGGTTCGAATCCGGCAGAGTACCAATGAGTTTTTCGAACTTAAGTATATAACTATCACTGACTCCGTGCCTCGGACAGCATGTTAAGCAGTCGGTCCCGGTTGCTATCAATAGATGACAGTCATTACAATTCACCAACTCGCATTGGAGCAACATGGTGGATTTAAGCTCCAAGCCCCCCTCACCCTGGGGGGCGGCCTAAGCTACTGCAGTGGGGTATAATGGGCTGATGGAATAAAATGAAAAATATAATAAAAAACTTGTAAGAATTTGTTTGCTCTATTCATTATTTTCCGCATCGACAAGTTAAACTATTGAAAAAACGACTAGTAAATTTGTAAGTTTTCTAGAATATGGCTGTGAAATAATGAACCAAGAATTTTTTTTAAATCTATTTAACTCAGATTTTTTAAATTTTTGGTTGAGTTGATTGAGGATTAAGTCGTGTTGGCAACAACCCACTTTAATGTACACTTGAATATATATACGTAGTGATCTTTCAGTTATATTGTAAAATTAAAATCATATTATCATACGGTTTATGAAGGGTTTTTGTACAACCATCGAATACAGTGAATATACATATTTCACTATAAAAATAAACAATAAATAAGCACGTTTTCCCCGAAATACGGCAAAACTGAAAGAACTTTTGTACGGGTTTAACGCTATTGTAAAATATAACTTTACAAATTATGTCCTAATATAATGTTTTCATTTTACAATACCTACATATAAAACTTTACACCGAAGCCCTTTTAAGTGAAATCACCTACAGAAACGTTACTTAACTCCGCGAACCTGACTTACATTTTCATAACTACCCCCATCACACAAAACTCCTGACGACTTAGCCGGCTAATTAACAATGGTTTTAATTAAGCTCTTTGATGTTCGCAGCGAAAATGCGTGCGTTTTCTGAATAAACGGACTTACATGAAAACTTTAGAAAGCTCCGTGTCTTGTAATAAAAGCTCGTAGGCTTTCTGCTAAGAATGAGTATTTGAATTTGTAATTTTAATCTTTTTGTTATGTTAACGTCAGAAAATATGAATTCACATTCATTTTCTTATTACGTAATCCTTTATGACCAATTTGCTCCATAAATGGACTTTCTTCAAAGCGGACTTCGGACAAAGCTATCAACTTCTTGCTATCAAAATTCTGAATAAAGATTCCGTTAACCTATATTTCATTGTTATGATGCAAGCAAGAGATACACTTTCAGAATAATTTAGCAAAACCTCCTATTACGTATAGCTTGATTATATACGTTAAAACAGCATATATTATGTTTAAATGGTTGACTTTACGGTTGCCATTAATGGGTGGCAGTGGAGCAGTGTGGTGTATTAAACACCAAGCTCCCTCATCCCGAGGGAAGGCTTAAGTCCCTGCAGTGGGGCATTAAAGGCTGATGGTATGGTATGATTTACTTTATACTTCATAGTCTATTACTTAAAAGAAATATAGGTATTACAAAATAAAGCTCAATTCCTCGTGAACAAACCCGTGCGCAGACCCAATGATAAATGTTTCCAAAACTAATCCAATTACTGTTACATCTGGGTACATCTAAGCAGTGTTAATTGTCAAGTGAAAACGAGATTGGCCCATATTTAAATGCATGGGCCCAAAATGTGCTTCGAACCAATTTCATTTCGCACAACCCGTTACCCGTTGTCACATGTTACCCTCGCATATATCAATTGAGAGAGAATCCGTCCCTGCAAAATGGTTCAGCTATATTCATAACAAGCTAACACTTACTCGTTTAAACTATTAGATTAATTTAATACGACTAAATCCAACATCCATCGTTTTATTAACTGAAGCCTTCCGACAGAAAAGTTTGTATCCACACAATATATAAGCAGTTTTGCTATTATAGTAACTTAATTGTTACTACAACGGATTCATTATTAACGATCATTGAAACGCACGGCGAGTTCTTTTCACGTCTATCTCGTTCCTACGAAAAAGTAAAAATCTGTATATCGTAAAATCTGCACGTCACTATGACGCTGATACATGGTTTACTTCTTCTCTAAACTTCATCTTCAATCCGAGGTCAAAGCTTCACTCGATTCGAACTATTCTCGAATCGATATAGTTACTGACGGCTGCGAAGTGCAACTTTTATATTCTATAAAATACAGGACAACTTATAGGATGTTACGAAGTGCTACACTTTTCGTAGAGTTTCGTAGGCTGTCTTTAACGAAAATAATCCTTATAGGGTTTCATCACTTATAACATAGTTAACACCAAGAAATCATTCACTTGTATTTTAAATTATAACCTAAATTATTAGTTAAAATTTATCAATTAAATAATCAAAACACGTATAAATATAAATCTTTTATAAAATAATTATTTATTTTTTTATAAAGAAAACTATTAACCTATTACGACCTTGAAGGTTTTTTCTAAGGAAAATATATAATTACACAAACCAAATATACCCATAATCATTTACATTTTTCACTTTCACTTCGACAATTCTATGACATTTGTGAGTAAATCATTTATTCATACATAAGACATTATTATAGATTATAAGCTTAAATGGTACTATACCAAAAACAAATAAATATATCATCATCATCATCATCATCATCAGCCCGTGTCTCTCCGCTGCAGGATATAGGCCTCTCCCAAGGCTCGCCACCACACACGGTCCTCCGCCTTTCGCATCCAGCTACCCCCAGTATGGTGCTTCAGGTCATCATCATCAATAAATATATATTTAATTGAATATAAATGTTAAAATGTTAATGAGAGTATAAAGTGATAAATATAAGAATACGAATAAGTCCCTATGATAAGTCAACTAAATTTGTCCTCTTGTCCTGTCCGCAGCGCCATGTAAATGAAAGACCTGTTCGCCATTGCAACTTTTATTGTTCTCGTACTTACATACAAAAATATTAATTTACTGTCTCGCTTACACATTTAATAAACACAATATCAGTTTTCTCTTTCTTTCATACTCATTTTAGATGCATTCTTCTCTTTTACACGAATTCAATCAATTCATTAATTACAAATTGAGAATATTGTATAATTAAGTTGTTAAGTTTAAGTTTAAGTTGAAATATAAGTTCGTATATTTGTAACAATATTTGGTTTTATTATTTAATTATTATATTTTCTTTTCAAGAGTAGTACTTACAAGTAACGCTTTTATCATTACTAATATTATAAAAGCGAAAGTTTGAATGTATGTTTATTGCTCTTTCACGTAAAAACTACTGAATGGATTTTAATGACTCTTTACAATAATATAGCATACACATTAGAATAACACATAAGCATTAATTTATAAAGATACTAGTTTTCCGCTTGCGGCTCCGCTCGCGCGGACTACACAGTTGTACACAGATTTAAAAATTCTTTCATCTATAGAAAGCTACATTATTAGCGAGTAGCATGCGCTATATTTTATTTTTAAACTAGCTTTCCGCCTGCGGCTCCGCTCACGTGAACTACAAAGTTGTACCGGGACCGCCATGATTTTGCGCATAGATATACTTTATAAGCTGAAGATTGACTTGGCTACTTTTTATCCTGGAAAAAAGAGGTTCCGGTTCAATTTTGTAGTTTACGCGAGCGGAGCCACGGGAGAAAAGCTAGTAAAAAAATATATTTTAGTTTTTTGAATTTTTCCAAGAACACCAAACGCTGCATGTATACGGTACGGTACAAAAGAATCAATAGGAAACAAATAACTTTGCATGTAACGTTTAATTTACAAAACAGTTTTTTTTAAATATTTATTTATTTACAAAACTGCGCATCGGCCAAATTCTTGGAGTTGGCTCCATACATTTTCGTTTCATTTATTTTTCTCTACACTTCTGTCACCCATTACTTATTCAATCATCTTATCTTGCTATCCCCTTCGATTTTCTTTTCCTTTCTTAATTTCTCTACCCTATGCATCCATTCCACTGCTGCTCCACGGCCTCCACTTTCTTCCAGTAGTTCTTCTATTTACCCTTTTCTTTCCACTCTACTGATTTCCTATTCGCCTGCATATTTTGAATTGTATATACTCATCCGTCATCTGATACTTGTTTCATTTTTAATTTATTTAGATTATTTTAAATAAATGTCGATTTTACATAATTTAGATTAATTGTTATGTTAATAATTACATGTCCATTATTCATTATATTACGTTTTAGTTAGTAATTCTTATTAAGTTTAAATTTTATAAAAATAAATGAAGGTTGATATATACGTATAACTTAACTATTAATGAATTTCCATGACTCGAGTGACTGATATCAAGGTGCTGAACTCCATTTATGGAACAGTAGCTGAAACGGGGTACGACCGGAAGCAGATTTCAGATTTTCAAGCCTTAGTCACCATTTTTCTTTTAGTTTTTACTTTTTCCCAGTTGTTTTGGCCTCTTGTTCATATTCGTAATTATTTTTTTGCATGTATGTTAACTCTTAATTCTTTATACCTATCTTCTTTTATAGCTTGTCTCCAGTATCCTACCGTATTTCCCATCTCTATAAACTATTCCATCTTTCCGCCATCTTGTATTTTTCTCTAAACCCTGCTGTTACCGTGTTCTATGTAGAATTTTTCTTTATCACTTAATTTTCCATCCCCTACCTTTCTTTTTTTTCCCTCCAAACATTTCCCTAATTGTATTAAAATACTTGATTTGTGTTTTTAAACGATTCCACCCATTAATATTTTTTTTATATAAAAATCTACTGTTGTGTCACAGCAAATAATTCCTAATTTTTATATTAGAATCTAAGAATGTCAGATAAATGGTTCATGATAATTTAGATAACAAACTGTAACGGAGATCAGCCTGAAATCCGTGCTACGAGTATGTAAGTCATAGAACGGCTGCAATATAGAATTCAAGATTAAATCAACGACCCTGAAGAATAACAGCTAAGGCTTATCGCAGGGTAGAACTCGCCGGCCGCCAACTCAAGCGTCGTCGTCGCGAGCTTCATCACCAGCAACAGGAATATTAAATAATCATCCTGGTAAGACCTCACTGACTAGATGGCAGCAGTTGATCTGCCTATGTTTGTTAACGTTATTCGAATGACATACGATGACTAATTATTTAATTTTGAACTATGTAATATAAAAAAATATTGGTCTATATATTAGTTCCGAATAGATTGTACCAGGAATAACTAAATCGCATTTAATAATTGGTTTTGGTTCCGCATAAAATGATATAATGATATAAATTATAAAATAAGATGTTAGCCCGGTGACATCCGCAAATGACGGCGCATTTGTTGTCATACAACAGAAAAGTGTAGAGTGGCATGAAATCATCGAATAAAAGTGTAAAGAACTACCGTGTCTTTCACTATGTGTCACACAACAATATCATAAAATGCAAATAGCAACAAAGTTGTTGAAGTGAGTTTAATTTTTGTTTTAAGACTGTCAAGTCGTAAATTCTTGGTTCTTATTAGGCACAGCGCAATGTAAACGTGCATCGAAATTAAGTGTAAACTCATTAATCACTTGCGGGCAAGTGCCGTTTCGTCGGACGGAATTCGGTCTATCTCCGGACGCGTGACGCGGGTCAAACAGAATTATAAATCATCGCAAAGACACGTCAGTTGAACACCCTGCATTTTGTAATCCTAACACGCGTGTCCCTTTTGTCACTAGGTCGAGATATTAAACTGCTTTACATAATTTCCAACGCGTGCTCATAATAAAATTCACTTCGTTGAAAGTAAAGTGAAACGGCCGTGAGTTAACATCAAAGGTATTCAAAAAAATATTGTGAAATATTGTCGAAATTGTTTAAATATGACATATAAAATATATGAATATATATATACCATATATATATAGCTAGGTATGAGCCAGATTTTATATAAATTTTAATTTAACTTTAACTTTAAACCGGAATTTAATAAATATATAATCGTGAACGTATATTTCGAATTCATGTTAATTAACTACTAAATTATTTAAGTATATATAAGAAGAGTAATTAATTAATATTAAACTAAAAACTGATTAAAAACTAAAATGAACTACTTATAAAAATATACATTATAATCTACAAATATAAAATTAATATATATACAATCTAAAAAGCTAAAAATAACCAGTCCCCGGCAAACGCGACGCAAAGGTTCCCATAACGCTCGCAGCATTACCGCGTTGGATCGCTATGGCGAGTCTCTGCACCAGAAACGACCCAGCGCGGGGGTCACACCCCCTGTCCTTAAGTCGGCGACCGATGCTCAAAATTAAATTTCTAGCCTCGAGGCTCCAACAGCCAGTCGTCTCCACAGCAAAAGGAACGAAGATACACGATTGTCTATTGTAATGTAACTTCCATACTGTTTTAAATTGACTAACATACGCTCTAGAACTTTACGCGTTGGAGTATGCCTGTCGGGATTTCTATGGTTATACCATCTTATTGCAATTCTAATGCACTTATTGTTTGTAAAGTATGCTTCTAAAAGTTCAAAACGTCCGTTGTTAGTTAATACCATATTATAATATTTTTTTTACTAAAATACGCGAGAAAGTAACAATGACAATCAATGAATAAAAATAATCACATAAAAGAAAGCGGGAAACTTAACATTCTAAATTTGAATTTCGCCTTTGAAAATAAATGGTACTTAGTAAAAAAGTATTAGTGGACAGTACTTTTCTTGGCAGGCTGTCGTTCAGTCTATTAGAATTTGAAAATAGAACAGCCACGTCCCAACTGTTCCATTTTCAAATGGGACATTCTCAGGCATCATTCTCAGGTCACTTGGAGGAAAATAAGTCAAGGAACATAAATCGTCGAGTTTCGCCTGTTTCCAGTAACATAAAAAAAATGTGTTATACAACTTTTTGTTCGCTATACACAGGTGGATTCATTTCTACAAAAAAAAAATTATGAGAAAACAGTAAATATCTTCGAAAAAATGAGTTTTTCAAAAAATCCTTGAATGCCATTTTATTACAGTCCAAAAACTTAAAGTGGATTTCTAAGAAAAAACTTGCCATCTCCAACGGTTAGGGTAGCTGTCATAGAGGCCCTTGTTCATTTACTCAATCTGTATAATAAATTGAATAAATCAAAAATATATAGAACTTTATAGAATACTTAATAACAAACAAAATGTTGGTGTCAAAAACTTTAAGTTGACAGGCAGCTGTGAGGCAACCAAAGAGAATGTAGATTTCAATCAAATCCATCGACGTTGACAACCATAAGGACCTGCAACGCCGTCTACTTTTAGCTCTAACAACTAAATTTGGAAAACTTCACATTAAAAGTCGTGTAGAAAATAAATACATTTCTAGAACAATAACTCTGCGTCCTTTCAACTTTGCAAAATATCCTAATCAGGACACAAAAAAGGGTAAACAAACCAGCGAACAAACCCATTTTAGTACATTTATTTATATTATATTGGTTGTCCCCGTCATAATGATTTCACGATATTCTGTTTTACTACGACACTATACGTATTTACGAGTACTATAGTTTCAGGTTGCGTTGGCGCACTCATACTCGCTGTCGATCGTTTTTCAGTATTTCGTTTTTTAGGCCAAAAATCGATAATTTATTTTTTGTATTTAAAAAAAATGTGTAACAGAGGTACAGGAATAAAAAAAATTCTAGTAAATTTTTTTGAAGACACTCTTAGTATCTCTTTAGATTTGATTAAATAGGCACTTTCATGCTTATATGTTAAGGTGAATAAAAGTTTCACTAGTATATGAGCAAATGAAACGTGAATAAAAATTTCATCGTTTTAATTTCATCGTTTAAATAAAACTGATATTTTTTTATAGGTATAGAAAAGCAGCAGCAATCACGATTGAAATAATTGGCTGAAATTAACATATAATTCAGTGGAAAGCTAGTGAAGTCGATTTAAAAGTTGATTTAATAAATTCTCTATCGAGAAAAGTTATTAGACTTGTTCCAATTGCTCGGGATTTCTTTAAGTAGATTTTACATAAAGTGCGCTACCGCTGTTCATTTCCTATAAATCCTATACATCAGTATCAGATCATTCTTGGAATTTTAATTGCAAATAATCACAGTACATATTGGAGCTATGTAATAGTAATAAAAATCAATATGTCTATTTGTTCCGTGTCTGGGTGTAAAATATCTATATATGTAGGTATATATTGTAAAAAATATTTAAGTAAGCAGTTGTCTAGTACCCATAATACAAGCATAATACTTGCTTACTTTAGGACTAGATAGCGCTGCGTGGGATGTCCCAGGTATTATTATTGGATATTTTGAGACCGAGCAAGTAATCTCTTTGCGCTCTGAAATTAAGTGCATTGCTTGTTTTGACATGGAATCAAATTTTATGTCTTATTACCACGAAAAATTGTGGCAAAGTATATAATGAAAGTTGAGTGTTACTAAAACGTGTTCCACGAAATCGCGTAAATCTCTTAAGGTATCGAACCTTCAGACGTGGTACTTATGTTGATCGAACAAGCAAAGTTGACGACCGCTTAGCCTAGTGGGTAGCGACCCTGCCTACGAAGCTGGAGGTCCCGGGTTCGAATCCCAGGTCAGGTCAATATTTATATGATGAATATTGATACTGGTACCGGGTCTTGGTTGTTATTAGTATGTGGTGTCTTCGCTTGGTACCCAAAACACAAGCTAATGCTTAGCTTGGGGCTTAGACATTGTTTTAATGTATAGGTCATTATTATTATTATTATTATTGCTCAATTGCAGTACCAAACATGGAGTAAATAAATTTGACAGTAGCGTTTGGTTTTAATAGACTCATAAATGACCTCGCGAACTGAAACTCGCCATTTTGCACCAGCTAGCTAGAGTATGAGTGGTTATACGGTAAACGCAAAAGAGGGCTTCCACTCAATTCGTACCTTTATGGTACCAAAGGATACTATCTAACCATTGCTGGTCAGATAGACACGCAAACTAAAAAAGGAGTGACAGTGGAAGCAAAGGATCTAGAATCCAGCCTAGACACTTGCCAGTTAGATCTTTTGTTCATAAATACACCTATGGACGTATTTAGAGAAATGCGAAAAAATGGAATAAAAAATAAGTATTTACATTATTGTTCTCATTGAGAACTGGCCGTGAAAACCAGTTTATGTAATTTGCACGGGTCGAGTAGAAATTTTTCTAACACAGCTGAGTTGATTACATAGGTATAATCTCAGAACAAATTTTTAGACTATTTCAATGGTTATAGGCCACTACGAGGCGTTAAGCAAATGTGCAAATAGTTTTGTTTTCACTTTTGATCTTTTAAAAAATAATAAATAATAAGGTTCAAATAACAAAAACCAACCTGACGGATAAAACGTGAAGTCAAAAAATATTGAAAATTCGTGAAACGTCGCGTCCCATTGGCGGGTCGGCTACGAACGTGAAGGCCACGCGAGGGAAGTACTGGGCGGAAAACTGTTTTCATATAATTATTATTTTAACATTAAGTGTTACCAATGAATGCACGCAGAGGAAAAACAAGTACATGATTATTAGAGAACGTCTCGTTTCAGGCATTCACTACCGACGATGTGACAAATTACAGGTTAACTTTTACCCTGAAGGTAATTGAAAAAAATATTTTCTTTCTATGCAACGGAAACATGTGGGCCATTACCCACGACGCTTTTTGAGTCAATGAACTTCAACAAAGAAAAGTAAAATGATATGGCTAGACAAATGTCATATTATTTATCAATATCAGGGGTTGAAGCATTAAATTGCAGATAGAGAAAAAAAATATTACGAAAAAATTTCTACATATTATCATTGTTTTAACTGATAGAAACGTTGTATTTGTATTTTTCGAAGTGAAACTTCTTATGGCACAGGGTGAGCCTAAAACGATACGAAAATGCGTCACGCTAAATAATATAAGTGGGGGTGATATAAGGAACAATCGGCTTTCACACGAGACGCCGGTTGTTCCCTATATCCCCACTACTAACTGCTGAGTGTTGGGAGTAAGGCCAGAGCGTTACTCAGTTTCGTGTCACTGGCAGCTGCGTCATTGCTCGGAGTGTCAATAGATGTGAAAACCGTGAAAACCGTGAAAACCGGATTCATATTGTTAATTTTAATAACATTATGATAATTCAAATTTTAATACTAAAAGTTCTAAGTTTTCACTTCTGTCGATAGTTCTTATAACAGCCAATCAGATTTTTAATTAATTTATATACCTTGTAAATATCATTTAAAATGTATCAGTTGGCACCGACTTCATAATCTATATGTCGCCCATTACTTCCATCACTACCATCCTCGAGATAATATAGTTTTTTTATTGAAATCGCATCGATCAAATCCGTTATCGATATCCGATATCGAGTATGAACACAAAAAAATACAGTTAAATTGCGAACTTCCTCTTTTTTGAAGCGGTCAAAAAATTAAAAAGTAGTAACTCTAAGCAAACAATCATATCTACGAATTTCCATCATGTAGTAGAGAGATCATGTATACTTTTGCCAAATTTCCAATTTTGACACGTGATAACAATACTTGCGGCATCCTACACGGCACCATCTAGTCCTAAAGTAAATTATGTTTGTATTAATGGTATACTAAACAAATGATATACATACTTAATGTGACCACAAGAGTGGACTCACATGCGTGGTTGGGCTGAAAGTGAGATGGAGTACTGGGTTGAGACTGACCTTGAGTTCCTTAGTTCCTGATAGCGAGAGTCCCGGGAATGGCGAGAGCCGTTCCGGCCTGTACCGGTTCCATGTATGAGCTGATGAGATCAGTGCTAGATTAAGTTGTCACTCCGAACTGATATTTTGTCTGATTTGCACGTTTAGTTCACAAACTTTGTCTTTGACTCCAAGTTTGAGATTAATAGAGAGAAGAGAGAATAAAAAAAAATATTTTAACATTGATTTGATAGGGTTTTAATGTTAGTTATCCTAAGTGAATTAATCCTCAGAATAAAACTTCCAGATGCAAGCATTATATGGAATGAATTCCACCAAATAAAACTTGTAAAAGTTGAAAAAAAAATCAAGAGGCACGGTCCGTATTCCATAATATTTTTCCACCTCGCGAGCATTGTGCTCGATTAACACACCATAAGGGCAAACAGGAAGTGGCCGGGAAGCTTTCCAGATAGCGGATATATATTGCCGGAAGTGGCTCACCATTATTCACTACGCCACGCTATTACATCTCGATGTAACTTGTCTTAAATAGTGGAATATCAGACTGATGTAGGAGAAACGCTGTGGGGCAAAAATGAGGGTCATAGTGCAATCGATTTAATAGATTTCATTAAAAATTAATATATTTTTTTGAAAAGAAACAAAAATGTTTTCTTTTTTAGAAAAACGTACTTATTTAAATAAAATCGGGTGTAGTAGTGACTAAACAAATTAGAACAGGTTTGATGTGTCATTTACCACGCAGCACACGTTATGTTCAAACAAGATCAGATAATTTTGAAATGCATAGTTAAGGTGTTTAAAACACATTAAAGAAAATACACGAAAATCGAGTAAGTCCCCTTTTATCTTCGGAACTACTGAACTTACCGTTAAAAAAAATGGAAAATCTAATATGGCACGAGAAAAATAATTTTCTATGCTAACTATTTATTAAAATTAAATTTATTAAAATAAATTTTAAATATTACACAATAATTATAATATTAGCTTTACAGCTTAGACAGCTTTAAAGACAAGTTATCAGGACGAAGGCTAGCAAAAGAATAAAAGAGTGGCTGTGACTCGGTATTTATAGCGATCTCAAAACATCTACAGGATAGCGTGGGCGGTGTTTTTCAACCTTTATTTAGTCTTCCACTGAATTATGATGAATTCGCGTGGGCGAATCATCTCGACCATGAAATTTATAACTTTGTCATTAGACTTTGTCACTTGTGCAGATATAAACATTTTTAATTGGTTTCGCTAATGGTTATTGCATCCTGTGTTTTGCTACTGGGCTTATAATTAAGTTTATACAATTATGTATAAATCCTAATATTTTAATAATTTATTCACGCCTCATATGCTCATTTAATATAGAAAAAAAAATATTACAGATATAATAATAATAATAACACACACAATCACAACAACGTCTAGGTCCCAAACTAAGCATTAGCTTGTATTTTGGGTACCAAGCGAAGACACCACATACATATAACAACCAAGACCCGGTGCCAGTATTAATATTCATCATATAAATACTGACCCGACCTGGGATTCGAACCCGGGACCTCCAGCTTCGCAGGCAGGGTCGCTACCCACTAGGCTAAGCGGTCGTCAAAATAAATAAAATAAATAAATTTAAAAAGGCTCAAATCCTTGTGTTTTTTATTTGTTCATCATTAAATGTTGTATCATTAAATTACTATATATATAGTTTGCTTGTTAGATGGTGGTAATTTTTTATATTAAGATTCATTTTTCCTAAATATTTTTATGAACCAAATCGTGAAGAGGAGAATAGTTTACAGAAAAACACTTCACTTTTCTTTGTTTTTCTGTGTGACTGTAGCTATTATAGATTTTAAATATTTGGAAGCATTTTGTTGGACGTTACAATATTCTAAACTTTATTTTTATTTCCTGTATATTAAAAAAAAAAAAACGATGAACGAATTCTCATTTCGGACGTAAATTTGGAGATTCTAAATAGAAAATTAAAAATGAACTTTTGTCAAGTGTATCATGTCACTAATTAATTGGAAGTGGTAGTTATAAGAAATACAAATATTTCTTGTTAATTTTAATATGTATTGTTTAATAGATAGAAAATGTATGCCCCTCTCTATATCTCCGAAACTAATAAGCGTAACAAATACGGGGTATATAGAGCCTCATTCATAACTCGGGCTCTGCTCAGGAATATTTCTTTGACACGATAAACCTATGTAATTTAAATCAGTATAACTATGCATTAAATGTAAATAACAGAATTTTGGATTTAATATTCTCTAATAATCATCTTAACATTCAGATTTGTTCTGATCCCCTCGTAGGTACCTGAGAATGTCAATCATAGGTCTGTTGAGATATCGATGTCTCGCTCTACACTTTTTTCTCTTACTGTAAATGCTAGAACTAAATACTTTTATAACAAAGGTGACTATGAAGCTATGTGTTTTGACCTTAATAAAATACACTAGCGTGAGACTTTGCAAGTTGGTTCACTTGATGACGCTGTTGCCTATTTTTGTGACCAGATAAACAGTTTGCGAAACAAACATGTACCCCACAAGAAAATAGCTTCTAGTGCTTTCCACTTTGGCACAAACTTAGCTTGATAAAATTATTAAAGAAGAAATACAAGTTTTGGTTGGAATACAAGACTTATGGGAATAGAGAGGGTTACCTTACTTTTTCATTGCTGCGTAAAAGAGCTAAGCTACTTGAAGCAGAACAATACAAGTTTTATATTTCTCGTACTGAGAATTTCATCACAGCTAACCCCAAACTCTTCTGGTCTTATGTCAAAATGTCTAAAGGGTCCAACCTCGGCCTACCATCTACTATGAACTACGAGGCTGCCTCAGCTGATAATGGTGAGGATGTCTGTAATCTTTTTTCGTCCTACTTCCAGTCAACATTTCTCTCCCTTAATAATGCACCCCAATTACCTATAGGTAACCACCAATGGATGAACTCCAACACTTTTTACGATGCAGGAAAACCTGAACGAAAATCCGAAAGTTCTCAATCCTAATATCCAAGGGGAAACGGAAAATTTTCCTAGTTATCTAAACGTAAATAATATTAAAATAATAATCCTAAATAACCATTCATATACAAACTATTGATATAAGTATAAAATAGTTTTAAGTTTCGTATATAAAATCAAAATGGCGGCTATTAACACTTATGATGCTGTAAAAGCAGAACGTCCAATCATCGTTAAGTTTTATTGCATACGATAGATTTTATATATAAATCGCAACATGAATGGGTTTAAAGTGATAAAAGTATAGAAAGAATCGGATAATCAGTTTTTTGGCATATGGGGTCCATTTTAACATAGGAAACTCTAATGTTATTTACAGCACAAAAAATGTTTGATCTAGATAAATCACATGATTCCTTCATCACGAAAAGCACTACGCTTACTGTATCCCAGTGTAAATAATCATAAGATTATTAGAATTAATGTTACTATTAATATAAAAATTATACATTATAAAATGGGAAGGAATGCCTAATTTCGTCCGTCTTTATAACTTAAACAATGTCTTTGTTTTTATTTAACCTTTACGTAAAATAGCTTAAAGCTCTAATTATTTTATAAAAAAAATCAATAACTTAATTGTTATTAAAATTACAGCGTTCACGGTATAACCGTGTAGTCCACGCGAGCGACGGCGCGGGCGGAAAGCTAATTAAAAAATTAAATGTAGCCCATGTCACTCGCTGATGATAAAGTTTTCTATGCTTGAAAGTATTTTTAAAATAAATTAAGTAGTTTTTTAGTTTATCCGTAACAAAAGAACAAAAAAATCTAACCTTTCCTCTTCATAATATTAGTTTAGATAATAAGGTACATCAACCGCAATCACGTTTACGATTTCAGGAATGTTATATCTAGGTAAAGATGTGATGTACTTGTCAATCACCATTTCCAGAATTCGATCACTAAGGACGAATCAATAGGTTTGACGGAAAATGCGTACCTCCCTGGAATTATGAAATGTAATGAGATATATTTCATTCTTCCAATTACGCATTTAGTGGTAGGTACCATGTACGGTAGTTTGAAGAATTCCAAATGCTGGTGATGAAATTATTTACTATCTGGTGCTAGCCCCTTAGTAATTTTCACATTTTTGTACAATATTTGTATATTATTATTATTGACACAAAATAGTCCAATTAAATAAAGTAAAATTTAGGTAATTTATAAGAATAAATGAATAAAATAAAAATTTGAAATCTAAACAAACAATTAATCATTTGACACGCAGATGTACCCATTTGGTACATATTTCATTTTTGGTACATATATAATATTTGGTACATATTAGGATTAATATTCACAAATAGAGAGTTCTATCTGAAAGCGATATTATCCAGGATGGCCACCACGTACCCGCACGGCAATGGACGCACAGCTCTTGCGCATGATGGCATGAAAGCCGTCCACGTGCTCCTCCATGAACATTCCCGACGTACTACCGTACCGCGGCAGGAACATCAGCGCCCTGAACGGATTGTTATATTGGACACACAGCGTGCTATATGCCCTATGCATATAATTTACCCACAGACTGCAAGTGTAAAAGGATTAACAGAAAGCTCTGAAGAGTATGGTTTTGGCCTGATTAGTACACTTTCTAAATCTGCAAGAGAGCGTATTACGTCGGACAGATAAAGCTCTGCGCTCCCACTCTATATACAATTATACATATCATCGCTCAGATCATCGGTGGCCGAATGGTCTAGACACCTAAACTTACAGACTTTATAAGAATAACCACATAATAAGACCGGAAACACAATAGCATTTGGTTCTGAGCCTATGGGTCGCCGTATACCTTTCATATTTATTTATTTATTTAATTATTGCGACATTAACAGCTTACACACACAGTATTAACAGATACAAGTTTTACATAATGAGCGCGTCCTTTCCAACAAAATTATATATCATACACTATTTCACACGTTAGTGTATAACAAACTGATAACTTTCCTTTTTGAATTTCGGGAAAATACGAATTATTACCGGAGATACAACAAATCAAAGTTTGTGTTTTTACGACTCGCTTGTGACGTCACTCGGTGCCGCTATGTACAAATTATCCACGTTAGCCTATAGTACTGTAACCTTGTGACGCCATGGTACGATTTACTTTAAAAAATTGTATATTCGGCATTTTTGTAGATATTAATAAAATTCTTTCACTAGTTACTTTAAAAAAAAACAATATAACATATTTCTATAAAATGCAAAAATAACAAGACGCGCTCATTATCAAAGCCTTACACAAAGCCTTCCTCGGTTATGCAACATGTATATCATATATTCCTAACGTCTTCTTGATCGTATGCTAACCGTTGGATCCAGTAACACCATATCATCAGCATAACTAATGTTGTTAATGCTGACCCCGTTAATATCATAATCTATGTTAGTGTTGCTGAGGTCAACGATCAGCTGATTAAAGTACACATTAAATAACTTTGAAGGTGAATCCCACCCTACTTCACACCACATTCAAGACCTTTAGTCACCGCCTTTAGATCCCGCCCACTTTACGTGATTTCTTTGGTATTTATACAGTTCGCTTTAAACTTTATGGCGGATCGGAATACAACGCTTTATGCGTGCTTGCGCAGGTGCAGCCATATACTCCTCGCTCTACTGCGTCCCGCTACACTTAAAACTGGTTACTGCGATGCGGCTTGTGCCTACATTCGAATCCGTCATAATGTTTGATTATAACTATACCAATATTTAAACAGCGCGATTTAATCACCAGACATTCCAAACTCGTCGATTGACACAGCACATCATAGTGAACTAGGTCAAAAGCTTTTGGTAGATCAAAGAATGATTATTAATGACTCTATGGGCTTCATTTAGAGATGCCTGTGAAGGTGTCTTGAAAAAGCGCATCGTAGAACTCAATAAGCTGTGGATGCTTAGCCTGTGGCGTGCGTCACAAACAAACCAACAAACAAACAAACATGCCACACGCGTACTTACTCGAGTTGGCTACGGTCTAGGAAATAAAAAGCTTAACTCTTTTTTTGGCACTAAAAGATTTGTTTTATATATTCTAACAAATATATAAAATTTAAAAAAAATTGTTTTATATGTTCTACGTGCAGATTATTTGGTAACTATTAATAATAAAGAGACAAGATTAAATGAATGATTTACTAATGTCACCAGATAGCCCAATCATAGCCCTGGCAAACAACCTAATGATATTGTTACGTGTATGTCCTCGACATCGATTATCAACGATTCGTTAAAATGTCGCGTTCTGAGAAGCCAGTAAAAAATGTCAATAACAATGCAAGTCAAGTGTGTCGTGATAGCCCAGAGCGCAACGAACCTGTCTCAAATTTATAAGGCCATGGTTCGAATCCGGGCGTGTACCAATGAGTTTTTCTGACTTAAGTACATTAATTATCACTGACTCCGTGCCTCGGAGAGCACGTTAAGCAGTCGGTCCCGTACGCTGTCAATAGATGGCGGACGTTACAATCCCCAAACCGCAGTGGAACAGCGTGGTGGATTTCCATCTTTTAAATGATTTTAGTGAAAATCAGTGTCGTGATAGCCCAAAGCGCAACGAATCTGTCTCAAATTTATAAGGCCATAGGGCCATGGTTCGAATCCGGGCGTGTACCAATGAGTTTTTCTTACTTAAGTACATAACTATCACTAACTCCGTGACTCGGAGAGCACGTTAAGTAGTCGGTCCCGTACTCTGTCAATAGATAGCGGACGTTACAATCCCCAACCCGCAGTGGAGTAGCGTGGTAGATTTAAGCTCCAAACCCCCCTCCTCACTCTGGGGGAGGCCTAAGCCCCTGCAGTGGGGTAAAATGGACTGATGATGATGATGATGATGATGAACGCAAGTCAAGTGTAGAGAAAGGATAAATAAGTTTTCACTAAGTGTAAAAGCTATGAGTGGATTTTACATGGACATCGGTTAATTTGTTTCGCTGCGAACTGTGTTTAGCGAAAGAAACGCTATTTAATGTTCTGGGTACATAAAATAGAAAAGTTTTTATTTTTTATTTAAGTGTAGACTTCGACATTTAAGGACTAACGTAGATAAATTTAGCAATAGGTTTCAAACCACACATCACCATTCTAAAATTAGTTACTAAGCTAATACTTAATTTTCATTTTTTATTGATTACAATAGGCATGATGACAGTAATTGAAAATCACTGAAATTATATATTTCTTTAATGAAACTTGAGTCATGGAATACGAAACACGCATTTATTTTTCTATTAATAGCGAGATTAATAATTATTTTGATAAAATAAAACTACGAAATACGAAAGTCCGCCATGATATGTTGAACACCAATCAGAGCAAATGACGTCACTTTTGAGTAAACAAGTAAACGAACTCGAACAAACTCTGTGTTTTTTTTTCATTTAATATTCAATTTTATTTGTTCCGTCCGTATTATTTAAACCAAACGAAAGTGAAATAATCGCGTTATTTCACTTTCAACGATCAACAAGGATTTACTAAGGCAAACAGTGACAATTTGCCTAAAATTGATGTGTTAATGCTGGGAGAATTTTTAGCATCAAATAAAGATTTTTGTTCAGCAGAATTTAAAAACGTCAAAACCTTTATGTACGTTATTATTTAACAAACATACCGAATAATTTAAATTTTAAATAAAATACCTATTAAGACAACAGTAGTGGTGCAAGATTAAACCTAACATCGAAAAAGATTGTGTTTAATTTAATTTTAGGCCTCAAACAAGATATATACTATTTTAGGATCTTCAAAGTAAATGAAATACGTCGAAATGACCATCACAAAAATAAAGGTGAGTACCTACTAGGCAACATTGCTGTTGGATCTCGCCTTGCCAGTTTAAGCCACTTGTATTATCTCGTATCATTTTCTTTTGTGGAACGAACAGGAATAACTTATCAGGCGTTTTTATTGATATGTTATCACACTGAGGGACCACACACCACCTGTACACTTTAGAATTCATATTTAATAAACTAAATTATTCAATGAGCGTATAAGGAACGTCAGTGTTTACAAATACGTTTTGTTTGGTTTTATTTACTCGAAGTTTACTCAAACGTGACGTCATTAGCGACGCCATGACACTGACAAGCGTTTTGGCGCGAATTTTAAATCTAAAAACTAAAATGTGATTTTTTCCTCCTAAATCTTTATTATAAGTAGAAATATGTTATTCATTGTAAGTACTATACGTTTCCAAACACTTTGGAACAGTTTTTCAAAATCTGTCATCATGCCTATTGAACTGTAAAACTCTAAAAGAAATCTTCTTCGAATAGAAATTCCGGGAAAGTTTTACCTTCGTTAATTTGCAATCTCAGCTAACGAGGGCACTTGATGAAATCTTTAAAAGACCCTTTCCTCTTAAAAAGGTTTTTAGCACTCACGGCGGTCCAATGACATTTGACAGTGTAAGGCACGCGTACGACACGTGCCCATTGCGTGATACAAAAAACAAACGTTCTATTTATTTTTAAGACCCTTCACCATACAGGGATAGCCCCCTATAACTGTGCGGTATGAAGCTAGAAGTACTATGATCAATTCCTGGATTTATTTCACACTAGCTTTTAATGACATATTCACCTGCATAGATAGATAAAGCTATAGTATATCTAGATATATATAGACGAAATCACAACAAAATGGTTATGGGGCAAAGTCGTAACAAAATACGAACGGAATTCGATGTAGTTAATCCATAAAGTAAATTAATGTGACAGCAGCGTTTAGTTTTAATAAAGTAATAATGTCATTTCACAGTAGGTATCGAAAATGTCAAACGCAATTTTGCGGGGGTGAAGATCGGCGCGCGGGGACCAATTCGTTTTTTTATGAGTTAATCTATAAGTATCTGTACATATGATAACATCGTAGGTTTCCCGTTTAATTAATTTTAGAACTTTTCATATGTTAGACGGTTTGTTTGTTGGTTTGTACGCGCATCACGTAATAGCCACTGGTCGGATTTAAAACGTGATTACTGTAAAATATGAAGCATTGTTCTGGGTAACAGTTAGTGTTTATTTCATGAAAATCGACTTACAGAATCAAAAGGTATTCAATTTGAACTTTAGTTAGAAACCTCATGGCACCACGCCGCAGCGCCGCGTAACGCGTAGGTACCCGATGTTATGGGTCGGTGTGTTGGGGGGGGACAGACTCACGTTGCATTTTATATGTTAATCTAACTAAATATAAGTCCAGATGGACGAAGTCATGGACACAGCTAGAATTAAATATGAATAGCAATTTTAATTTCCTATATAACCGAATCAGTCGGGAACGAAGCGATTGATATATATAAATTTTGATTCACTGATTGGTCGAGACCCTGACTATGAAATCATAAATACAAAAGCAGATTCGATCCCCTCTGGAGAAAATATTTATGTGCATGAACATGTCTATTTGTTCCGCGCTGAGTATAAAATATCAATATTTGTATGAATTACAGAAAAAAACCTTAGGAATGTATATCAGTCGCCTAGTACCCATAATACAGGCTCTGCCTAGTTTAGGACTAGACGACATGACGTTATGTGAGTTGTCCTAGATGTAAAAAAAAAACTATGTACAACATTTTTCTTACGTGCGAGTATTTTCAGTATAGTACCCAGTTATACTAACATGTCACCGTGTGAAACATTTCGACTGTTAATTTTTAATTGGAGTTCGGTTTCAGAAACAAAACTAGCGCTCCCCGGGCTCAGGCAACATTCGTTTTATATTACTGTGTAGTTTCTGGCAATATAATTGAAATAAAGTTAATGGAACGTTTACTACTTTTATTTGAATTTTTATGCAGACTGTATTTTAAATATTATGAATTTTTACGTTATCTAGAATTTGAATATTTAACGTAAACTTTGACAATATTATAATTGAATTAGAATTAATTAACTGCCTCATGAGCCTTCGCTGGCATTCACTGAGTGAAACTGAACTCTGTCGCTCGTTGTGAGCTTACCATAAGTGTGTGATAGTCTTTGTGTGTAATTTTTCATATGACACTATCTTTCATCAGATACAGCAAGAGATATGGGTAAAAATAGATTGATACAACGAAGAAGTATATAACGGACGGGTATGTGATGATATTATAGCGAATTCAATGTGGCCGAACCAACGCAACGGCATAGCACGCGCATTTTTTATCTACACGAAACCATCTGTGTGAAACTGGCGTTAGGAATACTTTAATATAATAATAATGTCTGGGACACCTCACACAGCCTCATCTAGTCCCAAAGTAAGCAAGTATTATGCTTCTATTCCGGGATACTATAGAAAACTCATATACGTACTTAAATATTCTTTATAATATTTACATACTTACCTGTTTTTGCTGCCGAATGCAATGCGATGCCTATTGAGTAGTCATCAAATCAATTTCATTTTGGTTAATTTTTCTGTAATCCGTTCATAAACACAAACATTTGTCCTGGGGCTTCGTACTTTCCGTACACTCCGGTCTCTAACCACTCGGCCAATCGGTCAGTCCTAATAGTCGTAGGACAACTGTAAGCTTTCAATAAGCTTTAAAAAGCCCACTGCCTTTTACCACTGCCGAAAACTTTTAGAGACAACTGATAGATTAAACCTAGTACACACAGATTATGATCCCAACGATAATACTCGTTTAAATTTTAACTCTTTATGAAATAGTTACGGAGCAATTCTACTATCACCATTGCATGTGTGTTTGAACGATCCGCGTCGATCAGCGTGATGGGCTCATGATTCTTCAACTCAGTGGGCTATAAAATTTTGCTATATTTCCAGTAATGGAGGCCTGAAAGTAATGATAATGTAATTTTGATCCACCTGTGGCTTTTGTTTATTTTTAATTTTAGATCCAATTTTAATTCAAGCTTGGTTTTAATACCATTAAGTTATATGGATAACACATTTCAGTAAAGTGCACATTATTTATTTATAATCGTAAATTATTGATAATCATAGTAATTTTAATAATTTGATAAAACCTCGCATTTGCCGCACCACACTATACTTCACAGTAGGTGGGCCGATGATACTTCATACTCCAATATAAAAAAATAAAGAACACGCAGTAATAGTAAACGACGCTTAGTTATGTATTCTTTATGAAGGTCAGCATTATGTGTTTCTTAGCTCGGTGTTTAAAAGCATTTCGTTTCCATATGATATTAACTAGAGGATTACTCGGCTTCGTTTGGGCTGACTCTGAACTTTGGTTGTTTTTCATTTTTATATTTACGATTTTCTTACGCCATTTAGTGTTATTTTTCTCTTGTTTACTAAGGTATTTTCCAGTTTCGTCCTCAATTTCACTTCTGTCTAGACATATATATTTGATACTTTGGTTATAGATGATCAGGTAAATTTATTAAAGTTTCTGAATGTTTATATATTAATTTTTAAATTTAAATGCTAAAAATAAAATGTTTTAGCTTTTATGCTATAAGCGCTTCCATTATCATGAAAATCATAACGTACCCTACGTTTATTTAAACTACTTGACTTTTCTAACAAAAAGCTCCCAAGGTGAAACGCCACGAAACCACGGTACGTAAATTACAGACCATTAGTGAAATGTACCTATTATATGTCAAGCCTGTTGACATTGGGGGTCTATTTATCAGGCTTAGATCAGCGATTGATTGATAAATAAGCCAAAACGCGTAGTAATGCACGGGGATAAGTAATTAGGTGAAATTTCCTCACCTACCCTTCGATCACAGTATAATTAATATTGGAAACAGTATCTGATTCTACAGGTATAAAGTAGAGAAGTGTATCTCATGTACCATATAGTTTATATGTACATATTAATGGAAATCAAAGCAATTATTTTCTCTACAATGGTAAAATTCCGAAGCTCATGCTTTAAAAGCTTTTAAATTCGGATAAGTATAAGTACCATAGATATCTGTTTAATATAATAAACGTTTAGAATGTTATTTTTATTTAACAATTTTACAGATAATACCTATCATACTAAACTCATATTTTATTGTTTTATTTGGTAGATTGACTCGTTAGTTATGTAATTTTTTTTATCTTTTATTAATTTGTGTGGTACTTCGGAAAATGTGCTTGTACGTGTTATAAGTATTTTCCTCAGCTACGCTTCGCTCCTTGAAATACAAGGGGTGTTCACCGCACCGTGCGACAACTCGAAAATTAATTCGCTTCTTTGTCATACCCCGATTTATACATTAAACTAATGACGTCGCACTATAAAACGTCATAGCTTTTGAGGACATGTGAATACTTGTGAATTGAAAAACATGGGTTCGCTTTTAGAGCGGGATTCGCGGTCGGTTATGGCCCGTGACGTCCATAAAAACCAATATTTGCGCGGAAGAGCGTAAGGGGTTGACGATTTAAAGGGTACAATAAAAAAACCATACAAGGAATTTGGAACCTACTTAAGCCTTCTAAAAACTGCTAAAGTACGTGTCGATATATTAGGGTTCTATAACTGCGTGTATTATGGGTGCTGTAGCAGAATTGGCTCTAATTGCGGTAATATTTACTGCAAAAAGACTAAATTTAATTAAATAAAAAAATTTACCAAGTGCGTGTCGAACCAGCACAGTGAATGGTTCCGTAGTCTGGATCAACGTTAGATGGGGACACTTTTCAGGGCTTTAGGAGCGCATATTTCAACAACTATAGACTTAATAAAAGTCGGTAATTTTTAACTTCTATATAATTTTAAAGACTTATCTATATGCATTCCACGTATCTATGTAAGCTGAATTTTTTTTTTCATCCCTTAGTTATAATTGTGGCTAGCTTACCTCAAAAAATTTAGATTCAATACACCATTGTATAGCGATTCATAGACTGCACGTACCTTCCAAATTCCATCTAGAGCCCCATGGTCTCCGTGTATAATATTTGTGACAGACGAACAGACAGACAGATGGACAGGACAAAATTATAAGGTTTTCGTTTTTTGACAACATTACGCAAACAAAATATATCATGAAAATTTATAATCGAAATTGAAATTATAAATTTTCATTGCATTTGCAAGAAGCAAAATGGGATAAGTACGTCCAAATTGGATTTGTCCATCTGTGCCATTAAAGTAATAATAATAATATCTGAGACATGCCACACAACACCGTCTAGTCCCAAAGTAAGCAAGTATTATGCTTGTATTATGGGGTACTAGACAACTGATATATATACTTAAATATTCATTTTTTTTTATAATGCATACATATATAGATAAATACTTTTACATCCAGACACGGAACAAATAGACATGTTCATGCACACAAATATTTGTCCCGGGCGGGGATCGAACCCGCGACCCTCGGCTCCGCAGTTAGGGTCTCTAACCACTCGGCCAACCGGTCAGTCGAGCACAAAGTACAAATACAATGTATGTAGTATTTCCTTAGTTCCTAGGTTAAAAAACGCTGGTCTTTATTTACTCTATGGTCTGCGTCGAAAATATTTAATCCATAAAATAAAATGAAAACGCTAATGTATTATTACATCGACTAATAGCTTTCAGCATTACATAAGATATGTACGCATATCGAGAGATATTTCGACAGTTTCAATAAAAAGGGTTCGCAGGTAATGCGCGTCAGTAATGAACGTATTTACTGAAACAAGGGTTGTTAAATTATGAAATTCTGTTGCACTGACTTTTAATTACATATTTATCGATATATGTAATTAAACTACTATTATTATTAAGCTACTATTGTCCACTAGGCTGACGACCGCTTAGCCTAGTGGGCAGCGACCCTGCCTACGAAGCTGGAGGTCCCGGGTTCGAATCCCAGTTCGGGTCAGTATTTATATGATGAATATTAATACTGGCACCGGGTCTTGGATGTTATATGTATGTGGTGTCTTCGCTTGGCACCCAAAATACAAGCTAATGCTTAGTTTGGGACCTAGACGTTGTTGTGATTGTATGTGTTATTATTATTATTATTATCATTATTATCGATAAATTTTATATCCTAATAAATAAAGATTATAACCACACCGAGTGTCCAATCCACCCAAAATTCTTCTATGCATGGGGCCAACCACTCTTAGTATCTAGTACTTTTGAAGCAAAAGTTCACCAAAATCAAATTTTCCAAATTTCCATTCTAAAAAGTGGTACGAAAAGGGTAGATAGATACTTGTATCTCTAAACACACTAAGAAATATGACAAACGGCGTAATCTGGAAAAGGATAAGGCTTCCTAGGATGATATTTTTAAAAATTAGTTTATTGATAACAGACATCCTATACGCAAGTCAAGTACCAATAGTAAAACATACACAATTAAATGAAAAAAAAAAAACAAAAAACTACAGCTACATGTAAACCACCCATTGAAACAAACAGCGCAATAATGAAATGCCGTGGGGATATGATGTACAAAATAATCTATATTGATAAAATTGTAGTGCCTGTCTGCCTGTTTGGGCTAATCCCTGAAACGGCTGAACCGATTTCAATGAAACTTCACTGATGTGATAAACAGATTATCAGAAGTGACATACAGCATTTTTGTTTATCTGTCTGTCTGTCCGTCCGTCTGTTCGTTCGAACTGATTTCCGATTTATTTTATTTAAAAGATTGTCAGGAGTGACATACAATACTTTTTTTTGTCTGTCCAGCCGCCTCTCTGTCTGTTCGAGCTAAACTCTAAAACTTTTAAACAAATTTTAATGAAACTTCGCAGACGTGAAAAAACGGGTGTGAGGAACATACGCTACTTTTTGTTTGTTTGTCTGTTTATATGTATGTTCGAGCTAAACTATCAAAGATTTTAATGAAACTATGCAGACATTAAAAATAGGTTGTCAGGAGTGATATAGCTATTTTTTGTCTGTGTGTCTGTCTGTCTTTTTGTTCCGGCTAATCTCCAAAACGACTAAACCATTTCTATGAATCTTCGCATACATAAAAAAGAGGTTATCAGGAGTGACATAAGTTGGTTTTTGTCTATGTGTTTGTCTGTCTGTTTGTTAGGGCCACAGATAAGTCAACCTTACAGACCACGCTTTGACAGGGAGTAGCATTCGCCAAGGTTATGTAGTGACACTACATAACTACGTCTCTTGTGAGCGGTCAGTTGGAAGCACGTCGGAAGCCATTAAATTGTCAATTTTGAACGAGCCAATGAAAACTAGCCGACCTCTCCCCGCACCCCGCCACTTTTTGGCGATTTCGTTTTCTTACTGACGTTTATTAAAGCGTGGTCTATAGGTTGACTGGTCTGTGGTTAGGGCTAATCGTCGAAACGTTTTAATAAAATTTTGCAAACATAAAGAAGGCGTTGTCAGGAATGAAAAGTAATTTTTTTCATATACATGTAGTGTCTGTTAGTCTGTCTGTCTGTTCCGTTTATAATCTCCAAAATGGCTGACTGATTTTGAGACTGACTTGTAGCATAGCTATTCTTCATGCTAAAATGGCAAAATGGATTTTTATGAAATTAGGTATAGAGATTTCTTAGGTAGTTAACTTTCTGAATGTTCTAGAAAGTGTTACAATGTTCTGGAGTGTCGCATTCCTTTATCAATTCCTGTACAACTGTGTAGTCCACGCGAGCGAAGCTGCAAGCGGAAAGCTAGTAATAAATAAAATGTAGAATCAGCGCCGTCTAAGGCAGTTCAGAACTTTATCTATTTATCATATCTGAGAAACTTTTCATTACAACACAAATTTAAATGTAAAAACGGTTATTTTTAGCATGAAAGTGGGTATAACAGTTTTCACGTCGCACCCTCTGGAGGCAACATAAATAAATTTTGTATGAGATGACGATTGCCAATCATTGTAATGAAATAAGGTACGATACTGTTCTTGTGTAATAAATTAAAACTAATAAGATAAGAAATGAAAGGGACTAATAAGAAAAATAAAAAATTTCTGGTTTCTTATAGAACCTAGAGATCGTCATTTATTTATCAAGGTATTAGTTAAAATCGTTGTATTTCAAATTAATGTATGCATGTTTTTTAACAAGTTTTAAGTGCTTTTAATCTCTGTAACGCACAAAATAAAAAGAAAAGTTAGGCACCTAACATAGTATTTTGTGAAAGAAAAAACTTGGTAGTTTAATATCTCAAGGCAATATTGTAAGATTTATAGTTACTGTAACGGGCTAGGCCGCACCTCCGACGCAGGTGCGCTGACGATTCGCTGACGGAAAAGAAAAATTTTATTTGGCCGAATTTTCTCGCGAGATTGGATCTCGTCTTATGAATATTGCTACATCTAAGTTTCTCTTTGGAAATTGTTCTTTTAAGCCGTCTCTATTGTTTGCTGTTTTCACAAGATGTATACGTTTTTAAATAAGCAATTATTTTTTGTAAATACAGTTACGAATCCGATTTTCGTGTGATGTCCAGCACAACGCGCGGTAAGTTATTTCTTCGTTTGTTACACTGTCCAACACTTTACAACAAAATAAACGCATTGATTTTGATCTCCATTTCGATACTGACAAAATGTTTGTTTTTAAAGTTGACCTTCACGTTTCATTCTAACACTTCACTTTTCAAGTAAGGCTTGTCCATTGAAGGATTCAAACGTTCGAGCGCTTTGCAGGAAATCCAATCACATTTAATTGTTCGTCTTCGCTGGTGTTTGGTCGACCTTTATTTAATACTGGTAATACTTGCGATGAGAGAGTATCGATAATCATGATTTGGATCAATTTTAAGTTGAAATACTAGCAATCGTTTCGGATGGCAGATATATTGGTTTATTAAGTAATAATGTCATTATAGCCCGAGCGCAGCGAACCTATTTCTAGTTAAAAGGCCGTGTGACTGTGGTTCGTATTCGGACGTATACCAATGTCTTTTTCCGAGTTAAGTACATAACTACTATAACTAACTGGCTCCGTGCCTTGGAGAGCACGTTAAGTTGTCGGTCCCAGTTGCCATTCACTTCTATTCAATTTTTTATTGCAAATGGCAGTCGTTAAAATCCACCAGCCCACATTGGATCAGCGTGGTGGATTAAGCCCCTCACCCTGAGGGGAGGCCTAAGCCAGCCATTATGCCAGCCTACCAGCCAGTTACGCCCCAGCTTAATGGGTTGGTAGAATAGAATGGAAAGTCATAAAGGTATATGAATAATAAAATTCATTGTTCAATCTTATTATCTAACTTGTTATATATCGACGGTCCCTACGTAGACATGTCAAAAATTACCAATTTTTTTTATTGCATAAAATGCTTTAGATTCTCCAAACGCTCATACCCATATAAGATTTTTTTACAAATATTAACTGCTTTACTAAATATACAAATCGTATAAGGGAACAAGTATAATAATTACAAACTATTGGTGTCGTAAATGCGGATATCTTAGACATGTCGGTTTGTTCTGCGTTTTAAAAAGCACGCCACTCGGTGTGAACGCCGCGGTCTTGTCAAACTTAATGTCTTATACGCGAGATTCTCCAATTAAACGTGTTGGTGCCCGTTCGGGAGGTTGAATATTGTTGTGGTTGTGATACAGTTTCGCGGTGTGTTTTTTAATTTTTATTATTAAGTATATAATTTTAATATTATTATGTTTTTTTTTGAAATGTTATATAACCATGAATAAAGAGATATATGTCCCCATTAATGTATTTTTAGTATAAATGGGCATCGCTATAAAGATGTTGAAGGAATCCTTTTGAAAATAATAACACAATTTCACATTTTCATAAAACATTTACTGAAATTATATTTCAAAACATTGTTTTGTTTTTTCCGACGTATAAACAGGTATCTTAGATTTGTCTGACATGGTTTTATTTAAATGACAGCGTAGAACCAGTTATCTAGCAGTTTTACGCAGAAAATGTGAAAAAAATAATTTTGAATAAATACTACTTTAAGCTTCTTAAAGATAGCAAAACATTATAGAAAAGATATATGTATAATGGTAATTAGAATTATTTCTAGAGCAATTTGAACCTTTATTCCACTCTCCTGTAAACCTTAGCTTTTGACATGTCGCTTTGTACGTAGGGACCGTCGATATATCAAGCTTTCCTTTTTTTTTTTTCACGTTTCGACACTAATTTTTTTGCCAATGAAATGAACATAAATAATAATGTAGTCGTGTAAGTTTGATAGAGTTATTTATTTCTGAAAATATATTATTAGTGAACACGTAGTGTCAGTAATTTTATTAGATTGCAACTTCAATAGTAATAATACCTAGGCCTAGGCTATCTCATCTCAAACTAGGTAAAGCTTGTATAATGGAAACACATACTAAAATGTTTAAAGTATAATATACACAATAAATACATTTTATCCATACAACGAAGAAATAGATATGTTTATGTACAGAAATATTTATTCCGGGCGGAAACCGAACCCGCCAGCTTTGGTTCCACAGTTATGGCAGATGTTATGGTCCTTAACCGCTCGACGAATTGGTCAGTAAATCAATTTTATACGGTCATTTTGTATGGTGTTGTACAGAATAGTGAACTAAAATCGCACCCCTTCTAATAAGATTATTAATTTTTTTATAATATAATATGTCATTGACGAAATCCTGCGTAGCCCTTGATAAATACATGAAAATATACAAAATTATTATTTATTTTTTAATTTAGACATTAAATATTAACGCACACTTCTTACAACTTATGATACCTATTCGTGCACGATTAGTTTTTTTGTGTCGGAGTTTTTGAAATTTTTAATCTAATTTTCATTTCAAAATTTTAAAATTTTTATTTAGTTAAACTAATTCATACATGATTAGACAAAAAAATATTTTTCAAGTTTTTGGTTTTCATTTCGTTTGTTAATATTCCTCATTCCCTTTCAATAGTGAACATTATGCTACTAGTCAAGCCCTTTCATTTGCTGCCCATATTGAAGGATTTGTGAAAAAAAGTATTTCCCCATTTTCTAGTGGCGGCCATCTTGTTTTTGAAATTAGTCATAGTGTTTCTACTAGTCAAGTCATTTCATCTGATATCCATATTGATGGAGTAGTGAAAAAAATATGTAATTCGCCATTTAGTGGTGGTGGCCATCTTGGATATGAAATTTTTCATAGTGTATAGTATTTTATTAGTCAAGTCCTTTCATTTGATACCCATATTGATGGAGTAGTGAAAAAATATGATGTCCGCCATTTTGTTGCGGCGGCCATCTTGGACTGAATTTCATCAAACATAGCTAATAAAACTTTCGACTAATTCTCCTTTCATATAAAAAAATTCGCAACCAAATCGGTTCATCCGTTTTGGAGCTACGATGCCACGGACAGATACACAGATACATACACACACGTCAAACTTATAACACCCCTCTTTTTTCGTCGGGGGTTAATAACATCATAAATTAAAATTGAATATAGGTACTTTAAATGTGACAAGCGTTCGAATATTAAAATACAATGTGAAAAAAAATATATAAATTGTTTTAGAGATAATTAATAATCTGTTATAATGAATCTCCCAACAATTACGTTATATATACAGACACTACTTCAATAGTTTAGATAAGCAGATTTATACAAACAAAAAAGTCAACTCCGGTTTTACATAGCCGACGGGCGTAAAAGAACTTTTTTTGTGTGTGTTGTTCGCAGTAATTCGGGAATGGAGATAGTAAGAGAGGTTAATTGGCAATATGCGAAACCGAAATTGCTTCGTTAACGTTGTTTTCTCGGTAGGCAATAATACCAGTAATCCTATTATCAGAAGCTCGTAGTGTGTGTACACAGAACCTTTTGTAAGCTGTCGAATGCTCTAAACAGTTACTGCAGAGAACAATGGACCTTTGTTTCATACGTTTTATTTGAATACGTATTGATTTAAATACGTATAATAACATTTAATCTCTTTTAATGAATTAATTAATTAAATTGCTAATTCGTGTCGTGATAGCCCGAGCGCAGCAAATCTGTTTCAAATATATAAGGCCATGTAGCTGTGGTTCGAATCCGGCCGTGTACCAATGAGTTTTTTTCTGACTTAAGTACATTGACTATCACAGATTCCGTGCCTTGGAGAGCATGTTAAGCAGCCGGTTCCGGTTGCTGTCAATATATGGCGGTCGTCACAATCCGTCAACCAGTGTTGGAGCAGCGTGGTGGAATTAAGCTCCAAGCTCCCTCATCTTGAGGGAAGGCCTAAGCCCCTGCAGTAGGATATAAAAAGGACTGATGGAATGAAAAAAATACTAATTATCGCTTCGTTCGCATGAAGTAGACTTTTGCATCGTTTAAATTTTTAAATAGTACCTACACAATTTTCTAGAAAGTCTCCCTATAGTGTCGCGTCCCTTTAACGGTCCTAGTTCAAATGTGTACAGTACAGGCTGGCGAAACCGCGAGCGGAAAGCTTATAACTTATTAACTAAACCTTTCAAAATTTAAAAATTAATTGTATTTCTCATGACAAAGTTCTTTCGTTTAATATGTCACTTAACGGACTTAACAAATGTTTTTTTGATGTTCTAATGTGCCACCAAAATTAATTAATACACCAAAATTCTTTTAATTATGCTATATAAATTTGCTATATAAATAATATTCTTTAAAATGTAACTTTTTAAAAAATACACTCTTCGTGTACTTTTATACAACAGTTATTTCAAAATAAATTTACGGTAGGATCTTCAACATAGTTATCGAAAATTTCTAAGTGATTCGTAACAAACATTGTTTTCACATAAGCTAACAAATATTCAAACTATCCAATCTCTTCTGGTCTCGTCCCCCGCAAGATATTTGCGATATAACATTCCTTTAGCAGGCATCCAGACTCCTTCAACCATCAGTTATTACATTCCAATTTCGAAGGCATATTTTTAGGATGCCTCAGAATTCTGTCTATAGCGTTTATAAAATATTTTCAGAATTTTCTACGTTAGTTTAACACTTTTTAAGGTCTGAAAGGGCAATATCCATTAAAGTCCTGACATGAACAGAAAGTACAAATATTCCTAAATTCTTAATAAAAATAAATATACATAATAAAATTATTCTCAAGTTTGTAGAGGTCGGGTAAAATATACAAATGATATTAGTAAGTATTTATTTTGTTTTCAGACAGAATCTATTCGCAATAAAATCTTTTAAACTAGTTTCTCATACTTTTCAAACAATTATTGTAATTGTAATGGTTTTCCTTCGATCAAAAGGTTTGTGTGGCGTATAATTTATTTTTGTTCATCTCAGGCATTTTTTATTTGTCCAATGGGCATTGTCCTTTCAAATGTTTAGCGTTATTTAATTGCTGTGTAACATTTACCTACGTTTTAAGATTCTTTTAAGATTCTTTTCTTCAGTTTCAAATGAATATTATTAAAAAAAAATTTAATGTAATAAACAGATTAAGCGTGTATGGATTAGTAAAGTTCCAAGCAAGTGCAAGGCAAGAATTGTAATCGACTTTTTTTTTGTGATATTTGAATCATTTGTAAATTATAAGTATATTATGAAGGTTTTAAGTAACGCGTAAGCAGCTTCAGCAAAGAGTCGTGACAGCCTAAAGCAGAACGAAGCTGTCTCAAATTTATAAGGCCATAGGGCCATGGTTCGAATCCGGGCGTGTACCAATGAGTTTTTCTGACTTAAGTACATAACTATCACTGACTCTGTGCCTCGGAGAGCACGTTAAGCAGTCGGTCTCGGACGCTGTCAATAGATGGTGGTCGTTACAATCCCCAACCCGCAGTGGAGCAGCGTGGTGGATTTAAGCTCCAAGCCCCCCCCCCACCCTGGAGGAGGCCTAAGACCCTGCAGTGGGGTAAAATGGACTGATGAAGAAGAAGTGAAGCAGCTTCTAGATAGGTTGCATGAAAGTGTCACCGTTTTCGTTACCTATCCGTTTATCGGGTAAAATTCGCAGCACATTTAAACGAGTTAGTTTTACATAAATTCAAAAATGTTAACTATTGTTAGATCCTTTTTACCATTTGCAGACCCCAATATTTTACGTCCACAAAAGTACATGACTAAGCTGCGAAATTTGCCCTATTTCAAACATTTGCGTATAAATCACACAGAAAGCAAAGTATTTCGGTAACCACTGAATCGATTTCAGATTGCAGGCAAAACATATAAACGATACACATCCGGAAACGGCAAGCTATAGCCTAAACAAATCTTATATGTAAATATACGCCGATATGAATATAGATGCTATTTAAGTAGGAGATAGACCTTCTACGGATGGTTTTTCGTTACGCGCAACGGAGGGTTGAATAGGAATATGCATATTGTCTGACGTGTAGTGCGCGGTGAGGGCCCTACAGTGAGGCACCGAGGAACTTAACAAAGGAGGGCGACGATTTTTTTCCACATTTTCCTTCAGGACGCGAGATAGTTTCTGCTTTTTTAGACTCTGCAAAGGGATCCAACTTGCGTTGCTATCATGTAGCGCAGTATAATAATCTTCAAGGAATATATGTCTTCTTACACAGCTCATAAAATAATTAGGAGATGTGCAAGGGTTATTTTAAAAACTAGAATATCCCCTTTTGTGTATTGTATCCAGAATTACCTTTTTAGTGTGCGAACGAATAGGTAATTGAAAAATGCCTATGGTCCGCGTATGAAAAATTGATCGAATGCGCGATTGAATGTCATTATTTGGTCAATTATCATTATTTGTCATTTCAGATTGCTGAAATCTGAAACATTATACTTAACGTGCTCCCCGAGGTACAGAGTTAGTGATAGCTATGTACTTAAGTCAGAAAAAACTCATTGGTATATGCCGGTTTCTGGGATTTGAACCACGACCTTCTAAACAAGAAGCGAGCTCACCACTACTCTATCAGGACACCTGAAATACTTAATTACCCTTAAACAAAATGCAGTGTCGATTAGTTATTAATGTGTCAGTCAATTGTATTTTTAACATCACCAATAAATTTTTTTTTGACCTATAATAGTAATCTAAGTTCTTGGGTGACTGGTTGACTACAATAATATAATAATATTATTATACTATTATTATTATTATATTTTTCATTTTACGTTCTAGTTTCTGTTCAAGCACTTAATAATACATATAAAACGTTCGATTGTTAGATCACTATCGGTCTAGAAATAGCAGCGCCGGTTCCATGCCCGCATTAAAACGCCGGTTCCGGACAGACAGACGAATGGGGATTGCGGCCTCGTATTGCGTTTCATCCATTGTTGTGAAAACCTGAAACGGTCTGCACTCTAGACGATTTCTGAAATAACTTGCAATGCTTGGATGCACTTATTTTGTGTACTATCGTTAAAAAGGTAGCGGACTTTTATGTTCCATTTTATAGAATTTTATCAAAGATTTTGTCGGTATAGTTTTCACAGTGCGCCTTTTTTAGTTATTTATCTAGATAAATATTGAAGCATATTTCTTACAACTAAGATGCAGCGTCGCCTACATCATTCAATACTGAACTTGTTGAACAAATACAGCTTAATTACGTAATTTATTTAGGTTAATGCATACTTTAAAAAAAATCTATTCTTAGCTGTTTGAGTAAAATCACCAATACTGAGGGCCAAGTGCGAGTTTTTTACTATTAACTGTGTCGTATGCGTTTTTATAATTTGAATGGAAACTCGTAGTTACCTAAACCGACCGCTAGATGTGCTGTACGAGTTTCCATTCAAATTATAAAAACGCATACGACACAGTTAATAGTAAAAAACTCACACTTGGCCCTCTGTAACTTTTACGCATACGTTTTTGTGTCATATAAATTTTCGCATGATGTTTACAAGGTCTTTATCGTATTTTTTGTCAAATATAGATTGTTATTTATAACTGTGTTTCCGGATGTGGTTTTACGCGCGTGGACCTTACGTTTGTATATTCCCGGAAGGACTAAAACGGATATTCTGGTTTAGCCTTAAAAGGATAACAAACACGTTTTTTTTTGGGTAAAAAGTAGCCTAATGTTCTTCCACAGGGTTAAAGTTATACCTATATCAAATATCACTATACAACGTCCGTCGAGAGTTTGCGTTTCTGACACATGAGATTTATAGCTATAACATCATGTTTGTTGTGATGAACTCATTATAATATAAATTTTAATTAAATTTTGTATCATTCGTGCATGTAAATGATAAAAATATTTGAAAACGGGAATCGCCCGACGGTACACTTTCATACCAACCATCCGATTACTATGCCGATTATGACCTGTCAGGAAGATACAATATCGACAGCCGATGTATAAAATCGGTTCTGCAGTTTAGTTATGAAACACTAACAGACATGCAGACACATTTCTATGGTAGAAAGTAGCCTTTGTTCGTTTTTAGGATGCAAGCTATCTTCCTACTAAGTTTTATAAAGCTCGGTTCACCAGTGTAGCCATGAAAGGGTTACAAACATACCTACCTACAAACATATTTTAGCGGTCACCACCCAAAGCCGACTTATTCAACTATATTTATTTAAAATATTTTTGTCGGTGTTTGCCTTTCGTTCAATAGTATGGAACTAGTTGTGACGGGTAATACACAAAGATAAAGGGAGCGAAGATTATTTAGGTAACCAATCGAGTGCGCCATACGCGCATCTCGCTAGTCTCAATACCTTACCCTATAGCTCTAATGTAGTCACTTTGGTTCTCGAACTGAACTCCCAGAATTAGTTCTCTATTGAACTAATTAGGTTCGGTGGTGTTTACATATATTTTCAATATAAGTAACTTGAACCAGGTGATACACACCATTATCTATACTAATATTAAAAAGCTGAAGAGTTTGTTTGTTTGTTTGAACGCGCAAATCTCAGGAACTACTGGTTCGAATTGAAATTTTTTTTTTGTGTTGGATAGTCTATTTATTGAGAAAGGCTATATGTATAAAATAATACTATCTGTCAGTCTGTCTATTCGAGCAAATCTCCGAAACGGCTAAACCGATTTTAATGAAACTTCACAGGTGTAGAAAGGAAGTGGTCAAAAATGACATACACTACTTTTTGTATGTACGTATGTATGTACGTCCATCTGTCTATTCAAGCTAATCTCCAAAACGGCTAAACCGACTTTAATGAAATTTCACGGGTATAAAAAGGAGGTGCTCTGTAAGTCTATGTGTCTATTCGAGCTAATCTCCAAAACAGCTGAACAGATTTTAATGAAACTTTGCAGACGTGAAAGAAAGTTGTCAAGAGTGACATCAGCTACTTTTTGTGGCTGTCTGTCGTTTGTCCTCACTGATCTATCAGCGTAGATAAAGCCGAAACTACTAAGTCTAGGAAGTCGAAATTTGGAACAGTGGTTTATTTTATAACGTGAGTATTAATTTTTTAAGAAAGGAATATTTGGAAATTTCAAATTTAAGGAGGGAGGGATGGAGGGGCTTGTACGAGAGTCTTTGTTCTTTAAATAAATAATAACGTGTTTCGGGGTTTTTGGATTTCCACATTTTAAGGGTGGGAAACGGGAGGTGAAAAGTGTGGGAGTATCGGTTTTCTTAAAGAAGTGGGGAGAATGAAGATTGAAAGTTTGAATGGGTATACCCAATATTAGTTTCAGCAAAAAGTACGTATAAACCATTTCGAATGTTAATACTACCTAAAACAGGAATGGGTAGTCTACGCAAGCGAAGCTGCGGGCGGTCGCTAGTTTAATATAAAATTCACCACATACTAGTGTTATCAGAATTACTTATTGGGTCGCAAATTTTAATTAAGCAGTTTAAACTTTTAAGCAACAAAATATTTTTTTAATTATTTAACACGATTACAATGTAATAATTATATTAAAAGCTTGTTTCAGAATTGCAAACTGCTTTATGCGATGGCGCTTTTGACGGGCAACACGATGTCAATAGATATTCCCAATAATGTAAATGTATATACCGCTTGATCAAAGTAGGATTTAAGGTATGGACCACTAAGCTACGAAGCTTGTCGGTACAGATTTCGTATTGACGGTGGAATTAAATTCAAAGTAAAGTCGTAATGGATTATATCCGGATAAGTCCTTTATTTTAGTTTATTTACAAATAAGTGAATTCGATTGTATTTATTACTTTAAATTTATTTCATCAATAACAAATATATCTAGAGATTACTAGTTTTTGCTCGTGGCGTCACCTGTGAAAGCATAAACATATAACGTGCCTTGTTGTCCCGCTCTCATTTTCTGCATTTCTTACCAGCATGGTTCTTTTTCTATTTCTACTTCAGTACAATTAAAGAAGTGCAGTGAAAGAAGTACTATTTCGCCTCTTCAGTTTTACTTCTACTCTTCATCTAATTTTCTTCATTTCATGATTTGAAACTTTACTTCTTCTTTTTCTCTCGCTTGCAGTAACTTTGAATATTAGCAAGATTTGTATCCACTGCCAGATTTGATGGGAATTAAACTAGCCTCCAATCTAGCTAGGAACTTAAATTATATCTTCTATGGCGAATTTCTCATCGTAAAGCTGAATTAGCGTGATGCTTTATATACCAAAGAACTGAATTACCATTTTAAAAATTCCTTATTACCTACAGCAAACGTCAATTATATATAAAGTTGACTTCCATTTTAAATTACAAGATTAAGTAAAGTTTCAGTAGCTTTATATAATCATATTTGAGTTGTACATATATATGTACATATATATACAAAATTAATCTTCAGCTACCTACGCAAAAACTGGAAAAGTCCAAAAACCTTTGAGAGATTATTCATGGCGTGTAGCGAGGTTTTCGCTAATTAAATAAAGTTCCAGGTGGAGTGGAGAAAGGTATTAATATTCATGGTGCACGGGGTGGGCCAGTAAATGTTTTATTCGTTAACGAGACGACTGGATTAACGTAATCGTGTCACGTCGTGTGTTACACCGAATTCTCCGCAATTAATACCAGCCCATAATCAACGTTTGTACCGCCAAGAATTTTGTCTCTGGTTATGTGCGGTTATGCTTGATTGTAATTGATATACTGGAGAACTATTTAACTGAGAATTCTAGTTGAGTCTTGCCTCCGCAATGCATGTTTTGCAAGGAGAACATTTTTAGCAATTAATATTGAAAACATTCAATGGATGTTCATAAAGATACCGCGTTGGGACAACAAAAATGTGAACAAAAAAACAAAACAGACCAAATATGTACCGACTTTTTTAAATATTCCTTGTGAAGTAGAATTTAATGTGACATAAAATTCGTACTGAAAAGAATACTAAGACTCTGAAATTACATTCCTTGTGTAATTTCACAAAATGTTTATTTAAAATAATGATATTGTCTAATCAATTAGTCGGACATTTTGCTTATTTTTCCGATCGTTTCGACGTATCAAACGCTCTATAATGAATATTATAATAACTATTAAATATTCATGAACAATTTTTTTTCCACTTCTAAACTTAATTTTTACCATTTAAAAGTTTATTAGTTGCACCTTTGGCACATAATTTTTAAAACTTATGGCTGATGGGTGCTCAATAGCAACCGTTATAATTATTATGTAATGTAAAATATACCTCTGGACAGGTCGTTGTGTAAGTAAAACATTTTGGCCGTCATATAACAGATATTAGCAATAAAAAAAATATATATTAATAGAATTATTAATATCGAGCGTTTCGCCGTATTCGTTAATTATATTACCGCTATATGTACTCAGTCAGTCCTGATTATTAGCGGGAGTCGTAAAAGTACCAATTTACTAGAAGGCCTCTTCCGCGTTTACCGTCTAACCACTCATACTCAAGCTAGCTGATGCAAGATGGCGAGTTTAAGCCCGCGAAGTCCGAGCGCGCCGGTCTTCACCCCCGCGAAATCCCCGTACGCCGGTCTTCACCCCTACGAAATTGCGTTTGACATTTTCGATACTGTGAAGTGATATTTATGACTTTATTTTAAATACTTATTATTTCATAAATATTTTCAGGGGTGTTTAAACATAAGTCATTTGATCGTACTTTTTTGTATCAAGTGAATCGATTTTAGTTTTCAAAAATCGCCTTAATAGGATCAATTAAGCTTATTGCAAAAGAAATGGGAAAACAAATTTCCCTTCCAGAACTGTAGAAAATGATAAATGAATCGATCCTTCAACCGTAATTTTAATCTATAAATAAAGTAATTTGTTGACAAAGAACAGTAAGAAGTATTTATCCCGTTTAGTAAATTATCGGCTAGTTGCCAATCTACCTACAAGGATTTGAAAATTAAATTGTCTCAATGCGCACAGACACCCAGATTATCTGCAGTAGACGTCTCGACGTTATTGTCTGCTTCTGAAACGATGGTTGTAGGCTTAAATTTTCATTATGTTTATTGGATAATTCGCCTGGGCGCCGGCGTGAAGAGCAGAGATAGAGGGGATTGTCGATGCAACACTGAGCAATAAATTTGCGTACACGCTATGTGTCGTTCTGACTAGAAAATGTCACAGAATAATCATTTTCTTTTTCGTTCGTATAGCTTAGAAGCAGAATAAAATATGATTGTCAGAATCACAGTATGGACTAGATTAAGTAACTCATGCTGTACGATCACATATTTTGAAGACAATAGCGAAATAACTTAAGCCTTCGGGACGGGACGTACAATTACGTGACAGCCTTTCGGAGGCGCATTTTAATAAGACGACTTTTTCACGCTCCGATGTTTTCGCGAGAAGTGGACTGTTTTTTTTTTGCTTTAATCCATTATGAAATTCCCTTTATCGAAAACGTCAGACATCTTGAAATTAGTTCTTATATGGCAAAATGATTTTTTTTCGTTTCAAAATCCAATAAATCAAATTAATTAAAATATTTTTTTTTATTTTATATATATATTTTTATATTTTTGTGACAGTTTCTCATCTCGGGTTTTTACAGTAAGGAAGTCATTCAGCCGGTCTCCATGGCAATTTTATTTTAATAGTTTATAGGTTTGTTATAATGTTTTTTAATGTTCTGTAGTCCGACATGGAACCCTTTATAGTTTCTCCATGTCCATCCGTCCGTCGGTTTGTTTAGGTGTATGGAATCTTAGCAGCCATTTAATCACAGACCATAGACTTGAAATTTGGTATGGTTACAGATATCTGTAACCGTTACATAGGTGTGTAAAAAAATAAATTCTTGTGTACCTCTTTACATGAAAATTGACAGTAAAAATTGTCATTTTACCCACCCTCTCGAACGAAATCTTCATTTTATTATTTTTAAATATTTATGAGATTTTTCATAATAAGTTGCCATTTACGAAATATTCCATTTTAAAGTGGCGTTCTATACGTGAGTTCCATGTCCCTCGCTTTTAACTTTTGAACCAGTACTGATTTAAAAAATCTGGAAAAATCGGTATCATAAACATATTACGAATTTACTGCTATCTAGGGTCACCTAGTTCACTCTTTATAGCCGATTAAGTTAATGCGTATGTAGTTAAGTGTATCAACTCTCAACAAATTCATTTTGGTTTTTGGTAAATTTTTATTGTCGGTATTGCTACGAAATCCTCATTCTGAAGGATAATTAAGTATATATATCTACTGAAATTTAAGATATTTTATTGGTTTTTCCTTTTTTTTAGACAATTTTGATTTAATTCGATATCTTATCTCATTAGTTCATTAATCGTAGAGAACTAATAAACAACAAGATCAAATGAATATAATTAAATATACAACAATACGTTAAATTCGGAAGGAAGTTTACAAACAATACATTCATAACTAAAAGTATAATTTACGCTAATGATAAATCTTAAACAGTGATGCGGCCGCAGATGGTCGGGATGTTTTAGTAAACGATGCCTACATTTGAGGACAAGAAGCTACGAAGGCATCTTAAATACATACCATAAAAATAATCAAAGTTATAAAAAACAAATTCTATTATCAAGAAATGGTTACATCTGACCAATTGGAATAAATAAGTTTTAAATCCTTACTAATATTATAAACGCGAAAGTTTGTATGTATGGATGTTACTCTTTCACGCAAAAACTACTGAATTTATTTTAATGAAACTTTACAATAATATAGCTTATATTTCAGAATAACACATAGGTTATAATTTAAAAAGATAATAGTTTTCCGCCCGCAGCTCCGCTCGCTTGGACTACACAGTTGTACTGGGACTGCTATAATTTTTTGCACATATATAGTTTATAAGCTGTAGAGTGCCGTAGGCTACATTCATCTAGGAAAAAGGGCCCTGCTACAACTATGTAGTCCACGCGAGCGGAGGCGCGGGTGTCAAGCTAGTATAATATCTATGGACAATTTTGTATTGAAACGAATTTTGCACGTCTCACACCAGTAAACTTCGCAAATTGTCTTTTTGTTTTGCGTGGAACTATTTTTTAAGGTATTGTGTTGTCAAGTAAATAAGTTAGTTGTAGTAATAAAACTACATATTAAACCCAAGCGTTTAAGTTCGTATAGGTACATCATATCTTAAAACATGCGTCCACGCTTACGTGATAATTCTAACCTATTGTTATTTCCAATGTTACAGCGGCAAATAAATTACTCGTGTCTTACTACCATAGGCATAGATACAAATCATGTCGTTTCAGAGACAATTGCTTCGAATAATAAATAACCGGTTTATGATACGCACGATAATAGCCGCCGCATTCGTCAGTTGCCCGCGCATTCCTATATTAATACGATTGCTCTGGGGCGCCATATCTCAATATTTTAGTACGAAGTGACATTAAAAGCAAAAATTTTTTTTAGATACAGTAAAATTTTAAATTAAACATTTACACTCACTTTATTTGATACGGTATTATACTAGAATCATATGGTAGAAAATTTTGAATACAGTTTTAAATGTTAGATGAAATCGGGGTGGACAGACATTGTAGCGACAACAATACGGTATATGACTACTGGTAAATATAATATTTTTATCGAGAAAAGATAAAAATAGACTTTCTACGATAGCAAAAATAAAATTATATTCGATTAAAGAATATGGTTATTTTAAGCTAATAAAATTTTGTCTCTGTCTCTTTTTTGATAAACGATATTTAACATTATTTTATATGGCTAGACCTAGACGTCACACAGAGGCACGCCATGCAGTATTGTTCCCTCGGTCTAACAGTACATTTTAAACATTCATAAATTTGTTAACAATGATTTATTTTTTTAAATTCTTTCACTTTTACTTTTCTATAGAAAACTCTTTCATATAAAATAATTTTAAAAGAATACTGAACCAGCCTATTGTGGTCTGTTGATATTTCGGTTATGAAACTTTAATGATGCAACTATGTTTAATAAACATGTTTGTGACTTTATCAAATGTTATGTTTATAAAGTTCAAGAAAAATTCAATTACGTATTAACAAAGTGCGTTACAAAACTAGCACTATTTAGTGGAGCCAACAGATTATAACAGACCGAACAAGTACAGTCATTATGATGTAACTATAATAAAAGTGGTATGGAAATCGATTACGCAACACGCTCAAGGGTTAACTGTAAAAAAATGTCATTAAAAATTTTACAATGAATATATTTGAAATATTTATTAATTAAATTATACATTAAACATTGTATGGATAATTAAGATCTATAAAATAAAAACTAATTAAAAACTAAAAGTATTTACAAATTAAAAAAAAATACTATGTAAATTATGATAAATGACAAAATTTTAAAGAGACGATGGGTTCAGGGTACCAAGGATGCTTGCCGCGTTGCCGCGCTGTATTGCGACACTGATCCTCTGAACGAAGTATTCCTTGCACATAGGATCCCCTGGCAACAGACACAGCGCGACACCCAAATCGTGGACAAGTGATTTGGTATCCTTGGACCAGGGACCCATCGTCTCGACAGCAAAAGGGATGAAATGGTAGCAATTAAAAATTAAAATGAGTAGTCCATACAATGCCAGGTCAGAATGCTATTAGTGCGTGACCCATATCGAGTAGCTTTGGATACATTTGGTTGCTATTGCAAGTGTTATTGTGAATGTACCAAATAATTTTTTTTTTTTTTCTTTTTTTTTCTTTCTTTCCATCAAAAGGTCCTTAAATTGATTTCAACTTTTATCATAAACGATACGATTACATGTATTATGTGTATGATAAAAATTGTATAAATGTAAAAGATTTAAAAAAAACACGTTTCAAGTTTAAATTAATTTAATGATAATACAACTTTTAAAATTCTGGTTTTCAGTATTCAGGTTACGAAACAAAAATATTATATGTATTTTTTTCTATTGCTGAAATAAATTTACTGCTGCTTTTGCCTTTTATCAAATAAAAAGCCCCATCCAAAGTTTAGTCGACTAGGTCGCAGGCGGTATGCGACACGACTGCCCATCTGTCACAGACAAACTGGGCCTTACAGTAAATTACGCGCCTTCATCATCCCGCGGCCGGCGGCGTCCGGGCGAGGTTCGTATTGTCTACACATCCCTACGATGCCTTTGTAAGTTTAAGTTATGTAGTAATAAGGTGGAATTCTGTCATTTCAGCTTGCTTGTACAGTGTTTAAATAAAACTAGTTAACTAGCATTTCAATAATGACATGTAATAATAATTATACGTATACCTACAGAGCGAGTCAAATGACTGACTCTCGAAAATAAAGTACCGTAAATATTAAAAATTAGGAATTTTATCTCAAGGAAAGTTTTTCCGTTTATATATTGTTCATTGTCATCTCGTTAGAAAACCTTCGTGTTTGTTTTCTGTTAGGTTTTTTTCTTGTAAACCCTTCAAAATTTTTAAATTATTTTCCAAAGCGAAGTTTATTAATGTTTGCTTAGTTTAATTCTTTTTGTCGGTTGCATTGGTCTAAGTGTTTCGTTTTCGTTTTGTCTTCTTTTTGCAATCAGGCCATTGAAGTTTTTTATATTAAAATAAAAGTGGTGAGCAAGTTTTTCATTATTTTCAATTTTTCCTAAAAATCGTCTTTTATTTCTTCTTTGGCAACCACGGTAGGTAGATGCTTGTATTCGAACTATCAAACTAAGTTGTATGCAAATAGTTTGATATTTAAGATGGTGATACCATCCGATAAATTTAATAATCTTTTGTCTTATTCTTTAGGTATTTTTTGATCAGAAATCTTACACCGTGTATTATTTAATCCAAGTATTTCACTTTCGTAGGATATACATGTACTAACTCGTAGCATTATTAGATTTTTCATCTGATCTGCGAATTTCCCAATTGCGTTTATTCCAATAATATCCTCATCAAATTGTGTAATGCCTGTTTCACGACCATCAAAGATTTGTGTGACTTTAGCGATCTTGTGTTAAGCGATGATACGTGTAGTTTGTTCTTTTGTTTTGTTGTTTTTATGTAGTGATTTTCTTGAAACGTTTGGTTAGTAATTGTCTTCTTTTAAATCTATCGGGAGATGATTGACAAAGTGATGGATTATCGGTCTAATTTAAGAGCTTTTGGGACGTGTGGTTAATAAACCTAACGGTGCTCAGCCGTATTGTTTGTTTTTTCTTGTTGGTATATTGTTGGGTTTGTTTATAAAACAAAGAGAAAGATCTTGCCCTCTGCCTTGCCGAATATTATATAAATCGCATCAATTTGGTATATTTTAGATAAAAATAGAAGATTTCTTCTCTCTAAAGGAATGTGTTAGTGTATGTACACGTATATTCATTAGCAAGTCCACGAATTTTTTTTTCAAATTTCAATTTTTCTCTGATTACGAATTGATTGTTCTCAATGAAAATATTGATGGCATTTCCTTATTTTTTTTAGTACCACTATGATATATTCATAAAACGTGAAACTAATCAGTATTGCAAGTCTTATTTTTTTTCCATTATTATAATGTTGTTTCGCCTTCTATATTACTGATATTATCCATGCCAATTTAGCTGCTTTTGTTAATTTTATAATAAATTTATTTAATTGCTATATTCACTTTTATTTCAATTAGAATCGGAAGCACTTTTACGTAGGTATACATAGAATTTTGGTATTTGAAAAATATAATCGAAATTTATAAATAGTTTTAAAAGTAAAAATAAATATTTATAATTTATTGAATGTAATTGAATGTTACTAATATCAGCGTTTCGGTTTATTTACTATGAAAAGAGATCTATAAATTATTTATCATTTCGAGCTTTTTGTTTTTACTGTTATTTCTCGCCGTATCCCGCTGCATCGTGAGTGGCTGTTGGAATAGCGTTTGCATGCAGCTCTCAGGTGTAATCTCGCCACGTGAAGTTTCCTGTTTATTTTCTCTTCCAATTTCGCTGAAGTGCCAGCGCGAGGCGTCCGCGTTGTCTGACGGCTTAACCAGCTTTTAAGTTCTCTTGCCTTGTTCGGATAAAGTTTATTTTAAAAAATTGTAAAACTTCAGCTCAATTTAGCTTTGCTTTACGTACTTACAGAAAAATTGGGAAAATAAGTCATTATTTTCGATATTATTATTATGATAAAACGATATTATTATAATAGACAGACGATTTAAAACAAAAAATTATCAAAAAACCATAAAAAGCGACGTACTTACGTACTTAGACTAATATAGTGTGAGACGGAATATCGTAAGACTGAATACAAACCTGTTAGTGCGAAAAAGAAAGCTTTATGAAAACTGTCAACACTGTGAGCAATTAAAGCTCCGTAAGGCCGTTTTTTACATTTTCAAACTATATTTTCAATAATTTTAGTGAAATGGTGTCATGGGCAGTTAGTGATTGTACTGCTAATAATCGGAATAACTAATAAATATATTTTTCAAGTATGATTTTATTGCATTAATGACTTTTTAACCGATTTTAAAAAAGGAGGAGGTATCTTAATTCAACCGTATATATTTTTACTATGTGTGTTCGCGGAGAACTTCGTTGTTTATGAACCGATTTTGATGATTCTTTTTTTGTTTGACAGGAGATGGCCCAAGGGTGATACCATAATAAGAAAACCAGGATCTGATGATGGCGTCTCAGAAAAATCGAAGGAAACTTTTAAAAATCGTGCTGCTAAGCTGAGGATGGAAGCTATAGTGCTTCTTAACAGTTAGGAGATAAGGAATAATTCTGCAATTTGTCGATGGTTTTCTACAAACGGCGCTGTCTCGTTTGAATAGCCCGTTTTGAAGCCCTATTCATACTAATTACAATTAACGTATCGTAACTTCTAACACAAAATTGAGAAATAAACTTAAAACCGCCTTCAAAAACATAAACTTAAAAGTTAAAATATAATTTTGCCTTAAAAAAAGAGCATCAATGGGGGTATATAGTTTACGAAGTCAGTGCCAACGCAGATACTTTAAAAGGCTACTTATAAGGGAACAATTATGACGATAATATATTCCCAATATAACGAATATATGACACAATACAAAAACAAAATGAATGACTTGGCACCGATTTCTTAAACTGTATGCCCCAATTATTGCTCTTTTATTAAGGCAAAATATTGTTTTTATCTTTTTAGTTTATGTTTTTGAAGGCGGTTTTTATTTTTCAGATAATAAGAAAATTCGCATTTTCTTATTATCTGTATAAATGCATATTTTGTGACGTGTAAACCGACATATAATAGAGTGGAAAACCTTTGATTTCCGCATTTCACGCGTTGAATTGTCAGCACACAGGCTGTTTGTTAGTGAACCTTTGCACCAATTAGTGAACATATTATTTTAAATTAATGTGCAAATTGCAAGACGAATAAGTTGAATAAGTACGAAAAGTTAAAATCTATATTACAGTAAATGGTAAAATATATACGGGATAAAAATGAAGAAATGCAATGTAAAAAAATGAAATAACCGCATAATTACATTTTTTTCCTGTAACACAAACTCATCTGTTATGCTGAGGAGAAACAATTTAGATGAAGATTATGAGATATTAAATTATCGAAACCTTAAGGCGGTCCCGAGATAAATTGAACGTAATATTTTTGACACAAAAATATTTGTTCGCTTCGGGCACGTTACTTTAGGCATTAATTTCCTTAATATTACATTAATTTCCTCTTTACTTTTATCATTTATTTACTACGCCCAATTTTCGTTCAATATTTCAGGCAATTAGGTAAATTTATTTATTATTTATTATAAGTCTTTAATAGAAATTTTAAGTTTTCAGATGTAAAGTAGTCTTTCGGACTTTAACTTAGTACAAAATGTTCTTGTTTTTGAGTCTCAATAAGTTTCTAATTCTAGTCATCTTTAGGATTCCTTACACGAAAAGTTAAATAGAACTGTATTGCTGTCTCCATGGTATATGTCTGTCTGTCGGTCTATCAGTCCATAAGTCACGGGTCTTTAGCTTTTAACAAAGTGAGTTACAGGTTTGAAGTTTTGATATTTTGTGTAAAATATTAAACCAAAACCGAATTCTGAATCAGAAATTCAATTAAAATATTTTTAGAGATGTCATATATATAAATATTTTACTCTAGCATGTGGGACGTTAAGGTCTAGAACTTATATATTATAAATATATTATTCACTAGTGAACACACGCCCGCACCGCTTCGCCCTTTTGAACTACTTGTTTGGATATATCGTAATTAAATTAATTCACTTCTCAATAAGGCACGGGGGACATCCATTTAATTTCCTATTATATTTATCACCTGTCTTCTCAGCTCTTTGCTCGTCATTTCAGAACTAAAGCCCGAATTCCGCGATGAAAACTCATGTCAAGGAAAGGCCTTCACTTTCACTTCTTTAGATTTTCCACAAAAAGTATAATAATAACTTTATTTTATATAAACTTGTCGATCCGTAATCACCATTGATATTAACATCAATATCAAAGTAATAACCTGTTGTTATGAGTAGGTCGTCGCAACCATAAATTGTTTGTATTTACGTATTCTGAAATGTCACTCAGTATTTATGATACTTCATGGACAAGCAGATAAACGTCAAAAACGCGTTCTCTTTTTGAGACTAGCATAGGCATCCATTTAGAGAAAAAGTACATACACAAATGTGATAAAAAGTTTCATTTTCTACTTTCCAACATGAATAAAATGTAATAGCTACTCAAAAACATGACATTTGAAAATCTGTAAGACGTACAGAAGTCGTGATAGCCCAAAGCGCAACGAATCTGTCTTAAATTCATAAGGCCCCATAGGGCCATGGTTCGAATCCGGGCGTGTACTAATGTGTTTTTCTGGCTTAAGTACATAACTATCACTGACTCCGTGCTTCGGAGGGCACATTAAGCAGTCGGTCCTGGACGCTGTCAATAGATGGTGGTCGTTACAGTCCCCAACCCGCAGTGGAGCAGCGTGGTGGATTTAAGCTCCAAGCCCCCTCCTCACCCTGGAGGAGGCCTAAGCCCCTGCAGTGGGGTAAAAAAATGGGCTGACGAAGTGAAGAAGTGAAGACGTACAGAATAAAGGAAAGATAATTATAAAGATATCATACACAGTCGTGCGGGTGAAACGTTAGTATCTCCATTTAATCTTTAAACTGTTTGGTTAATACGCTATTTTATGATGTAGTTTCTTTAGTCTGATAATACGGGTACGTAGTATATAGGCGACTTCCATGCGGTTATAAAAAAATAATGCGAGAACGCATCAACACAGCGAAATTATAAGGGATACAAGAAGGCTCGTAGCGTTTCTCCTTTCACAGAGCATACTTAAATAAAAGAGGCGGAAGGGAACGCGGTCAACTCCCAGGTGTGGACGTAGGCCTTTCATTATTTACTACGTATTTTCAGCGAGTGTTTACTTTCAGTTTTACTTTGATTTTCAGTGCGGGTAGGTAGTGACGCGCCCTGAATACAAATATTTGGAGAAAAGGGATTTCGGCCGATACTCAAATTCATGAAAGTAACAGATACCGCTAATATCCATAAATTCAGCACTTGCAATGAAAACACACCCTTAATATCCATAAGGGTTTGTTTTCATTGCACGTGCTGAATACCTATGTTATCCAAAATTTAGAATAATACTTTGAACTATGGTTTGGACAGGGACAGTAATAAATTTTGTCGCGATTTACGGTGTCTTCTTTAATTCGAATGACATTCGTAATTCAGACAATAGAATTTTCACTAAAATAACATACTCGAGTTTTTGACATGTCTGTGTGGGAGTCAGATGCGACTGTAAAAAGTAAATAGTTTAATTAATTTTTATTTTAGAACGAGTTGGGTTTTACTTTAAAAAAGTCTGAATAAAAACTTTTTTCATGCACGTGTAATTTTATTCAAATTAGCCAGTATCTAGCTAACGGCAATTACACACTGAACCTCTTATCAAAAAAATCAAAAAAATATTTCAATAATTTTCCAGTGATAATAAAAAATAAATACATGCATTATGAAAATCAGATCGGAAAGTGAATTTATTCTGAGCCATTTAAGTATAGCGACTGAGGGTCAGAAATCCGATTACATCTCTACTTGCGAGCGGTGAGAGCTTTCACTCGTAATCCACTAATGTGTGGACCGCCGAGGACTTGATTAACCGATTTCTTTGTACGATCAAGTTTTCTATATCGCTTAGCTTTGGCCAAAGTGATACTTAAGGTATAATGATTGTTAGATGTTCGGTAATGAGGCATTAGTTGGGTTACCTCGTACAAGTCCTTAACTATTTGATTTTGGAAAGGGAAGCAAATGATAGTGTACCTCATTATTTCCGATTACAGAAAATCGTATCTCTTTTAGGAAGTTGACTTTTAAATTAACCTATATATATCTGTCATAGTTTTGCTTAGCGTAAAGTTCTATGTAAAGTCCATTTTCAGGATTTTCTCACAAACTTTTATAATAATAATTTCCCTGTAATCGTAACAAAATAATGTAAACATAGAGTTACAACCGATCTATGTGGCTTAAAGTGCGATGCGCATGCCCGATCGCGCAACCCACCGCACTTCCCGCCTCTGCGCTTCTATGAAATAAAGTTACTGGGACGTTTTTTGATTAACTTATAATAGATCGGTTTCATATTAGGTATACACACTTATTGCAAAAATTTTCAAAAAAGTTTTTATATCCTAGAAATTACGTAATAATTTTTACTATGTATTTTCTTAAAGGACAATGTAACGATAAACAATAAACAACATTATAGCGATGTTGGCAACAATGTGAATAGAGTAAACTTGGAAAGCAAACTAATACCTACTTTACAATGGGAATAAACAAGTAACATCCCCGCTGTGCATGCAAAAGAGCTCAAATAAACATTTTATCAAATACCTACCTACACTGAGAAAAAAAAAATGGTGTGAACAAGATTTTGGTAATGGTGAACAGTAATCTTAACTCCATACGAAAGCAACAAGATCTTATTTCTTTGTACTAACTCAACTTGGTTAACTACTCATAGTCAGGTCTACCGAACGACGTAATTAAATTATAAAACAGAACTTAGTTAATCGATATAACTGTATCACTTCAATTAAGCAAGTATTTTCTTCAATTTTATTAAGTTTCTTTACTCTTCTAATTACATATAGATTATTTAAATAAAATTCTTGTACATTTGTACTGTTACAAGTAATAAATGGTAACATGTATTTTGGTACAATATATTGCCATTACTGTTAATTTAAACAATACTTTTTTTCTCAAATTGCATCTTACAATGCATTTGTAGCTATGACACTAAGTTGATTGTATTACATTCTATTACAACTTTTTACTACCTAGTCTTTGAGTAAAACCACGGATAGACGGACGAGCACATGGACTTGGCGTATATACAGGCCCGGCGAGAGCCAGATCGGGCCCCGGGTGTAAAACATTGCGGGGCCCACCCCACCATACTTTGAAAAAAAAATCAATTAACCGGGCCCCCGTTTCTTAGTCCGGGCCCTGGTGGTACTACTACCCTCAAATCCCCCCTATCGCCGGCCCTGCGTATATATGAGGGTTCCTGTTACTATGGAACCCTAAGAACCGTTGACAATTTTCAAGCACACCCATTCAAAAGAAATCTGCCTCATTATTTTCCATACAACTGCATAATAACATAACATTTCAAGCATATTCTAAATTCATTGATCACTTCACTAATTACTTTATTGTTTTTTTTTTCAATTTATTCAATTTATTTAAAAAAAAAACTGTCAAACCATAACTCTTCATGCTGTTCATGAAGGGCTTTCCCAAAGGAGTGATAATGCCGCTAGTTGCCGCGTCCTCAAGCCTTATCTCTGAAACTTTACGAATGGGCAATTGTCCTTGCCCAGTACACCCGTGAGCCCAATACCGACCGTTCTAGGCTGCCGAGGACGTCGGCGGAGGTGCTTGTTTTTAATTCGACCACTTCTCTGGTTTAATTATGACCTTTAGGTTGTCTTATAGCCCTATGTATGCACAAAAGTTATTTTTAATATTATTTTATTAAAAACTTGTATTTAAGTACACCTTGTAACTATGTACACAAATACTGGAAGTCAAATTTGGACGACTACTTCTTAATTGACGAAATCGAAATTTTGCATTCGTATGTGATTCGGATGACAGTACAATAATCCGATGATGAGGTCCTGGTGATACAGCTAGGATAGTTTCCTTACAAGGGATTTCTTCAACGGTTAATCGAATTGTGTTCAAATTTTACAGATATATATATAATTAGCATGACAATCGACATTAACGGTACCATCAAGCCGCTGATGGTTTAAATGGAAGGTGGATAATAGAACCCTTAAATAGCTACTAGTAAACCTACTAAGTATGGGTTCATTAGATTTTTCTTTACGAGCACTTGTCATGGCACATAGTAATGAGGGTCTGATGATGATGATAACAAAAAAAAAAACCATTTTTCCCTCTTTTTTTAGATTCACAGACGCCATATTAAAATATGGTATATCCTATGTCACTCTGACATTTGAGACATATCTAACGACACCTCACACTTTTAAATCCATCCAGCCCTCGGAGGAATTATAATAATAATAATAATAACACAACGTCTAGATCCCAAACTAAGTATTAGCTTGTATTTTGGGTACCAAGCGAAGACACCACATACATATCCAGCCGTTCAGGCTATAGGGCGTACTCTTGAAAAACATTACCCTACGTCGGGTAAAACTACACAAATTTCTCTAAAAAAAAATCAAACTGCAAGCGATTGCATAACAATAAATTATAAATTGAAACAACAAGATTAGGCGGATATAAATATTCACCGTGCAGCTAGTATCAGGGAGGGTTTGTAAATGCATCTGTCCATGTAAATTCGCTGCTGAAACATTTAGACCACGTAGCTTCCCGCTCGGGGATTGAACGCCGGCCCTAAGGCGAAACGCGGGCAGCATTCTGTGAGAAGGGAAATGATAGTTTCCTTTATTTCATCCTACTTGGACATCAGTATCACGTAGTTTGTTTGAGTATATGATATGTGATGTCGTCGGAGGATTTATTTGTGTGGCGCGATAATATTAATTTAATATTTAAGTCATTTTATTTATTATTAGGTTTAATGCTATTGAAGTGTGATAGTTTTTTTGTTATAAGAAAAATTAAACCCGATATTACCGAAGGAAAGTGTTTATATAGTGAAAATAATTACTAATCCATATTTTCTACGTACAAAACCTCACTATGCTTGCATGAAAGTATATATATTTTTAACGTCGTAAAAATGCAGGTATGTGCATTGTCGTTATAGACCCCATTTTTGGCGTTTTATTTCCTCGCCATTGTCGTGATAGGCGAGTGGTAGACAGAAGACTGTTTGAATCCCTGGGCATGTACCAATGAATTTTTTTTTTAATTTTTGTTCATAACTATCACCGACTCTGTGCCTCGAAGAGCACATTAGGCCGCCGGTCTCGGTTAAAATCCACTAACCCGCACTGGAGCAGCGTGGTGGATCAAGCTCCAAACCCTCTCATCCCGAGGGGAGGCCTAAACTGCGTGACTGGTGTGTCAAGTCAACTGTCAGGGAAAAACAAAATTGTCATAACACGTCTCATTTAGACTCCTATCCGAAAAATATTCGAAACTTTTATATCAGATTTGGTTACGGTTACGGATATATTTTTATTTCGGATATCCGATAGTTTCGGTTACGGTTACGGAGCTCCCTAACATCACTAGTACAGAGTAGTGACGGAAGTGTTTAGGTGTAATTAATAACTGTAGCGTTGAAACGGTTTTTTGTGCAGTGCAGTATGAAGTATTGCGTTTTTGTGAAGCAATAAATCGGTTGACCAGGCGGGTCGTTGTTTTTTTAATGTTGCCAATTTGGCGCAAAAGATTTGGTATTTTAAGTATACTTATCTAAAACGTGTTGCTATTTCCGTCGTAAGTTCATTTTCATTATGAACTTTAGTGGATGGCCTAAAAAGACCTTTCTTCATTTTCGAAGTTAAATTAAACTTTCTTTGCGAAAGCGTCTAAACCAAAACGCACTGTGGGTTCATTAGTCATGATTCCTACGAACGTAGCTTCGATGTTACAAGCTGTATCTTCTGTAGTATCACGACGCAGCTCGAGATCTAATATATAAAATTCTCGTGTCACAGTTTTCGTTGCCATACTCCTCCGAAACGGCTTTACCGGTTTCGATGAAATTTTTTGTGCTTATCTGGTATCTATGAGAATCGGCCAACATCTATTTTTCATCCCCCTAAATGTTAGGGGTAGTCCACCCCTAATTTTTTTTTTTATTTTTTAGACAAAATTTTTAATTTCTATTTTTTTATGATACAACATACAAAAATACATACAACCCTAAATTTTCACTTTTCTATCACCAACCCCTATTTTTTAATAGCCATTTTAGTAATCACAGTTTTCGTTGCCATACTCCTCCGAAACGGCTTGACCGATTTCGATGAAATTTTTTGTGCTTATCTGGTATCTATGAGAATCGGCCAACATTTATTTTTCATCCCCCTAAATGTTAGGGGCAGTCCACCCCTAAATTTTTTTTTTTATTTTTTAGACAAAATTTTTAATTTCTATTTTTTTATGATACAACATACAAAAATACATACAACCCTAAATTTTCACTTTTCTATCACCAACCCCTATTTTTTAATAGCCATTTTAGTAATCACAGTTTTCGTTGCCATACTCCTCCGAAACGGCTTGACCGATTTCGATGAAATTTTTTGTGCTTATCCGGTATCTATGAGAATCGGCCAACATCTATTTTTCATCCCCCTAAATGTTAGGGGTAGTCCACCCCTAAATTATTTTTTTTATTTTTTAGACAAAATTTTTAATTTCTATTTTTTTATGATACAACATACAAAAATACATACAACCCTAAATTTTCACTTTTCTATCACCAACCCCTATTTTTTAATAGCCATTTTAGTAATCACAGTTTTCGTTGCCATACTCCTCCGAAACGGCTTGACCGATTTCGATAAAATTTTTTGTGCTTATCCGGTATTTATGAGAATAGGCCAACATCTATTTTTCGACCTCCTAAATGTTAGGGGTAGTCCACCGCTAAATTTTTTTTTATTTTTTAGACAAAATTTTTAATTTCTATTTTTTTATGATACAACATACAAAAATACATACAATCCTCAATTTTTACCCTTCTACGATCAACCCTTATTTTTTAATAGCCATTTTAGTAATTTAATAATTGCATAACTAAATATTATTTCGCAAACGTGTAATTTATTTAATTAAGACTGACAGAAATTGTTGAAACGATAACTATTTGTGTTACGGGAACGAAAACGGGAAAGGGAAGAACGGGAAAGAGTTAAGACTGAAATAAAAAAGTTGTACTTGATGAGAATGGAAACAAAAAGGAAATGAGACCAGGGCCAGGAACGGAAACGATAAAATATTTATGCGATGGGAACAAAAACGGGAAAGGGAAGAACGGGAATGAGTTAAGACGGAGATAAAAAAGTTATTTTTGATGAGAATGGAAACGAAAACGAAGCTACACTAGGGCCAAGAACAGAAATAATAAAGTATTTTTGCGATGGGAACGAAAAAATGAAAGTAAGAACGGGAATGAGACAAGACTGAGATAAAAAAAGTGATTCTTATGAGAAACGAATACTACCCGTGCGAAGCCGGGACGGGCCGCTAGTATAATATAAAATTATTTTATTTTTGACGCGTCTATGTTTGAGAGCAGGTGTGATTGTTAAAAACAATGCAATTGTCATTCTGATTTTGAATTTACATACAATGGTGATTATTAGAAAAGTTAATAAAAAGCTATAGTTTTATTGAACGAATTATTAATTTAATATTTTTCAATTAAGTTTTCCTTTAATATGCATTTAACGAATCTTCATCAACAACATAATTAACAGTTGCCTTAAAATTCAAAATTTTGTTTAAATTAAAATTTTGATTATTGAAGTCTTTAAGTATCAGTGATAGTTAATTATCAGTGCCTGTTGACAATGACTGCGAAAGTAAATTTTTAGTGCTAAAATACAATTCCGAGATATTTGAACTAAAATTAGATAGGTAACAAATTAAACAATCTGCAAGTCCTGTCTGTGTTCCGTGTTTCAGATACGCCCTTTTGATGTTTGCTGTTTTCAATTTTAAATTCAAAATGGAAATAAAACAGAAGCCATCGTGCCAACTACGAAATCAGACAATTCCCGACGGCAATTAATTCCAATCCCCGATAGTGTTGTAATCTGTTAAGCCCGCTGCTCGCGGTCGTAACGTTCCGACGCGGGCTGATGAAAACATTTAATTTTTTTTTTTTAAGTTTTTATGTAAAACTTGGATCTGATGTATATATACATATAATATTATTTCATTTTCCAAAATAAATTGTTAATTTATTATAATTGCAGCCAGCTGTATTATTATAATTCATTACGTCGATTATACACTGCTGAACTTTTTTGGGGTGCGTCAGTTGTTTATTTGTAATTATATGTTGTAAAAAGCGTGCCCATTTCATGCAATCCTAACAAAATAATATTGTGTATTTTTTTCAGAATATTTCAGAATGATGGACGAAGAAAGGATAACATATACGATCCTTCCAAACTTGTGTCATTATAAAATTAAAAAAAAAAATCAGTTATATATCGATCCGTTAGGTGATACAATTTTTAATTTATTTCGACAATAATTTCGGAAAAATGTGTAACATGCTCTCAAAGATTATTCACCATAACTTGGTACTACCAGTACTACTAACTGCTTGAAAATCAGAGGTATATGACAAACAAAAAATTTACATAGTATAGGTTATTAGAACAATTTAGTTCTTTATTATCTTAAGCGGCGTGTGATCATGTATCTCCTAAATTTGTAATATTCGTTAATAGTGTGTACATAATTTTAAAGACCTTGCTTAGATCAATTCACGTTTTATTCACAGATTCGACTCATCGATCAGTCTAGTGGGTGGAGACGCCGATTCCAAACCCAATGGTCACTAGTTCGATCCCCGCCCGGAACAAGTTTTTGTGTACATGAAAATGTGAAAACAGAAAAACCAAAATGTTAAAAAAAATTAATACGTTATAATAAAACACCACTTTTCTATATTTCAGTAGGTTTCCCATCTATAGGCTTTTCCGGAGAACCCGTACAATCCCTTCTTACCAAACAGTCACAGTTCGCGAAAATTCTATTATTCTGTTTACAATATTCGGTCGGTTATTTTTCACGCGCCCCGCCAAACACGGCATTTCCATTACGTCCGAAACGTAGGTAAGTTTTCTCGAGCTATTCTGATTTTCCAACAATCTCATCAAATCGCATCGAGGGGTTCCGTTGTAACTGATTGAATTGAATCCCGCGCTACCTGCCGCCATATTTCTTCCTATACAACTTTTAGAGTTAAATGTACTTTAATCTGATTGGAGTCGCGACGTGGATGAATCGTTGGCTCATTTAGTCGATAGAATTTGCCTACTAAGAAAAATTCAAGATTCGGTAGCAAGAAGTTTAGATATTATTAGTCAACTGTTCTGATATTTACAATGAAGTGTTTATTTGAAATTTGATGTAATGATTTAAAATATTAGTGGTGTTACGAAAAATCATTCCAAGTCCAAAGAATATTGACGTGGAGGTCTATGTTTTCGTTTGTAAAAGGGGGGTCACCTGTCACCGTCAAATACCGTCACATCGCACCTCTAATTAACTCTATTCTCTGTGGTTTATACCATCTTACATAAACATCTGGGCGTAAGATAACTTTATGGTTAGATACCACGTGTGCTCTCCGAAACGAAAAAGAAACCCGTGTGGATTGTTGCCGAGAAATGCGATTTTGTTTCGAAAATAGAACATCAAGGCATGTTTCTGAAATCTTGACTGGTGATGAAACATGGTTCAATCAATATGATCCGTAAAGCTAGAAATTTTTGTCAGCATTGGTGTTATCAAATGGCCAATTGCCAACAAAATTGCAAGGGTCTTGGAACATTGGAAAAATATGACAGGAAGTTTTTTTTTTTCATGGAGTTGACATTTTGAGGCATCAGTGCTAGAAAATCGTTAACTCATAATGGTAATATATACTAATTGCCAAACTATTTAAAAGTTTTAAAGGAGAAACGTCGAAATACGGGTTAATGGGAAAAACATGCTGCATCAAAAAACGCGTTTTCACACTTTGACCTCAGAAGCAGAACAAAGCCGTTTATTCAAGAATATGGTACTGAAATCTTACCTCATCTACGTTACAGTCCTGAATTAGTTCCCTCTGATTTTTTAAGTATTAAGGATAAAATGAAATAAAAGTTTATTTCAAGTGCTGAAGAAGCGATGGCTGTCTACGAATCAGCCGTTTGTGACCTGTTGGAGGAAGATTGGAGTAAATATTTCTAGAGCTGATATAGACGGATGGAAATTTACTTGGATTATCATGGACAATACTTTGAAAAAATATAATATAAATTATAAATACGTGTGTAAGTAAACAATAGAAACCCATGTAAAATCAATCATTGGAAGAAAAACAAAGCATTATCAAATAACCGGCAGTGATAGCCGTCCCAGAACTGTTCCGTCAATCAATATTAGGGTTAAACCGATAGGTTTTTCAGATACGCTCGAATCCTATCGCCTCATAAGGAATGCATGGCCTTTAGCGTTATTTATTTACATGGGGCCAGCGCGGTAAATCCATCCGCCGCCTTCGTAGGGGACTTTTATTGAACTTTATATTTAGTGTTCGTCTATCCGATCAATACTGTTGTCGTTAAACGCATTATACATTATAACTAACCCTTTACTTTGTCTGTGTTGATAAAAATGTTTGATAAAAGTTGTTGTATAGGTGTTGCGTGATTTTCAACCCAATCGCAAGTCAAAATTTCATATAAAAGTTGCGTGATTTTAAATCCAATCAGAATTTCATATGAATATGATATTTTTGATCTATTTATTTATTTATTATAATTATCTATTTATTTGACTGACTGGTTGGCCGAGTGATTAGAAACCCTAACTGCGGAGCCGAGGGTTGCGGGTTCGATTCCCGCCCGGGACAAAAATTTGTGTGCATGAACATGTCTATATTTGTTCCGTGTCTGAGTGTAAAAGTATCTATGTTTGTAATTATTATTAAAAAAAAAGTATTTAAGTATGTATATCAGTTGTCTGGTACCCCATAACACAAGCATGCTTACTCTGGGACTAGATAGCGCTGTGTGGGATATCCTAGATATTATTATTATTATTTATTCGTAGTTAATTTAGCTCAGAGAGCATGATTTAAAAAATGTTTGATAACATATAAGTGGGATGAACTGGTATTTAAATACACGATCTATGTATTTATTAAAGTTAGCTTTAGCCAACTTAACTTTAGTATTGATAGGTTAGCATTGTTTCAACTCAAAAGCAGTTGATATTTTATTTACTTTGAATACCCTTGAATATTTGAAAAGCTGGGGTGAAACAAACAAGACCTAACGTATCCCATGAAAACGAATGTTTAAAACATCACATTAAATTAAAAGATATTTTAATTTTAGTTATATATGGAACTCCTCTCCCTTAAAGTATTTCACGTTTAAAATTATAGAGTAAAATATCGTAGAGTGCCTACGAGAAAGATATAAAAAGACAGAAATATATAAATTTTAGATTTAAATCAGTTGTTCCTCATTAACCCTACAGTCCGCAAATAGTATTGCATTATATCATAACTATTATCATAATAAAAGATAAAATAATAGATCATTACATTTACTCCGAAAAATACGAATGGAAATTCTGAAATACATTTTTTTACAATAATTTCAAACACATTACAAACATAATACTATGTTAAGTATATACACACACAACATTCGAGAATGAAACATCAAATGCATGTCTACATTAAAAAAAAAGTTGCATACTAATACTGATATACTGATAGCCCAGAGCGCAACGACCCTGTCTCAAATTTATAAGGCCATAGGGCCATGGTTCGAATCCGGGCGTGTACCAATGAGTTTTTCTGACTTAAGTGACACGGAGTCAGTGATAGTTTTCTAACTATCACTGACTCCGTGCTTCGGAGGGCACATTAAGCAGTCGGTCCCGGACGCTGTCATGTGACATAACTATCACACTATGGAGTAGCATGGTGGATTTAAGCTCCAAACCCCCCCTCACCCTGGGGGAGGCCTAGGCCCCTGCAGTTGGGTAAAATGGGCTGATGATGAAATCGACATTATAAAAGGTATGAATTGTTTTTCCTAATTGCCACGGGGTAACCATCCTTGGTTGGATATATGTACTAATTTTAGGAGTACATCAAATCTCGGCACTAAACGAATGAATAAACTGCCAAAACATTTTTGTTCAACCCTCACGGTCTTGGAATAAAGTACAAAATTATAAATAACCATGCAATAATCGATTGCAACGAAAAGCCAATCAAAATTTCAATCTAGCAGCATCACGCTTATTCTATAAAAGCAAAAGCTTCACAAAAAGCAAATACGAGCCCAAAATAATGTCCGTACATTTGCTATGACGGTGCAATTAACGTGGCAGGACATAAGCGGCCGCACATTCATCACGGCCAACAGCGGGACGCCGCCAAACTGAGCCGACCTTTAATTTCGATTACAGTACTTAATTAGCAATTGACCATTCCCTAATTTTTGAACAAAATTCCGTTATTTTATTTTACGAAAGAATAGGAAATTTTAAGAAACTAATTTGAAATTTTCTTGATTTAGATCGGTATTTAAATAGTTATATCATTTTGAAAATTCGCATAGCGTGACGTCACAGGGTGGAATTATAAGGTCAGCCATTGCGGTTGCATATTCATAAAAATAATGTCACTCTTAGAGTGTTGGTGGTTGACTGTCATGTCATCAGCTGTCATTATTAGTTCCATGAATTGTTTAAATGAATTTTCAAAATGATATAACTACGTAAATACCGATCTAAATAAAAAAAAACCAAATTAGTTTCTTAAAATAACCTATTCTTTCGAAAAACAAAATAATGAACTCTTGTTAAAAAATTTGGGAATGGTAAATTTAAAAGTTTGGATTATAATTTTCTATTACATAGTTATACTTGCGTTTCGCATATAATACGTACAAACTCTATTTTATGTTATTGCTATTGACTGGCCGATTGGCCTAATGGTTAGAGACCCTAACTGCGGAGCCAAGGGTCGCGGGTTCGATTCCCGCTCGGAACAAATATTTGTGTGCATGAACACGTCTATTTGTTCCGTGTCTTAGTTTAAAAGTATTTACATAATGTATGTATTATTATGAAGAATAATTAAGTATGTATATCATTGTCGAATATCCATTACACAAGCATAATACTTGCTTACTTTGGAACTAGATGGCGCTGTGTGGGATGTCGCATGTATTATTATTATTATTATTAGCTATTGCTTAATTACAATTCGCCAAATTATATAAATACTTGTATTAATGCATATTTTTTTACAACTTAATGTGTATGGTTTTTTATACATCAGCTTCAATCTGTGAAAGCTCGCTCCATACTCTTTTTCTTTGCTCCTGCCACTTATAAAATGAAATATTAAAAAAAATGTTTTTTTTAAACACTCAATTAAAGAGTATAAAATAAGTATCAGTGGCAAAGGTCAATAGTATAGCAATTAAAGTATGAAATATAAAATTTGAAAGTTTGAGACATTAGTTCAAATTGACGCCTGAAGCTTTTAAAATATGTATTTTATTATTTAATATCCATACTTTTGAGGTTTAAACACTGGACATCAATGTTTTAAGTTAAAAACTTGTTTATAAAAAATCTTTTACGTTTACTGTAGACACTTTAGTACGATAATGTGTATTTGTATTTCTTTTAATACATACTTTATACATGAGTGTTTTTCTACTGCCCGAGGTTGGTACGTTAGTGGAATGTATACGCTATCCCCTGCCATCCAGTTCCTCAGCATGTACCACCTTGAGCTTGGATATATAGGTGGTAACTTGTAATATGGTTTTCCTCAGCCATTCAGACATCAGCATCATCAGAAAAGTAAAAGTAGGATTCGGCATTAGGCATTTCACAAAATACCTAATATCTTCAATTTAACTTACAAGAAGTGTGTGTAAACATCTTATATCGAATGATATTTTTTTTTTTTAAATTGATTTGAATATGGCCCGAAACATCATTTGAAAAGGTCTAAAATTATATAAAATATATAAAAACAGTCACGTTTGGAGTTATACTAAAAAATTCTAAAATTCAATAATTAATTAAAAGTAAAAAGGAACGGCCGTAACACTATTACTTTACATAATTTTGCATGTTTGAGTTTTTATCTTATTTAATTTCGGCATGAACGATTTAGTTCCATCGATTCTATCTTTACTTTTATGACCCTTAAATCACATAAACTCCTTTTATAGTCCTCTTTAACCATAAAAACAAATAGGTTTTCACCCACAAATAATTAGAGCAATAAACTTTGCGATAAATTACCGAGAATGTCGCGGCTGAAATCAGCGACTGGAAAATTTGACTCGCCAATTAAGGCAACAAGTCATGAAGTTACCACGAGCCGTTTATCACGGTTAATTTTGTTGCATGAATCGACACAGCAATTTCTGAATTATCTACATTTTAGTTTAAAATAAATAAAATATAAAATATTGTAGCACTTTGGGTGCTGCTTCATGACCGAAGCATTGATGTTATTATAGTCTGCAACGCACTTTGACACTGTCTTGCTTATTTTGGCTTTTAGATTGTTTTTTGTTGCCCTTGTAAGTGGATTGTCATTTTTATTATGCATGGATTCCATACGAAAAATAGTAAGAAGACAAAATATAAATATTAGCACACAATACATTTCTATGTGCTCGTGTTAACAAACAAATGTTAGTTTGTTATTACAAAAATATATTTTTATATGATAAAACTTCAGATTAACGATTATCAGATTTTTTTTTTCTTTGCGCTATGAAACCTTGCTTCTCACCAAATTTTATGATTCTTGCTCAGCAGAAAGTAAATACCCTATAAGTTTTAACAAATAAGTTTGCCGGTTACAAAATGTGTGACATAAATGGCCGAATCTTTTGTGTGCGTTGACTTAGAAATTTGAATTTTTTACACATTCAAAGGATCTTAAACTTCAGTGTTTGCTATTAGTTTTAACTTTACACCTTAATCCCTTTCCGAGAAAAAGGTCTTGAAAGATTAAAGTACGGAAGGTAAGGAACTCTAACAATACTCTGTACAAACTCGATACAATCAACAAATACAGAATTGTACTTCGGCGTACTATACAGCGTCAGGGCAAAACAGGTGAAGCGCAATTCAACTTTTTATTAATAATTGAATAATTGATAGATATAGAATAATATATAATAGTTATATAGAGGTGGTTAGCTAGTAATAAAATGCGGTAGTTGGAACAAGAGCACCTTAAATATTGCTGACAGCAAATTTCACTTAACGGAAACAATCTTTTGTTTTCGACTGGCTACGGTTTTCGAAAATAACTGACAATTGAACTATTGGGCGTTCTTCCACTTGCCGACACGGTAACGGCACGGCGACGCCAAGGCTGCCGGGAAAGCAAAAAAGTATAAAATATATGACATGTTTCTACTTGCGGCGCTGGCGCCGGTTACGGCACGGCGACGCACAGTAGGTAGATTAGGTCATTTTCGCCATAAAATTCTATATCTTCATAATTTTTGATCATAAATTGATAAAATTTTGTATGCACAATCTGCATTATATAGGCTTTCATATAACGTAACTTTTTTGATTCTACGTAGGTCAGTTTACTGAGAAGAAATTTTTTAATTTTAACTTTTTAATTTGATTTCGCTTTGGACTATATTAAAATTAATATATAGTGCCCAAATTATGACATTTTATTTGTAAACTGAGAAGCAAGTAACCATTCACAAATATATATAGTTAAATAGAGAGAGAAGCGCGCGTATGTGTTTGTTTAATATAAATTATAATGATTTCTCGGTTTTCCAAAAAAATATTTCTCTACTGTTTTTATACTTAAATGAAAGTAGATACATCTTTGGATACACAATTTGAGTAAATATACTTTAAAATAATGTATTAGAATAAGTATAAGTCAATTTATTCACAATAAAATTATTGAATTAAAACTAACTAAACAATTTATTTTGTAACTTAGCTTCTCAAAAACATTATTTTCTCGACTGTTTGTAATTAAAATTAACAAAAAAAGATTAAAAAGGAATAAAACATTAAGTAATTAATTAGATGTTAGGGACCATCACACTGTGCGACGACGGCACAGCGATGAGTACCACCGGTGTCGTTGCCGTCGCAGGCGACCGCGACAGTAGGCGTACCTTCCCGCTCGATGCCGGCCATAAAACTGTGTATGTTTTGTATTGTATACGTACTGTAGCCGTTTGCGTGTTCATGTATGCAGGGCGGGTAAGAGGGAGCGACGATGTAGCAGTTGCCCTCAACGGTGCCCTCGTCGTGCCGTCCAATGGAAAAAACGTCCGTTTACTTTAATTTGTAAATTGGTACCTAAAATGAAATTTTTGAAATAATGTTGTTATATTTGTTCTTCCTTTTATTTAAGATATAATGTTATTTGGAAGAAAATTATTCTTATGGTTGACCATATCGATTGGTGCTATAAAAACACAAGCTATAATTTTTTTCATATGTCACTTAATTGTTCGATTCCCGACCGATTGTCGAATGCAGTTTTATTTATTTTTGAAAATAAAAGAATGTTTTCTTTCCGTTAAATTTGTTATTAATAAGAATTAGGGTACTTTCTCTCGGTTTTTTAGTCTTTTATTTCTAACCTGTGTAACGTATTATATTCATATTATATGAATACAAAACGGACTTGATAACGTTATGTGGTGACGAAATTAAAACACGAATTCAACTTTTTTCGGAATACAGTCGTTACTTTTGTTTATTGTACAATATCAAAATTTAAAACAAAAAAATTATACTTGCTATACTCGTATCTGTGTGTCAGATATATAAATATCTGACACACAGATACGAGTATATGCAGCAACGTTAAGTCTTGTTTGTGATTTTGTTAACTGCTTTAAAGTTTTCACTCGCGCTGTCAAAGTAAGGGATATGCGGTCGAAGGGACGAAGGGAGCGAACGGATCCGGGGCCAGAAGTTAAATTGGAACTGCTTGTGTAACCGCAGACATATGATTTATGAGTCGCATGTGAATAAGTCTCGTAACGCAGTTGGGACATTTTAACATTTATGCCTGCCATAATTGAAATGGGTGGAAACTTGTATTGCATGTTCCCCTTGATTCAACGTATCTAGATATATGTATGTTATCTAAGTTTATTATATTACGTTTGCGTTATCTATGCGTTTCTTTAATAATATTCAAAATTTGGCATTACATTTTGTAACGACAGCTCACTCGCTGATAACTCGCTTATAGTTTTTCGCCAACGAGAGATATTTGTGCTTGATATTATGTTAAGACACAAAATCTGATTGTGCTACTGAAGAACATATCCTTATTTGTCACAGTGTAGCATTTAATTATCGTATTGTCACCTAAAGCTTTCGCTAACTTATTTAAAGTATATTTAAGTACAAAATGAATTCAATTAATTTTAATAAAATTGTTTATAACATTTAGTCAAAGCTAGTAATATAAGCATAATATATACCTTATGAAATAATATAATCTTTTTAAATTAATCAGTGCAAATCCAAATTAAAATATAAATACGATACGAAATCTGCATGTGTGCATATTAACTTTCAATTAGTGTGTGTAATGAATATACATACATTGATAAAACATTTTGAATTTTGACTTTGTTTAACTCACGCAGTATGTTCTATCAGAATATGTTATTGTATTTATATATGTACAATACGTACTCGTTAACATGACACCCAGCTCGAAACTCGATCATCCTCCCGCTTCCTCGCGCCGAGCCCCGCTGTCGTCTTGCGAGTAGCGAGAGTATAACAACTGTTTATTTATTTATTTTAGTTATTAAAGACAGACAATCTTTTACTTAGCTTACACTAGCGACCCGCCCCGGCTCCGCACGCGTAGCAGAGCATATAAGCCGTAGTGTTTTTATGTCGTATAGACCTATCAGCTTGTTGCGTTGAACATGTGAATAAGATTTAAATATATTTAAGTTCATCTTACTTGGAGTATTTTTATTGTATTTTATTTCCAATTTTATAAATATTTGATAAAGTAAAGAATAAATAAATAAAAACAAACTACAATATTTCTTTGTATACAACATTGATGATTTCGGCCTAATTTTACATCACACGAATCACGTCGGGGCATGGGGCGCCATTCCCCGGCCCGGCACATCAGCCACCCGTCCGGCTCGGACGCTTGTCGCTTGTGGCGCTATAGTTTTTATTTCGCGATATTTCCGAAGATTTTAATTTAAACTGTATAGTGTAAAAGCATTCATAATGTACTTGAAATGCTGAAAGTAAATAACGTATTTAATTTGATCAGGATTAATAGTGTATCCGTATAAATTGCTTTCCAATCACCATTTTTTAAGCGTAAAAATGTTTAAAAAAAATGTGTCAAATGATATGACACGTTGAAGTATAGTAAAATAAACATAAAAAGCAATAATAAAGTAATAAACACTATAATCTCTTAAGAACGATTAATTCACTAACAAAGCCGTTACAACACATAAATTGTTTCTGGAACGGTATCGAATGTCACATGTCAAAATACCGTATGAAATCTCAAAACTCTAAATGAACACGAACGAACGATGATCCATCTGCCGAGGTGGATGTAACGTAGCAGTTACAAACGCCATAAACGCCTAAAACGAAACGTCTGAAACGCATGACACTGAGAGCTAAATCGCTACACGTTAACAAATTTGGCGATATTATTTTGTCTGGAACGCAAGCAACTGGCAAAAGTGTCATTTGTGGCTGTTATTTGATGCAATTGAATGGTTGCTACATACTGCCGAAACCGGTGTCAACTTTCATAAATAATATATACTTTTCATAAAAATAACTTTAACACATACTTTTAATATTTTTCCCGAAAATATAGCCCAATTTATACCTTCCCCTCAAAATAAAAAAAAATGAAGTCTCATCTAAAAAAAATTATTAATAAATTGTCCTTGTGACGTCAACTGGACAGACGATTACTAATTTATTTATTTATTTAGGAAACAAGCAGTGATAAATAGAGCATGAAATAAAACATACAGAAAATAGTTTACACGATTAAATTTTTTATAACTACAATAGCATTATTTTAGAGTAAATTCATAAAATTTTCATTGGTTCGTGAGGATTTCACTTTACCTCCATACTTTTTGTTTAGTTGTAACTTCGATTTTTTACTGTGCTAAGCAGCTCAATAAGATAAACCGCCTTCACAGGGACAATTTTATCGTCAGACGTTTTTTTTTTTTTGAGAAGTTATTCTAGAACCTTGTGCCTTTTAATTATAATAACCACGTTGGAACATTTTCGTTGAAACTGTTGAGTTTTTCTTAACAAATTATTTCTTTTTGTTTTATCTTCATCAGAAATTAATTGTTCAGTATTGTTCAATTTATTTAACATATGATATCACATGTACTTAAGTAGGTACCAAAATTAAATCCATAAATTTCTAAAAAAATCGAATTTTTTTTTTACACCATACATTACACAAACGTCATTTGAGCGAGGTGTCATGTTAACTCGTCCTTATAATATATATCATCGTAAAACTGAGCAGCGCAGTAAACTCGAAAAAAGAAAATTTTTTTAGTAACAAACCTGCACTAGAAATTCTATGCAACCATAAAAATGCAAATAAAAAATAACTGTACAACTCTAACCAAAATATAATGGCTTAAAAACAACAATGTTATCTAACGTCTCAGGTTACGTCCGACATTAGTTACAAGTAAACGTTTACCGATCCAGCGTTTGATCAAGAACAAAAACCGTTTTCGCCCCGCCTTAGGCGCGGTTTCACCTAAAATAACCCATTCAGGCAAGAGATCTGCTAGTGAAACGCTATAAGTACAAAGGACGTCACTTCCGCTCAGTTGATCTGAGGTTACATCTGTTAAGTATTATTTTTAGGATGATACTGTACGAGACAGGGTAGCTCTTTATAGTACAGAACATTTACGTATCTGTCAAAAGATATATAAGTAATGGCTATCCGCGGCGACGTCGAATCAGTTTTTATTGATGATAGATGAAATCGCGCCCATCTCTCACAAAATTCAAATAATATTGCAATTATTTGGCAACACCATAGTTGCTCATGGTCCGGAAATTTTTGTGACAATTCGTCACATTATTATAATTATAATTATTAAAATAAAAAATAAATAAATAAATATACTATAGTTTTACTAGTCACTTTTACAGGCTTTCTTTAATTTTGTTTATATGAAATTTGGCCTGGGCTATACAACCAACCTACGGATGTATATCTTTGAACCCAACGGATATCCACAAGTACCTATTAGAATTTCATTTTTAATTATCACTATAAACTCATCCAATGAAGACATAGTTTGTCACAAGTTTACCCTAACAAATGTTTAAAATTCAGCGCGATGTTTGCGTTTTTTGAACCATCGTCAAAGTGAAATAAACGGGTCTAGCAGCTTGATAATGTGGATAGAATCTTGACTAGCAAATTGTAAATTACTTCTTGCGGAAGTTCAGAGCTAAACCGAAAGACCCTTTATTAAGTGATACATACTAGAAACTTCAAATTGATCTTAACTGATTTACTAATTTATTTTATTTAAGTTTAGTTATTTATTTTATTTAAGTTAAGTTAAATTTAAGTAAGTTTTATTAGATTTAAGTACTACAATCTTGAAACGATTCGATTTTCAGTCTTCTGGGTATTTTTATTTTAAATGATTCTTATAATAATTCAGGTAATAAATAATAAATATTGCAAAGTAGTTTAAGTTATTTGTATTTTAACTTAGCACTGAGACTCCTCTGACTTTAATGCACTCCACTACAGACTTAGAGAAGTTTAGTACTGCCTTTGTTCGCGAACGCCAAGCCAGAGGAATTTCCTACGAAACACATCAAAAAGTTTCGAACAAATCTAAAGGTTCATCTTGGGAATTTATAAACTTGGTTTCATGTTTCTACATTCACATTCTAAGCACTCTCTAATGCTGTGTTGCCCTTTTACTATAAACCAATTTTAAAATAAAAAAAACACACTTCTTCCATGTCGTACCATCGAATGATTTTTGTTCTATTACTAATGAATTCAAGGGAAAACTTAGAACTGAAATTTCATTAAAAAAAATAAGAGCGTACAAACATTTGAAAACCATTAACTTGTCAGACGCGTAATTGCAGTATTGATCAAAAATAAAAATTGCCCCGTACGTTAGAGCTTCCGTTTTGTCGAAGTCTAAAGCACGCTCATCCTAAGTTTTTTGAATATTAAAATGAAATGGTGATATTTTCGTAGACACTTAGCGGTTAACTATGTTCTAAATAACAATTTTTATAAAAAGATCCTAGGACGGCTCCAAATATACCCCCACCACGTGGAAGCGCTGGTACAACGTATGTACCGCACACGCCTGGGTCATATCACTGGTACAGATCAATAAGGAAAATGAAATTTCTAAATGACTTTTCTTTTAGTCGTTTTTCACGGTTATTGTATAAAACAAGTTTTGCTGAATTTTTTCCCCGGGGTTTTTGATCACTAAAGCACTTACTTATCATAACAGTAGATTAACATATTCACTTCTTCTTCACTTCATCAGCCCATTTTTACCCCACTGCAGGGGCTTAGGCCTCCCCCAAGGTGGGCTTGGAGCTTAAATCCACCACGCTGCTCCACTGCGGGTTGGGGACTGTAACGACCGCCATCTATTGACAGCGTCCGGGACCGACTGCTTAACGTGCCCTCCGAAGCACGGAGTCAGTGATAGTTATGTACTTAAATCAGAAAAACTCATTGGTACACGCCCGGATTCGAATCATGGCTCTGTGGGGCCTTATAAATTTGAGACAGGTTCGTTGCGCTTTGGGCTATCACGACTCTTATTGTTGTACACCATTAACATATTGTTTTATATTTAACTTACATTTAACAAAAAGTTACGTCGCCGCCCGCACCGGTATAAGACACATCTACTTAAACTGGCGGTCCAAACTCTAAATCAATGTAGAGAAAGGGTTACGCTCCAGCATTGTAGACTTAAAGGCACGATGCAGATGAAGTTTAGCTATCTGCCTATAAAGGGAGCTATTTATCGCTTTCATATATCAATATTTTAGTGCTGGTTGCTCAGAATAACCAGAAGGCGCCTGTAAGCGTGAAACTGAAGAAACAAAAACCACTCTTAAACAGAGTGGTTTCACTTTGTTACGATTAGTCACTCCGTTGCACTTACCGCGTTATAATGTACAGTACAAGTGTCAATTTTAATTTTAAAATGTCGTCTTGTGTCGTTCCTACATGCAAAAATGCTGCTGGGCTTACGAAGAAATCGGATGGGATCACATTCCATCTGTAATTAACGTATTCAAAAGTGGATTTATTTAATTATTGAATTTGTTTTACATATTGTGATTGACTTAAAAAATGGCGCGTTCATTTTGTGAGTGTTGCCAGTTCCATCGAAAATTTTATCTCCTTTTTATTTAATACCTGTTTAGAATACTCTATTGTTTGAGTAATAAAGCACCTGTGTGAACAACAAACAACAAAGAAAATTGAATTGGATGAAAGTCATACAAAGAGCACGGCTAGATAAGTTTTTGAGACCATCAGAGCGGAACGTAATTTGTTCGATTCACCTTGACGAGCAATATTTTTGTGACGCGAAATGTAGTTTAAAAAAACTAAAGAAATCAGCTATTCCGACTAAGGTAGAATTAGTCAAGATATGTTAGTTAAATATTATTCATATTGCACCTTTCCTGTTCATTATGTAGGTCATAATTATATTATGAAATAATCCAATTTCATTCCATTCCATCATTCCTTTAATACCCCACTACAGGGGCTTAGGCTTTCGGGATGAGGAGGCTTGGAGCTTAATCTACCACGCTGATCCAATGCGGGTTGATGGCGGGTAGGTGGTTGGTGGGTAATCCAATACCGTACTTCGGTGGCTATTATACCAAAAATTTCATTTTTTCCCAGAAAATACAAAGGATATACCTTTATGAATACATTGTATACGTGTTATTGAATCTTCTATGCATTCCGATTAAAATTAAATTTTGGTGAATGGAGTAATATATGAATTATCTAATAATGGCATGCTATTTCGGGATTTGGTATTGACATCACAATTGTCTGAGTCACATATAGAAACATCTGGACCTTCGATTTCGGAAAATGTGCGCAGGTACTTATCTACCTAAAATTTTTATGTTTACTTGATTACATTTGATTTTCTGTTTTTGATTAAGCATTTTGCTTTTTGATTTTATGATAGACTTAAAGTTTTTCATTTCAGGATACACAGCCACAATCGCCTACACGATCAAACTCAGAAATTAGTGATGTCTATATTTCTGATTTGGATTTTCTATGTGATACAACGAAAAAGCTACTCAATAACGATCTATAATAGTGAAAATGGTGGTAGCATTGCAAAATTATTGTCTTAAAATCGCCTCAGCTTCATGATTTGTCAAAATATATCGTAGGTTATTATCGGGAACTGTTGCTTATTACTTGTCGAAATCAATAAAATATTCCTTTTGTGTAGAAGCAATTGGCCTCAGATGTGCTATGGATTCACAAGCTTATTGGTTTGAAAAATATTGGAGTTTATTTCTCTTCCCAAAATTTTAATTACATAAATACCGTATTTGTGAAGCACATGTCCGAAAAATTTCAAATGAAGACTTTGTTATAAGTTCAAATATCAAACGATTAGCAATCGTTCTTTCAATTTTCAAGAAATTCATTGAAAAAAATAATATATTCCTTGTAAATGATGACCACATAAATGGTGAAAGTCATAGAAACGGCGGTTATTGAAAAAGATTTAGATATAAGATTAGGTACCTACATTATTTATCTAAACGTAAAATTCTGCCAATCAGTTCAAATTCTAAAAGAAAATATTATAAAAAGATTACTCAACAAAAGGGTACCTAATAAAAATTTTGCTTGCCTTACCTTACCTTTAAAAAGGTACTTTATTGAAGCCGGGTTTTATTTATTGTAATAGGTATAAAAAAAGAAATGTTTATTTCCTTTAGGTATTTAACTAAAATGGTATGTATGCATTTCAAGTTGTAGTGAGTAACTTTCTATTAAATGAAGAACACTTATGTCAGAAGGTCATGCTACTTCCTTTCTATAATTATACTCGTAGTGTACCAAAAAACTCATTGAACTCAAGTAAACACCTGGCGCCTGAAGGAAATTTGAATGTTGTGAGTTTTGACCTAGTACCTGGTATAGTTAAAACTTACTATGAATGAACAAGTACGCAGCGACCGTGCGGCTGCCCCGCAAGAAATAATTTGTGTTATATAAACGCGGCCTAAATATACCTATCTGTTAATATTTTTATTAAACACCTTTTTTCTAATTTTATATGATTATCCCAAAAACAGTAGGAAACCTCTCCCGATCTAGCAACATTACGCGGGCGGGAAGTGAGGCAGGCGCGGGACGTACGTAATGTTTTTGGACACAGTGCGGTATGTGTAATCATAATTGAGCGCGCCACCTGTGGCTGGTTGTTTTGTTTTTTTTTCTATACTAAAAGAAAACAGACGTATATCATTATTTTCAATTAAAACTATACGTTACTTGAAATGCCAATAACACATAGATCTATTGTAAGCTTCGCACTGTACTGCGCGGAGTTCTGTATTCAATATTTAACTAGGGAACGCAGCATATGTTTTGGGTTGCATGAAAACACGATAGCTGATTTAAACATGCATTTAAGTTTCCGATGTCAGTCAACATAGCGCCTACAAAGTGTAAAGGAACTATATTAAGTGGAAGTTGATTACAAGTTTTATTTATTTACTATATTACCTGACACTGACTTAATTATTTAATTTATGCATTCATTAGCCTACACACGAGCTGGATATTTATGAATTCTATTAATTATTTTATATTCTTAATTTCTTTAGTTCATTTACAGGATATCTGTTGGTTTTTTTTCAGAAAGCGGCCGTGAAGACAACATGTGAGATTAGGCAGCACATGCCTCAAAGCAAGGCTTGCTAATCGTTAACTGTCGAATAAGAGTGAACGAATTTCGTAACTGGCGACAGATTCGTTTTAGGATGATTCTTGAACAAACCGTCGTCGTGGTGGCAGCTCGTACGCTCTGTCCGTGTTTAATAATGTGTTGTTTCAATTAAATTTAAATTTGAGTACGAGCTCTTGATACTGGTTGTATTGCAAAAGGTATATTATAAAATATACGTTTTGCAATAGAACCTTTCTCATTCGATCACAATAGTAAAACTAAATCGTTTGTGGATTCTATTTGAATAGGTTTACTAGGTTGAATAAGTTGAATAGGTCTAATCGAATAGGTTAGATATTATATTTATTATTAATACTAAATAGAGGCCTATTTAATAATAATAATAAATATTATTTACGAGTATTAATTTCTTTTCCCATTGCATTTAATATCAAAACTTTAATTGATTATCAGAAAATATTTAAGTACTTTGCACGTGTTAACAATCATTTAAATAGCTTTGGTGTCCGAAATGTCAGGCAGAAAGCTCTAAGACCGAATTAGCGCCCTTTTAAAATTTTATTTAAGGAACTCTTTTTATCGCTGAGATGTCTCGGTTATATTCCCAACTCAACGCGCCGTTTGATGTTTCGCATCTAAAATTTATGAAAGTTCAATATTTGAAAATCTTACAATTTTATAAATAATAAAAGTTCCGTTTTTGAAAATTTTGCCAATTCTTCTCATTCTTACACTTATTTAAAAATAAGTTTATCTTTTAGTATCTTACGCGGTGTGTAGAGCTGATATTGAAAATTAAGTGGCTTGCGATCACAGACCAGTCAATCTTTAGACCACGCTTTAATAAACGTCAGTACGAAAACGAAATCGCCAAAAAGTGGCGGGGTGCGGGGAGAGGTCGGCTAGTTTTCATTGGCTCGTTCAAAATTGACAATTCAATGGCTTCCGACGTGCTTCCAACTGACGGCTCACTAGTGACGTAGTTATGTAGTGTCACTACATAGCCTTGGCGAATGCTACTCCCTGTCAAAGCGTGGTCTATAAGGTTGACTTGTCTGTGCTTGCGATATAGGCATAGAATATTGAAAGTTTATTTTGATTGGTGTGCTTCAAGTCACTGTCAGTAATTTTTCTTGTTTTCATACGTAACTTGATCACATATTTTCTTCCGTCGCATCTGCGTCTGATAACAAACGGACATTATTTTTGAATTACTTTACATTTTTAACACGCTTTTATTAGGTCGACCTGAATGTAACATGTAAGAGAATCTTAGGAAGCGAATTTAACCCACTTCTAATTATCTTATCGTCATGAAAATTGGTAGTTGTATGTAATTCTGATGACGATACAATAATATGGTACTGTCGATCTGATCTCATGATGGAGCCGGAAGGTAGCAACTGGAACTCCGTGATGGCACATCGTATCATAGTCGTGTGTTGTTTTGTTAGAAAGGTCTTGCAGTGAACTTTGACCATGACTAAGTTTCAAGGTCTAATGATGAAGGCGGAAAGTAGGAACTGGAACTCTGTAACGGCACATCGTATTATAGCCATGTTTGGGTTTGTTAGAAAGGTCTTGCAGTGAACTTTGACCATGATTAAGTTTCAAGGTCTAATGATGGAGGCGGAAGGTAGGAACTGGAACTCTGTAACGGCACATCGTATTATAGCCATGTTTGGGTTTGTCAGAAAGGTCTTGCAGTGAACTTTGACCATGATTAAGTTTCAAGGTCTAATGATGGAGGCGGAAGGTAGGAACTGGAACTCTGTAACGGCACATCGTATTATAGCCATGTTTGGGTTTGTCAGAAAGGTCTTGCAGTGAACTTTGACCATGATTAAGTTTCAAGGTCTAATGATGGAAGCGGAAGGTAGGAACTGGAACTCTGGAACTCTGTAACAGCACATCGTATTATAGCCATGTTTAGGTTTGTCAGAAAGGTCTTGCAGTGAACTTTGACCATGATTAATTTTCAAGGTCTAATGATGGAAGCGGAAGGTAGGAACTGGAACTCTATAACGGCACATCGTATTATAGCCATGTTTGGGTTTGTTAGAAAGGTCTTGCAGTGAACTTTGACCATGATTAAGTTTCAAGGTCTAATGATGGAGGCGGAAGGTAGTAACTGGAACTCTGTAACAGCACATCGTATTATAGCTATGTTTGGGTTTGTCAGAAAGGTCTTGCAGTGAACTTTGATCATGATTAAGTTTCAAGGTCTAATGATGGAGGCGGAAGGTAGGAACTGGAACTCTGTAACGGCACATCGTATTATAGCCATGTTTGGGTTTGTCAGAAAGGTCTTGCAGTGAACTTTGACCATGATTAAGTTTCAAGATCTAATGATGGAGGCGGAAGGTAGGAACTGGAACTCTGTAACGGCACATCGTATCATAGCTGTGTTTTGGTTTGTTAGAAATGTATTATTTAAAACGCTTATATTAGTTCCACCTGTATGTTTGTTTGTTTGTTTGTAATGGAATCTCAGAACGCGATGTTCACCCACTTCCGCTGAAGATATCGGGCAGGAATTTAGAAGACATATGTAACTATGTAACAATACACTACAATTATAACCTGATGCTGCAGCCAGACTTGTCTTTTCATGAGAACACTCTTCAACGCTTAATAGCACGAACACGAAACATTGTATATACGTTGCAGTTTGATAATTAACCACGATTTTTATCACAAATTGACGCTGAAGCCAAGATGGTCTCCTAAAGAGGACACTCCTCAATGGTTAATAGCACGAACACGAAACTTTGTATATACGTTGGATTTTGATAGTTAACCATGATGTTCACCACGAATTGATGCTGAAGCCAAGATTTTCTCTTTATGAGGGCACTCATCAACGGTTAGTAGCACGGATAGAAAGCTTCGGATTTAAGTTGGATTATCAGTGATTGGATTCTAATAGTCAACCATGACTTTTACAATGAACTGATGATATACCTAGGATAGTTTACTCAGAAGGGAAATCCTCGGTGGTTAGTAACACGGACATGAAACTTTGTATATGAGTTCATCGTTTTATAGATAATTGTAAGTTCCACCAGTAAGTTTGTAAGTTTTGATGAAATGTAGTTAAAAAAATGTTAAGACTAAAAATAAAAAAATAAATTATAGTTAAAAAAAACTAAAAGACATGCTTTAATAGTAAATCGAAATAAAAAGCGGAAAATAATCTTTAGTATAAGTATAAAGTGATCAACGAGAAAATTAATATTAATGTGAAAAAGCGTGGGGTGCTCAATATCAGTTGTTATAAATATTTCATTGCACCCCACGCTTTTTTACAATAGTGTTAATTTTCACGTTGATCACTTTATACTTATATTAAAGATTATTTTCTGCTTTTTAGTTTGATTTGCTATTAAAGCGTGTTTTTTAGTTTTTTTTATCTTTAATTTTTATTAAATTGTCTAAACATAGCGTTGTTGAGATTTTCTTGCCAGATGAATTAGGATTTATGATAACTATGTTATTTTATAGAGTATTCGATTTTATATAACTTGTGTGAAAAAAATTATAAAATATTTCAAATGTTGAAAAATATTTTTTTCATAGCTACATCGAAGTATTGTAATGCATCGAAATTCCTTTTGCTATCAGAAAATAATTCATCTATCTATCTACCTAAACAGTGGAATTCAAGTTACAGTAAACCATAGGCAGTAGCTCGGTAAATATCCCAGTTTTCCCTCAGGACGACCTTTCCGTCTGTAACGTAACGTAGGTAAAGTTATCACACGATTCGTTGGGCTTCGGATAATGAAATTAACCCCCATTTACCTTGCGCAATGAAATGCTGTAATGAGCTCATCTGAGGTGACACGTGTAACTGAGAAAAGTAGAATTAGAGGTTTTTCTTTCTAAACAGCTTTATTTTATATTTGTATAAAAAATAATACGTCCTGTTATATCACTAGTACAATTAATTTCTAACATTTCTAGATTGGGTTGGTTCTTCAAAAAGTAATTTTTTTTTTAAATGTGGATCTTCTATGATCTCACTAAGTTGTCATAAATAACAAAACTTAAAAGGGGCTTCCCGCGTGTACATACAAATTCTCTTAACCGATTACAAGGTTAATACGCATTTATCTTGCTATGTTTTGAATCGTAGTCTCATTTGTATAGAGCCAAAATTCAGAAATTTCTATAAAAATCCTAGTTATAAAAATTTCGACTATTTCTTTAACTAAATAATGTAAAAAACCATGGTGAGCTAATGCTATGTAATGCGAAAATTGGCATTAAATTATGGTGAAACCTATAGCCATTTTATTTTTATTTTTTTTAATTTTATTTTATTTGTATGGAAAACCAACAGCACAAATTAACTTATTGATAAACATAATAGTTATAAAAGGCCAATAACAGGTTTTCACTTATAGATATAAAGTAGAAAAACAAAACATACGTTATTAACTGACAGCACTGGAAAAAGAAAGTTTAAAAAAACATATCTATTACTATGCTCTCTGGCGCACTGAGAAAAATGTAATAGGTTTTTGTTCGTAAATACGGATAATATTAGCGTACAACTCATAAAAACGGACCAGGAGGCGTTACCAATGATTCGTCAGGAAGTTCGAAAACATCAACATTATTGAATTTGAAAACATCATTACAGATTTGAAAAGTAACATTTTTAGACTAACTTTCTTCGGGACACATATAGAATACGCGAATAATGATCTGTTTACATTATGCCTAATATTATGCCATTACTGACAAAGCGCATTTTCTCAGTGTGGCCTACAACAGTAAAAATGTCTAAGAACATGATCTGAATTGATACCTATTTTACGCAGAATACCCGATTCACGTTTTTGAGTAACTCGTTTAATGCGGCGTCCCTTGGTACCGACCGATACCTTTCTATAGAATACCGCATGAAAACTAGCCTCAACCGTTTCAGAAAAACACTTCTACCATAGTTCCTCTTGATGTTCGACAGCCGTAAAACATTTCTATGAACCTGCTTTAAAATTATACCTATGTAACGTAGAAAACAGTATCATAATTAGCCCAGCTGTCTAAGAACAACACATTTACTGCTGCACCCCTTGATAGTAATATTTCGCATCATTTCACTTCACTTCATCAGCCCATTTTCACCCCATCGTAGGGGCTTACGCCTCCCCCAGGGCGAGGGGGGCTTGGAGTTTAAATCCACCACGCTGCTACACTGCGGGTTGTAACGACCGCCATCTTATTTACTTACATAAGTCAATAAAACTCATTGGTACATGCCCAGATTCGAACCATGACCCTATGGTCTCATAAATTTGAGACAGTTTGTTTCGCTTTGGGCTATCACGACACGGCATCATTTAAAGTATATAAAATTTACCATTAAATTTAAAACTTTAACATAATTTTACGACGGTATATCCCTGTTTACGATATACGGATTAAGTTGTTGTATTGAGTGGTTGTAGACCACAGAGAAATGTTGTAGACAACAACCGCCGAACTAACTGTCGCGGGTTCTATCCCCGGCCCGCGATGCAAATTAATTGTGTGCTTGAACATATCCGTTTTGTGTCCGAGCGTAAAATATATAAGCCACGATGAGGACAAGTTTACCTTAAGATCCTGTAGAATAGTTATGGTATGGAAATTTTCACAAGTATATGTCAATCCTATTTTGATCCTATGAACATAGGACTCATGAGGCCGAAAAAATATTCCAAGATCCTATGGGAGCCAAATGGACGGAGTGAATCTTTTTCACAAGTATAATAAAAAATATATTTTAGTATGTTTGTAAGTTATTTAGTACCCGTAATACAGGTTTCCTCTAGTTATATTTATAATATATAAATCAAAAAATTGTTCAGTGTGATGTAGTGCCGCAGCGCCAGAAGGGGTTTTAAAAATTACTTCGGAACTACGTGCGCTTTCATTATTCACACTCACCCTTGTGACAAATTAAAACTTCCTACGACTGACTGTTTAGAAATTAAAGGCCGTGTCAGACAATATGATTAATTGTTATCTATTTGAGGTACTAGAGACGGTTGAAGTATGTAATTTCCACGTAGTATAGGGAAAAATAAAACTTAGAATATTATGATAAAAAAAGTAATTATTTCATCAAAATAGTAATCCCAAAATAAATAGTACAAATGTAAAAAATAGTTACATTTGTACTATTTATTTTGGGATTATGAATAATTAGATATAACTCTGGGGACAAGACTCAACAAAGTTCGTAAACGCAATTTCTAGTACTTCTCGGGAACAAAATTTCTTCCCACTGAAAAAGTGGCCCGCGAGTAGTAGCAAATTGCGAAGAAAATGGTAGTCGGTAGGAGCAAGAATGGAAAGTACGGAAGGTGACGCAACAGAAAGGTTATACGAATATAAAAGCATCTTACGAAAGCACATAGACTGTTCATACATAGGAGTGTATTATAATGTTTTTGTGCTTTAAGTATACTTTTAAATAATCACGTTTAACAATAATATAATATAAGCTAATCTAGTAGTTTCTGTCCTCTGTAGTTCGAATTGAGACTGTATTTTTGCTGTATTTCTGATCTTAGAATTTGTTTTATCGGATTAGTTATAAAGTTTTATGTTTCTTTGTCATTTTTAGCCTTTTCTTTCAATTTGTATATTTAGAAATAATAATAATCTTTTTTTTTAACAAAATAACTTTCGTAGTTAAATTGTCTTGTCAAATTATTTTACATGCCGTTTCCTTCAAAAAAGACGCAATTTCATGGAGATTACTCTTTAACAAGAGATATTTTTACAAAGCATTTTCTCAGATCTGAGACTCGAGGCCAACGCGTACAAGAAATCTCGGATAAATTAAGAAAATCTTAAAAGGAAAATTCCGGGGTAGCTTGGATAATAATTATTTTTATCCGAAAACACGGCGGTGGTCGCGCGCAGTACGTAATACAGCAAAACAAGATGAATTTTCAGAAAATATTAAAATCAACTCTTAAATACTGTAAAATTATGTAGGTTTTAAGTCTAGATATAATTTTAATAGGTAATTACATTTAACCTATACACCATCAGCCCGTGTCTCTCCACTGCAGGATATAGGCCTCTCCCAAGGCTCGCCACCACCCACGGTCCTCCGCCTTCCGCATCCAATTACTCCCGGTATGGCGCATCAGGTCATCAGTCCACCTGGCCGAGGGGCGTCCAACGCTTCGCTTCCCGGTACATGGCCTCCACTCTAGAACTCGTCTACCCCATCGGTTGTCGGTTCTACGGCAAATATAACCAGCCCATTGCCACTTCAGCTTGCTAATCACTTCGGCTATGTCACCTATGTCGACAACTTTAGTCCTTCGACGGATTTCAGTATATTCCTTCCTGATTTTCTTCGTGAAAGAAATACCGAGCCTAGCCCGTTCCATAGCGCGCTGAGCGACTTTAAATTTGTGGACTAGTCCTACCGTAAGAGTCCATGTTTCGGCACCGTATGTCATTGTAGGCTTTACGCATTGGTTGAAGACCTTGGTCTTCATAAATTGTGGTAGTGGTGACGAGAACAGACGTCGGATCTTTCCGAAAGCATTTAACCTATTTAACATTTTGCAGCTTTATTATTTTCTCTTTCTAATCTATCATTGTAGGTCGACATTTTCCATGATTCATCCCAATGACAACTGAATTTAGTTTACAATAGTTTAATGCTGCACCTTTAACGTTGATTACCAACAAAAACATACGGTATAGTATGCTAAAAAACAGGCTCTATCAAATTTCAAGGAGAAAGTTTTTTCTGGAAAACGCGAGATTCCGACATCTTCAAATATCAAAAGGAGCGTACTCGGCGGTCAGTAGAATTACGGTCATTGAGATTTTAAATGACAGTCGATTAACAACGACAAAGATGGTTGTTTACAACATAAATAAACACACAATACTCATGTTTGAAGGTAATAGAATTAAATTAAGAGAATTAATTAATATCAATGGATCTTTATGGTGTGTACTATTATTTTAACAATATAAATGTGTAAAGATGTTGCCATGTGTTTTACAGAGCGTATCACACAGGACCCGTGGCCGTGTAAATAAACCTAACTAATTAAGCCTAAACTCGAAAGAGTTAGTAGTAACCGTTGAAGAGTTCCAATGTGGACTTTCTGACTCCATCATCAGACCCTCGCTACCAAGTGCAAAATGTGTGTGCAAAGTTTTATGAGAATCGGTTTAGAAAAAAGCAGTTAAATAAAACGGTTTAATAAAATTATCTAACTATGTATATCAATCGTCTAGTGACCATAGTATGGCTGCGAGTCTATTGAAGATAATATTTATTTTTTTCATCTTAAAAGATGTCGGTTTGTAATGTTTTTATTCGAAGCTGGCTTTTGTAATATAATTTTAACAAAGTCATTATACCCACACAACTTTGTCACAGCGCTATCGCAGAAAATAACTATACTAGATAGTTATCGCGAACGCATGACTTTTCTTTTCGCCCTCTAAATATTTTCTCTTATTTTTATGAAGACAATTTTTATGTTTTTCTTTTTATTTTTCCTGTGTCATTGCAACAATGGGAGTGGTAATAGAAATTCCTTTATGATTATCGCTCAGGCGGCGTTCCTTTGATCTCTCTGTGTACAATACTAATCCATCAGTTTCTTTTTTCTTCAATACGGTCGCGAAACGCACTTCGCGGAAAAACGTGTCTCGCTCGAGCAAGGCAATATAGTAATGGATTTCGCGATAAAGCGTTCCCTTAGATACTTTTGAATGAAAATGTGATTACATTTTTGCGTTAGCACTTAGTGATTTTCCGTTTTGTTGTTCCGCTTTCGTTGGCGATTCTTTGTCTGATTTGTTTTTTTTCTTTGTGTTCGAATAAACAATGTCAGTAAAAATTGTTTTTGCTTATTCATGAGGTACAGTATAAAATCGTCTTATAACAAATATATATCATTTTTTAAACATACATTATAAAAGAATATAGATAGATAAAACATTTTTTTACAGATTTGTGAATTAGCTGTCTTTCCCGTCACTTTGTCCGCATGATTTAGGTGATATAGTGTAGATCTATAGTCATACAAATTATACAAATAATAAGTTCAAGGCCAGTATCATTGTCATTAGACAACTGATATCTGGGACATCCCACACAGCGCCATCTAGTCCCAAAGTAAGCAAGTATTATGCTTGTCTATAATACAAGCATAATACTAGACAACTGATATACATTCTTAACCTTTCAACTAGTCATCAATCATTATCAATCAATTGTCTCTGTCAATTAAATGGGTCGTGACCTTCAATCTGATCAAATATGGTTAATGAGTAGCGAATAGGTTAAATATTATTTTATGAAACATATATAGATATTTTACACCCCGATACGGAACAAATAGATGTATTCCTTCACACATCTATTCCTATATCCCGGACGGAGATCGAACTCGCAACCTTTTTAGCAATTTGAATAATGGAATACCTATTTAAAATTAGGTTTTGCCAGTAAAATGAGCAAAATATTCTATGCGTATATCGGTATCGGGACGGCATTATCGTGTACGCTAATAGCCAATATCTGCCGCCAAAATTGCTTTCCTAACGATATTCCAGCTGCAAGTAATAAAACCCTTAATCCTATTACCTTCGACGTGGAACGTTTTTACTCACATGAGTTTCCAAATAAGCTTCGAAAGCTAAAATGATAATTTTATATCTCGTTTTGTTAATAAAATACTTTTGGTCGTTTGGAAATTTTTGATTTATATATTATATTTCAAACTAGTTTTCCGCTCGTGACGTCTGAGTGGTTCACAATTTTGCGTTATTAACTTCAGTAATGTTTAAACCCCATATTTATTCCAAGAAAATTATATTAGCAGAACTTTGTTAACTTTAAAGCTATTTTTCAGGTTCTCTCCTTTGCTTTCTTATTTAACGCTGTCTTACCGAACTCTAGTTAGCTCTATCAAAGTAATTTTAAGCATTTTTATATTATTCAAAAATTATGAACTCAATATTTTTATGTACCTACATTTACGGTTTGATTTCTTTCAAATGCTTCTAAAATAACTTTTTTGTTTTCAGCGTTTAGAATTCATATTTTTTTAAAAGTTTAGCATTTAAAAGTTTTGTGTCTACTAAGCGTCACAACATGATACGCCCACTGAAAAAAAGTGGATAACAAAACTAGTTGTGTTACCTTGAAATTGGCAAAACTTTGATAATTTTTAAACAAAGCTAATTAAAATGCAAGCTGCTGGTTGGTAAGTCGGTACAACTGAGTTTGACTACTCATAGCAATAGTACTGTTTTCTCAATTTTTAGGTGACTAGTAATCAAATTTTTTTGTTACTTATAACCAAAAACTTTTTTCAATGTCTGAATTCATATTACGTATGATAATTATAATATATAATAATAATACATGGGACTTCCCACATAGCGTCATCTAGTCCCAAAGTAAGCAAGTATTATGCTTGTGTTATGGGTTACTAGACAACTGATATACATACTTAAATATTCTTTATAATATATACTTATATAATTTTTTTTTATATATATAACAACCAAGACCCGGTACCAGTATCAATATTCATCATATTAATACTGACCCGACCTGGGATTCGAACCCGGGAACTCTAGCCCTGTAGGCAGGGTCGCTACCCACTAGGCTAAGCAGTCGTCTTGTATGTACGTTATCTGCCCGTATTCACAATTACCTACATACCTGTTTTTGCTGACGAACGCGTTGCTATATTCATTGAGTAGTAAATAATTGAATTTTATCTTTGTTAAAACCAAAATAAACAAACTGTAAATAAATGATTCCACCGATACAGGCTAGGCCTAGTGATGGAGTTATAGTATTTCAGTAATGTTGTTTGGTAAATAAACGATTTACTATTATTGTTACCTGTAAATGGACGAACGCTTAGCCTAGTGGGTAGCGACCCTCCCTACGAAGCTGGAGGTCCCGGGTTCGAATCCCAGGTCGGGTCAGTATTTATATGATGAATATTAATACCGGTACCGGGTTTTGGTTGTTATATGTATGTGATGTCTTCGCTTGGTACACAAAACACAAGCTAATGCTTAGTTTGGGGCCTAGACGTTGTTGTGCATGTTGTGATGTATACACGAATGTTATGTATGTTATGTTATTGAGCGTCTGTTATTTCAAAACGGTCAAAAACCCAAGCAAAATGACAGACTTAGAGATTAGACAGAAGAAATCTCATATCATTTTGCAACAGAAACATTTTATTAAATTACATTATCAATATAACTTCAAAATCTTTATTTTTTTCCCTGTACGGATTTTTTAAAAGGGACGCACAAAATTCTAATCCATAAGCTAATATTTCAAATTATCAACTAGCATATATATGTTCTACGGTATACACTTATTTGTTCAGATTTTTGTCGTCACAATGTGGTGTCTCTATACACATTTATGGTCTAACATAAAAAAAAATGTTTCGAACTTAAAGTTTTGTGTATAAATTGATCAAGTAACACTTATCTAAAAACATATGTAGTTAATACTAAATACCTAAACATCTTATCGAGATAATTAAGACTCTAAAAAAAAACTATCGATTGAGTTCAAAACAGGCGAAGTTGGTCGTTAAGGCATTGAAACCGTGTTTTATCAGCCGAAATTGCTTCTCTAACGATGTTAACACAGCACACAAAAGCCTTAATTTTATTAGCTGTGACCCGCATCAAGCGATACGTAGGTATATTGGGGGCTTAAAGCCTGATAAATAACAAATTGCCGATATAAAATTTATGTTTATATATTAACACAGACAAGTAGGTTTTTAAAGATTTTAATTTACGTCTTATATTATAGTCATCATCATCATCATCAGCCCATTTTTACCCCACTGCAGGGGCTTAGGCCTCCCCCAGGGTGAGGAGGGGGGCTTGGAGCTTAAGTCCACCACGCTGCTCCACTGCGGGTTGGGAACTGTAACGACCGCCATCTATTGACAGCGTCCGGGACCGACTGCTTAACGTGCCCTCCAAAGCACGGTGTCAGTGATATTGTGTACTTAAGTCAGAAAAACTCATTGGTACACGCCCGGATTCGAACCATGGCCTTATAAATTTGATACAGGTTCGTTGCGCTCTGGGCTATCACGACACTCTCTGTACTATTATATTATAGTACCAAAATTGATTTCTATCTTTTAAACGATTTTAATGAAAATCCGTGTCGTGATAGCCCAAAGCGCAACGAACCTGTCTCAAATTTATAAGGCCATAGGACCATGGTTCGAATCCGGGCGTGTACCAATGAGTTTTTCTTACTTAATTACATAACTATCACTAACTCCGTGACTCGGAGAGCACGTTAAGCAGTCGGTCCCGAACTCTGTCAATAGATGGCGGTCGTAACCATCCCCGAACCGCAGTGGAACAGCGTGGTAGATTTAAGCTCCAAGCGCCTGACCCCGGGGGAGGCCTAAACCCCTGCAGTGGGGTAAAAAAGGGCTGGTGAAGAAGAAGAAGAATGAATATCCGAAATTCACAATGAGTATCATCAACAAGTGAAATCGTCTTAATTATAAAAGTTTGAATTTAAACTTTTTCTTTATGTAGGTAAGTATAATCACATAAATTCATTTTCATAACTCTGAAAAAAGGTCGACGTTCACAGGATCTACAGACGCCTGCTCTCGTATCTGAACAATCCAAAACGGTCGACAGGTGAACAGAGAAATGCAACTCACCAACAAGTCTAACATTCTCGTAATGCACGCCAGTTGTAGCAAACTCAGTCCTCCTAATACCTAGTTCTCACGAGGCGAGTTTAGTCGTTCGAATGCATACATTCAACGAGTTGAACGACAAAAGTTGGCCGATTTGCGTTCACGCGCTCGAAAACGACTTGAAAACGATCAGTCATTTACAAGATGGCGACGTCAGAAGTAAATACATGCTACATACCAATAAAAGGCAATGATGGACTTGATATAAGCCCAAAGACTTTGATGTTAAATCCTACAATTTGAAGTCACGTCTCAATTTCCTTGCTGTAATATAAGCAACGTCGTGATAGCCCAGAGCGCAACGAACTTGTTTCAAATTTATAAAGCCATAGGGCCATGGTTCGAATCCGGACGTTCACCAATGAGTTTTTCTGACTTAAGTACATTAACTATCACTGATTCCGTGCCTCGGAGAGCACGTTAAGCAGTCGGTCCCGGACGCTGTCAATAGATGGCGGTCGTTACAATCCCTAACCCGCAGTGGAGTAGCGTAGTGGATTTAAGCTCCAAAAACTCCTCCTCACCCTGGGGGAAGCCTAAGCCTTTGCAGTGGATTAAAATGAGCTGATGATGAATATAAGCAACGTAAGCAAGACACAAAAGCAGACTATTTCGTTCTTGTACGCGTCAGCATTCGTCGCACAACTTACTATCACTTTATTTCACTTAGTTAACTTGTGATTTGCTTTTCATATATGTCTTTCAGATAGGCACTCGTTGGCGAGAGAGCGTTTTTACATGATCCTCTATCGAGGAGTTGTCAGTAACTAAAATTATTAAAAAAAGTATGTTTTAAATGTCGAAAAGATCGTAACTAAATGTGAACAATAGAGTTTTATACTGGAATCCGAAACTTTACGCAAGCGTTTTTTTTAAACGCCTCAAACTTTTGATCAACTTGCACAGGTGCGTTATAAATCAAACGAACATTATTTATTATTTTTTTCTCTTTCACCCATAAAAGCGTAGACCAAAAGTTAAAATATTTTCGCGATTCTTGAGAAACGCGAAGGAAAAATTTCACCTTCGCTATAAGGAAAATTAGCCGTCAAGGGAAATGATATATGACCCTCATTGAAATAATGCTCTATACAATCGACGCCTGTCATAGAATTTGACACAGATAATTTATTTCCGAAAAAAATATTGTCATTATAACACGTAACACTGACAAAAAAAAATTACATACGTTAACCAATTCTGTGTTATCTGTACATTGGCTTATCTCAAAATTTTATGAAATTACCAGAATAAAAGTTTTAATTATTAAACCTTTAAAATACCTATAATTATTGTGGGTTAAAATTATACAACTAATATACAAAAATAAAAATAATATTAAAAAATAAAACTAATCCAATAATCCACCCCTCGTCGCCCCCGACGCAAATGTGCCCAAGACGCTCTTCGCATTGCCGCGCTGAATTGCAATGACAATTCTTTGCACCAGGAAGGAACCGGAACGGGGGTCGAGTCCCCTTTCTTTTAGACGACGGCCTATGCTCGCGACGAAACGTTTGGCTTCAATCCCCCAACAGCCAGCATCTTCCACCGCAAGAGGGACGAACAAGTATTTACTCTCCAGAGTAGAGTATTTGACTCGTTTTCTGGCGGCTGCAGACTCCGCAGCGGCTCCGGCCGTTCCCACGGTACGACCAAGGTGAGAAGCGGCAAATGTGCTGACACACGTGACGTCCCAAAGTAGACACCTACCCTTCTCCCACGGCACCAAAGTCATACCATCGGGTCTTTTGCCATTAGATAGGTAGGTATGGACCTATATATAACCATGTATAAATAATGTCATATGTTTAGAGAATGTGCTGCGGATTTTGCTCGTCGACGCGCGACGTTGTGTGTCCCTCCTACTTTATGATAGTGAAGTGTGCGTAAAAACACTACAGCCCGGGATTAACTAAATTAAAGCAAATATCTTCTTTTCGTAGTTATGTAACATAATCTTGACATACGTTACAAGAGTGAATTTATCACTTTGAGAGAAAACGTCCCTACAATGACGCATTCAAAACAGTGCTGGTTCTTGTTCCTTCCCTCAGCTTCCCTCAGCCACCAAAAAAAATCTTTAAGGGAGGCTCTTTAAAAAAAATTATTAACATTTGTTTTAACAATAAATACTCAACGATTAAGATTATTGGAACGAACCGAGGGCCAAGTGTGAGTTTTTTACTATTAACTGTGTCGTATGCGTTTTTCATAATTTGTATGGAAACTCGTACAGCACATCTAGCGGTCGGTTTAGGTAACTACGAGATTACATACAAATTACGGAAAACGCATACGACACAGTTAATAGTAAAGAAACTCGCACTTGGGCCTCCAATAGGCAACCGGTTTACACCCATGACAATTATTTGTGTGCATGAACATATGTCTATTTGTTCCATGTCTGGATGTAAAAAGTATCTATATATTCATATATATATATACATAAAGAAAATAATATTTAAGTATGTTTACCATTTTCTAGGACCCCATAATACAAGCATAATACTTGCTTACTTTGGGACTAGATGGCGGTGTGTGGGATGTCCCAGGTTTTATTATATTATTTTCTATGGAAACTAAATATTATAAAGACTTCTTCTTTAGCTATGTTATTACATCTATACCTAGCTTTACATCTGTTATATGAGCTAACACATAGACATGTCAATTTCGATATAGAGGCGCGGAGCTGATCAGAGCGATTCTGCGATCTGCATACGAAAGGCGACACGGTGCTGGCTGCAATCAGAGCTAAGGCTTTATCTCTCGAACCTTATTGAGTCGAAGCACGCTGTTAAACTGAAGTATTTTGTGATAAATAAGTGAAACGTAATAACGTATAGGTGTGGATAAAATAATTTCATTCCCATATACGAGAACAGTCCTATTAGGGCGCTATATCTTAGTCTATAAAGTTTATAAATAATAACTTTTAGTGATCAACAAAGTAAAAAATAATAATGCTTTGTGCAATCTTAATGTTCCTCGATGGTATAAAACCAAAATGATCAAAAGAAGGAAAAGAAACGGACTTTCACCGCCAAGCTTAATGGACGTTTTACAACACTATAGTGTATCTTTAGATACGCAGTATTCCGGAGCATCAATTCTATACATAATCTGATTATTTAACGTAACTATATTTACCCATTACCCCATTCACCCATTTAATTACTACAAATCGGAATAATTACAATAAAATTACATTTACTACGGAAATTATGACATTATTCCAAACGAGACTTTAATTTCCTGAACGACTAAATAACAGAATATTAACATATATTTACAAGAATTTTTTTGAAATAAAATATGTATCTAGTTCTATATCAGCTAGGTTGATTATATAGAACCTCTAGAGTAAACTACACTTTAAAATAAGACATTCAGTGCATATATGCAGCTCAACGGGCGCTTTCTCTTAAGCGACGCGACACCCGAGATTGCGGATGCAAACAAATGTCGGAGTAAGCCCGTAGCAAGACCTCGTGGTCTGAATTAACTTAACTTTTAATATCTTGAGTTTCGAGGTCCTGACCTCGATTGAGAGCAGAATTATAATGAGATATGACTTGCTGTCGGTCTTTGGTTTTATTTTATTTGATAATAATAATAATATCTAGGACATTCTACACAGCGCCATTTAGTTCCAAATTAAACAAGTATTATGCTTGTGTTATGGGTTACTAGACAACTGATATACATACTTAAATATTCTTTATAATCCATACATTATATGGATAGTTCACACCCAGAAACGGAACAAATAGACTTGTTCATGTACACAGATATTTGTCACGGGCGGGAATCGAACTTGGCTCCGCAGTTAGTCTCTAACCACTCGGCCAACCAGTCAGTCAAAAGATGAAGTAATACTAAAACTACTGATATAAACGAAGACTACTTAAACAATATTTTGTTTAAGTAGTCCTCTATCATATCAGTTTTTATGGTGTGGTATGGTGTTTTTATGGTACAAATGTTTCCAATGAGTACAGTTTGTCCACTTGCTCCAACATTCAAATTAGCGAAGTCACTATTATTAATGCGCTACTATTCCACGCCTCTAAACTACCTGGTGTTCTACAGCTCTTCAGTACCCATGATAATCGAGAGGCATATACAGGTGCTTATACATATAAATTCACAATTTCGAGGCTCTCGTGTTAATCATTTTAAAGTTGCCGCTGGATTTGAGCATCCCTAAACTTTCTCAATTTATATTCATATTTTAAACCGGACCGGCCGGAGCTCGTAGCGCGTGTTTATATCTAACTTTGCCCTCACAAATTTATGGTGAACATGTTATCGTGTTTCACAAACCACATGCATCGGTAAATCTTTATAGTGTTGCCAATATTGGTGCCGATAAATGCGATTATGTTTCGAAAATGGTACATCAAGGTGTGCGTTTAAAATTATTATTGGCGACGAAACATAGATATATTAGTATAATCTGGAAAGTGAGAAACGTCTCGGTGTTTTCAGATGGCCATTCTGAGAAAATTGTTTATCATCAGTCAAGCAATGGACGACCCCCATAGTAAAAAATGAGGAATATTAAGAAGAAAAAAATAGGCTTCAGCGGAAATTATGGTTCATGTAACGTAATGGCAATGGGCCGGTCATATTTGCCGTAGAACGGATAACCGATGGGGTAGACGAGTTCTCGAATGGAGGCCACGTACCGGAAAACGAAGCGTTGGACGCCCCCCGGCCAGGTGGACAGATGACCTGAAGCACCATACCGGGGGTAGTTGGATGCGAAAGGCGGAGGACCGTGTGTGGATATAGGATATCTCCACTGCAGGATATAGGCCTCTCCAAAGGCGAGCCTTGGGAGAGGCCTATATCCTGCAGTGGAGAGACACGGGCTGATGATGATGATGATGAACGTAATTCCCCGGTTTGTCGTATTGCTCTGCTGATAGTAAAACTATCGTAATTAAATCTAAATGCAGTATAGTACTTTTCTCAGTGCAGTTACCAACAAAATTGCGGAGGTCTCGGAACATTAACAAAAAATAGTTGCCATTTTTTTTATGAAGCGGACGTCATGCGTTATCAATGCTACAAAATCGCAGATCAGTTAACTCACAATGATATATACACGCCAGTTGCATTGTAAAATTTTCAAAGCTGTGCAGAAGAAAACCAAAAACCTGGCTTCGGTAAGATAATGCGATTGCACGATAACACGTTTTCACCTTAAACAAATTAAGTATAAACCGACAGTCGCAATATAGCGTCAAAAAATTGACTGGCCACTTATGTTTGTGATGTTACGTAAGAACTACAACTGGGAATAAAAGTGTGTGAAAACAAGAGTTTTCACTCACTGTTATTCCCAATTGTAGAAGATAAAATCAAAGTTTTTGAAAAATTACCAAAGAAGCGGTAGTTGCCTACGAACCATTTCTGACGTGTCGAAAGAAGATTGAAATAAGTGTTTCTAGAACTGATCTAGGCGGATGGAAGTTTGGATAGATAATTATGACGTACAATTTTAAAAAAGATAAATTATAAAAAAAATGTCTACTTTTCGCATGCCACAAAACGTATATAGGGACCAGAAAAAAGGTTTGGACTCTTTCTGAAAAATTATAGACTATTTAAAAATTATAACAAACGAAATTGTTCAGTTTTGTCCCTTGCGCACTCCAAAATTCCGTGTTCGTCAAAATGATCAAATTTTATATATTGCGGTATCACTGTAAAATTTCCATAGAATGTTGTAAACGAATTATTTTATGCGTTTAATCAAATTCCAACTGAATTATTAGACACGGAACAATTTCAGGACTTCGAGTTACGAGCGAAACAAGTATTATGACTGAAGGCGTCAAGCCGAGCACCGACGTCGTGGAATTCAGAGAATGCCTTCTGCGAGAGACACTTTATGGCAGTTAATTAATTATAACCGATAATAAACAATTTATTCTGTATCATGTCAAAATACTGTAATAGGTGGTTTAAGTTCGAGTGCCACTTGTTGCTGAGACTGGGACTACGGTTCAGCTCCGGCTTGGTTTCTTCTAGAACCGAGTTCCAATAAAAAAAATATTGTTTTGTTCTTATCGACTACATGAATGCCGCTCCATTCGTTCATTATGAGCTTTTATCGCCGGGCAGAACCATCGATTCGGATCTCTACTGTGAACAACTGATGAGATTAAAGCAAGAAATTGAGAAAAAGTGGCCGGATTAAGCAATTGAAAAGGTGTGATCTAGACCTCACACATCTCATCATCTTTCAATCTGACCTTGCAGCTTCAGATTTCCACCTGTTTCAGTCTCTTCGGAATTCTTTAGAGAGTATCAGGTTAACATCAAGAGAAGACTGTCAAAACTACTTGTCGCGTTTTTTGGTCATAAGTCCCAAAATTTCTACAGCAACGGGATCATGTCACTGCCTACAAAATGGCAGACAGTCATCAAACAAATTGGCACATATATATTGTAACTAAATGTAAATAAACTTTGAAAAAAAAAGGTCTTGAGTTTTCATATAAACAACCCAATAGATGAGAAGCTACATTGTTTCATTGTTTTAGTATAAGCTTCAGTACTTACAAAGGTTTTTTTTTTTAATTCACATACATGAAAAGTGAACATTTTCTTTCGTACCTACTATTAAAACAAAGTTGTCCTCCCGAACCTTACTGAGGGAAGACGACTTCTTTCATTGTATTAGCTTAATGAAAAATCCGACCGATATGCACCAAACTGTGCACTAAAAAAATGGAACTTCAAAAACTACATAAACCAACAGCGACATTCATAAACGCAAAGAAGGACTTTTATCTTATTGTCCTTAAGAAAATGCGGCCATGTTATTATGGACAGCTCTCACGGCATGATCTCTATCGCTAACGATCCCTTTGATGTCTGATGCCGATGTGAATTTCAAACAGACCGTAGACAGATAGATTTCGAGTCGGTATTGGAAGCTCTTTTATTTGCATTAAACAGAGGAAAGGCGGAGACAGGCGACGCCTGATCGAGTGCTCTGGGATGTATGCGCGAATATGGTTTGGGAGTCATTTAAAATCTAATGAAAACTTACAAAAAACCTATAAGCATGCTTTCACATATTGCATTCATGTATGTTAAACACATATGGATATTGCACATTACTGAGACGCCGAATTTCGTATGGAAAATCATAAAACGTAGGTACGATGAGTTTTTTTCCATTTATTTTGTTATCAAACACTACACAGTAAAACATATATAGGTCTGTATAATCCACTCATTATAAAATTTCCACGACAGCTTTATATTGAAAATTTGTCATTTTCTATCTTACGAAAACTGCTTGACCTTAACTTTGTTGTCAACACTGTGGTTTTTGGTTGTCTAGTTTGTATAATATATCACAAGGATCACATGTTCTAACGTTTTCCAGAAATTTCAAAATTATTTATTTTTGGGCATATTTTCAGAGACAAAACTAGCAACGGAGAAGTAACTCAATGATACGCAAAAATAACAATCATTGTTGTGTATTTTATTTAAATGTTTTATTTAAATTACAATAAAAGTCCTCCAAATTTGATGCAAAATTCAAAATATTAAGACAAAAGCACGTTTAAGCTGCGCCCGTTTTGCTAGTAGGTAGTACTTAAATTATATCCGTCATGAATAATTTGAAGAGTGTAATTTCGCCGAGAAATTCAGTTCAAACTCTATTGCTCATTTAAATGAAAATACTTTCGTTCCTTTTGTGTGGTATTCGTATCGTGGTACGTGCCCCTAGAGCCTCTTTGTCTCTGTTCACACGGAGCTTGAAAATCTGAGCATGATATAAATATCATGGCTTTGTGTTAATTTATCATTTCAAAGCTGGTAATACAAGCTGGTATCTGGGGTTTTAGAGTTTTGTTCTTGGTATTTGTCTTTGGCGCTAAGACAGAAAGCTATGGCCTGCAGAATATTGTCAAGTTATATTAAAAATTATTTTAAAATTGCACACTTCTCACGGCCAGGGGCGCACATAATTATAATTTTTAATAAATTATTCTTCATCGGAAAAGTCTTATTGTTATATATATATATATATATATATTATAAGTACACGTACTTTTTGTATTATTTATAATGTAAAACTAAAATATATAACGTGTTTTTATTACGCTAATTGTCTTGCAATGCGCTATAAGGTATTTTATAAGAACCTTATCATGGTATATATATTACCTATTGATGATAAAATATTAACAATTTATCCACCGTATGAGGTGAAAATAGTGCACAACCGATAGTTCCCGTCGCCTGGGTGGCGGCAAGCGTGGGCTTGAAACGAAGTAGATATACTGACTAGCGTTTATGCGCCTAGCGCCAGGGAATGAGCTAATTTACACACACGCTGTAAAGCACAGACACAGTGTGTAGATATAATATTAAATAGGACGGTGAATATTATTATAAAATACGAAAATTAAATAAAAATAAATAACAACGTACTTCGATTTCCAAAAGTCCGTTGCAAGGAAGTTCGCGAATAAAAAAATACGTTATATGAAATCGAATAAAATTTATAAGTAATATTAAATATATGATTCCTCTAAAAGTATATATTAAAATATATTGTTTTATTCCAGTTTTATTTTGAAATCTGTACTATAAAATGTTTCAAAAAAGCGCAATGTTTTTCCGTTCCGCCAACAGGACTTTTTCCACTTCGTTTCAATTTCACTTTACCACCACTGTGTTTACTATTCTTAATACTGCGAAGTTTTGTTTGTCATTCATTTCCAATTCCATGAGAACTTTCGCCCAGGAAAAACAAAAGCCTGTGTTACTATAATTATTAATATAACTGTCTAAGTGCAAAAGTCACATCGTTTTATTGATCGTTTCGTTGCTCCGTTACGAAATGAAGGAAAGACAAACAAACAAATAAACAAACATTTTCACATTTATAACATTACTAGTTTTATGAAAACGTTACTTTATTTTATTTTTGTTTTCTAGGGAAAACCAACAGCTATAAAATACTTATAGTAAACCCTAATAAAAACAGGAAGCCAATTAGAGGTCCTCACAGGTAGTGACGTATATTATCCGTAATAACAATAAAATAACGAATTTTTCCTGTCGTTTCCCTGATTGTTAGAATGAAAATAAGTGCGTCTTTTTACATACTGTCACTTTATAATAAGCTAGCTAGTAAATGGATGCCGGTTTGTTCATAAAAAAAAAAACACAAAATTGTACACACAACATGAAACAAAAAATATGAAATAAAATCCGATTTTTCAAGATTTAAAAATGAATAAAAGAAATAAAGTTTTTTTAAAAATATTTATTTTTTTGTTCTAAGTAACTGTAATCTAAACGTGCTACTCAAATGAGATAGCGCCGTTTGGATAAAACTCTCCACAAATCGAGTATTGTCCCTTAACTCCTGACCGTTATGGAGTGCTGTAAGTTCTATTACCAATTCAGCGGCATAAGATGAGGACTCCCAGACGCAAACACCTAAATAACTAAAAAATAGAACTAAATCACACTATACGTGTTCTATTATATTTAAAAAATGAGAGACAACACAGAAATTTCTGATCCCTGTAAGATTTGAGGGTCCCCTTCGAGTTCTCTACAAACTTGGATACAATCACCTCGGGAAAATACTCCTTAAAAAAATTCTAATCGGTCCACAGTTGACTATCAGCTGTGAACAAACTTATGTTTGTTCAATCTTCTTTTTTTGTGGTTGACCAAAAAACGGTCATATGCATAGAAACTTGCATTTGGGCTATAGCGTACACGAAAAACGAGAAAGTGCTAAATGGAACAGAAAGGTGAAAATATTTTCATCAACTTGTTTCATATAAATAAAATATGATACGTATACAAATGAAAGATATGAGGCCCATTGAGATTTATTCCATCATTATCGTCAGCAATAATGTAAAATTTCTGATATGTCCCTACACATCTAGATAACAACTAGGTGCATAGTAAAAAAAAATGTGTAAATTAGAAGCCACCAACCAAACCAAATATGTAAGGTTATAAAGTAGAAGATTTGTTTTCAGAAAAAAGCCAGTAAATTATGACAAGTGATAGGGATAGTATTAGCATCTGATATTCATTGAACTGTTATTACAAATTTGAATACTCACAACTCAAATTTTCCTTACATTAGCTATTCAATATTAGAAAAAGTACCAAAATTCACCATGTTAACTCGAGCTCTACTAGTCTCCATAAAATAAGAAATTCATTCATTCATTTAAAGATCATTGTATAAGATTCTAAAATAAACGTCCAAGCAATAGACTTATATATACATAGACTTGTCGTCGTAGTCGTCGTCGTAGATAAATAAATTCAAGAATTATGTAGAACGATAACTTGTGACTAAAGAATATAATTTAATAATAATAATAATAATAATACCGTACACATCACAACAACGTTTAGGCCCCAAACTAAGCATTGGCTTGTGTTTTGGGTACCAAGCGAAGACACCAAATACATATAACAACCAAGACCCGGTACCAGTATCAATATTCGTCATATAAATACTGACCCGACCTGGGATTCGAACCCGGGACCTCCAGCTTCGTAGGCAGGTTCGCTACCCACTAGGCTAAGCGGTCGTCAATCTAAATTATCATCAAAATCAGTTTAAATTATACATATGACTAAAATATGCTTGGGATTAAGTAGCTCTATACCATGGTTCGAATCCGGGCGTGCACCAATGAGTTTTTCTGACTTCAGTACATTAACCATCACTGACTCCGTGCCTCGGAGAGCACGTTAAGCAGTCGGTCCCGGACGCTGTCAATAGATGGCGGTCGTTACAATCCCCAACCCGCAGTGGAGTAGCGTGGTGGATTTAAGCTCCAAACCCCCTCCTCACCCTGGGGGAGGCCTAAGCCCCTGCAGTGGGGTAAAATGGGCTGATGATGATGATGATGAAGTAGCTCTATTTCACTTAGTTTTTAAGACAATGGTTTGTAGCGACATTATTCCAAAAAAATAAAACTTTTTTAAAGTTTCTTGCAGTTATAGTGGTCGCGTACGAACCTGTATAAAATTAGCTTTAAGACGTTCAAAAGTGATAGCAGTGTCCTATTCGAAAATAAATGGATTATTATTATTATTATTATTGAGCTGAGAACAACATCAAGAAAGATATATATTGAACGCAAAAAAGACAAAGGCATAAAGATTCGATTTGCGAGTACGATAAAAATTAGATCAACACGCCATGAACGAGAAATCTAATAACAAGAAAAATGTTATCAAAAAAATTTACTCGCTCTGCCAAGTCCGTTCGGAACCAATCAAATATTTTTATAGGACGGAGATGTTATCTTAAGGTTACGTCTGATCAAGAGACACGATCCGACCCGAGCTCAGCATAAAATAAATTCTACCAAAGTTCAATATATCGTTCTGCCAATCAGTCGATAATACATTTCGATTATTTCTTTATTGTAACAAACTACGTAAAGGATCGAAGACAATAATATCTCTTGGAAGTTGTACAAAACTTGCAAAAATAGGGTGTAGGCTTTTCATACAAAAAGAGGATTTGGCCTGTGTCTAATTCTCGATGTATTTCTGTATCAATATTTACAGAAAATATAATATGTAATAAGAGAAATACTGTCACAAGGCGGTATGTTTTTTTTTTACATATATATATTGTTTAGTTGTTTTAGAATAAATTCCTGAAAAATATGATTTCCACCGGGTCTTTGTTTCTTGAAAATAATTAATTAAAATAAATAAATAATTAAAAAAAAAAACAAAACAAAACGTACCGCCCTAGGGACTTCCTTTCTTAATGACCCTGCAAATAGTTCCAATTCATACACATTTCAGGGGTGGAAACAGTCACGGCCCGCAAGCTGTTTCGACGGGTATTTTATAGATATTTTTGGGAATTTGTTCTTGTCATCTCTGTAATTGTAGAATAGGTCGGAGAAGAGGGATTGAAATGGAGATAGCTATGTCAATTCAAAGCCGCGGATTGAAAGACTATCCTCATAATGAATAAATGAGATTTCATGTGGATGGATTCTATCTTTTGCAAAATTTGTTTTTGTTGCTAATGGTAAATTTTTTATTTTTATCTGTTTAATAATATTAACACAACAACTACACGACATTAATGACTTTCAATGGATATTGTAAAATGTAACAGTTTTCCGCTTGTCCTTGATCCTTTCTTCATTCATCCTTTCCTCTGGCTCAAATTAATATAAGTATAATAAGCAGTAAAACTGATCTAATTTTTTTTAAATTTACAATGCAATATGCGTTGATACCCACGCCATCAGATTTTCAAGACAACGTGAAAATTACCGGCTATTGAAATCCCTGGTAATAAATTTTCGTATATCTATTATTGATACGCGAATCTACACCTATAATCAATATTATCCTTTCAGGTCAAACGGCTCCTGAATTCTAATAAAGGAAATTACAGAGACAAACTTATGGCCTATAAAAAACATATTTCCCTATCTGTGAAATGTTTTTGTGAGCGAACAAACGTAAAACTTTTTACGATAAATTCTTTTATGTATATTAAGTAATAAGGGAAAAAGTTCGATCAAAGTTTGGATACATCATGTTTGTATTAATAACTAACTATTCGCCTAACATGAAATAGAAGATTGTTAAACCAAATGATTAAAATAATATATTTACGGCGAAGGCGAAATATTGAATTCAGAGCGCAGCGAAAGATTCAAATCCACTAGAGGGGAAAATAATGTTGATCCCAAGATAAACACTTTGTTTTTGATTTGGATGAAAATGATTTTGATCCTTGAATCCCCGTATGAGGAAAATAAATATTAAAACACATTTAAATACAATTAATTGATGTGTATGTATAGAAGTCGTAATAGCCGAGCGGTGGCGAGCCCGCTTCTTGTCTAGAAGGTCGTGGTTCGAATCCCGTGGTTCAATCCGAAATCGAAACCGGCATGTGCCAATGAGTTTTCCTGACTTTCTACGTACAAATTATCACTGAATCCGTGCCTCGGAGAACACATTAAGCCGACGGTCCTGGTCGTCGTCAACAGATGGCAGTCGTTAAAATTCACCAACCCGTACTGAAGCAGCGTGGAGGATGAAGCTCCAAGCACCCTCCTACCAAGTATAGGCCTAAGCCCCTGCAGTATGACATGATGGGCTGTTAAAGAGTATATTTATTTTAGTATGCAGAATTCCATTTTTTCCCTAAATACCTACTAAAAATTAATAGTGAAATTTAACACATTTGTATAGTCTTGGAAAGTTACCGTTATAGATTTATTTTGGGAACGAATATGGCACTATTGTTCACTTGCGTATTAATATTCGCTTTGCCTTGGGGAGGGAATGATGTTTTTGCTAGTTTTAACATTGTCTTCTGAAGTAGACGAGTGCGGTGACGAATGTTTCCAAGGAGCAACAGACACGGCTTGAATTTCATTTTCTCAATGATATTGCTGAATACTTTTGTCCTTTTTTAGGACTTTGTAGTCAAATGACAAAGAAACAGTAAATTGTAATTTTTTATGTCTATCTGTTCGTCTGTCATAGCCATTTTACTCTGAGACTTTTGGCACTATACAGATGAAATTTAATAGGTAAGTGTAATTAACCGTGTTACGATGGTGTAGCAAAATTATGATTACATGCAAATGAAGAAGAAGAAAAAAGTTCCATAGCACATTGACGTGTGGGGTGGGGTACCTATAGATAGGTCTATAAAATGATACCGAGGTTTCAGAATGACTTTTTTATTTAAGTCAATATTTGTCGAGGTATGCGCTCCTAAAATCTTAAAAACTGCATCCCCCGTCTATATCTTTTCAACTATGAGGTGCAAAATTCTAAAAAAAAATATTTTAGTGCTAATTAAAGAACTAATTATGTCGATGAAAATTGGTTTGAAAAAATATAAATTGAGTAGTTTTTAAAATATTTGTTTTTAAATTACTACATGAATTTTAAATATGAACGTTCATTACTGCGGAACCCTTCACTGTGCGTGATTGGAAATGCACTTGGCCCTCTTTTTTGAAGGACCTCAATGTAGTCTTCAGCTATTGTACTAGGCTTTCTCCTCCATGTAGTTTTAATTTTTTTTATGGGTGACCAGAAGGTTAGGGACAGAGATGAGGTCAAAGCTGCTGTAGACGACTATTTTTGGGAGTCGATGAAACCCATTTTAGGAGAGGTATTGGAACTTTAGAAGATCAGTAGACTAAGTGCATACAGCTCAACGGAGACTACGTTGGAAAATAAAGATAGTTTTAGAACAATAACATAGGTATTTAATTTTTAGGCTAAGTAGTTATCAACCTGCCCCAGTAAATCCGTCGCAGTATCTGTTATAAGAGTAGCAGAGACGTTCTCCGGAAACAATGTCATACAACTCGGAATCTATACTAATATTATAAAGCTGAAGAGTTTGTTTGTTTGTTTGTTTGTTTGTTTGTTTGTTTGTTTGTTTGTTTGTTTGTTTGTTTGTTTGTTTGTTTGTTTGTTTATTTGTTTGTTTGAACGCGCAAATCTCAGGAACTACTGGTTCGAATTGAAAAATTCTTTTTGTGTTGGATAGTCTATTTATTGAGGAAGGCTATGGGCTATATGTATAAAATAATACTATCTGTCTGTCTGTCTATTCGAGCAAATCTCCGAAACGGCTAAGCCGATTTTGAAGAAATTTCACAGATGTATAAAGGAAGTGGTCAAAAGTGACATACACTACTTTTTGTATGTCTGTATGTACGTCCATCTGTCTATTCGAGCTAATCTCCAAAACGGCAAAACCGATTTTGATGAAATTTCACGGGTATGAAAAGGAGATGGTGAAAAGTGACATACACTTCTCTTTGGCCGTCTGTCTGTCTGTATGTCTATGTATCTATTCGACCTAATCTCCAAAACGGCTGAACAGATTTTAATGAAACTTTGCAGACGTGAGAGAAGGTTGTCAAGAGTGACATCAGTTACTTTTTGTGGCTGTCTGTCGTTTGTCCTCACTGATCTATCAGCGTAGATAAAGCCGAAACTACTAAGTCTAGGAAGCCGAAATTTGGAACAGTGGTTTATTTTATAGCGTGAGTATTAATTTTTTAAGAAAGGAATATTTGGAAATTTCAAATTTAAAGACGGAGGGATGGAGGTGCTTTGTATGAGAATCTTTGGTCTTTAAAGTTAGAAACATAAAAATTTTAAAATTTCAGGATTTTTGGATTTTCACATTTTAAGGGTTGTAAATGGGAGGTGAAAAGTATGGGAGTACCGGTTTTCTTAAAGGAGTGGGGAGAATGAAGATTGAAAGTTTGAATGGGTGTACCCAATATTAGTTTCAGCAAAAAGTACCTACATATAAACCATTTCGAATGTTAATACTACCTAAAACAGGAATGTATAGTCTACGCAAGCGACGCTGCGGGCGGTCGCTAGTATAAAATATAGCTATAAGTGATTTGGTATACCTTTTGGCAAAGTACGGATTTATTTTCCGGTTTCTGATATTAAAGTATTGCTAGGTACTTCATGAAATTCGTATGGTAGTTTGTCCGTCCGTCCGTTTTCCAACGATTTTTTTTTGTAGTTTAGCACAGAGGTTTCTTTTGACCTCTGGTTTTGCAAGTATCAATTGAAGAAAATTGAATAAAATGGAGATATTAAGAATTTTATATACTTTTTAATGTTTAGTCCGCCAAAAATTGCTTATGAGTACAGTTCTGTAAAGCTCTTTTATTTTGGACTTTTAGTTTTGTAATAATCCGCTACTATCTCACTTTCCTATATTTATTATTCTTGACCCTCTTCAGTTGGCATTTCTTTTGAAACGGGAATTTATTTATCGGTTAAGATTTTCTATTAAATATGAGTAAAGCCAAGTATATTCCAAATAATTTTTTTTTCAAGCTTTCAGCCTCAGCGGTTTCAAAGATATGTTGTATATGTTTTTAATATCCTTTAAACTATACATTTGAAATTTATATTAAAAAGATACGTTTGTATCTCTCATATTGAGTCCATTCATTTGATACCTCACATGATGGACTTTACAAAACTTTTTAATTTTCTATTTTGCCCCCCACTACTAGCAACTAAAATCAGAGATAGTTTATTTACAAAATATAGCCATGATTAGGTCACCAAACTCTCTGTGTAAAAAATTTCAACGTTTTTTTTTGTGTAGCAGATTCAAAGAAAAGACAGACAGACACCAAAATGATCCTTGTAAAAGTTCCGATTTTTCATCTCGAGTGCACGGAATTCTAACGGGTGCGATGTACCGTATCTTTTGCAAAAGTTCTATTTACTATTGTTTATTTTTCAGGATTTCTTTTACATATCTACATGCATAATACATAATCTAAAAACTCAAACTAAATGAGGCCACTTTTTCTTGTGTTTATCTGCACTACAGCATATACTAAGGTTATAAAGAGGAAAAATTTGTATTTTTGTATGTTTGTAACAAATAAACTCAAAAACCACTTGACTGATTTCAAAATTCCTTTCACCGTTAGAATGCTACATTATCTTTGAGTAACATGGAATATATTTTATTTTCAAACTAGCTTTCCGCCCGCGGCTCCGCTTGCGTGAACTACACAGTTGTACCGGGACCGCCATGAATTTTTGGATAGATATAGTTTAAAAGCTGAAGAGTGACATAGGCTTCTTTTTATCATGGAAAAAGGGATCCCGGTACAAGTGTATAGCTCACGCGAGCGAAGCCACGGGCGAAAAATTATTTTATTATAAAATTTGAAAATGTATATTTGAAGTTTCTAGCTGAAAAATGAAACATGGAATTTTATTGTTGTGTTGAATATCTTATCGATAAATAATATATCATTTGTTTTTAAATTAACAACTGCTATTTGCTTGTATATCTATAAACCAGAAAACAACACGTGATAAGGCGGTAGTGTATATAAGCAGCGTCCCTCAGTTTAGGTGTAGAGTCCATACCCAGTTCCTGAAAGTACGCACAGATTTCAGTCAACCCTTTGGAGGACAGTAAACTAAACACCAACACAATGAAGCTGACATTGGTTGCCCTGTGTCTGTTGGTAGCACTGGCGGACGCTGCGCCTAAGCTTGAAAAAGGTACTGAAACACTATCGTTTGGGATGTTTTAATAAATATCAACAAAGTTGGTACTGTAATTTCCTCAAACAATGCTATTTGGTTTTACAATCTATTCTTTCGCCATAGCATGTATGGACTTCGGGGCTTGAACACTTGAAATATAATTTCAATATGTATGATTTTATTATAATAATAATAGTATCTGGGACTTCTCACACAGCGCCATCTAGTTCCAAAGAAAGCAAGTATTATGCTTGTATTATGGGATACTAGACAACCGATATACATACTTAAAACAAAAATTTTATATAACATATACATATTGACGACCGCTTAGCCTAGTGGATAGCAACCCTGCCTACGAAGCTGGAGGTCCCGGGTTCGAATCCCAGGTCGGGTCAGTACTTATATGATGAATATTGATACTGGTACCGGGTCTTGGTTGTTATATGTATGTGATGTCTTCGCTTGGTACCCAAAACACAAGCTAATGCTTAGTTTGGGGCCTAGACGTTGTTGTGATGTATACGTTATTATATACAGATACTTTTACACGCAGACACGGAACAAGTAGACATGTTCATGTACACAAATATTTGTCCCTGGCGGGAATCGAACCCGCGACTCTTGGCTATATAGTGAGGGTCTCTAATCATTCGGCCAACCGGTCAGTTCAATTTTGGATTTTGTGTTATGATAATATTTGAATAACTACGCTTGAACTCATCCACTATTTTAATATTTTATATCTCTTATATCTTGTTAGTTATATCTCAGTGTGTAATTGTGTATTGTCCAATGGCTATATTCTTACCAAGATATGTTTATTTGTGCAGAATCTTCACTGGATGAACTCCCGATTGCGTTGAACGATCATGTGGAGGTTGCATTGCCAGGAAAAACACGCGCTGGTTGCCTCGTCTGCTGTTTCGCCAACATCTGCCAACGGGATTGCCAAGCTTTGGGCTCGCCTATCGGCTTTTGCCGCGGCGGCTCTTGCATTTGCGTATTTCCGTAGTCATCGGGGAATTAAACCCGCCTTTTTTGTTCGCGTGCGATTATTGTATCTAGAACACTCTATTATATAATAATACATTACAATTTTATTACTCTGAGTTTAGAGTGGTTTGATAGTTTTTTTTAATTATATGACGAGTGTAATTACCTATCAAGTTACTATAGTTTGACTGAAACCGCTGTACCGCGCCTTAAGTATGTGCGCGGCGCGGAGGGAGGCAGATCCGCTCTGTCAGTCCGTCGTCAACGCTTCGGAGTTGTCTTCCCTCCTCGCCGCGCACATACCTAAGGCGTGGTACAGGGGTTTCGGTCAAACTATAGGTTATGCAGCTGCCCGTCTGGACATATAAAATGTATGTGTAAGTATATTACCCTGTTCCTGTTCCTGGAGCCTTAGCACTTTTTTCTATATAATAACAATGAATTATATTTGGGACACCTCACACATGGTCGTCTAGTCCCAAACTAGGTAAACCTGTATTATGGGTACTAAGCAATTTTATAGATATATATATACACACATACCTTTATAATACATACATATATAGATATTTTACACCCAGACACGGAACAAATAGACATGTTCATGCACACAAATATTTGTCTCAGAATGGAATTGAACCCGCAACTTTTGGGTCTGCAGTCAGCGTGGCGGTCAGTCAATATTTCACTTAATGAGTTCCATTCCTTCTCACAACATGAAGTTTAGTTCGTATTCGCCTCTTTATATCATAGTAACCATAAATAATCTTTACTTTGATCTAAAATCATACCAATTATTTACAATGTTACTTCTTCTTGGTTGCTTCCTCAGGGTTGAGGACCGTGACCTCGTCGACGCATTTTGTCCACAATGCTCTTCCACTTGTTTCGGTCTACCGCGTAGTAGAGGGCTGTGCTGATCGCAACATCTAGATGTTCGGTCACCTGACCCGACCACCGTTTCGGACTGCGCCCCCTGGATCTTTTCCCTTCCATTCTTCCGGTCACAACCATAATGTTACTAATCGGTACATTATTATGAATTTGTATCAAAGTGGCTCCACGATAAAAAAAAATTGCCAAGTGCCGGACTCATCAACTTAATGTTCTGCAGCATGTTCAACGAGTGATCACCAATTACATAAAGTTAAGCGTCACAATTTATCGAAGCCGGGTTTTTCGATAAATTGCTATGTACCCTAAAAACAGGTGTAGACTAGGTCGATGGATGGTCAATGTGGACTGGATCAATGGTTGAAAACAATAAGTTGAATTATTCATATATAACTTTAACATAAACACACAATTGGTTGATAACTTCAAACCGTAGAAGAAAGAAATTGACAGGAGCATCCGACATAACAAAAGTAGCATTTATGTAGGTCCAACCATTCCAAACACCTAAACACCAGTTTTCGGGTGTATAATTTGGGAACCCGCAACCGACATCAAACGCAAGTACGTGATAGCCCGAGTGCAGCGAACCTGTTCGAAGTTTAGAAGGCCGTGCAGCCGTGGTTCGAATCCGGGCGTGAAGTTTTTCTGACTTAAGTAGGTACATAACTATCACTGGCTTCGTATCTCGGAGTGCACATTAAGCCGTCGGTCCCGGGTGCTATCAACAGATGGCAGTGGTTAAAATCCACCACTGGAACCCACACTGGATCAGTGTAATGGATCAAGCTCCAAGCCCCCTCACCCTGGGGGGAGGCCTAAACCGCTACAGTGGAGCATAATGGACTGGTGGAATGGAATGGAACCAACATCACACTCACCAATTTGATTCATTAGCCCAAGGTGCATACATCTGAACTTTGACTGATACTAAAATTAATTACTATATCTAATAAGTTAGTTTTGAATTGCGGTCAGCCAAAGTATGTATTAGTAAAATATTTTTTTTATTCTAATTACGAACGTAAATAAAACAGAATACTTACTAACTTACTAAAAATGCTTTAGGACGGCCGCAAACATACGATAGTCGGAAACGATTGTCTGATACGGAAACCTGAAGGTCTAAATAACAAAGGTTTATATGTGATCACATCCGATCCGATCACGGGTCGTACTTTCGAGTCGAAGAACGTCTCTGTGAACCAAATAAAATCGGATACGATTAATCATACGTGTGAGCTTGTCCTCCGATCCGGTTGTCGTAACGGCTATCGTTTCCGAGTATCGTATCGTATGTTGGCGGCCGGCCTTATGTTGTCTTGGCTGGCGCCGACATCACATTCACTGATTAGATAAGGTAAATATTTAAATATCAACTATTTCGTAGATTATCCTTTAATCCTCTTTTTCTTAAAGAAGGTAGTAAAATGTTATAAAATTTTTATTGTTAATTTGTACATATTCTCGTAGATAAAGTTTTAAAGTCATTGCTTATTTTTTTTTGTAAAAATTTACTTTGTATTTAAATTTTTAGCGGTAAAGCTTAAAAGTAGGCCTTCTAAATGCGCTGATCAAACGGAACAGCCAGCGGGGTTTGGAGAAAACTAGTTACGAAGAGATCGAACGTTGTAAAAAAAAATAGGGAAAAATGCAATAATTTGCGGATTGGGTATTTGTTTATAGCCATGTATATAGTGAAAGTTGAATAAAGTAGTGGAAACAAATGATGGCTTCATACAAACGCGTACAATCTTTCTTATTTCTCCAGCCCCGCTTCCGTTTCCGCTTTGTTCGTTGTCGCGACATCCTTGGTGACAATTAAAACCACCGATACAGACACCGTTACACACTAGCACCTATGAACACATCCTAATAATGATTAATAAAAAAATAATAATAATAGCAATTAAGTAAATTATGTCTTACTTATGGAAGAGCGGAGTCTTCTGGTACAAGCATATGTTTTGCTTAAAAGGAGACTCCAAACCCTGTTTTGTTTATTGTATGTAATTGAATCAATAAAGATAATTGAATTGAATTGAATTGAAACCCAGATGGAAATCCTTGTCGAAACAAATCGTGAGGCCAAACACGAGGTAGCTGCTGCGTACTGTTGGAGAGTGTCCTTCTATTTCATGGCACTTTCAACATCAGTTTAGCTCTAGGTCACGATAATAATTTATTTTCCGTGAAACTACACCTACGTGCCACGATCTATGACAATCGGTTAACTGGAAGTGGGTGCAATTCAATAAATGAAATTTGACCCGTTTTTTCACCCTTAGAGGTAAAATATTTGATTCTTATATAAATGGGAACTTCGAGATATAAAAAAAAAGAATAAAGCAAATCAGTTCACAATCGACAAAAATATCGCAAAAAGAACAGTTGAATCCACTCCTAAACACTTGGTGTGCAACCAGAATAGATTGAAGAATGCTGTTGAAGCGTGTATTTTTTAATATATGCATTTTAATGTAAATATATTTGTGTTTCCATTGATAAGAACTTTCGTTTGGTAATAAATATATACCTACGTGATTTTCTATTTAAATTTAAATTTTTGTCGACCCCTAAATTTGGAGAATATAAACTATAACAGACGGGCAGGCAGACAAATAATAGCGTAATCTTAAAAGGTCCCCATTTTTCATCTTAGATGTACGGGACGGTCCGAATCTTGAAGCTTTCGTAAGCTTTTAATATGATTTCAAATACACGTACTATTTTAATTTTGAAGGCAATAGGTCATGCATGACAATATCCTAGTTAATATTAACTGCTTGATATCAATGCTTTCTGGTGTAAATATCTGAGTATAATTACTTAAGAAAACATTTGGAATTGAAAATTATTTCTGAATTTTGAAATATGATTTGAAGGCCTTAACGATACCTATCTATACACACATTAACCTTTTCTGCATAAGTTACCTATTATATCCTTATGATATTCAAGGGAATGCGTGAATTTTTAACGCTTCGTGTTTGGTTTTTCCAGTAGAGTATTCCATGATTTCTTCAAAATGTCGCCAACATAACTATTGTAAAATAAAATATAAAGAAATCTTTTTTTTGCGTCATCAAAATAGGATACTTTCCTTTGTCCTAGAATTATGAAATTTGCCTTAAATAATAGTACAAGCAAAGTGAAAATTACCAAACTCTAATTTTCAATTGATTTTTTAATACCTGAATTGAAAACTATGTACCCCTTTTTAAGCATATTCCGTGCACTGAAAAGAGTGAGATTTGGCATAGTTAAGATTTATATAGAGGAGTACAAAAAGCTAAAATCTATATAAAATCTGTTATAATTAATGTCCATGTCATCAAACTTTTTGTTACAGCGTCACAAGCGCAATTCTGAGTGTAGCCTAATAGCCTAGAGTATATAATTTTGACAGGAGCGTTTGCTTATAACTTATAATAGATTCATAAATATCACTTCACAGTATCGAAAATGTCAAACGAAATTTCACGGGGGCACCAGCTAGCTAGAATATGAGTAGTTAGACTTCAAACGTAGAAGAGAGCTTCTACTCAATCCGTAATTTTATGCCTAATTGTCTATCGTTTGTTAACATTCATACTGTCAATGTCAAACATGTGTTATTCTGGCGTTTTTTTTTGCAATTCGAATTGACTTACTCTTGTCCTCAGCTCTTACCTGATTATTTATTATTGGTGGTTTCAAAGAAATGAATAGGGTCGACCACTAGTATTTTTAAATCGACGTAATATTAGTTTTCATGTCATCTAGCGTGCACTGCTATCAGTACGGAACGCTCACAGCGAGTTTCGCGCTTTTTTAAGTAAATATATGATCTGAATATTGCACAGCCACAGTAGAACTTCATACAAATCTAATTTGGCGAATTCCTCGATCCACATAATTTCTACAAGTCACGCCGTTCGCGGTTTGAGTGACGTTTTGTTTAAGCTGACGTCGCGTCGGGGCGAACGCAGATTTCTGAGCTTTATTTTTTCTTTTTTTTTCCGGGCAGGTGATGGATGGCGCGCTGTTTTCTTGTGTAATTTCCGGACACTAATTGCCGCGAGCGTCCGTCATGCCCCACAGAAAAATGAAGAAAAACGCATGTTAATACCTCTGGAAAATCGAAAGAACTGCGTAACTGTTGCGGATTACATACGTAAATTATTTTAGTGATTTGCAGTGCCTTATCAAACGTTTTATTAAGATTATCACTAATTAGTTATCTTTTTTCAAAGATCTAGACGCCTAGATTTATTCTGTCCATACATTTTCTTCCAAATTGATTTTCGCGCCATTACATTCGTAGCTGTGTAAAGTCAGATAAATAAGTGTGCGAAATCCCTGAAAAAAAAAATATATATAAAAGAATTGTACTGTATAATAAAAATGTAAATAAAAAGCAAACAGTTCTTCAATGTTTGGTATATTTTATGCATAGATAATTTGTAAAATTTAAAACTATATAGCACGCGTATATTTTCAGTCAACGATCTCGTACGAACCCGAATAAGTTTGATACCGACGACCGAAAACGGAAGCAGACGTATAACTACATTATGCAACAAGTGTCGAGTCCGTTGCAGCTCTACCAATTTTTGCTAGCGTTGTTTAAATTACGTAGTAACTGTTTGTAATGTACTAATTCCATAGAGTAAATAAATTTGAAACCCGCGTTTGGTTTTATAAGTCATTAATGTCAGTTTACAGTATCGAAAATGTCAAACGCAATTTTGTAGAGGTGAAGGCTGGCGCGCGGGGATTTCCTTGACCTTGCACCCGCTAGCTAGAGTATGAGTGGCTAGACGGTAAACGCAGAAGAGGGCTTCTAGTCAAATCGTACTTTTATGTGAATCAGTACGTAAATATTTGTATCGGTTGAATTCCATGTTGGTTTTGGTAAACTTGCTCATCTGGGAACATGCTAATTCGTACCCAATGATCAATTTTGCGTGATAGCCCAGAGCGCAACGAACCTGTCTCAAATTTATAAGGCCATAGGGCCATGGTTCGAATCCGGGCGTGTACCAATGAGTTTTTCTGACTAAAGTACATTAACCATCACTAATTCCGTGCCTCGAAGAGCACGCTAAGCAGTCGGTCCCGGACGCTGTCAATAGATGGCGGTCGTTACAATCCCCAACCCGCAGTGGAGTAGCGTGGTGGATTTAAGCTTCAAACCCCCTCCTCACCCATGGGGAGGCCTAAGCCCCTGCAGTGGGGTAAAATGGGCTGATGATGATGATGATGACCAATTTTGGTTTGGAATTACTAAATGGTTAAGTATATACAGCGCACCAAAAAAACATACATATATCACGCCAGAATTAAACTAAAGCGTCGAACAAAAAATTTACGTAAGGGAGTACATTGACTGACCGAATGGCCAAGTGGTTAGAGACCCTAACTGCGAAGTCAAAGGTCGAGGGTTCGACTCCCGCCCGGGACAAATATTTGTGTGCATGAACATGTTTATTTCGTTTCGTGCCTGGGTGTAAGATATTTATAAATTATAAAAAAATATATGTAAGTATGTATATTAGTCGTCTAGTAAGCCATAACACAAGCATAATACTTGCTTACTTTGGGACTAGATGGCGCTGTGTGGGATGTCCCATGTGTTATTATTATATTATTATTATTTAATTTTGGAGCTGTTACGTTTTTTTTTTCTATTATACACATTCTACTCATACGTACCTACGACTCGAGCAGACAAAGTTAGAACGTCGGAGTTTGGCAAAGCGCACATATTGTGGGTCGACATCTGGCCTAAACGTGACCGGGTAAACAGGAACTAGTCGCGACGAACAAAGCGAACTGTGACAAAACGAGTTACATATTTTCATGCTGTAAAAACGTTTGTAACGCTTTCTATTCTATAAAAAAAAAATGGAATCAGATATCATCTAATTGTAGCGACCCGAACGAAATGAACATCACAAGCAACACATGGTCGATCACATAAACTGGTATCAGCGTGAATTGCTGCTTTGTACGTGATGGCTACTAAATAGGCATCCGCTTTGTGGCGCCTCTAGCGACTCAGCTGTTTGTCAAGATTACACAAATAGTTTTCTATGTTTTTTTTTCGTGTTTTATATAAAACTAGCGACCGCCCGCAGCTTCGCTTGCGTAGACTACACATTCCTGTTTTAGGTAGTATTAACATTCGAAATAGTTTATACGTACTTTTTGCTGAAACTAATATTGGGTACACCCATTCAAACTTTCAATCTTCACTCTCCCCACTCCTTTAAGAAAACCGATTCTCCCATACTTTTCACCTCCCATTTTCCACCCTTAAAATGTGGAAATCCAAAAACCCTGAAACACGTGATTATTTATTTATGTTAAAATTTTTATGTTTCTAACTTTAAAGAACAAAGACTCTCATACAAAGCCCCTCCATCCCTCCCTCCTTAAATTTGAAATTTCCAAATATTCCTTTCTTAAAAATTAATACTCACTTTATAAAATAAACCACTGTTTCAAATTTTGGCTTCCTAGACTTAGTAGTTTCGGTTTTATCTACGCCGATCGATCAGTGAGGACAAACGACAGACAGCCACAAAAAGTAGCTGATGTCGCTTTTGACAACCTTCTTTCACGTCTGTAAAGTTTCATTAAAATCTGTTCAGCCGTTTTGGAGATCAGTTTGAATACACATAGACGTACAGACAGACAGACGAACAAAAAGTAGCGTATGTCACTTTTGACCACCTCCTTTTCATACCCGTGAAATTTCATTAAAATCGGTTAAGCCGTTTTGGAGATTAGCTCGAATAGACAGATGGACGTACATACAGACATGCAAAAAGTTATGTATGTCACTTTTGACTACTTCCTTTCCACATTTGTGAAGTTTCATCAAAATCAGTTTAGCCGTTTTGGAGATTTGGTCGAATAGACAGACAGACAGATAGTATTATTTTGTACATATAGCCTATAGCCTTTCTCAATAAATAAACTTTCCAACACAAAAAGAATTTTTCAATTCGAACCAGTAGTTCCTGAGATTTGCGCGTTCAAACAAACAAACAAACAAACTCTTCAGCTTTATAATATTAGTATAGATTAAAGTGTTTTTGTCATTATTTGGCGTTTCTATTAGAAATAACATGCCCTCACCGACGTTTTGTTCGTATATGTCTGTTCTATAATTTAACTAAACAAATTATTTCTACAATTACTGTCATATAAATATATTGATAATTTTGGTATCCATGTTTATCTGAATATATCTATACTTTTTGCCACTGGAGCCGTGTAATGACAGAAAAAGGTTAGTCTAAAAAAAACCATGACAAATATCACTTCTCCCCAAAGGCAAAGTGAATACGTAATTAACACCACTAACATGTACGTACCTCTCTGCTTACTAAAATAAAAACACGTATGCTTGAATTTATTGTAGGCGGCTGGAGTTTTTTTCCTCAGGGTGAGTGCAAAGTAAAGTATTTAACACGAAAGCAAAATTATTTTTCTATCGAGTGGATTAAATCTCTTGCTACGCTCGGGATCATAATAATATTTGTATAAGGTAATAATAAAAAAGACAATATTTTACCCTTGACGTAAATATATTATTACGCTCCTTAATTTACTGTTTCAATGTTAAAAAATTGTTTTCTTTATAATATATAATTTGCTTACAATTTCGTGTGTATGGTTTTCACGATTAAATTTTGTGTTACGTGTCAGCGCTTCAGTAACTGGCACAGTAATGTAAATACATGCGGTTGTTGACCTCCTTTGTTTGATCACTTGGTGGTTGCCATAGCTCCGATATTCATCTGCCGTACATAGACGATATTAATCATAGAAGATCGATGTTTCGAAGAAAAAAAGATTTAAAAATTGTTACTAACATATATTTTTTTAATACTATATTTATTAGTATAATTATATACTTGTCTGCTGATATTTTCCCATCTACATCAATTTACTCTCTCGTAAAATATACAGTATGCATTATAATAGTGAGAAGTTTAATTTAAATCAATATTATATCATCTGTGTCCGTTTGTCTGGGTTTAGTATCTCCAAATATAAGCTTTTACTTTTACCTATAAATTCGTTGACTATATACACTGTAAAATATTTGTATAAAACAATTTTCATATATTTTGAATTTTGACATCAATCAATGGTGTAGGTACATATAGGAAAAGGGTAAGGCGAATCCCTTATGGCCCAGGAAATCACGTGTTAAACCGCCATTAAAGACACCTCCGTTTTGGCGGCTGATTGATCCGGGATGAGCAGCTATCTGTCGGCCCGACCCGTAACGCCGGTCGTGACCCAAATGCGAAAGGTGTAACGAAACGTTATTATAAACAGTGGTAACGATATATTTAAGGATACGCACTTTCGAGATAAAAAAAAAGAAACGCTTTAAAGATCGCTCTGGTGTCTGTCTGTCATAGCCAATTTTCTCCAAATCTACAGGAGGAAAAAAGTTGAAATTGTTTATACCTATATATCGAAAGTTTGGTGTAAACTGAGCTTAATTGTTTATAACAATAACAAATGGTTTTAAGCCAACTTTATTTTTATGTACCTATAAATATTATTGTGTATATACAAGTAGGAATAGATTCACAAAAAAGTCGTAAATTTTCAGTTTGTGCAAAAGAAGCTATAATTTGATACGTTAGCTATATGAACTGTGAGGTAAGATAACCCTTGTGGCAGACGTATGCTTAAGTGCCAAAGATTCAATGAACTGTATATTAGGATAACCGCAATAGCTCAAGATCAATAAGGACCAAAAAGAAATTGACTATTACAAATTTTATATATATTTATTTATTATTTTATTTTGAATTAATCTCATTTAATGTTTTAAAGACCACAAATTTAAATTTAACTTTAAAAATGACAGAAATCCCTATTTTCCTCAAAAATAACAAAACACGACATATTTACTTTCTGACCCAAAGTTCAAATAGCAATTCATTTATGTTTGAAATTTACAGAAGTCCCATACGAATTTTCATTCCCTATTTTGCTGCCTTTTCTAATGTGCAAATTTTTCAAAAGATTTCAAAGGCACATATTTATTTTTCTAATCCAAAACCTATATACCAATTTTCGTTAATTTAACTTAAAAAATTACAGATGTTCATACAAGGTTGCCTCTTCTATTTCATTTAACCAGGGGTAAGAACAAACCCCCTCTGGGGTAAAATTTCGACAAATCTTTTCTTAGAGGCCTTTCACGTCATAAGACAAATGTAACGTCAAAATTTCGTGTGATTCGCTTCAGTGGTTTCTGCATGGCAATATTATAAGTGGTATTTCAGAATCTTCAAAAAACTATGTTTGAATAGGGCACAAAATATTTAAAAAATAAAAAATTCATAATCATTTACGCATAATGTATACATAATACCTATAAGACTATTCTATTGTTTAGTTTAATTCATAAAACTATTGGTAAAACCGATTCCAAACCAGCAAATTGAAGTTAAAATTATTTTTACATATTACATATTAATAAGATTGTTTGTTTGTTCTTATGGATCCATGGAGTCCCTAGAATTGTTTCGCCTTTGTGATGCATATCGAAGACAATTTCAGGATGCGTTGGATTATCCTAACCGAAGGGTAAGCCTTCCTTTCATATATCATCCGTAAGTCTTGACCCTTTGCATAACAAATATTCTTTGTCTGATAGAAATTTTGAATTTCATTCATTTGTACGACTGAATATAAATCATTAATTAAAGCTTATTGTAAATGTTGAAATGTTACATTTAAATGACTAAAAATATGGTGTATATTGTACATTAAATAAATAAAATTTTAGAAAAAAATTATAATATTTCATGAAAGTTGTTAGTCTATAATAATATTAGAAACGAGGTATACGTACATTAAAAACATATAATTTTATGTAAGTTTATTATTGATTTACGAATTTCATACTCTTGATATTTACTTGTTTTTTTAAGTAATTTCAAAATGTACTTATTTATCACGCTAACCTAATAGTCATATAAAAAACGAATAAAAGAACTCCTGAGAGATGTAAAATAGAGTATTCGACTACATAACTACAATGAACAGAACTGATGCTTATATAATAAAAAATTTTTAATGGAGTCTTACGGCAAAACATTATTTAAATTGACAATTTCGTTCAGGCCCATATTCATTAGCTACGCAAAAGTACACAGCAAAATTTTCTCTATTACGCTTTCAAGAACTGGCGAGTTTTATCTGCAGGGAAGTTTGTGAAACGGAGAACAAAGGTAAGTTTACAGCCTCAAGGCACGGAATAAGCAAGTAAAACAAAATACGCAGAGTTTGCGGGTGCTCGGCACCACAGTGCAAAAATTAAATTACAGTATCTATATTCTGAAAAAAAGTCCATTAAATATACAAATAGCCATAGAGATATTGGGGGGGTAAATAAAGCAAAGTCAAGTTTTATGAAACCAAGTGGGACACACTAATTGAATAAATTACAGATATTTTATTAAAACGCTTACTGGTTAAACGTGATAGCCCAGAGCGCAACGAACCTGTCTCAAATTTACATAAAGCCATAAGGCCATGGTTTGAATCCGGACGTGTACCAATGAGTTTTTCTGACTTAAGTGCATTAACTATCACTGACTCCGTGCCTCGGAGAGCACGTTAAGCAGTCGGTCCAGGGCGCTGTCAATAGATGGCGGTCGTTACAATCCCCAACCCGCAATGGAGTAGCGTGGTTGACTTAAGCTCCAACCCCCCCCCCACCTTCCCTGGGGGAGGCCTAAGCCCCTGCAGTGGGGTAAAATGGGCTGATGATGGTGATGACTACTTAAACGGAACATTTCTATCTATTCGCAAAAATACTTTTGAGTAGTTAACTATTGTCGTATAGTTAATTAAAGGTTTTTGGTATTTTCTACTGGTCTTGCTACGGAAACGGTCATTACTAGTTGGGGGAATACTCCAACTTCAGGTCAACTTAGGTTGTCTATTACTACAAAGTCTATTTATTCGCTTTATCCGTAGTTAATATATCGGGAACATTTTGAAAAAAAATATGGAGTATGTATTACTTTTTCATTACCTATGCTTAAACCTGAACGTTTTACCCGCGAATCGTGTATAACGAGCGAAGATTTAATTTTCGAATATGTGTAAACGTTTCAAATATTACCATGAAGTTAGTTACGCGAATCGCGGAATGCTGTCTAACGTCGTTATATGTTTGTTTTTCGTGCTAAATTTTTAAATTAAAACCTATACATTGTGGTCGTTCAGATTTAACATGAAATGCGTGAAACTTGAATTAGTTGTCACAAACTTTTGGCCACAGTTCTGCCCGCGTGGATACATGACTTCTCTGTAACTCCAGAACTTGACAATTTGACGTGACTTACTTGACTTTTTAATACTTCCAGTTTTCGTCCAATAACAGCTGTATCATTTCTTATACAGCGTTGTAAATTTAGGAGTAGGATAAAATTGTATGTATAGAAGAAATGGAACCACTTACCTAATTTAAATTATAGTAAAAAGAAATAAAATGAAATTTTACAAAATTTAGAAAAAATTATTGTTTAAAATGAAGAGTGTTTACACTAGACCACCTGGAACAATACAGGTAAATCGTTTTTATTAAACGTTTTGTAACACAAAAAAAACATTATAAAACTAGTTTGTTTTTTTGATGTTTCTCTAGAAAAAAATCATTTTTTCTTGATTTGAAAAATACACACGACATTTTTCAAATGATTGATTAGTTGGACAAACCTTGATATCATTTTTAAGACCTGTCGTTGGGTACCTCTCGTATTAATATGCGATGAAATAACTTTTTTCGTGCTGAAATAAAAACTGTGCCGCCGCTCACACCCGCTGACACTTAAAATTTCCTACTGCGACCCTACACGACGCTATGTTCGGATCGGCCATAAAGATTGGCTTGATCTGTACCGACCTGAACTTCGTTTTACTATAAGTTTCGATTTCACAAAATGTATCCGTATCTAAAACTAAGCGTGAATAATGTCTTACAGTTAGAAACTACTTCTTTAATAAAATAATAACCTTTTAACAATAAAATGTCTGTTTTGTAGACAATCTCATTGCTTTCGTTACAAGCGCCATTTAACTTCGAACACGGTTTGGTCAATTCCCAAAGCAGTTTAGCGTTGGATAAACTAATTTTCACGCTGTTACAACGCTAATACAAGATTTCCAGAGGCACAATATTTAAATTATTTTCGTGATACAAATGTCTAATTATGAGTGTATTAATGTTATTTATTATTATAATATTACTGAATGCATGAATAGTATGTTACGATAAATTATAGTTCATAAATAAATACACGTTTATTTTGTCTATAATTCCGTAATTTTTCTTTATTTTAATGCATGACTTTTGGTACAGAAAATCATAACGATCTTTAATAATACATAAATTACTTTTCAAATGTACCAAACCACCAGGTTTCTGATAGAAAATCATATAAATTGATCTTTGACTGCAAAAATTTGTGATGTAACCTAATTCGTATAATGTAATGAGATGATGATGTTAAAAAACACTAAATTCTGGTAAAGCTAACCTACGCTAGTGTTTTTGCTGTTTAAAATAATTATATTTTATACAAATAGTTCAGAATGACACCAATTGTTAAGCAATAATTGAATATTGATATTTGATAAGCTGTCTTGTATAATTTTGATAATAAGTTGTAATTGGATGCGGAAGGCGGAAGACCGTGTGTGGTGGCGAGCCTTGGGAGAGGCCTATATCCTGCAGTGGAGAGACACGGGCTGATGATGATGATGAATAAGCTGTCTATGATCAGAGCTTAATTTTTGCAACACACCTATTACAGACTTAATTTTGGCGTGTTTATACATGCAATGACCAGTTAATAATTCTGTCGTCATTTGTACACTGAGATGATAATTGGGCAACGAATCTAGAGTGAACAGACTTGAAATATGAAGTCGATACGAATACATTGAAACTTATGTTACCAATTTCACGTCTCTGCAAACTATTTGGTACACAATGAGACAAAAGATTTCTCTTAATATTTTGACCTGTAAACTTTACGAAAGCTGTGAAATGAATTAGCTGCAGAGATATTGTGAAAATAGCATTTTTTATAAGATTGATTATACGTAAAAATGAAAATGAATTGCGATTGTGTAAGACGCACGCATAGAGAACCCGGCATAAAAGTACGAATTGACTAGAAACCCTCTTCTGCGTTTACCGTCTAACCACTCATACTCTAGCTAGCTGATGCAAGATGGCGAGTTTCAGTTCGAGTCTCAGTACGCGAAACCCTTGCGCGCCGCCCCTCCCCCCTCCCGTTAAATCCCCGCGCATCTGTCTTCAACCCCGAAAAATTTAATTATGACTATTGAAACCAAACGCTGCTGTAAAATTAATTTACTCTACTCATGAAAATTGCGCTAGAGATTGCAAACGTATACGGAAATGAAACCGGGACCAAAACGGGAAAAGGAAATACTAAGGATAACAATACAGAAAACTGTAAGAGGATATTTTGCAGTAGCTAACAAACCATTGTCAACACCAAAATTGAACCAAATCAACTAAAATTCGCAATCACATAGTCTCAGATATCGCCACCTTTTAGTAACCTTCTAGTGATACTAAATTTTACTCATGTTTATGTTTATATACGCTTTTATTTTTATTTTAACAGCAAACTTTACGATGCGTTCCTCTAACCATAAAGTCTAACATAAAACACGTCATAAAATCATAATGTTTATTTGCAATTTTAAATTTTATGCCATCGGCTTCATATTCTTTATTTTATATATTTTATCAAATAATGTACCACTATTTCGAGGATTATTTCTATATCACCACGGAAAGCTCAGTCACGTGATTAAATACATTTTCTTGAAGAAAATTTTCTAGACCTGAAGACCCTCAAGATAAAAAAATTAAACAGTTAAAATTCTAAATTGATTAATTAATCAAGTACTAAGCTATTAATAAATATTGTAGGTACGTAAAACAAATCCCATCAAAAACAATACTTGTCAAAAAAACCAAGTCTCGCAACTCAGTTGTTCTGCGGTAAAAAGTTGTGAGATCCATGTAATACCAAGTCGGTTATTAATTTATTCAGTTTCTACTTAAGCGACTTTCTGTCTTAATACGTCCAGTCTCTAAGACCACGATCGTGGTCCATAACAGTTGAAAATCAATTGTGTCTGGAATCTCCGTACCTACTCGAAGCATTAAGTTGTTACGTAATAATTAACAGCATCTTATAGTGACGCATATAAATATTAAAATTCTTTAATGTTTTATATAAATATATTGAGAATTGGCCATCGCCTGAAAACACGTGTAAATTCAATCGCCTGAAAACACATGTAAATTCAATTATTTAGTGCGTAATTAATAGTAAATGTTTCTGTAATATATTTATATTACAGAAACATTTACTATTAATTATTTTTTGTACCGCACAAGTTAAACGACAAACAAAAGGCAAATGTTAAAAATTTGTATGTATAATATATTGTTTTGGGTATATGTTGAAAATAAGAAATATCCTATAAGATGATGTGCATAACTTACATACGAAACGAAGGTTTCTTAATAGTTGATGCCTTTTAAAGTACGTAATTTTATTCAAACTTTAGCATGGGAGCATGAGAGATAGTCACACTTAAATGGAATATGTTCGTGAAATGACATTAGGAAATCACATTTAAATTGTATCACCTAATACATATCTGATTATCTAGATCTAAAGTATCACTTAGAGAAAAGTTTAAGGAAATTAATATAATGACATTGCCGTCTCAATATATATTTGAAAACATAATGTGAGTAAAAAAATATTGTATTATTTAAAAAAAAATTGTGATCGGCATAATGTTAATACAAGAAACAAAGATAAACTTGCTAATCATGTCAGCCGCCTCAATAAAATCACAAAATCTTTTAAAAGGCAATGTATACGCTTTTACAATAAAATCTCAGCTGACATTCAAGATCTACCCCTTAACAAGTTTAAAACTACAATAAAACGAAAGCATAAAGCAAAAGCTTATTATAAAGTATCAGACTACTTAGATGATAAAAATCCATGGGTGTAAGCCGCTCGCCTATCAGTTTGTTTCAATAATATTATTCTTTAAGCACTTATTGTTAAAAAAAAAATTTTATAATGTTGTTAAAAAAAGAGCATCCCACAGTTTCTTGCGTATTCTTCTGAGAGGAAACAGCATTTTGAATGCGCCTTTGTGGTGACGTCCTTCCACAAAGAAATAAAATTCACTCTTATGACGTATTTCAAGATTATGTTACATAACTACAAAATAAAGATATTTTGATTTGATTATTATCAAAAATCGAGTTAACAAACCGTAACAAATACTTTCGACCAAAATACCTTTTAGGGTGAAAGGAAAACAAAAGGAAGAATATACGCAAAAAGAAATTTTCTTTTGCGCCACATAATATTTTTTTCCAGCTTCGCTCACGTGAAACACCAACTAAGCCGGTCAGACACTAACGTAAGAAGAAAAGTATCCTCTAGTTAATGACCAAACTTACCCGCGGCCTTAATGTATCTTTAAACACTTCGCCGGGACCATTAGGTTGTGGCCCGAAATGTTTTGTTCGCGCACAAGTAATGTACGAGTTCGCCGTGTGTTTCTTGGGCTGATGAGAAAACTAAGGATGGGAACAGATTACGGGACTTCCCCACAAATGCCGCGTAATCTAATGAGCTTGTGTCTTTCTTTTAACTTTAATCGAAGTCTAGCACTCTTGAACAAAGTTAGTTCCAAACTAAAGACTACTTCAAGTAGTACTTAGTAGTGTTGAGTTTGAAACTAATTTTATTATTTTAATATCATGCAGTCGTGGTAGCCCAGAGCGCTACGAACCTGTCTCAAATTTATAAGGCCATAGGGCCATGGTTTGAATCCGGGCGTGTACCAATGACTTTTTCTGACTTAAGTACATTAACTATCACTGACTCCACAGGTTTGAGGCAAACATGGTGCTCCGTTAATTCTTTAATTCTTGTGATGAATCGTCACAAACTCAGTAGTTTTACTATTCTCGTTCATATCCTTTTATTGTTTTTTTTATATACACACCGTAAAAAATTGTCAGTGTTTGATTTCAATATGCAAGCTTTCATCAAGATCGGTCCAACGGTTCAGCCGTGAAAAAGAAGTCGCAGTAATAAGTAAGATTTTCGTATATATTTCGTATGTATATGTTTTTCGAATAATCGTATTTATAAATAAAAAAAAACTAGTCAAACGCCCTGCATGATATTCATCATCAGCCCATTTTAATTCCACTGCAGGGGCTTAGACCTCCCCCAGGGTGAGGGGGTTTGGAGGTTAAATTAACCACGCTGCTTCACTGCGGGTTGGGGATTGTAACGACCGCCATCTATTGACAGCGTCCAGAACCGCCTGCTTAACGTGCTCTCCGAGGCACGGAGTCAGTGATGGTTATGTACTTAAGTCAGAAAAACTCATTGGTACACGCCCGGATTCGAACCATGGCCCTATAGGGACCTTATTAATTTGAGACAGGTTCGTAGCGCTTTGGGCTATCACGACACTCTCAGTGCCTTATGGTAATATAATAATAATAAGTATTTATTCACTCAAAATTTTACACTATGATCAAAAATAATCCAAGGTTAGTAACAGGATTGAAAAGCAAAAAAATTTCAGTGCATATACTTATATACAATATATTAAAAGTGAACTTTCACCTTTAATTACTTAAAATCTATATTTAACATACCGACTGTGCTTTAAGCCTCCTGCCAGCTTGATGTGGGTCACTAAGTATCAGCTTCTAAACCCAATAACAATTTAAAAAAATATGATCCAAAAGGAAATTAATTCATTCTTAATTTTGTAAAATTAACGCATTTCAACCACTATTAAAAGTATCACCGGATGCATTTAGGAGCGTTTAGGTGTAGTGTGACGTTAATATGGCATCATAACATGTGATGAAATGGAAAATTTGGACATTTAATAAAATCAATAATAAATAAGGTTTTGACGCGAATGAATGTGAAATGCTGTCAAAATGTGTTCTCCTGTTGAACATTTATATGTATTAATTTGACAGGAGTAAAAAAACCACACCTTGTATAACATTACCACGGTCCTATTTTTGAAAGCACAGATTGCAGAAACGCCTTTTGAAAATTATCTTCTTCTTATTAAAGAAGAAGAGCGTTTTAGAACGGCGTTTTACGAAAGCAATCAGATGTGTCAATAACTGTTTCTTTTAAGAATTATACCTTAATGTTTGTGTAGATAAAAAACCACGCAACCAAAGTCGCGAGCAATAGTTATCATTTTTTTTTGTAGCAATATTATCGCTTACATTACCTAAATAGCTACGCATCAAAGAAATCTTAGAGGGACTCGTAGCACGTAGCAAGCGGCAGCTACGAATGCTACGCAACTCTACCTAATTCGACGTTATTACGTGCGACACAGATGTTTCGAATTCGGATATTTTTCAATCGGGCGCCCAGCGGGGAGGACGTACATTGGAACGTTAGGGGGAGATCAGCGTTTCGCGATCATGCGTAAAAAGCGCTAACGTCGACAGAAAAATCTAGCTGTTTTGATGGTATTTGAAGGGAGTAGAACATTGTAACTTAATTGCTACGATACGGGATAGGTTTCGTATTTATTTCTAAAAAATGTATTGTCATAATAACGTCAGTATTTCAGTGTGACAGCATGTTACGAGATTTTAGTAACTTTTAAAACACTTAAGACTTAAGCACTTAGCAATCAAAAGAATAAACAATAAATCAAGAAACCGGAACCTTTCAGTAGGTTTAATTCAGCAACAATCTAGGCGTGGTTGTTTGTAATGAGTAATTTAAACGAAAACCATATTCGTGTAAACATAAATTTTTAAGTTAGACATTATTTTTAAACAACGTTAGCAAACATGGACAGAGTTGGCGAGCTGTTTTACAGCTTGTGTACTATGAAAGGATAAGTAGATAAAATCAATATGCTGCTGCACATTGCCTTTGTCCTTATCCTTAAACAAAAATTGTCATGAAACTTAGGTCAAACTTAATTACTATTTTCACTTTATAATTTATAGAGATATATTGTGCTGTGAATAAAATAACAATAGGCGTACAATAATAACCCACAAACCTGCACTGGAGCAGCGTGATGGATTAAGCTCCAACCGCACTCGCCCTGGGAGAGAGGCTTAAGCCCATGCAATGGGGTATAATGGACTGGTGGATAAAACTATTAGTATGTGATATGAATTGCAGCCAAATTTATGTTTATTTGCAAAATAGAATAGAATTTGCATTATTTTAATGACAAAGGAAATTAAAAATGGAAGAAAATTATTTATTATAACATTTTATTTTTTACTGACAGTAAAACTCTCTCTATGAGTGTATATGACGTAAGTGAATCACTTTGAATCAACGTCAAACCACGTGAATGAAAGAGTTACGGACTAATACATCCGAAAATAACGCTTTTATTTGTAAAATAATGCATTCAAATTACAGAACTCAGTCAATAGTTTTGAAAGAAAGTGTTATGTTCCGAAAATAACTCTTTCATTCAGGGATTTGAAAAGAGTTGAGATTTTTTTTAAATATATATGTTATTAATACTTACGCCCTTTTTCATTAAATATAAGTAGTGACTTAACCGACTGGCGCAAAAAAACGTTTTCAGATCAACAAAAACTAGGTTTATATGTTTTTAATTTTTTTAAATATTTTGATACATCATTAGAAAGAAAAAGCCGTTTTTTCCAAATTGTTTCATTTTCCGCAACATATTCAACATGAAACTAATCGCATTTTCACAACATCTCATCGAAATTTTATCATTAATCTAATTTTTTTGTTTTTCACATGTTGTGAAAATGCAATTTGTTTCATGTTGAACATATTATGAAAAACGAAACTATTTCGAAAAAGAAAACCCCACGTCTTCAAGTTTTTTTTTCTTATGATGTATCAAACATTTAAAAAAATTAAAAACGTATAAACCAAATTTTTATTGATACTGTTTCTGCTGTCACCTGCAACAAAACTCGTCCGTGGCTTTTTCAGGATAGCTGCGATGAAACTTGTTTTCGCTCGCTTGGGATGATCGATTGGTAAAGCACCTGCAGTATTTCGTTTCAAATTTTGCTTTCACGGCCCCTCTCCGTCATAGACGTATTTCTAGGCTTAGTCTGTTATGGAAAACACGATCGCACCTACATTGAGTCGAAGGATCTGCTTTTTACTACGCAACATACAGGAAATTTAGACGCCTCTATAATCACTCAAGGGTTGAAGTGTAAAATTTCCATTGTGATATATGAAAAAATGAAACTAGATATCTCTAAGAAAGACACCATTTTGTAGGGAGTTTATGAAAGCCTTTGCGATATTGTTCTGGGGAGCACGACTCAACAAAGTACCTGAGAGCAATTTCTACTACTTCTCAAGAACTAAATATTTTTCATAGAGTTTGTCTATAGCTTAAGATTGGTAATTGACAGGTGTGAATTTCAAGGTCAAGTCCAAGATCAAGGAGTACTTGTACCAGAAGATTTCTAAGAGTGATATGCGAAGTAAATGACGCAGCACCAAAATAAATCAGATTAACTTGGAAAGCGACTTTAATGTAACAATTGAACAGTGGAGTTGTACTCTCTGCTTTTTATTAGAAAATATAAAAATAAATGATGAATATTGACTAAAAAATAAATAACAAAAATAATATTTGAAGCGTTTAAAATTTAAATTAATGACTTGATTTATTTTTAAAGCTACGATTTATATAGTTCATAATTATAGAGAAAGTGTTCGTTGCGCTCGGTGCGGCCATGATTGGTACAATAATCTAGACTAAACTAGGCTGACTAATGACTATTGTTGTTGACCTAGATTACTATATCTACCAATTACTGCTAATATCAATTTTTTTAAACCGAACTTTCGTATAATATTTTATTTTCAGTTTTTAGCTATATAGTCTCCCATTAAAATTATAAGACGTGCATCAGTTTAATATGTTGCTAATATTAATGACAAACTGGTTGTTTTCTTAGTTACAGGTTTTCGTTAAAAAGCTGACAAGGAAACTTCAAAAAATACCCAAATTTACTATTTGACGATATACGTTCAATGTCACAAGCATTCTTGTCAAAGGCCTCTTTGACTCACACTTTAACTTATAAAGTAAACAATAAATAAGTACGGTTAAATATTTACGAACACAATAGCAAAGATCTTTAGCCCCTTGGTAGTATAGTACAATTGATAGCCTTTCCTATCTGTGATCACAAAGGGGGGAAAACGGGGCTATGCGTTCAGATCCATCAATTTGTTTAATTGAATTCTTTCCTTTGTACCCCATCTTGCTATTGAAATTCAATGTTTATTTTTTTTAAAGTACACAAGATTCTTTTCAGTAGCTTGTTGTTATTAGCTGAATAATTTAAAGTACTGTATAATCGTTTTAATTGCCTTGTTACCTCGTTACAATTAGAACAAGAAAAAAAATGTTTTAACCAAAGATTAGGATTCTCCCAATCAGCGTTATTCTACAATATACACTACAGTAGTGAAATGAAACTATTGTTTTTTTTACAATAACATTATAATGGCCTATACTAGTTCATCATCATCATCATCATCATCATCAGCCCATTTTATCCCACTGTAGGGGCTTAGGCCTCCCCCAGGGTAAGAAGGGGGGGGGTTTTGGAGCTTAAATCCACCACGCTACTCCACTGCGGGTTGGGGATTGTAACGACCGCCATCTATTGACAGCGTCCGGGACCGACTGCTTAACGTGCTCTCCAAGGCACGGAGTCAGTGATAGTTAATGTACTTAAGTCAGAAAAACTCATTGGTACACGCCCGGATTCGAACCATGGCCCTATGGCCTTATCAATTTGAGACTGGTCTATACTGGCTATACTAGTTCAATGCTTAGTAAACTAATTTCTTCATATGTAAATAACGACAGCATTTGCTTATTTATTTAGGCAAATATCGAAAACATTTACACGTAAACAAAATAATAATCAATAAAATATATCGCTTATGTAATAATTGACTGTATATTGGACCAAAAATGTTCTTAATTTTTTTTAGTGCTTTTTTTGATGATGATATGATCCCAAAAGGCCGTACTTTTTTGTCTGCAACGATACATCAATCTGTTGGACAGCTAATTTCGGCAAACAATAACTTTGTTCACCTTTTCCCTGCTTTTGTATTTTCTTCGCTTCACGGTAAAGAGGATGCTGTAATATTATTATATTATTCTATTATCTTCAAACCTATAAATAAAGTTACTACACAAATAGACGATTAGTGAAATTTTCTGGTACCTGTTTTATCGATTACACTGGTTGTCTAAAGAAAACGTGTATACGTATATACCAGCGACGCAGAACACACAGATACACGGTTGTTGGCTCATTCTGAATATGTGTCACTATTAAATTCAAACTCATCTATATAGTTCTCCTACAACCACAGAGTTACTGCATGATTTGAAAACAAGAAAGTAAATCCACGGCATCGAAGAATATAGGGTCCATTTTTATTATATTTATAATTATTTTTTATCTTTTATTTTATGTATATTACGTAATTATTGTTATAATTATCGTGTAAAAAATATTTTAGACGCTAATTAATCTAAGTAATCTTTGTTCACATAAAATCTAATAGTATTTTAGCAAAGAGAAGTACAAATGATGTATAATTTAAATAAATTATTTTACTAAGAATATATTTATATTATGATAAAATACCAGGTTAATAATGAATGATACAAACGTAAGGTATTAGCCAATCAATATTATTTATCTTCGTTTCTAATCAATTTATTTAGAGAATGAAATCTTATAATAATACCTGAGATATCCCACACAGCGTCATTTAGTCTCAAACTAAGCAACGTTTGTACCAGACACCTGATATATACTATACTTAAATATTCTTTATAATAAATGCATGTAAAGATATTTTACACCCCAGACACGGCGAAACAAATGTATTAGATATATATGTCGAGGTCAAATCATAGAAATGATCAACAACAACAAAAAATGTTATTATTCAAAGTAAAATTACAATAATCGCTTTTTGAACGTCAATTTGGTACTTAGCCCTAAAAATACAACCAAAAACAAACGAACAACTAAACAAAAACATACATTAACAATCATTAGTATACGCAAAACAACAAAAGGAAAGTATTCCAACCAAGGTAATTAAACTGTATCTGCATATGTCATTCTAGGAGCGCGTTCCCTCGACACCATCCACCAAAGAGCAGGCTGTGGTATCTTCAAAGTATTCTTTGAGCATATAATATTCTTTAGCGCAAAGGACCTTTTTGATATGATTTTTAAATTTATTTTCCGACATATTGGTAATTGTGTCTGGTAGTTTGTTATAAATTCTAGAACAAAGCCCCAGAAATGATCCATTAACTCTAGTCAGCCTATGCTAGGGCAGCCTCAATTTGTTCTTTATCCTAGTGTTATAGTTATGTATCTCGCTGTTCTTACTAAAGTCATTAATGTTTCTCTTTACGTACATAATAACGTGATAGATATACAGAGATGGAACCGTCAATATATTAATTTTTTTAAATATTTCCCTGAGTGATTCATATCTTCCAAGACATTTGACAAGATACAATTTGCATTTCAGCCAAGATAGGTCGATGGTCTACCAATTTTAAATTGATAGATTAGGTTTGGTTCGTTTATAATGCGAGGAGCAATCTGTTTGACCGTCCTTCTGTGTGTCACGACTGTATAGCTCATAAAAGGAATGAGTTGAAAATTTAAAGTTTTTTTTAGACCTGAAATCGTAAATTGACATAAATAAAATTACGTTATTTTCTTATGAGTAAAACCAGTAAAAAAAATTTTTTTCGTACTCTGGCATGTAGGTTTATTTTTCTGGGAAATGCATTGTGTTTCAACTATTGTTCTATAAGTCTTATAATTACAGGCGGAATTCGACAATAGCGGCCTAAGAACAATGGCAAAATTTTCTTTGTCAGAATCAACAAATATATATTTAAAAAATCAGAAATATTGAAATGAAAAATATGACGATAGAATAATCAACGATGTACAAAGTTAAAAAGCATAAGTATTCAAAAGGAGAATAAAAGCACCGCGTTTCATTCGTAATTAAAAAATATCATTTTACTAATGGAGTGGGAAGATTTTTACTTTTTTCTTTACTCTCAATTCATTCCAAGCATCCATAAGCCAATTGCGTAACTTGATTCATGCAGTCAATTTCTCTTTGTAGATTTAAATATTACATTAGAATATAAAATTATTTTTCAAGCAACATGAAAACGAGACATTTTATTTTCGAATTAAATCAGAAAACATAAAATTTTGCAACTCAAAGTAAAAATGTATACGCCTACGCAAGAAAAAAAAAATTTTATTTGAAAAATGTACCAACATTTGTAAGGAGTCAGTTTTCAAGTTTTTTCTACAGTTTGGTAGAAAAATTTGCCCGAAAAAAATCTTTAAGGCGAATTTTCGACATTCTTTTCTGGACGTAAAAGTCCGAAAACTTTGTAACCGCCGACCGGGCATTCTCTTGTAAATTTCGGCTAAAGAAAATCGCCTTCACAAAATACGTCTTCGGACGTATTTATGTTCATATTTCGTTAAGTAACCACCCGCCAGGGAAGTTATTACGGCTATATGTCGCGTGCGGAGATAGAAATGAATAGAACTCGAGCGGAACAGGAAAAAATTGCTAGCACCTTGCGTCTCGCGTCTCCTCAACAAAACTTATCCACGATATATTGCACCGTTTTCAGTAGCGTTTTCTCATTTTTTCATAAATTGCCCACTTTTATGTGAAATATTCAGGATGAGAAAGTTTCGTTTTTCATTATTTTTTTCTTGTATACCTGCTACGTAAATACGCCGAACGAATATTCAATATTTATGTTTATGTGTGGAGTTTGCATGGTAGTTATATTTTTATAAATCGAATGACAAAAACTTATAGCATAATAAATAGCTGAAAAAAAATAACGAGTAACGACACCTCTATCGATTGAGGGAATGTTATTGAATAGATTTAAAAAAAACTATTAAACCTTACATTTTGCGCATTGAACGTGTTATTTTAGTGTTTATAAGTTGCCAAATATGAATTTTAGGTATTTACTTCATCAAACCATTTTTACCACACTGCAGGGGCTTAGACCTCTCCATGATGAAGGTGGGAGGTAGGGGGGGGGGTTGGAGCTTAAATCTATCACGCTGCTCAACTGCGGGTTGGGATTGTGACGACCGCCATCTATTGACAGCGTCCGGGACCGACTGCTTAACGTGCTCTCCGAGGCACGGAGTCAGTGATAGTTATGAACTAAAGTCAGAAAAACTCATTGATACACGCCTGGATTCGAACCATGGCCCTATGGGGCGTTATAAATTTGAGACAGGTTCGTTGCGCTGTGAGCTATCGCGACACAATTTTAGGTATATTATTATTAATATATAACGAACTTATTCAATACCTAACCAAACTAAGCCAATTCCTTACCTTATTCAACTAACTAGACTGTTAGTTACACTAGGAACATAAACGAACCGCAAAGAAGACAAGTAGGCTTGTATAACAAGTTTTGAGCTCGCGGCGACGACGTGTTGCCGAACTCTGAGGCTTTCACGGGCTAATTAACCGAAAAAGTTCCTGTACATGAGATAAATCTTAACAAGTATTCTTGTATACGGTTTTTCGCTTTTACGTTAACGAACAAGCTGATGCAGACTTTTTGGATATGAGAATCCTTTTGTTTTCCATGGACAGGATTTTTCATAACTTATTTAAGTAATAACTTAATAAACCAATAGTTTTGTTTACCCCGAGGTTTTTACAGGCTCGTGTAACTACAATGGAAGCTCTTTTTTTAGAACTTTAAAAACAATTTAATTGGGTTATGTTTTCTACAGAATCCACTAATTAACGAATAATGAACTGAAAATGTCGTGATAGCCCAGAGCGCAACGAACCTGTCTCAAATTTATAAGTCCCCATGGGGCCATAGTTCGTATCCGGGCGTGTACTAATGAGTTTTTCTGACTTAAGTACACAATATCACTGACACCGTGCTTCGGAGGGCACTTTAAGCAGTCGGTCCCGGACGCTGTCAATAGATGGCGGTCGTTACAGTTTCCAACCCGCAGTGGAGCAGCGTGGTGGACTTAAGCTCCATGCCTCCCTCCTCACCCTAGGGGAGGCCTAAGCCCCTGGAGTGGGATAAAAATGGGCTGATGATGATGATGATGATGATGAACTGAAAATGTGACACCTACGCCAACTCTATAAACGTTGTAACATCAAGAATTAAAATATTTTTTCCATTGCACCAGTTCTTTTTTATACCCCACTGCAGGGGCCTCTTGGGCTTGAAGCTCAAATCCACCACGCTGCTGCAATGCGGGTTAGCGGATTGTAACGCCCGCCATCTATTGACAGCAGCCGGGACCAACTGCTTCAAGTGCTCTCCGAGGCACGGAGTCAGTGATAGTTAATGTACTTAAGTCAGAAAAAAACCATTGGTACACACCCGGATTCGAACCATGGCCACATGGCCTTATAGATTTGAAACAGGTTCGCTGCGTTCGGGCTATCACGACACGACAAAATATAATTTGAGTCTAATCAACTATTTACCAAGTTCTTTGAGATCATTCCTGGATGTATAAGTTCCAGTTAACTCTAGCAACTTGCAACATTTTTTTCTATTTTCTTTATTAGAATTCAATGTAATATTATTTGTTTTTAAAAAGATAACAGTATCACAATGGTTTTTCAAATAATTTAACGCAGCTTTCGAAATCATTGAACAGATCTCGCGTATAATATACGATGGAAAGTACAAATGTTTAAGGTTCCATTCATCAAAATAAAAAAATAAAAAAACGAATTCCTAAATAGAAACACTTTGTTAGATATTATACGTAACCCATTTTATCGAGAATGTCTTGTGGATTTAAGTTGAAAATAAAGATCAAATATTAAGGTATACGACTTAAAATCCTGTTAAAAATTTATGTATGTTTCTCAATGTAATAAAAAGATACGGGCTTTCAAAGATATCGTTACTGACTGACTGACTAGAACCAATATTCTAAGGGCATTTTCGATTGACCTTGAATTTTTCTATTAATATTTTAAAATTTTTGCACAGTAAATGAAAATTACAATAAATTATTATGAAAAGTAATCCATTTATCTTTCACACTAGGATTTCCTGTATTGTGAGGGATAATCACTTCCAATGGTACCTTGGTAATACCTTGGTAGTGATATCTTATCTAGTGTTTCCTGAAAGGCGCGATGAAATAAAACAACAGAAATAAAGAAAAAAGGCCGAAAACCTATCAATTTATAAATAGGATTGTTGCGTAACACGCCAAACGTCATTTTTCATACATTTGCGTAACGAGCGACAGATTTTTACGAGTCTTACTTTATTTTGTAAACATTAGACAATTATATTTACGCATATAACTTAACAAAAAATGGATGGATACATTCAAGAGCCAAAATCATTGATGAACTTCGTATGCGAGATGTTCGACAGTGAGGGAGCGTCAAAGGACGTCAGCTGACCCGCCCAGCGTCTTGATTAATCCAGGGGTAAGGGATGCGCTGATTAAAACCTCCCCGATCCTTAAACAATCATTAGTACGCGAATAATTGCATGGCGAATTATATATCACATATTATGTTATTTTAGTGAACTATTATAATTGTAGCAGACAGAGCTTTCGTTTTTATCAACAGATAAAAGCTGTAATAAACTTTCATACAGTTTAAAATTTCGTACCGAAGTATAGTTGTCAATGTACGCCAAGTTCAGTCTGTCTGTCTGTTTAAAGCTCCTGACTTGTGAATGTAATAAAGTAGAACCATCGTTCGGTAGTTGTGCGGTAGAACACAACTGTAATTATTTATTGATGTAATAAACAAGTAAATAAAATAAACAAGAAAAATGGCTTAATGGTCAAATTAAATTTAAAATTAAGACGTAAATTGTTTACGAACTTGGTAATATTTGGTTACTCTTTAGTTAAACGACAAAACACTTGTTTTTTACACAGTTATTTGTGTTGTTGTTGTATTTGTGTGTGAACTATAGTATTAGTAATTATTAATTAGAAGCTATACTATATATAGTTCTAGTGTAGCATCTAATTAATAATTACTAATATTATAGTATGTGGTTGAATAGTATAGCTTCTAATTAATTAATTAATTAATTAATAATTATAATTATCTATACATTATACGCTTCGATCCGATCGCTCCGATGATTTCAAAAGGACTTATTATTGAGAAATATTGCAAATTAAATTTCCGAAAACTATAAATCAGGTAAAACTACAGAAAAAACTCTTAAAAGATAAGTATAAAGTTACAAATTGTTGTTTTTGTTATTTAATATCAATAAAATTAAAGGAAAATTAAAAAACAGTCGAGATTATCACCATAGACAAGTGTATTCAAAGACAACAATCTATGTGTTCTCTTCTACATAAATGATGTACCAAAAATATAGTGTTGTCTTCATCAGTTTACAACAAAAGTTTAATTTTGTTTGTTAACTAAAACTCTTAAAAAGATAAGTATGAATTTACAATTTGTTGACTATGTTTAGGACGATGAGTGGAAAACACAAACGTAAAATTTAATTTGTAACTAATATTGCTCTATTTATAAAGCTATATAATAATAAATAAAAACCTTATTAAAAGTCAAATATGTTGTTTTTGGCTATCAAAACCGTTGGTTTTCGCTCAGTTCATTTTCAATTTGCAGCAACTGCACCGACCGGTGTCTCGGGACTGTCCGCAATTAGTAACCGCTATGAAGTCGTGTCACAAGTTAGTTTGCACTTTGTCAAGAATAATTAATGTATAGGTGCGTACTGTAGCTTTACTGATATTCCAAAATAAAACGATGTACGCTTGTAAAATAATGTAAATTAATTGAGTCTACAAAATGATCCGGAATTGAGTACTATGGACTGAGTTAGAATAAAATATTTTTTGGTACGAGAAAGAGATTTTATTTCTGAACACACCAAATCCAAATTTAAAATATTTCTCTGGTAATCATGGATATTTTCCGAAACAATTTTATTCTAAGTCTAATCTAAGGAAAACTAACAAAAAAGTTGTTATTTTTGTTTTAGATGAAACAACTCGCCTATTTAGTTTTTTTTAACTGACTTCAAAAAAGAGAAGGTTTTATGTTTGTCTTTACGCTTTTTTAAAATATATTTTCACCGATAACTTCGCAAATTGTAGACCGATTTAGAAAACTCTTTTTTACTTAGGAAACGGCGCTGTCTAATTTAAGCAGCACGCTTAGAGGGCCTACTAGTTCTAAATACAAATAGTACTTAGCTACGATTACTAACCACTAAAAATAAAAGAAATTTTTAGAAATAAATATAAATCGACTTCAAAATTTGTCTATTTATGTACAGTTTTTAAGATGAAACTGTATAGCTAAATTCTAAACTATGAGAAATGTTCGACAGAATATCTCGATTTTTGAGAAAACAAAAACTGCATATTAGCATTTTTCGAAAATATGTTGCCTTAACCAGGAATTAAACCACTTGATTTTGTAAAAAAATATAACGTCCTGGATTAATGCACCGATCGATATTGTTGCTAATAAAGATCAAGACTTGCAAAGAATTGTCGACCGCTTAGCCTAGTGGGTAGCGACTCTGCGTACGAAGCTGGAGGTCCCAGGTTCGAATCCCAGGTCGGGTCAGTATTTATATGATGAATATTATTACTGGTACCGGGTCTTGGTTGTTATATGTATGTGGTGTCTTCGCTTGGTACTCAAAACACAAGCTAATGCTAAGTTTGGGGCCTAGACGTTGTTGTGATGTATACGTATATTATGTTATGTTATAATAATATGGAAAATGAAAGGAAATGGCTTATTTTACAATTTTAAAATATTATTAGTAAAAATATTAGTTTAACTTTTTAGTTTAAGTTTGTATTTATATAAACAAAATTTTGAAGGCGGGTTTATTTTTTAGTAAAAAAAATATTTTATTTTTGTAGTCGGTAATAATTATTTTTTTGTACAAATTTTTTACTTCAGTGAATTTACTTTTGAGGTTTTTCACCGTAGTCAGTATTTTTACGAATGATTTCTTCTAATTTTTTATTACTAATATTTTCCGCAATCAGTCCGCAAAATGTTATTTACCCAATCATAAAAAAATGAAATTGCTGAAACCTATAACGGAAAAAATACAATTTTGAATCGCGCGTTTTCCCGGTATTTAGGTATTACGCACGTCCTCTCCGAGGATATCGCATTACGTTTTAATTTTCCGCTTGACTGAAAATTTATGAGTCCTGAATGAATAATCTATTTTAATGACAGAAAAATCTTGACTGTCCGTCCTCGGGAGAAACTGGATTATGTATATGATCGTGTTATGCTTTTTATTAACATTTTTACTTTAAAATTTTTGTGACCAGTAATTGTATTAAAATATAATTTGAAAGTAGCTATATGTATCAGTAGGTAATATAACAATTTTAGCGAGATGTAGGAAATGAAATGACTAATAGGAACAAATTACAATTCTTATAATATTCTAACAATATTTTCCCATTTTAAAACAATTTTTTTGATAATTAACCATTGAACTGTTTCGATTCACTATCGGATCAACTGATTACTTCGACTCGTTCCCTTTTGTAATTGCAAGAAATTGTCCTTTTCGGTTATTTCCCCACTGAATCGTGTAATAGATTTAATTACCCGTCCGTTCAGTGATGCTACCAAACATGTCTGTATTAATATAATATGTACAACTCGCAGAAAAAAACCAGCATCATAGTATTCAAAGTATTTTTAGGGTTCCGTAGCGAAATGGCAAAAAAATAGAACCCACATAATTTCGTTCCGTCGGTCTGTCTGATTATCTGTTAGTGCCATTTTACTCGAAGACTATTGGCACTACATAGATGAAATTTAGAAGGTAAAAGTAATCTATGAACCTGATATACAATAGTGCAATGAATAAAAAAAATGTTTCAAAATACAGAAAAAACAGAATTTCTAGTGCACCTTAACGTGTTTGTTAACTATAAATTGGTCTTTATAAAAATGATATAACGGATTCATATATCCACTAATTACATTGTCACTAGTAATATTCTTTTAGATGCCCTTGACCAACTATAGACAAAACAAGAAACCATTAAACAATACTTTTACAACAAGAATACAAAGTCAGGAACAAGACCAAACCAGAATAATATATTTTGTTCTTTAAACAAACAGACCACCTTTTGAAACAATAAACTTAAATACACTGAGACTTCCTTACAAACCATAATGACTACCAAAACAGCAAGTTTTCCAGAAGCGAATGTTTAAAACAACATGCACAAGTATGAAAAGAGTTAGGTTCCAACAAAACGAAATTAATGTAATTACCTGAGGCCGTATAATATTCAAGCCAAAACCTTCCCCCATCATCCTACTCCAAAACTACTAAAAAAGGTCACTAAAATTCTAATTTCGGACACGTTTGTAGTAATTCAGGATTTGACGAATAGAAAATTCTAAAAGTACCTCCAATTTTTAATTCAAGATTCTTGTTCTAGATGCCCTCGGTAAAGGACACATCCAAAAAAGAAATATGGCATTACCTTCAGAGAAGGTATTAAAAATAAAGAAATGATTACTAGGGTGTCAGTAAGAGGTCGTTCATTACTAAAAGAGATGCAGATCATGTAAGGACACCTCAATTTTCCGAATCTGACCACACTAAAAGGTCATTTGCAGTGTCGAAGAACACAGGTTCTTGTGAAGCTTCCACGACCTCAATATAAAAAGAGATCTTCCTGTCCCGTGCAGTAGGAACCATCCTGGTGTCGGAAAACTATAGACCACAGCTCAGTGGTACTGCATAAAAAGGAAGTAACTATCAAGTCTCACTTTTTGCTAACAAACGCAGGGGACGAGGCCTGGGGTGCATACAGTAGATATATTAATATTTGTCTAACAGGAAAGTGTTCAATACACTTAGTAACATGGCATTCAAATCTGAATGGGGTGTTCGCTGTGTTCGCTGGAAATATCTAGTTAAACATCAATTTTTTTAAATTCCAGTCTAGTCCGACAATAAGCCTCTAGACGTAGATACATCAGACTCTATAGAATGTTAGTACAATAAAAAGGAACCTGGAAGGTTATAAAACGGGTTTGTGGTTTTGGTGAAACAAAAAAAAATCGAGTGTCGAGTGATCTGTTAAAAATAAAACCCATTTCGCAGCAGTCAGTTGACTATGTTAATGATTTCTTCACAAATATAGGAAAAAATCTTGCTACTGATATTTTGAATAAACTAAATACAACCCAAGAAAACTTGTTAAAATATAAGAATAATATAAGCCAATCAAATTCTTTTATGCTGTTAAATACGGACACAATAGAAGTGAATAAAATAATAGCCTCCTTGAAAAGTACAGCTTCATCTGGTTGGGACGGCATTTCATCCACATTCATTAAGAAAAATACTGATGTATTAGCCGTACCTATAGCTCATATATGCAATCTTTGTTTGTCGAATGGAGTGTTTCCTAAGTTACTAAAAGAATCTATTGTAATTCCGATCCACAAATCGGGGGACAGAGCTAATATTATGAATTATAGACCGATTTCTCTTCTTCCGACTTTGGGCAAAATTTTGGAGAAACTCATTAATTTACGGCTTATAAGTTATCTCGAAAAATATAATTTACTCTCAAGCAATCAATTTGGGTTTAGAAGAAATATATCAACTATTGACGCTATTGATAGCCTTGTGTCACATGTTGTTAGTAACCTGGATAACAAGCTCAAATGTATTGGAGTTTTTCTGGATTTAGCCAAGGCCTTTGATACTGTCTCTGTGCCACTACTTATTTCAAAACTTGAGTCCATCGGTATTCGAGGTATTCCGCTGGATCTCTTTAAGGATTACTTGAGTGACAGATGCCAAGTTGTAAAAATTGGTGACATGCTAAGTTATAAAAAAAGGATTGATTTTGGCGTACCACAAGGTTCAGTGCTTGGCCCAAGTTTGTTTTTAATTTACATTAATGGTCTTTGTGACATGACTCTGCAAAATGCAAAAATAATAACCTTTGCTGATGACACCGTTATCTTATTTACTGGGACGACATGGGAGAATGCACGTATATCAGCTGAAATTGGTTTACGTGTTGTTATGGATTGGTTAAACAATAACCTACTTACACTAAATATACATAAAACAAAGTTTACGACCTTTTCTATATACAACAATAACCAACCTGACCCAGATTTTACCGTAAAAGCACATACTTGCATAAATTGTCCAGGGATAAGTTGTCATTGTTACTGTCTCTCTAAACATGACAGTATTGGTTATCTTGGAGTGCAAATTGACAAAAACTTAAACTGGAAATCACACATAGATACCATAAAAACTAGAATGCGCAAACTAATGCCAATATTTAAAAAAATTCGAAACCTAAAACATGAAAAAACTAATAAAATAATATATTATACATTGTGTCAATCTTTGATTAATTATGGAATTTCTTCTTGGGGAGGTGCGAAAAAAACTACTTTAATTAATCTAGAAAGAACTCAGAGAACTCTAATAAAAGTTTTAAATTTTAAACATTTCAAACACCCTACATTGAAACTATATAATGAGTTCAAAGTATTGACGGTTAGGCAACTATTTATCAAAAATGTTGTTATACGACAGCATACGCATTCAAGGCGTATTGATAAAACAAATAAAAGAAAGGTATATAAAGTCTTTGATATCCCTGTCTGTAGAACAACTTTTGCTCAGAGTTTCGCATATTTTTTGGCACCATTTCTATATAATCGAATTAATAAAAGTATAACATTGGAAGATAAAACCAAGTATGTATGTGGAAGGCTAGTGGAGGAGTTTTTGAGTGAATATGACTATGAAGGGACTGAAAATTTACTTAAAATTGTTAAATAAATGATATATTATATATAATGGCTATATTTATATGTTAAGCTTTGGAGATATATATATATATATATATATATATATGTACATAAAAATAAAAAAAATATTGTGATCTATATATTTTATCAAAAGATTTATGTATATATTTATTGTTCATTGCTGTTAGTCAACATGTTTTTTTTTTTCTTTTTTTTTTATTGTTTTTTTTTTTTAATTTTTATTACTTTCAAACATACATCAGAGTTTGAAACATTGTCTTTTTTTCTTTTTATTTTTCTTTTTTGTGGTTACTTAAGTCGATTAATACTAAAATGCTTAAACTGTATTTTTATAATTGTATTTTTTGAGTTGTCTTTACTATTTGCGTATACTGTAAAACTAACAACGATAAATTGCTTAATTATTGATTCAATAGAAAGTTTACAACATTTGCAATAATGGACTGTATTTACAGTAGACGAGAGTCATATTTTGCCGTAACACAGTTACAACTAGCACGGGAAATATGGAATTCTGATATTGTACTATACTACCCTCACTTCCATACAAAGAGAACACAAATTATTGTAATATATATTGTTCAGTAAAAATATAGTGTAAAGTTAGTTTAAATTATTACTAATTCATATTTGTTAATTAAGTTAATATTGTATTGTAAGTGTATACATCTTTTTTTTGCCATGTAAGTTTTTATAAATAAATTATTATTATTATTATTATTATTATTATAAGGTTGTGCTTAAAACACGACACCTTAGGAATTACCTATACTATTGCACGGTAATATTTTACGTGCGGTTAATTTTTGAGGACTAATTCTCACGGAACCGAAAACAAAATTTTGAGGCCCTTACTTTTTATATATTATGTAAAACGTCGTCACTGTGCGCATATGATAATGTGTCGCCGGTTTGTGGAAATATCAATAGGTGCACTTCAGACAGATATTGATTGTATGGAGAGAGATGCTTCGTACACGTTAGCCGATTTTTAAGTTACCGTTACGCTCTAGCAAATGTCATCGAAATCAATGGAATAGCTTACCACACAGGCAAACTCGCTTTTTTCAGTTGTAGTCATATGTCAGTATGGATGAGATTTCACCATGGGATTTCACAGACCAAATACAAATCAAAACCAAGATGACACTGATTTTTGTCATAAGACCAGTATGATCGATTTCCATCGGAAGACATCAAAATGCAAAATTACAAACATCTGAATCGCACGATATTAAACTTATATATGGAGGTAAATTCTTTGGTAAATTACAAAAGCAATATTGAAGCGTCACTTTAAATTTCACCTGCCTTAACTTATTCATAACATATGCTCAGGCGCCATTGAGATAATGACAGGCCATGATAGCTGGCGTTATTACGGGTAAGAACGGAGAGGGGGAGACGCGGCTTAACGACTGAGGGAACTCATTAAGTACACCGGATTTATGACCTGCCGAGGTTTGATCCTACCTATACGTTAGCTGTGTGAATATTACAAATCTATTCGTAAGCTAGTGGCTGTGAATTGGTTTGTCTGCGTGAATATAGACCTTAAAGTCGTTTAATTAAGGACCTTATCATCGTTGAAATGTCGAATGAATTGACTTGAAAGAAAAGGATTGAGTAGGAAACCTTAAGTCGTCTTATTAAAAGTGGAACACTAGTTGACGTGCGTGTGAGTGTGGCTTGAGGAATAAGTACCAGATGATGGAATTGACAGAAATGTGGCGGCTGGTCAACAATTTTGTGTCGCCTGATATCTAGGTGAGTATGGAACAAGCAAATAGCCATTTTCCGAAATTAATAATAGGATGGGTCTTCAACCATGTCTGTGGATTTTCATATTTTTCTTGGGTGCTATATTATAAGTAATTATTAGATGTTACTGATGACCTTAAAGTACATTTTTCTCAGTAATAATAGTAGTGGCCAGCTTGATTGTAATAGAAATTATTTATAAAACATAAAGACGCAGCTATATGGTATCTCTTTTAATAAAAAATAAATAAATTCGTGGCACATTTGGGCTGGGAAAACAATTTTCGTCTGCAAGCTGTGCTGGGAATTTTCTTTTGTCCCATAGGTCAAAGAAGAAGGATTGAAACAGAGATAGTAACTCTGAAGTGAAACCAGGGAGTTCCGATGAAAATAGACTAGCTTGATAAGCATGAGCTGTTTAGGTACATAAATGGTATTGTCTTATAAACTATCAAGATTAAATACCAAGAGGAATCATTGTTAATTTAAAAAATCTACAGATTTCGCGCTTCTCGCAACTATCGGAGGATATTGAAAATGAACATCAATAATAAAAACTTATAACACTTTTTTGTCAAACAATTTTATTCAATTTTTCGAAAAAAAGTTATACTAAGTTTACTAAACTTATATTACTGTCTGTACTTTTATAATTTTCTAAAATATAGCCGAATATCACTCTCTGGGGTAACTAATATGATAATCATTCAATGAAAAGGACATCTGCTCAGCTCACTGTTATCGACCGATTCCAAAAATTCTTTTTTTAATCAGTAGACAATTTACCTTCCTCAGAAAGTTTTTTTTCTTTTTTTTTAATATCGGCTTTCATTTTTGAAATAATCAACTTCTTGTCCGAAAAATCGGAAAATTTCGTCTTTTTTTACGAGTTTTCATTTTTGGAAAAAATTACTGCTCGATTTAAAAAAAAATTGGTTTCATACAATCCTACAAGGCATTACGTCTTTTGACACCACTGTATTTCATTTACCATCATAAACTTTGGAAATATAGCCGAATTACATTCCCGCACGAAACTGAAAACATTTTCAGTGTTAAAATAATGGGTTTACATTATTTAAATATTGTAATTAATCTCATTGTGCTATGAGCTTTAAGCTGTTTTAGCTGTATTTATTTCTCTATTGTTACGAAACAATATATTTATTGAATTAATATATTTACAATATTTTTCCTAATTTACATATGGTTTCGTTTAGAAATTTCAAATGCCACACGAAAAAAAAACCGATTTGTTTAATGTAGATATGTATTTCACTCACAGAGGGTTAAATATATACAAACATTAACCCAAGAAACAGATTTAAGCCCACATTATTAACAGAGTTTTTTTTTAAAGTACACAAACGTAATCAAAACACTCTTGGCGAAGTTCATATTTGTCTTGTCTCTGAGGTAAATTCAAACGAGGAGATTTCAATTTATAAAACGAGTCGACGGGGCACCGTGAACAATAAAAAAAATCTGTAAAAACTCTTCAGCTGTCTGCAAAGTTCAACAGAAATCGGATTAATTCCGAAATCCACTTTGAATTTGAATTGCGTAACAGCCAACTTGGAAATTGCCATTGTGTACTCGAATTAAACTTTGCGCTCGTTCTTGCCGTTAAAGTTTTCAATGACAACGTTCAGGCCTATGCGAACTCTTTCTTTTCATTGGAGAACCAAGTCAGTGCTAATGTGTGGCTATTCAAATAGTTTTCTTTAGAAATAGAAGTAATATCCGCACTGAATGTGTGCTAGATGTTAATTAGCGCAATTAAGTGAGCTTTGGTTTATTTCTATAAAACCTGAAAAAGTTCAAAAAATTATATGTAAAAAAATTAGCTCAGCTGAAAATTAAAACTAGTTAAGAATTTGTATTTCTTCTTCAAAGATATCGCACAGAAAAATATATTTCGGTGAAATTATCCTAACTTATTCTAAGATACCATGATGGTGCAGAAATCGATCACATGCGTGGTCAGGTTACGTATATTGGTAGAGTTTTCAAACCATGGCAACAAAAAAATCTTAACATAAATCAAAATCTTGACTTTGTTCAGAGTTGAACAAAACGTCAAGAGCGTGTAGGTACGCCGAACGGCCCTGATTTATCGAAATTTAAAGTCCCTTATACCTGTCTAATTCTAAATCTACTAATTTTATATGAAATTTAATCATAAAAACACTTCTTCATCTAAATACTTAGCAGAGTGCATAATAAAAATTACTTGTTTTTACAAACCAAGTCATTATTTAAATCAAGTTTTTGTAAAAATTGCATTATGGCTAAATTTGCAGGCCAAAATAATAAATATTCCTTATGAAATTCGTGACAACCAAAATAATAGTTTAAAAACAATACTATCCCAAGATAATAGTTTAAAGACAATAAGAAAAAAAAAGATGAGAAAAGTTAGCAGCAAAAAATATATTAGGTCTTAACCTATGATGTTGCCGTTCTTCAATACTGGCCATTTCAAACAAAAAAAAAATTTAATTGGCTGTGAATTCTAAATTCAAATTAATTTTGTTTTAAAAACATGCCATTCTTTTTACAAAGTCAGTCTTTGGTTTATTGATTAGCGTTGTGTTTTCATTACATTTGAACATTTTACCTCATAATGGATACTTTGAAAATTTGTGTAATTATGGAATATGAGTTCCATCGTGGCACTAATGCGGCACAAACGACACGCAACATCAACAACGTTTACGGAGAGAATTTAACTAACAAACGCACAACCCGTTTTCGGTTTGCCCGCTCCCGTTCTGGAAATTATGATTTGAATAATGAAGCTCGTGGTCGTCCGGACACTTTGGTCAAAAATGATGAATTGAAGGCGATTGTGGAAGCTGATGATACTGAAACTACAGCGGAACTAGCAGTAGCCTTTAATGTTAGCATCAAAACAATATTGGACCATTTGCGACAAATTGACGAAGTAAAAAACTTAACAGATGGGTACGCCACGAACTTAACGATCGCCAGCGCAACGTACGCATCGAGACCTGCCTCGCGTTGCTCAACAGGCACAGAAATGAAAGGATTTTGACCCGGATTGAAAATGGATTCTGTTCGACAATCGAAAGTGCTCAGAAAGCTGGTTGATCCTGGTTCAGCACCAAAGCAATGTGTTAAACGAAAAAGGTAACCCCTAAAAAGGCGATGGTTCCTGTTTGAGTCCAGTGCCGGTGTGATTCATCACAGCGTTTTACAAAATGGTACATCACAGCTTTTTACAAAGTACACATCTGCAGCACAACTGAATACAATGATGAAGAAGCTCACACGTCAGCGACCAGCTTTGGTCAATCGGTCGTCCCCACTACTCCTTCACGACAATGCGCGACCCTATACTGCACAACAAACGGCCTCCAAGCTACTAGAGTTGGGCTTGGAAGTTCTGCCTCATCCGCCATACTCACCAGACCTTGCATCTACCGACCATAACTTTAAATTTGGGCAACTTTTTAACGGAAAAAAAATTCAATTTTCGAAAGACAGTACAAAATGCCTTTGAAGAGTTTGTCGCCTCCCGCCCAGTTGATTTTTACAAGAAGGGAATCAATAAACTGCCACTGCGTTGGCAAAGATGCATCGATTGCACGGGTGATTACTTTGAATAACAGAAATAAAGATGTTTAAAAAAAAACTTTACCTTATTTCATAAAAAAGGGCAACTTCATAGGTTAAGACCTAAAATTAGAATTGTGACTTGTTAAGGGCATTTTTGTCAAAGTAATTCGCTTGGTATCCAAAATATAAGCTAATGCTTAGTTTGGGACCTGTGTGTGTGTTATTATTATTATTATTATAATTTGGTTGTTTATTCAATGTAAATTATTTTTATGTTGTACATACATACATACATATACTCACGCCTGCTTCCCATTGGGGTAGGCAGAGACTACATATTTCCACTTAGTGCGATCCTGGTATACTTCTTTCGCTTCATCAACACTCATCACTCTTCTCATAAACGCTCTCCGGACACTCCGAATACTCTGAACTTGACCCTTTTCTAGTATGTCCCTAATCTGGTTCTAGTAAGTTCGTCTAGGGCGACCCATTCCGACCCTACCATTCACCTCCGCACAGTAAATTTTTATGTTGTTTGATGTCTAATTAACAAAATTATAATTAATATATAATATGGTATATTACTATTATTGCCTCCGAATTTCCGTTGCTTTAAGATTGAGTTGATCAGTTTATAAAGAACACACTTGTCGTTGTGGCGGCATAGCAGATAATCTTTGACGCCACGGTTTGTCTTACGAGAAAAGTGATATCTTTTGCAGTCGCTTTCTTTGGCCAACATCCCATATTTGTCTGAACCAAAAGGCATTTTTAGGTCAGACGGTAGACGCCCCAATGGGATTTCTATCATCCCGTAAACACGTGGTCGAGCATTGGTTTGGGATGCTACCTGTGTTGACACGCTTTGTGCTTCCCATATTGTTTTCTACCAGAGAATAACTGGTGCCGGTTCATAGTCAACTAGGCGTTCGGGACGCTCTAAATATAAGAGCATATTAGACAAATACGAGTTCTTAGTGTTCGCAGTGTAGATGATGGATCCATGGTCAGGGGATGCTGTTGGATTCTCGCGTGAAATTGGTGCAAGCATAATCTGGATAAATATTTTGCTCAGAGGATCAGCCTAGCCATTGAGTGTGGGATTGCCGCTAACGTTATTGGCACTCTGCCCTCGTCATGAATATTTTTTTCATAAGTAGTATGTTTAGTGAAATAGATATATCATGTATTTAAGTACTAAATAAATGTGATATAATTGTACAGAATTTTTAAAATATGTTTATTACGAGGATAAATACGTTAACTTGTACGTAAATATGTGAGCGCCGGCGTAAACGCTCTTAACTTGACCGGCTCTAAAATGTGAACTACTTGACTTTTGATCATTTTTCTAGTATGTTTCATACAGGACCACCTTCACACTGACTTGACACACCAGTCTAAAGGTAAGAAAATTCATTCTTCAACCTTCACACCAGTGTAATAGAGAGGACAATGTTTTCTGTCTTTGACATTTCTATTAGCCTAGTGTGTAGATGGGGATTGCATACTTATACTTCACACCATGATTTTCCCTGGTATTGAGCAAGTGTTATGCTTGCATTACAGGTACTAGGCAATTGATATGCATACATAAATATTTTTTATTATATATAGGTATATACATATTTCTACAAACAGATACGGAACAAATAGACATGTTCATGCACACGTATATATGTGTCCCCGACGCGAATCAAACCTACGACCTTTGATTTTGCAGTTAGGGATTCTAACCACTCGGCCAATCCGTCAGACGAAGTCAGGTCTATAGATTACAGGGGTAGTCTTTTTCTTTTCAGTTAATTATTTTTTATATAGTCGGGTTTCTAATTTTTTATATAAATGTTTTTTTCTTTTCACTAAAAACCAAAGTTCTCTTTAGTTTGAACTAGTGTTTTTACTCGGTTTAGGGCTACACAAGCCTCAACCAGTTTACACGAGCCAATATCCTAATTTAAGGGAGCGGTTACCAATCAAATTTAAACCATTAATTTTTTTTCAATCAAATGGAAAAATTATATGAAACACCTGAAATAATTTTTGAAGATCTTTTCAGTGATACCCCCCTTGATATAGTTCATTGAATTTATTTTTTGTTATTTGTTACGAGATAGCGTCTGGTTGTTGCCATGTCGACTATTGATTTTTCAGTTTTCAGATACAGACTACAGATTACAGTCTTTAGTAACGTTCACAAGATCGCGAGTCGATTATTACAAGAATCATCAAAATCGGCCCACGCATTTGATCTCTAGAGTGGCAAAAAAGATATAAAAACATACATATATTTTCACAATATATAGAATGATGTACCTACACATTACCCCTCTTTTGCGTCGCACATTGGTATCTTCAACTCGGATATGATAATAGCGTATTCTTCATACTCTTTATTGATGGGAAAATCATTTACGTGTAAGTACACGTACTGAGCAAATGGCTTTATGAAATTTCAATCACATGACATGCATGCGTGAAAAAAGCAATGTAGATTCCGATACTTGGGCGGATTATCCATGAATATATATTTTTTTTTTGTTGTTGTTTACCAGACAATATAGAGAAAATATAATATGAAGAAATTAAAACTTGTTTATATTTTCAGTGAATTTCCTGAAGTGAAGAAGTGAAGTGAAGGTACTGAAATTTTTTATTGTGATAGGTGTAGCATTCACTTATTTAAACTTTTTAAAACTAAACTATCGACGACGGCGGCTTCGCTCGCATAGATTACATTTGTGTACTAAAATGTAATAAGAGTTATTTTACAATTTTACAAAAACATTGATATATTCAATTTTTTATTTCAACCAAAGATTAAATACGAATTTAAACTATTTTTTCCCTTGAGGAATTTTCTATAAACATGGCTGTGTCACTTAATTTCTAACCATAAAACCAAATAATAAATTTCATAGATTTATCTTTAAAAGTAACGGATGTACCATACAAAGTTTCATCCCTTGTTTTACTCCCTTAAAGGTTTTATTTCCAAAAAATTTGAAACGCGACATTTTTAGTTTCTGATCCAAAGCGCAAATACTAGTTTTCGTGCATTTAATTCCAAAAATGACGCACTTTTCCATATAAATTTACGTCATTTATTTTTCTTCTTAGAGATAGAATTTCAAAAAATCAAAAAAGCAAATGCTTACGTCAGAAAAGAAAATTCATGTCCGGATTTTGTGTGATTCGCTATAGCGGTTTTTAAAGATGACAGAATTCTCATACAAACTTTCATCCCATAAATTATCCCCTCAAAAATGTTGATACATACATATCTAATTTTTATGGATTTAACTTCAAAATTGACCAAAATTCCATTCAGTCGGCTTGTTTTTTTTCTGACAACTTCAACAATAATCGTCATATTTCGAATAATTTTCACAAAACTTTAATGAATTATACACATAAATATTCCTCTTGTATCATTCCGTCCACTGGTGTCAAGTATATGTAAAATCGTGCGGTAGTTTTTGTGTTTATCGCATTCGTACAGACAGACAAACAGACTCAGCGGGGGATTTTATGCAGAGATATAAATATAGATTTATATTTGAAAATGATAGATTTCGTCTTGGTTTCATATATTGTTGAACTTTCTCATTAAGAAGGTTATTTTTCATTTTGACGCCTTTAGTGCCGCAGTGAGCTAGTCCTCGTAATAGCCTGCCAGAGATCCTGGGTTCGAATTTCGTGCCGATACATGTTGGAAATATAATGTTTAAAGTGATTCTGAGTCTGGAAGTATAGGCTACAGCTTTCGTAACTGTTTGTGAATATTTAAAGCGTCTAGTACACAATGGGCCATGCACGGCCATACGCTACGATAGGCCAGCATCGCCCATTGGCGAAAAAGTGTTCACACAATGGTATATAGCTCATTACTGCCTCGCAAAGCCACTACGATGGACGTCGAAGTAATCACGGCTGCGGCAATTTATTTGTATACTGCATACAAGTACTATAGAAGTGTGTACTGCAACAGAGTATTTAAAAAAAAAACGGCGCAAAAGAAGGTCGAAGGTCTCTTCATTATTCCACGATAGCGACATTGTAGTATTTTATTTTATCTTTCCACAATAAATTCACCACCCCCATCGGCGATCGGGTGCAATGGGCGACTGTGTGTACACACCGGCCACGCCACGCTACGATTCCTTTGAAAAAACCGACAACATCGCCATTGCGCGCCTTCCACCATTGCCCACTGACAATTATCCGCCATCATGCGCCATTGCCCCCTGTACACAATGGCGATGGCCTGTAGTGGGCCAGCATCAGCCATTGTGTACAAGGGCCTTAAGAATGTTGTGGAATCCTTATTAAGGACCAACGTAATTACTGTTATTATTAGTTTGTATAATAATATTAATTAATATTAAATACATGTTTTTGTTTTATACAAACGAATACGGCATAATCAACGAACCGAGCTTATTACACTCAAAGTTATTTATATCTATAATCTCGCACTCGATCGGGTCAGAATTTCTTTTTCGGCTTACCCCGAAGCGATCGACGTAGAGATCAGACCTTTATTTACCTCAACGATCGCCGAGCGGAAGATAAAAATCTTATATCTGCTTTTGAATGGGATGTTTTCGCCATAAATCCAATGGAAATTTTTACCTAATTACCATTCTCCCCGAGGCTGAATGAGAACCGTTCTTTAGTCAAAGGAATGGAGGCAAACGGTTTAACTACGAAAATATCACATTTTATGTAAGACTGAATTGAAAATTAAATATTAAAATTTAAACAACAACAGATATAAATTACGATTTCTGAAAAAAATTATATATTGTTATGAGGACGTCCTTTTGACATCGATTATCGACACTTGTCCCGTCATACATTTTGTGGTTGAGAAGGTACTATGAAAAACAAGTGACGATCAAATTAATTCGTTGAAATTTTTTTGGAAAAAGTCATAATACGAGTATTAGTATTAGAAAAGTTTATTAATTATACAGATTAGGCACCACTGAGAATCGTCTGTATCAGTCGAGTCAGAGGTCGAGTCGATTCAACAGTCCTTGAATTGAAGTGTTAAAGTAAGTATTGACTACAATGTGAAGATAATGTTTAGGGAAGATACAATACACTGGACATACCACACAGCGCCATCTAGTCCCAACGATGTAAACTTGGTCATACACAAAAATATCGGGCGGGAATCGAACTTTTGGCTCCGCAGTTAGGGTGTCTAACCACTCAGCCATTCGGTCAATCATTCAGTCAAATATAAACTGAATATCAGTGTCAAAGTGATTCTTAACAGGAAAATTGTCTCACAAAGTACTATTGTTATCGTGCCGAAAGATCTGGCCAATACCTCAATACTGATAGAGACCAGTGGCCCTTGAACTACTGAAAGCTTACCTTTCACCTTAACGGTGCAATGTTAACAAATTTTGATTCCTTTGATTTAGTGAATTTCATTTACTTATTGTTAATGATTTTTTCCTCATCGATTTTATATCGATCTAAATATTATGAAATATTGAGGCTTCCTAACAGTTAGTACAGTTTCAATCAAACTTTATGGCGGAGCCGAACATAGACACAAGTCGCGTCGCAGTAAACCAGTTTTAGGTGTAGCGGGACGCAGTGGAGTGAAGGGTATATGACTGTACCTGTGCAAGCACGCTTAAAGCGTTGTATTTCGATCCGCCATAAAGTTTGATGCGAACTATGCTATTATCATTTATAGTAATACACATATTAAAAATTCTGCCTCAATGACTGTGAAATCTCGAAAATAGTCAATAGTTTGAAAAAAAATTTAAAAAACAAATGAAAATGGAAATAAGTATAAACATTTTATAAGATTATTTTAGTCTCATTACTTTTAACTCAGATATTATTTTTCACATAATTTGTTTTTTTTTTACCTAATGTATATATGTGTTATTAAAAAAATAACAATTTGGATATATATGTGTCAGAAATATGGTACTTAACAATGGATTATTAACGTTATATATCATTTTATTTTATAACGAATTGTATTATAACCACAAAATAAGTGGTTTCTCTGTTGATATTTTAAAAAGTAAATATTAGATATATACCGAATGGTGAATATTCAGCGTATCTATGACATTTTCATGCGTTACGAACCGACACAGGATGACTTAAGATTTTAGAGGAAATTTTCTACTGAATCATAGAAACACGCAAACGGTTGTGTAGTTAGTGTCAATGTTGCAGCCCGATGGATTAATATGCCAGTTAGTGGACGCCTAGACAGTTAGTAAAACGCCGGCGTTAAAGACGACGCTTAGCCGTTCATTTGAATGACTAGCCACATTTAACGTCAGTTTGACATTTCATGATTTGCTGTGCTTTGAAAGCTTAACTAGATATGGCTAAAATAGAAGCCCATTGTGTTAAAAAATAGTTTCTTCTGATGCCACTAAAGCGCCAATAGTTTTTGCATTATAATGGCGTCAAAATCTGGTATAATTACATTCGTATTATTTTGTAAATAAACCTAAATGAAGTTGTGCGATGATGTCGTAAAAATCACTACATAATATAAAATAATGTCCCCCGCCGCGTCTGTTTGTCTGTTTGTCTGCCTGAAGGCGATAAACTCAAAAACCACCAAACGGATTGGCATATTATTGGTACCAATAGGCGGAGTGATTCAATAAGAAGGTTTACGTGCATAATTTATTAATATTTTGTGCAAATTTGTTGAAATATGACGATTATTGTTGAAGAAGTCAGAAAAAAATCAAGCCGGCTGGGATCTTTCATCGAAAATGCTGCTTAATCCTTTTGAGATATAACAAAATAATATATGGAGGATTTGCGTCTTCTTTATAGGACTAAAGAAAAGTCCTGTCTATATGTCTATCTTTTATGGATAGCTTACTATACCTATTTTTATATTTGAAAGCAATTTATACTGATATAGTATTAATCCTTTTCAAATTAAATACGTTATTTATCTTCAGCATTTTATATACATTATAACTGATCTTTACATTATACAATTTAAATTTAATATCTTAGAAGCTGTCGCGAAATATAAATATCGCACGACCAGCCGGGCGGCCGTACGGGACGACGCGACGCGACACGCGTAGTTAGGTTAGGTTAGGTTATATGTATTGATTCTTTACTTTTTCAAATATTTATAGAATCGGAAATAAAATACTTCAATAATACTCCAAGTAGGATGAAGTTACGTCACATTTAAAGGTAATTAAATCCAATCCACATGTTCGACCCAACAAGCTGATATGACACTACCACAGAAATATATGCTATGCTACCCGTGCGAAGCCGGGGCAGGTCGCTAGTAGAGCATAAATGTAATTAATGTCTAGTAACCAAAAAACATGAATGTGCTTGTAAATGATTTCAATGGTGCACAATTTTAAGTCAAATTTTTTTTTTGTGTCTATGTTTTTAGTGTAATGTTAATTTAAAATAATATTTTATACCCCTACAAAATTTTTGAAGTGTAGTGAATCAATTGCGCATTATTTATTTCTTGCACATAAGTACATTGCGGATGACTACCAGCTCCGTTCCCATATCCAGCTGACTGACAATCATAACTTTTATTTGTATATAATACTCAAGTTGTATAAAAATTTTCAGCCTTAGTAAATTCATTTTACTACCTGGGCAACGACACTTTTAAGAGCGCACCAAAGCCACATGTTCTCAGTTTTGCCTTACTGACCGCAGTATGTTTGTGTACACAACCATTGTAATGAACTATAAAAATATATATATATGTGAAAAATATACAATAACGCATAACACATACATCACAACAACGTCTAGACCTCAAACTAAGCATTAGTTTGTGTTTTGGGTACCAAGCGAGACACCACATACATATAACAACCAAGACCCGGTACCAGTATCAATATTTATCATATAAATACTGACCTGACTCGAACTCGGGACCTCCAGCTTCGTAGGCAGGGTCGCTACCCACTAGGCTAAGCGGTCGTCAAATATATAGTAAATTCAAACAGTTGTCCAGGCGCTGGCCCTCCGTCTATCATAACACCACACCGCCTAGCCGCAGCGTCGCTTTACGGTCACATAATAGCCGTAAAAAATATACTAGGTTTGTATACGAGTAAAATAAAACCTGTTACAAACATTAACAGTTACCACAAAGTTAAATTTTACCATCGCTGGACATTAACATGGTTGTTTTGTCCGAAACAAGAAATGAAGCGAACAAAAATCCTGTTTCTAGCACGATAATCAGTTTTGAATGGATTAAATTCAACGATTACTAAATTAAAACACCTCCACATGCATTTAAATCATGGTATTCAAGTGTGCTGGTTGAAAAGTCAAATTGCACTAATTTGTTCACCTCGCCGCATTCAGTGCACCCTTCTTTTGAAATACCCTACGAGCACTGCGATTTTCTTTAGTGATGACCGTCTACAAGTTTCTTGATTTTATCGACATTTTATTTGACGGAATATGTTTGAAATAGTAACAACTGTGTTGTTTTATGAACAACAAGCTTATTGAAGTGGGATTATATTTATCATGAGAATTTTCTCGTTAAAATTGCGGTAAACACCAAAAAATTATAAATATCGATATCTGTTATATTTGGCCGCAAGCGAGACCATGACTTTTCCTCCTTCCCGCATTACGATGTTATTTGCTTCGTTTTCTCATGAAGACGCATCTCCTTTGAACTCTGTTGAATTATTTAATCATTTAATAGAATTACACGGCATCGCTCTCGGCGCGCTCCGTCTATTGCGTTGTGCAGTTCGTTCCTCATTTAATTGGCTCGCTTTGAAAATATTTATCATTAACTTTCTTTGATATCTTTGCAGTATTCGTTTAGATTGTGGCGTTGCATACGAATTTTCATTTTATGTAAATTTTACAAAGCTTTTGTTGACTATATAAAAGTTAATAGTTGGTTCAATAAATGTTACTGAGGTATAACTGTTAACTTAAATATTACTAAAAGCTAAATGTTGTTTTTGAAGATCGAAAACTACAACTATACGGGTTAATTTTCTAAATAAATCAACAGAAATACAGTATACAACAATAATAATAATTTTTTTATAAATTTAATTTAAGGGGTTGTTTATTAAGTACGTGATGTTTTTTTAGTATTTTTCATTATTACAAAGTGTATTAAAAATTTTAGAAATATTATCTTTAAATACAGGTATATATAATCTAATTTAATCCTGGAAAATCAAGGACCGAGATATAAACGTCCAAACAGATATTAAGGTTGCAGATTGTTTTTGCCTGGCATAAAGTAATAAAGGAAACGTGTGTACTATATTTACACTACTACTACTATATTTTAATTCTTTGTAGCATTTTTTTCGTTCGTGGTTCAATTTAGGATACCGTCGTCCTCCCAAAAATCCATACATGTAATTTCTCCATGTCCGACTGTCGATTGGTCTATCTGTTTGCACATTTCAGCCAGTTTACTTATAAACTATCAGTGTTATAAAGCTGAAATTTGAAATGTTGTACGTATCTGTAAATTTCTTTAGCGGTTTTTTGTAGTTAGATAGAGTTAAAGTAATTTTCGAAATATCCGAATATAAAGTGGTTTTTATACATGAGTTGTGTACGGCTTTTGATTCTTGAGCCACTGCTATAAAAAAATTGGTAAATTCATATTTTTGGTACTTACATAGTATGATTGTTACGAAATTCATCACCATTTTAAGGCCAACTAGTCCTTGAATTGGAGCCAAAGTTAAACTACACGTTATTACGATAATACATATTTCAACTCTAAATAAACTCTTGATTTCGATTTACGATAAATATTGTTGTTGGTATAGCCACAATGTATGGCTACGCGGAACCTTATCTTATAGTACCGACTCGCACTTGGCCGGTATTTTGTTTAAACACATATAAGATTATAAAATAAAACTCATTGACATATAATTGTCTATATGCTAAATAAAAACGTTGAATGCAAGAAAGTGCAATAATTTAACCAAAACGGCATTGAAAGACTTTTAGTAACCGAAGCCACTAATCAGGGCCAAGGGTAGCGCCCCGAACGGACAAATTGGCTGTTTCAGGGTGACAATAAATTGATATGGCCAGAGGAAATTACCATAGAGCCTGAACGTATTTCACAATTGCTTTAATTACAGCTGCCCAGCGGGCGGCGACTGACTATAATGGACTTCACCCTAATACACGGCTTTGGAAAGGTTTTCTGAACGCGCTCATTTGGTTAAACGAAATCTTTATGTTACGTAAAGCGATTAGCTGCTGTTTATCCAATACTTCTCAACATTATTTTTATATACCACGATTCTTCGTTTTTCTTTATGTAAATTAACTACAAATACCAAATATGTTAACTGTCCTTGAACATTTAATAATAAAGGTTGAGCAGAAAGTTTCATAGTATTTTGTATGCAAATTCAACACTTATAAGCTTCAAGTATAAATTTTATTTATTATAAGTATATGCCTTTTGATCAATATTTCCTTGTTATCTTATAAATGATGTCATGTTCTCAGTACTGCAGATCTCTTGGCGTTTTGGAAAAAGTAGTTTTTAACAGTCCTCTATCGATGTCAATCTAACGCCACTTAAATAATTCTGAAAGGATCGAAACAAATACAAATCTTAAGAAGCAAATTCAGGGCTATGAGGCGGATGTATTAAAGCTTCCTAGTCAAGCTCACTCTTTTTTTGCTGCTAATAGTCTGACATTATCATGATGAAACAACACACCTTTTTATTTATCAGTTCAGGGCGGTTAATTTCAATTTTGTGTTTTAAACTCATTAATTACAGACAATAGAGGTCAAATTTAATATTTTTTCAGCGGTAGCAGTTTATAATAAGCGATTTATATTAGGTTTTGTCACTGTCTGTGGAGCTTGTCCATGCTTTGACCATGGTCTTTTTCACCCGTTTTTAACTATTACTTTCTCGTCATCTGTAATCAAACATTTTAATAATGGTTTGGTTTCGTTTCTTTTTAACAGAGAAAGTTGCTTTCCGTAAGTTCACTTGACACCCAAAGATCAAGCTTTCACTTGTACCTAGACTTTTGCAAATACCATGATACCGTTTCATTATTAATAACCAGTTCCTTAGCTATTTTTTAACATAACTTTTCTACAGATCTTTTTTTATGCAGATACAGTTCCTTTTTTTATAGATTAACTTTATTAATCACCGGACGACCAGAACGAACTGCAACTTTAACAGTAGAATTTCATGTTCCCTTGCGGATGCCACGTTAGGTTCATAAATGGCACATATTTTATTTGTGTCTTGTGTTGCATCTTAACTTTATATGTAATAAAAATTCTCTTTCTCACGTCGCACTTATTTTACAGAATGGGAAACAAGGTAAAAGTGGCGGGAGAGCGCTAAAATAAAAATAAACTTTTTCTAAGGCAAGTCAGGTACAAATATTACAACCAAAGAGTTCTAAATAGAACTTTATGCGTTTAAAATACAAAAAGACTTTCTCTCTGGCCTTATTATATTATTTGTATGCAATTCACTATTACCACACACAATATTTACTTTTTCTTGTCCTTGTCTAAGCGCTAATAAATAACAAACAGTTTACTTGCTTCTGAACTGGTCTGTGTGTCTGTCTAAACAATTTATTCGAATAAGTTTTCAATATAAAACGTTGATTAATTGTTAAGTTTATATTCTTGCGTACATATTAACATAAATTTTGTGGAATTATTTTTTTTATTTATAATTATTTTTTAGTATTTTTGTGATGGTATTGCGAGCAATAATTAGCAAAAAATAATACAGTAAATAATTAACTCTACAATATAAAGTTCATTTAATACATTTAATTGTATAAATAAGTAATGATTATTATCGACTTAGAACTTAAACAGTAAGTGGAATCAAGTTATATACATTTCGGGACGTATTTTGCTACTTTTATATTTAAATTATATGTCTGTATTTTCTTGCATCTATGCCTAAGGCGCGACTTGTTTCCTATAAAAATCCTTTGTTATCTGTAGCATACCTATATACCATAGCATAGTATAATGGTATTATTAATGAGGAGTCCTGGTGCAGGTAGATTAAACCACATGGACCATTAGGCTTCGTCGCTGAAAGAGGGGCGCCGCCAGAAAATTGGTGTAATATTGGGCTTGACCATAAATTAATTTTGGAGCAGACCGCTGCAGTTAAGCTTCCATACATTTTAATTGGCCCCATTATCGGCCACTCTCCGGGGCTCACAATGGTATTTTGTCTCCTGCTTGTTTACCGAGTGACTAAACAAAACTAAAGGAAATTTTAGAAATTAAATTCACATTGATAATTATTCCATATATTTAAATTTTAAAAGTGTAACTACGATGTAAAAGCCAAAAAATAAAAGCCAAAATAACATACCAGTTATATCAGTCCGTGTCTTAATTTAGAAATGAGAATATGTTACAATGTTGTTATGATAAAATTAAAGCTTTCCCAACCCAATAAATAATATTTAGTAGCATATTTTAAGACCTGTAAATTTTTCGGTATTTTTGCATTATTTTAACACATACGTAAGGGATAATAGATTCGAGGTTCAGATGAACTCATACATAATGCATTTCACTATCTTAGACCGTAGATCACGAAATCCTAGAGCCTTCATATAGTTCATAAAATATTTATTTCCTTCCTTGTTATTTTTTTATAGTTTTCGGGTACTAAAAAAAATAATTTCATATAGTAGGTATATAAAAAAAACACTAATGAATGACTTTGTTCAGTTTCGCCGTTTCCTTTTTTTTTAATAAAATTAGCACATCTTAAGAAAGTTTATGCAAAAATTGAAAGAAAACGGAAAATGGATTTTTTTATTATCAACATAAACGAATTAGTCGCGTAGCCAGAAAAAAATTACTTAACATAATTCCAAGGATCTTCGTTTTTGGTGAGTGGATAGATAAAGTGCATTGTGAGCTATTGTCAAAAAGTTAGAAGTTTTAGGGCTGTGCTAAGGGCATGGCTAGGTATTTCTTAATATTTCGTGTAACACGCTGTATATAGAATAAAAATCTGAAATTTTGATTGGTTCTTATTTAGAACTATCTTATCCTCATATTGTAAAATTTTTAGAAAGATAACATAAGGGATACTACGAAAATTTGAAAAAAATAACGGTCTGGTTGTGGAACATTAAATGTCATAAAACAGTTTTGATACTTCTAAGGCTGTTCGTTTTTTGTGAATGGATAGATAAAGTGCATTGTGAGCTAATGTCAAAAAGTTAGAAGTTTTAGGGCTGTGCTAAGGGTGTAACTAGGTATTTCTTAATATTTCGTGTAACACGCTGTATATAGAATAAAAATTTGAAATTTTGATTGGTTCTTATTTAGAACTATCTTATCCTCATATTGTAAAATTTTTAGAAAGATAACATAAGGAATACTACGGAAATTTCAGAAAATAAGTCTGGTCGTGGGACATTATATTTCATAATAAAGTTTTGACAATTCTAAAGTTGTTCGTTTTTGGTGAGTGGATAGATAAAGTGTATTGTGAGCTATTGTCAAAAAGTTAGAAGTTTTAGGGCTGTGCTAAGGGCATGGCTAGGTATTTCTTAATATTTCTTGTAACATCCTGTATATAAGATTTAAATTTGAAATTTTTATGGGTTCATAATTAAAACTATCTTAACCTCACGTTGTAAAATTTTTAGAAAGATAACATAAGGGATACTACGAAAATTTAAAAATTTTCAAAAAATTTTTATAACATCTGATGTTATATTTTGAGACTTTCGGTACCTAGTTACTCAAATCTGTTGGATTAAGTTCAGAAAGTCAAGTGGTATGCTTCTACTACAATTTCATTTTTCTTTCGTAAGATACACAATAATGAGTATAAAATTGATAAGTTCGCCGGGCGCAGGCTGGTGTGCAAAAATACCATGCTAATAGAAGAATTGGTGTATATCAAGACAGAAAACTAGACACTCAAGAGACCATACTAAAGGCTGCTGATACTCATAAAATAATTCTAGCCAACGAGTCAGTTGATATATTATTTGCCTTATGTACAGTACAGTTACGCGCAGGAGTGCCTTGAAATTATAAGATAAAAGATTAAGTACCTACTTTTTTACGTCGTGTTGTAAATTTTTTAGAAAGATAACACACGTGTCACTACAAAAATCTAAAAATTACTCTTTTGTCATTCAACAAAATTTCTAAAATTACATTTTAAAACGTTCGGTTGTTACACAAATCTGTTTGGTTAAGATTAGAAAGTCAAGTAGTATGCTTCTACTACAATTCCATTTTTCTTTCGTAAGATTCACAATAATGAATAATAGTTGATTCCCTGTTATGTGGCACTTACAAAGCACTTGATTATCACACGAAAAATTTGAAACATACAGTTTGTGGATTTTGTTTAAATTTCACGAACACACGAATGATGCGGGGGTGCGGGTTAGTGTGTGGACATTGCGCGCTCCTCCAAGTGTCGCGCCGGCGCTTAATATATGCTTGTTCAACTAAAAGTTTTTTAAAAATATGAAAAAGTTATTCTTGTAATCTTGAAGTCTTCAAACACTACTAAGATAGCTGGCAGCTGCTATTTTAACAAATCAGCTTACTAACCGCAGCGCTCTAGCGGGTATTCATTTCGGCATGCTGGTTGTGTCCTACTCTTAGTTTAATTAAGTAAACATATATAACCAATAATCATTTGCCGCTAAATGGTTGGGTGAGGTGAGCTAAATAGCGCTCGTGCTAGTCTTAGTATTATATTATTCGTATTTCTAAGTTTAATATTATGCCCAATGTAGCTAACTTTTAACATAAATAAAATATTATTGTGTAATATCCATAATTAATTATTTGTAGCGATATATTGGTGTTACTCATTTGTAAGGTACACCTTGCAAAGCAATGCCTGATTGTAGAAACGGGATGCAAAATAAATAATTTTATTTTAATAAGTACTTTTAGCACTTTTGCAGATGACTGTATTTTCCCTACAAGCAAAAAGTTGCGGTTACTTCAAAGTCTTAATTGACCATAGAGTAAATAAATTTGACAGCATTGACTATGGTTTGGTTATTATTATTATTCCTTTGTATTATAAAATTAAAAAGGGTGTATGTATTCTATATGAGTGTTTTCAAAAATAATGAACATTCTTATAAAGTAATAAACACAAAGGCCTAGTTGCTTTTTTACACTGGTATTTTTATATTTGCTTATGATTATGATTTGCTCACTAGTGTAATTTATCTATTTCAGTTTTAGGTATACTGTGTCATAAGAAGCCATAACTACAGAATACCTCATAGCTCTTTAACATGAAAAATAATTGTTTTATGTATCTACGGTTGGTTATCAATGATAGGTGCTACAGCATGTTTATACAATTTTTTTGTACGTGCTGGGTTGCACGAATAAACAGAATAAATTAAACATTAAGTAATTAAGGCCTCTCCGGCATTCGCACTGAAGCTCCCCACCGTAAAGGTATTCCTGGGCAGTGTCACCGCTGTCAAGCTTATGGACACGCTTCGGCAAACTGTTTTGCCAATCCCCGCTGCGTTAAGTGCCTTATACCGCACTTGACAGCAGAGTGCCCTCTCACCAAAGAATCAGGCAAACCTCCCGCCTGCGTTCTATGTAATCAAAAAGGCCACACGGCCAACTACAGGGGCTGTCCACGAGCCCCTCAACCCAAACCCTCTTTTAATAAATACAACAACAAGAGTCACGCTCCCCCACCCGCTACCAACGAAATCAACTTCCCCTCCCCGCGCCCGCGAGGCGTGTTTCCTCCCCGCCCCGCCGCTCCCGCTTACAACGCGTGGTTTAGGCCACAGCCGCCACAGGCTGCCCCGCGCCCCCTTATGGAGTCCGTCCGCCGCACGGCTCCCAATAATAACCGCATAGAACGCGTGCAAACTATTAACAATAATAACAATAAAAATAATAACAATAATAAGAACGACGATTCATCACTCGGAGCCGATCTACAGGCTATCTCGTCGATCCTTCGAGTAGTGAACGCTCGCGAAATCGCGGAATTCGCCGCAGACATTAAAAAAGCGCGTGACGGCACAGAACGACTATTAGTTCTCTGCCGCTACCAAACACTAATCAATAAATTAGACCCCATTTAAATGTCGGACGCATCAGCGCGTACCGTAATAGGTAGGATTGGACGCCTTAAACCCAAATCTATTTCAATCCTAAGCTTTAACGCCTACGGATTAATCTCTAGTATTAATGAACTAGATGAGTGCGCTAACGAACACTCACTAGATATAATTTTAATTCAAGAAACCCTCTTAAAGCCATCTAGGCCCAAATCGTGCAAACAGCGCAACTATGTGCAACTACGAACTGACAGACAGGGTTCCCGGGGAGGCGGCACGGCACTGTACTATAAACGAGTACAGCACTGCTGCCCTTTAGTAATCCAAAACCTTTCTAATATCGAGGCCACAGCTTGCAGACTCGCTATGACCGGTCATAATACATTAGTCATAGTCTCTGTTTATTTACCACCAAATAAAGAAATACTTCAAAGTGATTTAGAAATCCTTCTCGCCTTAGGCGACTCCGTAATTCTTTTCGGAGACTTTAATTGCAAAAACTCACTGTGGAATTGCACAGCCACAAATACTAACGGTCGCAAACTTGCTCTACTCTCAGAGCAGTTAGAGTTCGAGATCATAGCTCCCCTTCGCCCCACTCACTACCCCGCCCAAACCAGTCACTCTCCTGACATACTAGATATAGCTATTATGAAAGGAGTCGGGCTAAATCTGACCTCAATCGAGGTACTCCACGACCTCGGCTCAGATCACCTGCCCGTATTACTTAAACTAGGCTCGCTCTCCAACTCCAGTGAGACTGAGACAAAAATAATAACCGATTGGAAAAAGGTGTCGGCTACAATAGCGATAGCAGACACCCCAATCCTAAACACTATTCCTGATGACATCAACTCTGTCGATGACATCAATTTAGCCATAGGTGCTCTTACAAACCACCTCAATACGGTGGTCGCAAACAACTCGCGGAAAACTCCGACGGGCAACCGCCAGAGTTTGCCGCCTGATGTCCGCGAACTTGTGAGAGCAAAAAACTCTGCCCTACGTCGCGCGGCGGCATACCCTACTCCTGAGTATAGGTCCCGTGCCCGCGCTCTTCAACGCGCAGTAAAAGCACGTGTACGTGAATTCCGAAATAATAACTGGAGTACGCTTATGGAGGAAATTCATCCCACCCACAAAGCGTACTACCGCATAGCTAAAGCCCTGAAAAGTGACGGACACACGGCCACCCCCCCTCTTAAGAAGGCCGACCACTCCCTAGCGTTCGAAGATAACGATAAAGCTGAATGCTTAGCCGACAGCCTCGAAGAACAATGTTCTCCTAGTTCTGCTCCTTTTAACTTAGAACACGTTTCACGCGTCGAGGAGGAGGTACGTCAACGCACCTCCCTCCCTCCTACTACCGACCTCCCACCTGTCACCGCAGACGAGTTAGGCGGTCACATTCGAAAACTGAAATCCAGAAAGGCGCCGGGTCTTGATGGAATTAGTAATAAGGCTATCAAATGCCTCCCATTCCCTTTAATAACGCTCCTAGCCGCAATCTTCAATGCATGTTTGAACAACTGCCACTTTCCCGACGCCTGGAAGGAAGCCTTAGTCATCGGCATCCGCAAACCAGGCAAACCCGTAGATCTCCCTTCGAGCTACCGCCCCATAAGTCTCCTCAAGGGACTGGGCAAGCTCTACGAAAAAATATTATACTCGCGCTTAAGCGACCACCTTTTAGGCAAAGGCCTTATAATCAACGAACAATTCGGCTTCCGCCCACACCATTCTTGCCCTCAGCAAGCCCTCCGACTTGTAGAATATATTTCCGAAAGCTTCAAAAGGAAGCACAAAGCGAACGCGGTATTTTTCGACGTCGCCAAAGCTTTTGATAAAGTTTGGCACGCCGGCCTCATCTACAAGTTATACACGCTAGATGTCCCCGACAGACTAATTCTTATTTTTCATAGCTATCTCAGTAATAGAAATTTCATGTTCAAACACGAACAATCCCTTTCCTCCAAAAGATTAATTAGAGCCGGTGTTCCACAGGGCTCCACATTATCACCCTTATTATACCCGGCATATACTAATGACATACCGCAACCCACTAACGGCGTCCAACTCTCCCTATTCGCGGATGATACTGCACTCTATTTACGCAGTAATAGCTCAGTTTTTACTATTCCTCGCCTCCAGAGAGCCATTGATGAGCTGACACGATGGTTTCACCTCTGGAGAATCGAGATTAACCCAGAAAAAATCAGCAGCAATACACTTTAGGTACAGCAAAACTAGACTAACTAGTGTTGTTCCGTACCAGCTTTCCCATCTTCGAATGGATAACGTGCTCATTCCGTGGCAACACAGTTACAAATATCTAGGCATCACGCTTGATAAACACCTCCATTTCAAAGATCACATCAACCGTGTTTGCAACTTAGCTAAATTTTATAGTTCCCGCCTTAGCGGCATGTTAGGCCCTAAAAGTAAAATGTCTCTACGCAATAAGCGTACTCTTTACACCGTATGTATCAGGCCGGTGATGACTTACGCTTCCCCCGTTTTCGCCCATGCAGCACCAAATCTATTATACAGACTCCAAATTGTCCAAAATAAATTCTGTCGAAAGGCGACTGGCGCACCCTGGTACGTCAGAAACTCAGTTTTACATCGAGACTTAGAGCTCCCTACAATCTCGAAATACATGAAAGACGCATCAGAGCGCTTTTTCACTAGAGCCACAAATCATAGCAATCCATTGATAGTTTCAGCTGCCGCTTACGAGGCACCTCCTCCTAATCATTTCCTAAGAAGACCACGGAATGCTCTGACAGATCAGCCTGACGACCTAACTCTCGAAGTCGAGCAGCTGACTAAAGCCAATGAGTCCTTCTCGGGCGACTCTCAAGTCGAACCTGAAATGGGGGTGCTCCTGCGCCCCCCACATCCGCTCCCTACTGACCTCACCTCAAATGAGTGATTAACAAAACACTTTTCACGTTATACTAATAACGTTAATCTCAACCGGGGGCCCGCGCCTCTGGCATTATTTCGCCTCGAGTAACCCTTAGGGGTCACCCGACAACTTCGCGCTGGCGACACCCTAGTGTGCCGTCTGGCCGCTTCGATGAAGTCGTAGGAGCTTTCGGGCTAACGACACGCGTCCCTATTCTGCTTCAGGCGGTTGTTTAGTGGGTGCAACTCCCACATACCCCGCGCGCCCGGGCGCGCGGAAGCTCAGCAGTTCAGTTTTAGGTATACTGTGTCATAAGAAGCCATAACTACAGAATACCTCATAGCTCTTTAACATGAAAAATAATTGTTTTATGTATCTACGGTTGGTTATCAATGATAGGTGCTACAGCATGTTTATACAATTTTTTTGTTCGTGCTGGGTTGCACGAATAAACAGAATAAATTAAACATTAAGTAATTCATAAAAATATATAGACTGATATTGATTTAAGTGTCGTGATAGCCCAGAGCGCAACGAACCTGTCTCAAATTTATAAGGCCATAGGGCCATGGTTCGAATCCGGGCGTGTACCAATGAGTTTTCCTGACTTAAGTACACTAACTATCACTGACTCCGTGCCCCGGAGAGCACGTTAAGCAGTCCGTCCCGGACGCTGTCAATAGATGGCGGTCGTTACAATCCCCAACCCGCAGTGGTGTAGCGTGGTGGATTTAAGCTCCAAACCCCCCTCGTCACCGTGGGGGAGGCCTAAGCCCCTGCAGTGGGGTAAAATGGGCTGATGATGATGATGATTTATTAAAGTGCGTATATGTTGTTTTATTTAGAAATACCATTGCCTCTATACTAGGACTTCAAATAGATTTTTTGTCAGACCACGAATCGTACCGAATCATAAAAAATAAGAATTACGGCGCCACGCGTGTGCCGTAATGTAGGCACAATGACACGATAAGTCCCTACATACTGTGTCTCGCTCGCAGCCACACTAATCAAATTTATCCGTAATTTAAACAAAACCCACAATCTATATGTTTCTAATTTTTCGTGTGATAATCAAGTGCTTTGATAAGGCCATATAAGAGCGACTTATCAACTTTTATTCGTTATTATTTATTTTATTATTTGTATATTATTTCATATGTTATGGGAAAAAAATGAAATTATAATATAAGCACACTACTTGACTTTCGAAACTTTACCTAACAGATTTGAGTAACCACCGAAAGTCTTAAAATGTAATTTTAGAAATTTTGTTGAATGACAAAAGAGTAATTTTTAGATTTTCGTAGTGACACGTGTGTTATCTTTCTAAAAAATTTACAACACGACGTAAAAAAGTAGATACTTAATCTTTTATCTTATAATTTCAAGGCACTTCTTCGCGTGACTGTACTGTACATAAGACAAATAATATATCAACTGACTCGTTCGCTAGAATTATTTTTATGAGTTTCAGCAACCTTTAGTATGGTCTCTTGAGTGTCTAGTTTTCTGGCTTGATATACCTACATTAATTCTTCTATCAGCATGGTATTTTTTCACACCAGCCTGCGCCCGGCGAAATTATCAATTTCATAGTCATTATTGTCTATCTTACGAAAGAAAAATGACATTGTAGTAGAAGCATACCACTTGACTTTCTAAACTTAATCTAACAGATTTGAGTAACTACCGAAAGTCTCAAAATATAAATTCAGAAGTTTTAAAATTTTGTTGAAAGATTTTGTCTTATTAATTTTTATATATTCGAAGTATCACATATGTTTTTATTTTAAAAAATTTACAACATGAGTTTTAATTATGAACCAACTAGCGGTCGTACCCGGCTCCGTACGGGTGGACTACAGAAACGTTCTCCTAGCCATTCCCTCCACCACCCCTTCTTCTTTTCGCCCATGTTACTCGCTGATAAAGTAGCTTTCTATAGGTGAAAGAATTTTCGAAATCAGTGTACAACTGTTTAGTCCACGCGAGCAAAGCCGCTGGCAGAAAGCTAATATCTTTATAAATTATAGCCTATGTGTTATTATGGTGTATAAGCTATATTATTGTAAAGTTTCATTAAAATCCATTTGGTAGTTTTTGCGTGAAAGAGCAACAAACATCCACACATACATCTATACATACAAACTTTCGCGTTTATATTAGTAGTAGGATTAAAATTTCAAACTTTAATTCTATATACACCTTGTTGCACGAAATATTAAGAAAAACCTAAGCCATTCCTTTAGCACAGCCCTAAACCTTCTAACTTTTTGACAGTAGCTCACCATGCACTTTATCTATCCACTCAGCAAAAACGAACAATTTTAGAATTGTGATAACTTCTTTATGAAATTTAATGTCCCACGACCGGACTAAATACGTCGTCGTCAATACGATTCAATCGTAATCGAATTACACTCCTTTTTCAGCGATTACAAAACAAAACTGCTACATTTTATATTTCATTTTTGAATAACTTTTCCTTCCCCACGCAGACAAAGCAAAGCCAATCCGCATTTTCTCATTATCTTCCGCTTCGGCTCCTCTTTTTTATTTTACGTCCAATTCAAAGCGTGTCATTTGTGGAAACCTCTAATATTTCAAATGTAAAAGTGGGAAGGAAAATATTAAACATAAGGTAATTTTTTAATGTTTTTTTATGTGGTCCCAATGCTACTAATCATATATGATATTATATCATGTAATAAAATTGATATTATTGCTGGCGAAACAAACATATTGGCTTGGCCATTACTTGGATCTAGAATTATCGTGTGGAAGTGGTGGTACTTGTAAAGTAAACTACAAATAAATCTTATCATTAGGTTAATCTAGGTTCTACAATATAGGATACGTCATGTTCACTAACCAAGATAGGTGTATCTGTTTTAACAATCTCGATTTGTAGGCTGAACTATTATTTAGCATAAAACTGAGATCAAATTAAATTACTAACACCTCTTTATTTTAAGGTACATCACAGAGTTAACCACGCTCCCAGAAATCCTTTCTTTCTTATCAACTTATAATTCTGATTCTAACCTCGCCATCTTCCTTCATAATCTCTCAATCAATTTTTATCAATCTACATATATCACTTCTTTTTTTTTTAACATGACACATGACATTCGGCCATCCGGCAACGTGCTGCCGCCTGGCGCACGATAATGAAATGTAACAGTTTTAAATGGAGACTCACAAGTTATATGTTTGAATTCTTAGAATCTAATCAAAATACAACCGATAAATACAATTTAACTGACAACTCAACATTATTCGATAAACAGAAGTAACTTTTGTAATCATGACATTTAACCGCTTACGTCAATATAATTTATTGGTGGATTTATTAAATTAACTAATCCAGTCTAATTTACTATGATTTTTATGCATTTATTTATTTTGGGTCACTGGCTTGTGTTGAGACATCGATATTACACATTTTGAAAATGGAATCATAATGATAGTAATGTTTTTCATCATACTCTAATATACACACACTTCTTATTGTATACACTTTAACTACATAACCAATTAATGAAAATAAATTTTTCTGAATAACGTTGCAACATATCTATTAATTTTGTCAGTATCATTATCTTGTTCGCTCGAACTACTATTATCTGTGCTTTGTGCCTCCAGGGTGTTAATATGTATCCAGGGTCATATTCTGCCTGCTGCGATGACAGTAGTATATTTGCTTTTTCTGTTGAACCCAGGGTCATTGTCCATTCTATAACGAAACTAAGACCTCGATAATTTTATAGGGCCCAACAAATTTTCATAGAAGTTTTTTTTTTTTTAAATTGTAATGCAAATTTTTACCAACTCATTACACTTATGTTGAACAGCTGGAGCTCTATTAGTGTTATATCTAGTTAATAATGTAAGGTTGCGGTTTTTGAGAACAAAGAAAGTTCAGTAAATCTTCAGGTTCTGTACAGTTCAAAGCCTGCGCACCATTTCTAATTGACCTATCGCCAATGCCATATATAACACAATCTACCGCCTTTTTGCCACTGATTTCACATTTGTTTAGTAAATTTAATTTATCATAAAAGTATTCCCGTAGACTCTCTTCAGTGCGAGAGGTACGACCTAACATTTCCTCCAAAAGTTGCCCATAATTCTCTCCACTAGGGAAAGCTTTTTTAAGTTTTTGTTGCCATTCCTCCCATGTATAAACAACTGTAGGCAGGGTCTCAAACCATCTTTTAGCCAGGCCAACGAGTTTCTGTAGTGAAAAGTGAATAGTTTGCTTCTCGTTCCAATCATATATAAGAGAGCATTCATTAACCTTTCGGAGCCAGGACTCAATGGTTTGAGCCCTATTAGCAGGATCGAATTCAGGGACCACATTGTTTAGGTTACTGTTGGTAAAGGTTGAGTGATTATTCATTTCGCTCTCATATTTTAACAATAGCTTTAATACATCCTTTTCTCTAACTTGGTTTGAAGTCTTATGAGTCTTCTGGGGCATACTGTCATCACTCGAGCTTATAGTTGTTGACCGATGTCTCCGTTTAGACTTTTTCTTTGATCGCTTCCGTCTTAGGGGCGTGCCAGGGGGCGTACTAAACTCCTCATCTGACTTCATTGCTCATGAACACTGAAATTATATGAATTTTTCTCACGATAATACATTCTTCGAGATGGTGAAATTAGTTATAAATCTATATCAATTGTTTAATAGAAATAATCAATTTGTTAACAATCTTCGAACAATCTCTTAACCATTTTAAATTAATACTAAAGCAAAACAGTGCCATGATTAAAAGAGTTTCAATATAATCAGTGAAATTAAAGAAGTTTTTTTTTTTTTTACAGATATTAAAATTATTCAAAAGATGTATTACTTTATTAAGTTTGTATAGATAATAATGATTATTGTCATCTATATTCACAAACATTATTCAATTGTTAGTTTTATTATTCAAAATTAACTTAGTTGTATACCATATCTACCTACATAATTATAGCTTTCAAAATATGATCTCTGTTATCCGATGTTAGATGATAATTATCTGATGTTAGAAAATGTTATCCAATGTTAGAGAATGTTACCTGATGTTAGAGAATGTTATCTGATGTTCAAAAATGTTATCCGATGTTAAACAATGTTATCCAATGTTAAACAATGTTATCCGATGTTATACAATGTTATCCGATGTTGAACTTAAACAATGTTATCCGATGCTAAACATTGTTATCCGATGTTAAACAATGTTATCCGATGTTAAACAATGTTACCCGATGTTATCAAATTTTACCATATATTATCAAGCATTATCCAATGTTATGTAGTATTATCAGGTGTGTTAACCGGTTTAACCCAGTTATTCAGAGAGAATGTGGTCTAATGGGTATCCAGCAGAAAACATAATCATGTCAAACATAGCAGACACACATGGTTCATAAATATTAAACATAGAAAACCACAAACATAAAATACAATAAAAAATTTATAAGTATACTTGATTCACTGCTAGAAGAATTTTCTACTACAATGTTCAAAAGAATACTAAATTAGTATCGTTAAAATAAGATATATGCTATGATTATAATATCAGGATTGTATTCACATAGTTTAAATTAGTACCTAGTCAATTAATATTATCAAATAGATAGTTGGGAATCAAGGCACCGAAAAGTGTTTATTCTGGTGATAAATTTTTGCACTAGCAAAAAGAAAAAATATTTATGCAGTGGGCGTAGTTAATACTAATGGTATATACATCACAAAGATTGTAAAATACTAGATGTGAATTTAAAAAAAATAATAATTTGTTCCCTCTTCTGAAATGTAATAAAATTGATATTATTGCTGGCGAAACAAACATATTGGCTTGGCCATTACTTGGATCTAGAATTATCGTGTGGAAGTGGTGGTACTTGTAAAGTAAACTACAAATAAATCTTATCATTAGTTTAATCTAGGTTCTACAATATAGGATACGTCATGTTCACTAACCAAGATAGGTGTATCTGTTTTAACAATCTCGATTTGTAGGCTGAACTATTATTTAGCATAAAACTGAGATCAAATTAAATTACTAACACCTCTTTATTTTAAGGTACATCACAGAGTTAACCACGCTCCCAGAAATCCTTTCTTTCTTATCAACTTATAATTCTGATTCTAACCTCGCCATCTTCCTTCATATTCTCTCAATCAATTTTTATCAATCTACATATATCACTTCTTTTTTTTTTTAACATGACACATGACAATCACTACTGTAATTATAAAATTTGATAGTATATTTGTTTGTCCTTTCTTCACGTCGTATAATGGAACAACGAAACGAACTGTTTTTACGCATGGAGATAGTTGAAGAGACGGAAAATAGAACAGGCTTATTGTTTAACCTGTTTTTAATATTTTTATATCATTATTGGATATATTATTGAGCAGAATTCAGTCATCCGTTTAATTACTGTGATACGATTTTGCTTGCTATCCTTGTTTCTATATCCAAAAAGAATGTTTATAAGTATGACACGTGATTTTAAAAATGGAATTGGCGGCTCATATGCGGATGGCGAGCTACATACTGACGAAAAGTGAGGATCATATAATAACAAAATCGACAGCACCGCACGGTATAGTAGAACGTGCAGTGTCAGTCAATCTTCGGAGTCATCAGGCGTTTTTCGTGTGCAAGTTTCACCTTGGAAACACACACGAAAAACTATTATATGCTACAAATATAGTAAGCGCCAAACTTCTAGTTCGCTCTGAAGTTGACGCTGATATATTGCGCACAGATGCGGGGCTCGTTCTTAATCCCCGATACCCATTTTTTTCTAATGCGACGCTATTCGATTCCACTTTCAAGCAAATCAGAAGTTCAATTTAATTAGGGCTGTAACTCTAGAGGACGCATAATTACATGCAGTAAACGTATGTGTGTGTGTAAATATTTATTCATGTTATAATAATCGAATTTGTGAATAAATATTATCCTCCTTCGTTAGTAAATATTCTGTTTACGCCCTAGCTATGAATAGGTAAACACATTAACATAGGGATACCTATTTTATCAATATGTACAATTATTTTCGTCGTATGTTCTTGTGAGAGTCACCCCTCAGCGCCGCGTTGGCGCCGCATTGGCCCTCCGGCCGTCTTGTTGCTAATAAAATCCAATGAATTATACGTTTCTCTGTTTGATTACCTCTTTATTTCGTCAATAAATGTCATCTCCAAATTAGCCATCTTGTTTTCTCATTTATATATTTCATGCGATTGCCTAATATGATGTATTTTATTATATTACATTCAAAATATTAACGTTCTAAGGAAAATTTTGCAAGGACTTTTCTCTTTGTATTAAGCAATCAGTATTTTCCTTGTACTGTATTAGTACATTATGATGAAAGTACGGTAAGCTGCATATTATAGTCTACGTGTTTAATAAACCGGTGGCTATAATAGCCAGCTTACTGAGTACGAGCATCATACGACGTTTTCGAATACATTTGCGAATAAAATTAGGTAGATACTTCAAATGTAATAATGGTGGAAAATAAGGGCGCGAACGGGTTGCTTTTCGTGGTTTACTCATGCGTTACAAACAGAATGCTCGTTTGTGATTGGTGTAGTGAAAGGCCTAGTACTGTAAAATACAACGTTATGGTACAAGTTTCGATGTCATAAAGACCGTATTAGTAATTTTTTTTTTAATTTTTTTCAGGTAATGTACTTAATCATAATAAATCTTTTTTTATATCTCTTAATTAAAAAAATAAATAAATAAAATTCAATGTCGTTGACTTTGACATAGGTAAATACTTTTTCTTATGCTTATAATATGTTTATTAGTACGTAACCAAAACATAAACACGCGTTTAAAAAAAAAATCCTGGCTGTTTGTTTATCCGAGAAGTCTTCGAAACGGTTCAACCAATATTGACGGAACTTCCACTGGTTGGTAGAAGACTTTTTAGAAAAAAGCATTGACTAGATTTTATTCCAATAAATTCAGGATTCCAGCGGAAACTTGGAGAAGTGAAAAAATTGTGTAAACCTGTTAAAAGTAAAATAATTGTGTTAGTTCCTTTATTTTCGATATGGATAATTCTTGCATAAAGAGTTGCAAATTTTCATGTCTTTACCTATTTCAATCCTTTTTTTTCCTGCTATTCTAGAGCATCGGTTTACTGTTTGGTGGATATTGATTCTTACCTTTAGATTCCTGGTCATTTTCATTTTGTAATTTTTAAAATCGACGATGAAACATAAAATACGTCGTACCCTTGCTGTTTCATTTTCACCGCATGATGTAACGCGTCAGTTATTCTCGTCTTACTTATAATTGTATCGCTTCTAAATTTATGGAATTTTCCTATTAATAAAATGCTTCTTTCCATTCCTCTCTGACAGGTCATTAGTCTAGATTTTAGTTCTTTTGTATAGACCAACTTTTGGAAGCCGTGTGTTAAACAAGGTACTCATTCTCTCCAAGGTGTTCATTGTTATTTTCTTTACATTATGTAAGTACCTATCCTTTAAGTATTTCTTTACGTGCCAACATTCTTTTTTATATTTATACGTCTTTCTATTTCTTTTTTAATGGTTCTATAAATAAGTTAGATAAATATAGTTATTTATGTATTATATTTCTTTATACCTCACATCGAGCGGTCTTTTCTGACTGTTGGTTATTTTTTCAGTTTTGTCAGTTCCAAAGCTATTTGCGTGTTTTTCTGGGCGAGTTTTTAATCAGAGGTTCTAGCCTCCTGGCGCTTTCTAAAATATAACACAGTTATCCGTAAATCTTAGGTGGTTATCTGGCTATTTTGTATTTTCAGACCTTTTTTTCCTTTATCTTGTCTTAAAATTATTGTTTAATTTCTATTCAAAATAGGGTCAATTTCGATTTATACAAATAATTTTGAAAATTGATCTTCTTGCCCGACACTTATTTTCATACAAACTCATATAAAAATACTTTGATTGGATAATATTTAATTATATTACTTGACCTTAACAACAATTATTTAACTAAACCAGTTAAATTAACCCAACGAGCCAGATAGATAGCACTTACGCCATGAGATTCATAAATTCAAATTAGAGGGACCATATTGTACCAGTACAACAGGAACGTCAACTCATGTCATAGAGCGTATTTACTATAAACACCTATGCCAACATATTCAAAATAAAGGCGGTATTGTTTGGTATGTACCTACAGAATATTTGAAGTCTAGACCTCATATATGAAACAGTCATATATGAAATGAATCGAATAGCCCTCAAAACTGCTATTATTCTAAAATATTATTCCAAATACAATTTCAACGGCTTCTTTTTACAAACTTTATATTCTGTAAACGTGAAAAACAGACTATCATTTCCTTCGTACAAAATCTCGCTAAGAGATTTTATATAGCGGAAAAAAACTTTGATAAAAATCGGGTTAGATTAAGGTTACTTTTTCGTTTTCCCGTCTACTTGTCGCACGTCACAAACAAAACGAACCCTTTTACCGAGTAAGACAAACTAAAGAAGATAAAATGTACCTTAACAGACATTAAAGTGGAGTGGAGGCACCTTAAAAGGAACCTATAAAAAGGCAGTGTCCTGTCGCTCCTTTGGGACATCGGCCGCTACGTTTTCTTCCCGCTGAGCCAAATTAATATGTAGAGTATTGAATCTATGGCAGGCGGCATTTCCTCCTCTGTTTGACTATCGAGTGGATGTTTAATGTTTTATTCATATCAAAGCTCAGTTATTATAAAACAGCATGCATGATTTTTTATTGTAAATTATATATTATTTTGGTTTGAATAATTTCTGAGCTTTAATATGAAGTGCTATCTGAGTTTTTATTGCTGGTTTGAACAAATTTGAGCAACTCTAAATTGTACTATAACTATTTTTCATAGCTCTTTCAGATAGTTTAGACGTCGATTAGATAATACTACTCGAAGTATGATTTTACAGTATTACCTACAATGTACCAATTTCCTGAATATAATGCAGATCATTGATGGAAAATCTTATATTTCACGTTACAATGAAATAGTATAATTATTTATTACAATCAACATATTTTTTTGTCATGAATAATATTTTGATATCATATCATATATCTTTATTAAAAAGTAGGTAAATACAAATTTACGCTTTTTCACGTCAATAATCAATAAATAAATTTATAGTTTAATTTAATTATAATTACCTAATTCCAAAAATAAATAAAAAAAAATCTACAACTTAATTGATTGCATTAAATGCAATAGATATAGGCAATTTATATCATCATTAACTGATATATTTAACAATAATAAAATGCCAAACAAATCAAAGTTTTTATGTAAATTATTTTAAATGTTATGATTATATTATTATGATAAAATCTTAATCGAATGGCAGACTCAAAATTGTACATATTTAACGCTCTATCTTCTGTTAGAATAATACTGTTTAATAATAATAATAGCGTATTATAAAAAGTATTTAAATATATACTTATTCGTATATCAGCTATTAATTATAGTAGATACCCATAATACAGGCCCTGCCTACTTTGACAGGACTAGATAACACGTGTGAGATCTCGCAAACATTAGGTATTGTAAAGTTTGCCAGTATTAAATGAAAGATATTGTAATTTACCTGTAATGTCATCAAAGCATGAACACTCTTTAAAGTTTAATTTGAACAACAATGTATACAACAGCTGTCGTGATAGCCCAGAGCGCAACGAACCTGTCTCAAATTTATAAGGCCCCATAGGGCCATGGTTCGAATTCGGGCGTGTACCAATGAGTTTTTCTGACTTAAGTACACAATATCACTGTTACCGTGCTTCGGAGGGCACGTTAAGCAGTCGGTCCCGGACGCTGTCAATAGATGGCGGTCGTTACAGTTCCCAACCCGCAGTGGAGCAGCGTGGTGGACTTAAGCTACAAGCCCCCCTCCTCACCCTGGGGGAGGCCTAAGCCCCTGCTGTGGGGTAAAAATGGGCTGATGATGATGATGTATACAACAACTTGGAAAACATAATAACTGCATTCACTTTTATTTAATTCTATAAAAATAGAAATCACTAAATATGCTCAATAAAATATTTTATTTATTTTGTACGTTTGCCATAGATGTTTTAAAATAATAAATTCATTATTTATGCACATTTTATCAAACACAGAAAAGCTAATATTTCAATAAATTATCAGCCTAAATAATTATTTTAAAAATTAATAAAAAATATCATTGAATATATTTTATTCTGTTTGTACTGTAATTTTTTTTAACATATACGTAGATTTCTATGTAATGATCCGCGGAAATCTAATTTTACATTAAGTAGCTTCAATGGTTTGTCTGAAAATTCTAAGCGCATGTAAATCTCCTTGATATCAGTTCGAACAGCGTTTTCTTTGGAAAGGTAGTTAGACCACTTGAACCGTGAAATTTTATCGGGAGAATTAATCTCTGAAAGTTTCCCCCGCTCGGCCTTTTTGTTTCTGTGAATGCGCTCGAAATAATAAAATTTATTTCTTTTTCTAATCGAGAACAGATAATGCGTAATCCCTCGGGGACGATAATTTATCCTATTTAATTATGTACATTTATCCGTTTCTTTTTTAATTCACCTTTTAATTAAATCTAGTATTATAAGAGTTTTTTGACTTCAGTCGTTTAATTGTTCTCCAGAGTTCAACAGACTTCGCCGAAATATCGTGCCGCGACCATATGCAGTTATTGTTTACAATTTAGATACAGTCTGAGCAAGGAAATTGAAGTCTGAATGAAATCGGTAGGAACAAAATACGCATGTACATTCTTTCGGCCGATTTGACCTGACAACACGCTTGGTTTACAAGCGTCAGCACAATCGGTGAACGCTAGAGTGTCTGATGGGCAACAGAAAAACGCGAAAGTTTGTTCGCTCGTCTCGCCCCACTTTATACATATCCCCAAACACTCCCAAAAATCTAAAAATTGACAAATAACATTGACACTTAAAGTTTTTGGTCTCAAACTATTAAAAAACACTACAAACAATTAATTAACTTATTAATTTGTACCACCAATTTTCCATGTACAACAAAACATTTTTTTTTATAATATTGGAATTATGTTTTGAATCCTACCGAAATTCTGTTCATATAGAAAATAGAAAATTTATGATCCTTTAAACCAATCAAAATACGTGTTTCAGTAGCTCACGTAAAATTAATATTTTATCAGATAGCGAAGTACTGAAATTATGCTTTCGGAGGCCTATTCATTTGGAATTAAACGACGTAGTCGGCGAGCGATGGAAGTTATGAAGTTACCCTAATGAATACCTGACTACGTTGACGCCTTACGTAGATAGAATTATTCGTACACTTTTAAAAGCTAAAAATTAAGATGTTTGAAAGAACACATTTATATTTTAGTCACCTAATATAAATAGAATGTTACATGATCGCCAAAAAAATAATAGGTACCTATTTTTTATGTAAAACAAAATAATGCATATTTTTGTGATAGTTTATCGTTTAATCGTAAGTGCTATGGTGCAAATTTAACTAGTTTTGTAATTGGTTATAGGTAGAAAATGTCCGTCTATGGTAGGCATATGGTATGGTCTATGATTTTTTCTTAAATTAAATTCTTTTTCGAAATCATAAGCTGAAATCATGTTTTCGCTTAATGCTGTTGACGCCGATTTAAAAAAAATTCTCGTCGAACGATGTTTTTATACGTTTATTCAGATTCAAAATTTTAATCTTTGTTTGTCCTTAAACAGAAAAACGCATTTTGCTTATCTACACAAATCAACAAGGGCCCTTTTCCGAGTGGTTGATGTAAAATAACAATTTTAATTCTTTTGTATTAAAAATAATTAATTATTTAAAATTAAAACATTATTTTTTGTAAGTTTTACCGCAGTAAAAACAAACGCAAATTAAACCGAATATAATGCGTTCAGAGTTTCACTAAACACAAAAATATTTTAAATACCTTACAAAAGTTGTGTAAACATTGGGGGCACGGGCTCACCGCGGAAGCCCGCCCGCGGCCGTTATACATTCAGATCACACGTTTACATTTCGCCACTTTTTGAAAATGAAAGCGGGAGTGGGGCTTCGGGCAAACACGCGCGGAAAATGCGCTGTAAATAATAAAAAGCTACTTGTGGCGCACCTGAGATCTCCCCGCGTTGTGCCGAACCGTGTCATTCTGACTCTTTGTACAGTCGACGTGGGATTATGTTACGATGTATAATTTTAAGCCGATTGTCTGGCTGTAGTTTCAACCATAAAGCTGCTGAACGTAGGTCTCATCCAATAAATGTACGTCGCTTTTTTCAGCAACGGTAAATTTTTGTCATCTTTATCAGGCTGTTGTGTCGGTCTATCTAACTTGCGAGCCCAACCCTCTGTTTTTTAATGCGTAGTCTCTATATGAGAACCGTTGTAGCCCAATAGTTCTAAGAAATATATAATCCGCCCTGCCCACCGCGGCATAAGTCTTGTCTGTCTGAAAACGGTATAAATTTAATTACACTTTTGCATTTGTTTGCTAGGTACTTGCTTCGTCATTTTTATACAGACAATGGATGTTCATAGAGACACCACGCTATGACAACAAGAATATGACAATAAAAAAGAATATCATGCAGATCAAATATACATCTGTTAATGTATTGAAATATTCACCGTGAACTAGTGTTTTGTATGAATTAAGGATTTTGAAATTACATGTATGTGTAATTTAACAAAATGTTAGTTTAAAATATTGATAGTGACACTGAGTTTAACATTAATATGTATATAATAACTATTAATCTAGATGCGAATACCTATTAATAGCTATGTTTATGTCAATTTTGGTATTATTAAATTTAAAACTTCTGTTGGTATTCCGAATAAAATAAAATAAAATAAAAATATTTTCAAAAATTTTTTACAATTTATTCTGATTTTACGAATCATTAGTACGCTATACCTATCGGATGAAATGCTCAACTTCGAGTCAAATACGTGCTATTAAGTTTTGCACCTGGCGTATTTTCTAGAAACAGCCTGTGCAGATCCTAAGTTTGTGTCTTATAGATACGAATGAAGACGAATTTAACTCCCAGTTGAATATGTCCATAAGTATTATTTTCAAATTGCACAAAGACCTCTTTGTCTGAATAAGTCAATTTTAGGTTTTCTACGTCATTGAAAAACTGTCATAGTTTTTCTATAATCTGAGAAATTAATATATATAATTGATTGATTTTTAAAACATAATATTTATTAGATTACAAATAAGAATTGGGAAAAAAATTAACTACTTAACGATACTTTGTCTAAGAGGTATTACTTGCTAAGAAAATAAATTTCCGTATACGGAAGATTTTGTTTATTGCAATCAACTGATTCATCATCAACTAACATTAGTAAGTTTTCCGTCTGTTTGGCAACGGAAAACGGACCAATGAGTCAAAATAAATTTTGATCGCTCGCCTTTCAATTATACACTAAATGCAGTCAATTCTAGCTCTAAATATGAGTGTACCTCAGCTCCCCCTCTACGCGGTTTATTTCAGAATCCAATATGCACTACATGAAGGGAGAATGTCACTAGGAAACGCGTAGTTGTCTGAAAACTGAAAGCTAGACAAACTCGTTGAATCAAAAATGCCATCGTCGTCACGGTTATGTAAAGGGTAAAACGAAATTCACTTTCATGTGGTATACCGTAAAATAGAGAATATAATTTTCGTTCAGAAATCTAAATTATTTGTGAACAAATTTACACAATGTACGAATGTTTTATGAATGTAATACTAATGTAATAAGAAACATAAGGCCTTTACTTACAATTTCCAAATTCAGGCTCATCTGTGATTTAACTGTTTTTATTTTTAGAGTTCCGTACTACAAAAGTACAAAAATAACCCGTGCAGGACCACTTCGTTGTCCGTTGGTCTATGTATCAAGACCCTTTTTCTCAAAACGCGTAGAGGTATAAAGTTGAAATTAAAATCAAGTATTTAAGTCCATTTTCCCTTGAAACTGTAAAAAATCAAGCTTCTAAGTTAAGGCTATCAAAAAATACGGCCGTTTATGTCACATATGTCACATAAATCAAAAGTTATATTATACATCCCTTTGATCTTATCATTTTTGACAAGAATACAGTCTCAAAACATAAGTAAAGAAAAAATTCGAAAATGAGTATAAAGTTAAATGGTCACCAATTTAGTCTTGAAAAAACCAATAATGACCATTCTCAAATTTTTGAACTAGAGCTCGTTTTTTTTTCAATAAGTAGGAAATTTTAAGAAACTTATCAAAAAAAAATTGTTAGATCGGTATTTACGTAGATATATTATTTTGAAAATTCTTAAAGCTTGACATCACCGGATGGAATTATGAGTTTAGCTATTGCCGTTGCATAGGTATTTATAAAAATAATGACCTATCACTATTGCCAGTTTTGAGACTAAGTGTTTTTATAAATATGCAACGGCAATGGCTAAACTCATAATTTAATTCGGTGACGTCACACTATAAAAAATTTCAATATAATATATCTACGTTAATACAGATATAAAAACATTTTTTGTCATTGGAAACGACTTTCTTTTGGTTGGAGTATAGGGGGTCATTTGGGAGTTTTGTGAAACAGGCAGATTGCACGAAGAGTTTTCGAGATATCGGGATGAACGTACTGTCAAAAAACGCAACTCAGCGATCTATACAAGATGGCATAAGACAATTTGGAAAAAGTTCAAAAACAAAAAAAATTATCGACAAAAAACGAAAAAAATCTCAATTTTTTTCCCCGATTTTCATTTTGAGAGCCCGATATCTCGAGAACTAGGTCCGAATAAAAAATAAATAAAAAAAACAGCGCGGGGTAGTTAGACGGGGGATCGATTGAGACTAAAATTGTTAGATTCGGACAACTGGAAGTAGTGGTTAAGAGGGTGCCCTTAGTTGGAAGTCGGAAATGCGTCGGTGTTACATTTCGTACTAATTAGGTTTGTTCGATCGAAACGTCGTACAGAATGTTATATTTCGAAGTTTAAAGCTTATTCAGATACAGCTGTGTTATTTTTACGACGAAAAATTTTTATTTCGAAAAATATTATCCAAAATATGTGTGTTTACTTTATTCCGTTAGGTTCATTTCCAATGTCGTAAGAAGTTCGTGCGAAAACAGGAGATCCGTTAATTTTTTAATTAGTTTCTTAAAGTTGCCTATTCTTTCGAAAAAAAAAATATATAACGGACTTTAGCTTAAAAAATTTGGAATGGTCAATTGTAATAATGAAAAATTGTGAATTGTTGGGTATCCTTGTAATAGATTTAAACATGTGAAGTTTAAAGAAAGCCTGATGGAGTTTTTTTCCGGCTCTTGTCCTTCTTGTATTTATGGCAAATAGATTTTTACTTCCAGTAAGTTCGACTCACTTATATAGAAAGTACTATATGTGTAATGTATACACCTAGCTATTTAAATAATTTAAAGTACGAGTTCACTAGAGATCCTTTTTTGCGCTTACCTTTTAACCACTCATACTCTACATAGCTGGTGTAACGGTTTGGCGAGATGGCGAGTTTCAGTCCGCGAGGTACCCGCGCGTCATTCTTCTGACTCTATAGAAACCAAACGCTGCTATCAAATTTATTTACTTTATGCTCAATAACTTATTTATCTGTAGGATCATTTAACGAAACGGCGAGTCATTTTATAACGAAACTTGTAATTTGTTTTTGGTCAGCGTTATAGATTGCGAATTTTTTTATAAAATTTGCGCTTCTCTGTATGATAGTAAGTCATTTCATGCTTAGACAACTAAAGATCTAGGGAGAAGAATTATGGCCATATGTGCACGGGCAGCTGGAATGATGTACATAATACTGAGTAGTATTCATATGCAAGGAAAAGGGTTCTTAATGATTACTTTAAAATCAACCCGAGGTTATTCACAATTAACATATGTCTGCTCGCGCATAATTGTTATTAGTCCACGTGGACTGTCCCTGATCTTTGCTGCAATTGGCTGACGTTTTTACAATCATGTTTTTCATTCTAAAATACAATTACATGTACTCGTAAATGCATAATTACATATAACATATGGATATTCCGCATTTTATATATACTGTATATAATATTAAGGCGAATAAACTGGTAGTCAGTATAAATATTTCTTATCATGTTAAGGGAGCAAACTGTTATTGCCAATAGCTATAATTACATTAGAGTGGTTCTTGGTAAAAGATATAAATAATATATATGTTATCATTATATTTCATTTTCTTTCATTTAGTACAATAACTGCCAAGACGGTCCCACGGGTACATTATTCCTTAGAATGACGGACGGTAAATCGATAAGTAGAGGTAAGCGGATTTTCTATTCGAAGACTACTTTCGATATTCTACGTTTAATTGCATCCCTGCCTCAGGGGATTGTATGTCCATACAAATTGCATTTGTCTGGCTTATATTTATTAATCGACAGATTTTATGAATATTAACTTAACAATATTTTTAGAATATGCACAGATCAAGAAGGCGTTCAAGTCTTACGTTTTTTTTTTATAATTCTAAAATCAAGTTTAAAACATTACTGCAATACGTAAAACATGCTTCAAAAGTTTTCCCAATTGTGCGCTGCGCAAGGAGCATTTTATGTAATTACAAATATTTGTTTCAGCCAGACAATTTTTTTAATGTTAAAAGTCTATTCGTGCATTGAAGTATCAGTTCTTTAACTTATTGATGACTTATTCACACATATTTTTTTTTTGTTGTAAATAGCATTTTAAAATGGAGGATAAAAGAAGGTATAACCGAAGTAACGTAAATTTGTCGTTGGGTCGCGGTAGGTAGACTGGGCGGGCGGTACTTCGTGTCATCAGTGTGTTTGTTCGAGTTCAGCAACTGGTGTGGTGGCACATATTATATGTATCCACATTCAAGTTTGAACTGATCGGCGAAGTCAAGGAATAAGCGATGGGGTACAGATCCGAACCTAGGATTTGATGCTTGCCAGGCAAGATTGCCAGCTATTATTTTGGTGATTTTTAACACATACTCCGAACACTTTTTGTAGATCAAATTAAAATTTTCAACGCAAGCAATCTACAACCACTGAATTCTAGTACCAATCTGTTTGAAATTGTGATATTATGTAATGTGTGCGTATGTAGTAATAAAGATTTTTTTTTATTATTTTTTTTAGTGCAATGGGAAAATAAATTTTGAATAAAAGTATAGAATAGAAAGACACTATTTAAAAAAATGAAGTATTACTTAATACAGTTCACGTGTTATTTATACCAGTACCGGGAATTATTGGATTGGCCTGCGTATTAGTGAGATTGGAAGGAAATAATGAAAACAAAAACAAACAGCACAATGAATATTAAATCTTATGTTGGGTTAAAAACAGAACAAAACAAAAACTGCGGAATCCTAAAACGCAAAAGACTTAGTTTCGACGCTTACATTCTTTTAACTTTCTTTTGAAAATAATTTAAAAGAAAAACTCGGTATACAGAAGCCACAATGCAAAGTTCGTCCACATCCATGTCGGGAAGTCGACTTTAAAGCACGTCGGGTAATGTAAAAGTTTTCACTTTAATAAATTTATAATAGACTCACCCGAGTACTACTACCCACTCGCAAACTATTTAGCATCTCAAATACGGGATGCCCAATAAATAAGTAAAGGACAAATTTAAAAAAAATGTATTTTATAATACAGTAACTGACTAATATTGAAAATATCATATATATCAAAAAAATATAAAAATATATTCTGTACGATAACAAAATTTTATACAAAATTATATTCGGTCGAAGAGTATGTATTATTATACTTTATATTATTATATTTTATTATACATTATACTAATAGGTTATCTTAAATTTTATCTCTGTCTCTTTCTTGAAAAACGAAGATTATCATTATTTTAATTGTGCTGACGTCACACCGTGAGTTATTGTCGTCTCTGTCTAACAGGAAATTATGAAATTCATAACTTTGTTATAAATAAATTATTTTTGAATATAATTTAACCGTAATTTTATATTCAGAAAACTCTTTCATATAAAATATTGTAAAAAAATTTTTCAATTAACGTAGTGAAAAACTTGCACTAAGTGTTTCTTTGGCTGACAACAAATTTGTTTGTATTTCGTTTGTATTTCGTCTCTCCTGTAACCTATCTTTTGGTTATGCGTTAAACACTCGTGCTTCGAATATTTTTTTTGAGGAAAATGAGTAAATGTAGCAGATTTACTATTTAATCTATAAAATTGAATTACACGATTATCCAATAGTTCTTATACTTGTCGCTTCATTTTAGAAAGAAAATCGCAATACACTAAAAAAATATTCTAAAGAATAACAGACTGTTTGACGTTTTTACGTGTACGACGTGTTTATTACGCAGTCTGTGTAAATCCAATTTTCAATTTTACCAACAGCATTTAAAATGTATAGATTGTGATGAAATTTCCCGCGATCTTTGTTTGTTATAAACAACCGACGCAGTTTTCATAAGTCATTTTCATTTGCGTTTGAAGAAATAAATAATGAACGGAAATTCACTCATTCTGAACCACATGTACTGAACACTGTCCATTAGAAGTTAACAACTGACTATACCATACTGAGAACAAATTATAACTTCCATTAAACCTCAGACAGCAAAAAAATGCACGTCTGTTCTCAGCCGAGCAGGACGAGTGTCCTTGTGAGTGTCCTTGAATAGCTATTTTAAAAACAGATTTTAGACGGTTTTTTTTTTCTAAAACAGGTTCCATTTACGAGTCTAGTGTATATATAGTGTAAAGCAATAGGTACTTTATAAATGCAAAATGATTTCGTCAAAACTTTTCCTGAATAAGTAAATTGTGATCAATTTATTGTTGGTCAAATTTTAATGTTACTTTATACGTGTATCAACGCAATGAATTCAGAACTATACGATGAAGAAGAGAGCGATGAAGCTGATCTATATACGTCCACTTAAGCGAAAATTAAAGATTCTACATTACGTACAACCGATGTATGCGGCTCTGAAGTTAGTTACACAAATATCGCAGTAGCATAATTTCAAAGAAGGAAACTATATTTTTTTGTAAATTTTAATATGCGCCCGTAAGCAAAGGTTGCATTTACTATAACCATGCCTTTTAGCTAACCTTACCTTATATTCGGTGATTTTTTCAGCGTCCGTTCGTCTGTCTGTCCGTCTGTATATCTGTCCCCACAGACAACCCTAATACGCCCCCTACTACGAAATGCTATACCTAAGCTGAAAGTCATGATTATATTAAAAGGTAGGTTTGCGTATTAAAAATTTACAAAATGCTAGTTTTCTTCAGTTCATGAAAAGAAATTCAGGTTTCTTCAGTCTAGGTCAAAAAAAATTCTTCACCAAACTCCTCGAGTAGGTATCCCATTGAATTACTATTTTTAAATCAATACGAGGTTTTACACAGTTTTTCTATATATTATACGTTCGCGCGGTTTCTCTAATAATCAAATTCCCGAAAGCATAGACAGACGGAGGACCGTTTCACTCAATCAACAAGAGTTGCGAGTGGCAACAATAATCACTATTCCCACACATTATATATATACCTAAGGTTAAGGCATGGTTATAATAAAAGTTACCGCTGCCATAGTGTACTTTAGTGTAGTGTAGTGGTATTAAAAATGTATTTAGAAAAACTATAGCTGAAATCCTAACAGCCTCAAACTTCGTTCTCCATCAGGTGCAGATGGGATACGGACTCTAAGGACATTTGTCAAAACGTATTTCGAGCAAACTTATGCACATTACACTAACGAGTTCGCAAGATGTCTCGTGAGCGGCAATTAAATAAATCGTCACGAATTTCCTAACGTCTATATCCGAACCGTTTCCCGCCAACGCTACTCGCTCGCAATCTCGCGGTGATTTAAATAATGGCATCGATGATAACTTGAACGACGGTTATGAGTTGTCGAGTGCCATAACGCTCGGGTCTGAACAATATGTTGTATAAACGAGGATCGTATAACTTGCAATCGAGTCTGAACCGAAAATAAAGGCTGTTAAATGCAGAAATCAGTCCAACGTAAATATGGCAACGAACAAGACAATTTAAATAATGCATTGTGACTACGAGATGAAGCGGGCCTGAAAATTTAGGAGAGAAATGGGAAAAATATATTTATTATATAAAAAAGGTTCCGTAAATATTTATCGTTGTATAAACAGATTTTATAATTATTTTCATAGCATTTGAAATAAGGCAAGGAGGATTGTGTAATGCATATTAAAAAAAAGTTTGAAACTTTATTTTTAAACATAAACTGTGACTACAAACAAGCCTAAATCTATTGAAAATTAGCTTAGTCTTAATTAGTGGTTAAAAATTATAAAAATGATTAAAGCTCCAATGAAAGTTCTCATAAAGTTCATAGCTTCTACGTTCGTTACATTAAAGAAAGAATAGACGGATAAATCAAAGTTTAAGAAAGGGTAATCAGTTCAAAACAATAAACTGAATTTATACAAAAGGTTCATTTAGAGTCTGATAAAGGAAGTTAACAAAGTTTAAGGCTTTTTTTTTAAATCTTCTTATCAATAATCTCTCAGAATACCAGGGAAATGAAAGCTCTAATTAAGTAAAGAAATGGGTTAATACTGATAACAGATTTCTGCAAAAGATTTTACATCGTAAATTCGTTCTGTATTTTTCTACAATCGAAAATTCAAAATAATTTTACAGACAAAAAATAAAATTTTAAGCCTTTTCTACGGTATAATATCTCAATTTACATCGCCGAACATGAGCCGTTTCTAAACTTTCACCCACCGTTAAAATAAGTGTAATTTAGCGCGATGTTTGCCATTCAGAACGGCTCGAACAAACGGCGATTGTTAAGAAGTTGCTTTGCGGCAGCCGCGAACCTCGTGCCGTTCGGTTATTGCTTGAAAAGGAGCACCTTTGTCCCAGGAGCGTCACGCCCCGTCCCATTCTCCTGAATTTAAATGGGGAATTATTTTCAAGTATTTTTCTGAAGGGAAGTTTTATTGTATTGTTTGATTGCGTGTCACTCTGATAGATGAAGGAATGGCCCTCGCTTTTGTACGGTACGCCTGAACGTAACGTCTCGCTTCGAATGGATGAATTTATTAAAAGTTTAGTAACGGCAGAAACGACTCGTCAACTTCTCGAACCCGACTTTCGGACAATGGGACGTGATGTCGACAGAATCACGAAATCGAATGGTGACCGCGACGAAAACAAGGATATTTAATTAACGCTCCGAAGTTCATTTACATCGCTAATTTTATATCGCGGACCGAATTCTATGACGATTTATTAAGAATTTCTTACAATTAATCTCGTTTGAAAATTGTTGACGAACTCTGAGGGGAATTTATTAGGCAATTTAACTAAGTCTCCTTTCGTTTGTCGTGAAGTTATCGAAAGGTGAAAATGAATTATTTTTAAGAGAAAATTGTAGAAAATCAAATTTAGTCGGTAGTGGTAGTCGTCACTTTGGAAAATAACTAATTTCGCGAGTAAACGTCGACGCCCCAGCCATGAGCACTTCAACGAAATTGGACGCGAGAACAAACAGAAAACTTGCACCTGCCGAGCTTTAGGGTGTAGGTAACATAAACAATTTTGCCCAAGAATACTTGCACTTATTTTTACATTATATTGTTTTTCACGTTATTCCCTATTTCATTATAAAACCTGTGATAAAATATCGTCGATCATATAAACAGTACACCTACAGCAAAATAGTATTTAACTATCTTTAAAATTGTATTTACCTAACTATTCCTCAATTGATAAGTGGGTAATAAAATCTTAACAACCAATAGTCTTTACAGCAGATTCACTACCGATGATTTCTACATTAAAATTGCACCACAGCTACAAAATATTTACACATCTGAAAAAATGTTATTTGTTTGGGAATATGGCTAGTTAAAAAAGATGAAGGATTATACACGGTGAAATTTCAACAATCATTAAAAAATTTCTATAATGATCTTTGGTAATAAACCGATTGCAATCTTGTTTACTTTTAGTATCGTTTAAGAGAAAAATATTTAGATATGACTACACAAACTTTTCCCGAAAAAACCAATAACTCTCGTCACCATTCACGGCCGCAGCACGTTCTGCCCCGTTTCGGCTTCAAGGTCTCGGGCGCGTAGTAAAAAAGAAGGCAACCAAACGGTATAAAATAACACTGTAAATAAAATAATTTATTAGGAAAATGTAACCTACATTTTTTATTTACGTAATGAAGTCTATTGGTGATACTTAACATCTAGATTTTTTTTGAATACTTATTAAAATTTCATCCTGTATAGATTTAATTAGACAAACTACAAACGTTTGGTCTACATAGACTGAGTACATGAACATTGAGTTGTCTTATCCTTATGCAATAATCATGCATTTTTTTTATATTTATGAAACGGCTCTGGATGTAACTCCTTTTAAGCCAAAAGTATAACAACAATAATCATGCAATTATTTAAAGCTTGCTATAAGTACGTTTTTTACCATAACGAATAGACTATAATGTACAGCACTAATTCCATCCGCAAAATAAACATTTAAAACTAGTTCTACTTTGCCTTGTCTTGATTAAACTTATGAAAGTTTAAACAGAAAACTATGAAAGTTGAGGCAACCCACCGCTGTAGTACATTACAAATACTTAGTATCGATACATTAGTGTCGATGAATACATAATTTCTATTTTTTATTTTAAGTTAAAATAAAAACAAAATAGTGTATTAATAAATATTTTTATAATTAAATTTATTTTTAAATGCTGTCATCAAACGATATTATCAGGTACCACGTGGGTGTGTTAACTGGTAATAGATAAACAATGAAGCCAAATGGTCAAGTGAATTCTTCTATCACAATCGATACCTATTTCATTGAATACAACTTTTTTATTACATCAAGTGATAATTGAAGGAAAAAAATCACCGCTTAAATTTTTTCGCATGGACACAACCACTTGTTTTCAAATACTTTGTAATCATTACCCATAATAGTAAGAAATGACTAGAAGCCCACTTCTGCTTTTACCGTCTAACGACTCACACTCTAGCTGGCTCGTGTAAGATGGTGAGTTTTAGTCCGATTTTCAGTGCGTGAGGTCCCTGTGCGCCGGTCTTCTCGTCTGCGTAATCACCGCGCGCCGGTCTTCAACCCCGCTAAATTACGTGATGTCACTTTGATACAGTGAAGTGACTCTATTAAAACCAAACGCTGCTGTCAAGTTAATTTACTCTATGTATGTATGTTTACCCCTTCTTTTACGGCGATTTTAATTTTATTCTTTGTTTTTATTTTGCTTGTTAATTTAATAAATAATAGTCTGTTGAATAAAGTAACTTTCGATCTTCACTTCATCAGCCCATTTTTACCCCACTGCAGGGGCTTAGGCCTCCCCCAGGGTGAGGAGGGGGGCTTGGAGCTTAAATCCACCACGCTGCTCCACTGCGGGTTGGGGACTGTAACGACCGCCATCTATTGACAGCGTCCGGGACCGACTGCTTAACGTGCCCTCCGAAGCACGGAGTCAGTGATAGTTATGTACTTAAGTCAGAAAAACTCATTGGTACACGCCCGGATTCGAACCATGGCCCTATGGGGCCTTATAAATTTGAGACAGGTTCGTTGCGCTTTAGGCTATCACGACTCACTTCGATTTTCAACTTCGATTCGATTCGATTCGAAAACTTTCGATATTCAATTTTAATTTCCTCAGGGTTTAATATAGCTTTCCTTTTTATAGCAACACCAAAAGCAGTCCTCTAACATCAGATAAATGTCGTCTAACGCCAGATATAGAGCATAACCCGTGTAGGATTAGCATACTCGGGCCATTAAAACTTTGATCACTGGCAATTCCACATTAATGGCAAGTCGTGTAAGCTCATTTCGGCAGGTGGGTAAAATTTCCCACGAGTTTAGGTTCGAGTGCCGACCCATGGGAGCAATTTCTATGTTCGTTATACCTTGCTCTAGGTAAGGAATATTACAAATTTGACCCTTTCTATTCCCTTGGGCTCCGATCCCTGTCTACGTTTTCACTGTTTCAATTCGACCTATTTGCTTTAACTAAATGTTAAGTCCTTGTTGAAAATTAATTAAATTACTCGAATATTTCATTTTAATTTAGATAATAACTACTAGATATTTGCCGTGTTACGTTAGGCTATCCTTTGCTTTAGTTCTATCAGTTTACAATAGACTCCAGTTTAATAACCTTATCTGGCCACTTCCATGACTTTTTATATTCCCATTTACACTATGTGATTTAGACCACGTTTTCGTTTTGCATATTTTATGTTATTTGATATTTCATAGCTGGTAAGCTCAATAGCTTTTAAACCAGTTCCTAAAGAACTTACAATATGCCGAATATCAAAAGAACTGTTAAAATATTTACATGTTTTGTGTTTTAGACATTTAGTTACAAATTCAAATCCATGATTGTAAGTTTTTATTAGTACAGTATGATGCAAGTACGGTAAGCTGCATATTATAATCTAAGTGGTTATGGGCACAAGGCGAAGCCGAGTGCTTATAATAAACCGATGACTATAACAGACAGCTTACTGAGTACGAGTATCACACGTCGTTTTTCAATACGTTTGCGATTAAAATTAGGTAGATACTGGTAATAATGGCGGGAGCTAAGGGCAAGAGTGAGCTGCTTTTGATTGGTAATTGTTTGTAATTGGTGTAAATAAAAAAGGCCTAGTACTGTAAAATACAACGTAACGTAAACGTAACAGCAAAAGTATTGAAAAAAATTATTTGAATAAATAGTTTAGTCGGTAGAAACAAAGCTTTACTTAATGTACTAAATGGCCCGGCCTAAGTAAATCTTCAGGAGTTTGAAATGATATTTCCGGACTGTTATATTGTTAACAAAGTGATATATATTATTATTGTTTTCAAAAGTTTTGACCATATGGTTTCATGGAATAATATACTCGGTAATTTCTGACTTATTTTAGTAAAAAAAAATGAGTTAAAAAATTTGCGTTAAAATAAGAGACATAAAAAAATCTTTTACATAACACACAAAACTTTCTCAAAGACGCCTTATATAATTTTCCATACAATATAATGAAATTAAGGAGGCGGCTAATTTTTAAGCGACTTCAAAAAAGAAGGAGGTTACTCAATTCGACCGTATATATGTTTTTTTTTTATGTGCGTTCAGGGATAACTTCGTTGTTTATGAACCGAATTGGATGATTTTTTTTTGTGGTAGGGAGATATCTCCGGAGTGGTACCATGATAAGGAAACCAGGATCTGATGATGGCATTCCAGAGAAATCGAGGGCAACCTTCGAAAATCGTATTTTAAAGTATCGTATTTTAAGTATTTTGATAAAGTACTACTACTATTACTATTTAATGAAGGTCGGGAGTCGATCTGATGATGGAGCTGAAAGACAGTCGAGGGAACTCCTCGACGATTTGCAGCAATTACCTGGTGTTTGGATTTGATTCATCTCTATTGATGAGATCTTTGCACTTTGCAAAATTGTCGAAACACGTCAAGCCAATCAGGTAGCGAAACGACGCATGTTAAATCATATGAAATACCATGTAATTACACAAATCCTTACCAGTAGAAACACCACCGCACCGCACTCAAGTACGCTAGTCCTTGCCCAGACTTGTGTTTTATAATATAGTAAATAGTTTTTGTATAAAGTATTATTAAATTTATTTTATTAGTAAATTTGTTTTACTTCAACATCTACTGGTCGGCGAGATGCGGCTGAGAACACGACAACTTTCCGTTTTATCAAATAGTAATAGAGTCAGACAGATGTCAATGTTCATAGGAAGTCAATCCCATCCGTTAAACCCCTATATACGCACTACATATATGAGATTGCTCGTCTTTGTAATAAGAAAAAATAGCAGCCTTTATAAATGGAGTTTAATTTAATCATCTCTCAATTCAGATCAGCATTTCAATTCAGAATATTCTGTACTTTTGTACCTGTCCTTTTTTACATAACTGCTTTATTTACATACCCATGTTGCTACCTTTATATTTAGAAAGATAAGTATGAACACAGGACAAAAGAAGACAACAAACAGAGAAGATGAATATTAAAGAAAACTCGAAAACATTTTTCAAAGGAATACATTTAAATTGTAAGTACGGATGTAATTCCTCGAGCGCGGCCCAGGTGTGTGAGACGAAGTTTTCAATCAAATCAGCGTTGCCGAGGAGGGCGAAAAAGAAAATGCATGGACTGTCACTGACTGATTGACAACATTTTATCACGAAATTTGTACACGCCTTCGGTGGATGTTGTATTTTGTGGTACCTACATTTCTTATGTACTACGTAATAGGGTGACGTGTACCCGAAAGGTATTTTTAGGTTTCAAACAGTACCTACAGCTCATAGTATAAAACACAACGGTTGAATCTCGACTGTATAGAATTGAAATAATTCTCATGAAGCTTTCATTACGACGACCGCTTAGCCTAATGGGCAGCGACCCTGCCTGCGAAGCTGGAGGTCCTGGGTTCGAATCCCAGGTCGGGTCAGTATTTATATGATGAATATTAATACTGGCATCGGATCTTGGTTGTTATATGTATTTGGTGTCTTCACTTGGTACTCAAAATACAAGCTAATGCTTAGTTTGGGACCTAGACGTTGTTGTGATTGTGTGTGTTATTATTATTATTATTATTACAAGTTAGATATATATTCAGATACAAATACATGTAAAGATTGCCTCAGACCATTGAACTTTTGAATGTAGAGACTAAAAGGGGTACGCTTGCTAAAATCAACTACTCAAATACGACAAATTTTGTCAATTATATTTATTTTCAATATTTTATTGCTATCTACATTTCGTTCAAAACTACGCAACTAGTTGTGATGGGTAGTAAACAAAGACCTCCACACAACACAAAAATCTAGATAACCAATCGCAATCACGTCTTCCTTCCTAATTCTATGGCTCAAGTGATGTGTACCTTTGGTTGATGTGATAACTTTGGTTCTGGAACTAAACGACCAGTATTACTCCTCTATTGAACTAATTCAAACGCGATGCCCAAAAAAAGAATGTTTAAGTAGTTCTCTAGTACTCCATAATACACGGCCCCGGTGGTGGATAATTACCGTCGAGTTCAAAGGGAAAATCCCGTTCGTAGATCTTTGCGCTTGGAGCGCTGAATAGGATTCGGCGGCGGTTGGAACTGCCGAAGGAAATTCATCTATCTATTTGATCAAATCTAATCCTCACAGATTTCGATCGAAAATCTACCGGTGCGATTATGCGATCCTTTGCAATGGTCACACTAAAAACAATCTAATCTAAAACTTGCACATTTACCGCCGGACCCGTCGGTGACTTTCTGCAGTGGTGTTTCTGCCGAATAATTTGCGGTGAACGTATAGAACACGACGGTTATAGTCCGCCGAATTATATGGTTAATTAACATTGAACCGGCCCATAGAGCTATTCGGAGGTTGTTCCGTAGAGTTCTATTACTAATATGCAAAGAACTATTCGGTTTGACCGCCTAAAAACTGTTCTATGAAAATTTTTTCAGTGTACTTGCTTACTTTGGGACCAGATGGCGCTGTGTAGGATGTCTCCGATATTATTATTATTATGCCTCAGACCCAAAAAAAAGAAAGACATATTACCGCGAAACAACTTATTGGACCGCACGTTTAAAGTGTTTTTGACTTCAAACGCTTTGGCAGTCAATAAATTACACGTGACAAATTTTCAGTGTGTATTAGGGATACTTCAATATTGTTTTCACAGCGCCAGGTTTTATTTTTTTTTGTGTGAGATCAAAATAGCACTTCATCGAATTGCAGAGCTTTAAAGGAAACACTTGAAACACACCTAACTTGAAAATCAATCAAAGCTTGGTTAGAAAAAATAACTTAGGAGCTTAATGACACTATTATATATAGACGACCGCGTAGCCTAGTGGGTAGCGACCCTGCCTACGAAGCTGGAGGTCCCGGGTTCGAATCCCAAGTCGAGTCAGTATTTATATGATGATTATTGATACTGATACTGGGTTATGGTTGTTATATGTATGTGGTGTCTTCGCTTGGTACCCAAAATACAAGATAATGCTTGGTTTAGGCCTAGACGTTGTTGTGATGTATACGTTACTTTAACATTATTACTATTTAAAAGATCGGCAGATATTTTTTACGGGGTCTTTTTAACAATATCTTTCGTTCCCGTCGTTATCCTATGGTGAATGTAAATCATAATAATGTATCCAATATAATATAGAAACCTAAATCTAAAAATTTCAAAAGATTAATCATATATATGGGTAAGGCCGTCTAAAATTGTACAATAATAACGCTTGTGACACGAGGGCTCGGTAACGCATCGTAACGTACGTGACTGATAGTAACATCCGTGACCGTTCTAAAAATACGTTTACATGAATAAAAAATGTTTTTTAGAACAAGCTTTTATTAAAAAAAAACTAAAAAAGGAAAAAAAACGAAAGCTAATTACAAGTTTCTTCGCTTTACAAGATTCTATTCTTACATTAAAATTAAATACAAAACGTACAACCTTGAGGCGTGTAATATTACTTTGTATACAACGAAAGTAAAGGAAAAACAACGCCTCAAGGTTTTATGTTTTGTATTTTATGTAAGAATAAAATCTTCTAAAGTAAAGAACCTTGTAATTAGCTTTCGTTGTTTTACTTTATTTAGTTTTCTTAAATAAAAGCTTGTTTTTAAAAAATATTTTTTTAGTTCAAAATTTTATTTTCTACCTTTTGGTCAATACACATCCTTTACATTCCCTTTTCAACCTCCCAATCTCTCCTGTCCCTACCCTCTCCCCTCCCACCCCTCACAACCATTGGGGTAGGCAGGGACTACAAATTCCCCTTAGTGTGATCTGGCAAAAAAAAGATTTTTGTAAAATTAAACAAAACATTAATGTGCTTGTGAATTATATTTTTATTAAAATTAAAATAATAATTAAAATCTGGCTTTTGTATGCACAGCCAACTTTGAAACCTCTCATGCAAAAATTGAATTACAAAAAACAAAAAAAAAACTCTTCAAGTACAAAATAAAAAATAAATTAACCAATATTTTTAAAATTAGTTAAAATATAAATATTTTTATTAAAATAATAATTAAAATCTCGGTTTTGTATGCACAGCCAACTTTGAAACCTCTCATGCAAAAATTGAATTACAAAAAACAAAAAAAAAAACTCTTCAAGTACAAAATAAAAAATAAATTGACCAATATTTTTAAAATTAGTTAAAATATAAATATTTTTATTAAAATAACAATTTAAATCTGACTTTTATATGCGCAGCCAACTTTGAAACTTCTCATGCGATCATGGTATTATCCGAATGACGTTGATGTAAACTCAGCTTAAACTTGTGTCACGAGAGTTACGTAACGCTCGTAGCAACGTTTGGTAACTCTCGTGACTAAAAATCGCCGGTATCCTAAACTAAAAATGTGATACCTCTTTAAAGACTTGTTCTAACATTATAATTCAAGCATAATTCATTAGATTATAAATGTAGCTATGAGCGCCACAGTCAGAGAGTAAATTTAAACATATATTTACCTCGAAATTGATGTTTGAATTTAATAAAATATTAGGGGACACGTGAATGGCACACAGAAAATTACCGCTCACGATGACAAATGACAACAGACAACTGCAAACTTTTTTTTACAGGCTACGTAACAGTGTTGCCAAGTTATATATGGATTCAAGGCTTGGAATACACGAACTAGAGAGCACGTTTTTGGTAACGCTCGAGCGGTAACTCTCGTGACATAAAATTTCGGACAAATGTTATCACCTTTGTATTAATTCCAGATAACGTGATATAATATAATAAAATACAATTATTACATGGTAAATTAATAATAAACCCATTAGAAACACTCCATTGATGTAAGAAAAATTATTTTTATTTTATTTTTGGATTTGAAACTCTCAAGGTGGATTTCGGACAAGCAATTTTTGTATGGGATGGACAATTTTATTTTTAAAAATCTATAAATATTTTGGAAAATAGCAAAGCCTGATCAGATTGATGATGATAACTTTTAAATTATGATTCTACTAAATAAATTTTTAATATCATTCTATAGTATTATATAGTAAAATAAAAAGTTATGATCAATTACTTTACTCGGACATGAAAAAAATTTGAAATGTACAATTTTAAACGGCCTTACCCATATACTAGCGACCCGCCCCGGCTTCGCACGGGTAGCAGAGCATGTAAGCCGTAATGTTTTTTCTGTCGTAGTGTCATAGCAGCTTGTTGCGTCGAACATGTGGATTGGATTTTATACCTTTAAATATGACGTAAGTTCATCCTACTTGGACTATTTTTAAAGTATTTCATTTCCAATTTTATAAATATTTCAAAAAGTAAAGAATAAATACATATAACTTAACCTAACCTAACTACCCGTGTCGCGTCGGCCCGTATGGCCGCTCGGCTGGTCGCGCGATATTTATATTTCGCAATAGCTCCTAAGATATTCATTTAAATTGTATAGTGTAAAGGGCATTCATAATGTGCGTAAAATGCTGAAGGTAAATACGTATTTAATTTGATTACGATTTATACTATATCCGTATAAATTGCTTTCCAATTGCCTTATCATATGACACCATTTCTATAATATAAAAATAAGTATAGTAAACTATCCGTACAAAATAGACATATGCCATCGCGGACTTTTCTTTAGTCCTAAATAAGATACACAATTCCTCCATACATTATTTTGTTATATCTCGAAAGGATTAGGCAGCGTTTTTGATGAAAGATCCCAGCCGGCTTCATTTTTTTCCGACTTCTTTAACAATAGTCATCATATTTCAACAAATTTGCATAAAACATTAATAAATTATACACATGAACCTTTCCGTTGAATAACTCTGTCCATTGATGTCAACAATATGCCAATCCGTTCGGTAGTTTTTGAGTTTATCGCGTTCAGACAGACAGACAGACAGACAGATGCGGCGGGGGACTTTATTTTATAATATGTAGTGGTATATAAAGGATAATACGATTTGCCATAAATATGACATCAAAATTTTAAGGATCTACTCCAGTTTCGAAAAGGCAGGATAGCGATTTCTTTTTCACATAACGTAAAAATGTTACATACAGTTGATAAATTTACAGAGTTTTTATATCATACGTTCAATAAGTTTAAACTTGAAGCATGTACAAAGTACAGCATGACTAACGAGCATATTACAATAGTTACCAACTAACGCGGGTGGTGGACGCAAACTTTGTGATCGGGAAACCTAACTTTGTTGAACTTCAACAATTATAGGGTTGGCAATGCACCTAAAATATTTAAATAACAGATTTTTTAACAGTTAGCATATTTTTATAAAATTACTTTTTTTCTTAGTTTTTTTGGCTCTATAACTCTATACTGACCATTTCACATTAGTCATCATGATTTATTTCTTTGAAGATTGCTAATTTGATAACATTTTTATTCTGATAACATTTTTATTCTGATAATTAATATTTTTAGCCCACTATCAATAATCGGTTTAAAAAAAAATAGCAATTTTGTTAGATTTCAAAGTTTCATGATGTAATCCGAAACGTGTAATGAGAAAAAAGCGCTACACGCTTGTGTTCTAAAACGTCATACTTAATTACAAACCATAAATGGTAGAATCATCAAGATGGAACGTGTCATACTTCGAAATGATCAAAAACCCAAACGAATTGACAAATTCAGAGATTAGATAGACCGTACCGTCATACGTCATTATTGTTGTTTTAAACAATTTCTTAAATTGCACATGAAATGTAAATTTAGAGATCAACGGGAACTATACTAAGGCTTCTCTGTCCGTACGTCCTTCTGCAACAGAGCTGTATCGTCTGAACCCTAGTAGGTAGACACTGAAAATTTTCACAGTGTATATTCACTATGTATAACAAAAAATAATAATAATATAATAAAGTTAAAAGTTAAAGGAGATCCCCATACAAGAAACGTGTTTTTTTATACTGTACAGTAGTACGGAACCCTTCGTGTGCAAATCCGACACGCACTTGATTATATGGTTTAGGTATGCATTAATATCAGATAATATTTTATATACTTTGTTAGTTTAAAAAATGTAAAAATTGTTTAAATATGAACTGTAACTCTTAGACGTTATATTGTTCAACCAATTTACAATGTAATTAAATTCGCTCTCAAATTCGTACTTTTATGATATTACTTAGGCATTATATTTCTTTATTATTAAATTTAAAAAAAGAAATATATATAACAAAACACATTAAATTTTTGTTTATATATTATATTTCATTTTTTAAATTTATTTATTTATATACTAGCGACCGCCCGCAGCTTCGCTTGCGTAGACTACACATTCCTGTTATAGGTAGTATTAACAATCGAAATGTCGTGATAGCCCAGAGCGCAACGAACCTGTCTCAAATTTATAAGGCCCCATAGGGCCATGGTTCGAATCCGGGCGTGTATCAATGAGTTTTTCTCACTTAAGTACACAATATCACTGACACCGTGCTTCGGAGGGCACGTTAAGCAGTCGGTCCCGGACGCTGTCAATAGATGGCGGTCGTTACATTTCCCAACCGGCAGTGCAGCAGCGTGGTGGACTTAAGCTCCAAGCCCCCCTCCTTACCCTGGGGGAGGCCTAAGGCCCTGCAGTGGGGTAAAAAATGGGCTGATGATGATGATGAACAATCGAAATGGTTTATACGTACTTTTTGCTGAAACCAATATTAGGTACACCCATTCAAACTTTCAATCTTCCTTCTCCCCACTCCTTTAAGAAAACCGATACTCTCATACTTTTCACCTCCCGTTTCCCACCCTTAAAACGTGGAAATCCAAAAATCCTCAAACACGACATTATTTATTTATGTTAAAATTTTTATGTTTCTTACTTTAAAGAACAAAGCCTCTCATACGAAGCCCCTTCATCCCTCCCTCCTTAAATTTAAAATTTCCAAATATTCCTTTCTTAAAAATCTAATACTCACGTTATAAAATAAACCACTGTTCCAAATTTCGGTTTCGTAGACTTAGTAGTTTCGGCTTTATCTTCTTTGAGAGATATTGAACTAAAAAAGTAGTTGATGTCACTCTTGACAACCTTCTTTCACGTCTGCAAAGTTTCATTAAAATCTGTTCAGCCGTTTTGGAGATTAGTTCGAATAGACACATAGACGTACAGACAGACTGACGGATAAAATGTAGCGTATGGCACTTTTGATCACCTCCTTTTCATACCCGTGAAATTTCATAAAAATCGGTTTAGCTGTTTTGGAGATTAGCTCGAATAGACAGATGGACGTACATACAGACATACAAAAAGTACTGAATGTCACTTTTGACCACTTTTTTTCCATATCTGTGAAGTTTCGTTAAAATCAGTTCAGCCGTTTTGGAGATTTGCTTGAATAGACAGACAGACAGATAGTATTACTTTATACATATAGCCTATAGCCTTCCTCAATAAATAAACTATCCAACACAAAAAGAATTTTTTGATTCGGACCAGTAGTTTCTGAGATTTGCGCGTTCAAACAAACAAACAAACAAACTCTTCAGCTTTATAATATTAAGTATAGATATGCATATATATAAATTAATGTGTTTGCTATATTTATTTCATTTTTTAAATTTAATAATAAAGAAATATAATGCCTAAGTAATATCATAAAAGTACGATTTTTTTAAATATATATATAAATCAATGTGTTTTATTATTATTTAATTTTTTAAATGTTATAATAAATAAATATAATGCTTAAGTAATTAATTAATTTACGGACATTTAGTCTCGTATAGCATTCACATCATAAAAGTACGAAAGCTCTCTTCTGCGTTTACCGTCTAACCACTCATACTCTAGTTAGCTCATGTAAGATGGCGAGTTGCAGTCCAAGTTTCAGTGCGGAAGGTCTTCATCTACGCTAAATCCCCACGCGCCGGTCTTCACCCCCTCAAAATTGCGTTTGGCATTTTATTTACTGTGAAATGACATTTATGAATGACTCTATTAAAACCAAACGCTGCTGTAAAATTCATTTACTCTACCATTCACACGATACGTCTACATTTATTCTTGGATCATGTCAACGTTGTAATGCTTCATCAATCACTCTTTACGAATGAATATTTTCCACATCTTCCCTCATATTGTAGAACCGATCCAAGCAGTCGTCGCATAATTAAAATTTCACTACAAAGCTGAAACCTAACACACTCGACTTTACGTGACCGCGCATAACTCAACAAGAGAACGGGCCCGTCGCTTTTGCCATCATTATTCGCGGGGACTTAATTCGAGAGATTCGAGAGCCCTTACCACGCAGCTGCGACTTATGAAGCCTTATTTTAAATAATCTGGGGTCCTGTTTTCACTATACAAGCTAGAATATTGTGGTACATTATGTTCTTAGATATCCTGCGAAACGAGTAACTATTTGACATTTAATAAAACGCGTGGTAAGTTCTTTTCACATTTATTTTATTTTTCATTCCTTTATAAATATATAAATTCAATCCACTTAACGGTATCACGTATCAAATCATGTATATAAAGGTATCATTTTAAAATTGTTAGTGAATATTGTCTTATTTTTCTCAGAGTACTGAGTTTCAATGTAAACCTAGCTGTATTTAGCTTTTTTAATGCTGAGTACAGTTCCAATCAAGCTTTATGGCGGATGTGTACATAGGCACAAATCGCGTCGCAGTAACCAGTTTTAGGTGTAGCGGGACGCAGTGGAGCGAGGGGCATATGAGTGAACCTGCGCCAGCACGCTTAAAGCGTTGTATTCCGATCCGCCATAAAGTTTGATTGGAACTATACTTAACTTTCACTGAGAAAAACAGGGCTTTACATTATTTTTTATTTTCTACAAGCTAGGATTGTACTAATTTCCTATTTATCTAAAAGACCTTTTTAGGCTTTATTTTCTGACTGACCGATGGGCCGAGTGGTTAGAGAACCTAACTGCAGAGCCATAGTCGATTCTAATCGAATATTTGTGTTTATTTGTTGCGTGTTTGAGTATTAGAGTATGTAGAGTATACCTATATATATGTATAGATTATAAAGAATATTAAATTTTAGATATCAGTTGTCTAGTACCCCATAATACAAGCATGATACTAGATTACTTTGCGACTAGATGGCGCTGTGTATTATATTATTATTCTCAAATATTATATGGGTGTAATTCGTTTGACCATATAAATTGAGAGCTAAGCAAATTGTGAAACTACCAATACAAAGATACCAACTTTACACAGACGCGAAATCACATGTCAGTTAGACACTGGTTTAGATATTTTTCATGTATGTAACCGACAACTTTATTTTGACTTTTTCATTACTTACTTAAACGATCAAAATGTTTCTAGTAAGTTATTATTCGGTTAGATTCAAAATCAATAGAACATCCTGTATTGTGACCTGGAAAAGATTTTACAATATGTCGACATTCATGTTTTTCTTGTTGACGTTTCCATTCATACAATTCTATTGAACTCTTGTTACGATTGGAGGCACGCCTCGTGACTCGCTGCCAACGTAGATCGGCTGTATTTCTAGAAAACAAAGTTTACGTTTATATTTCTGTAGTAACAAGATAAACACTAGCTTTTCGTCTTTCATTTCTTTTGTTTTTAGACGTATGTATATAAATAAAACTCGTATATAAATAAAATCGGTGTGTTTTTGTTTTCAATACTAATACCAATACTCAACAAATATATATGCATAAAACAAAAATAACTGTTTTTAGAATATTAATCTGTCTGTCTGTTTGAATGTTTGTTTAGAATAAGTCTCGAAACAGATGGATACAAATTGATTTTTATTTAGAGAAACTGAGATTTGCACTTTGTTTAGTCTCGATATCCTGAAAGGTTCAAAGAAAAAAAATATTTTATTCAGGATATATTTATGCGTACGGAGATATTCTTTTTCAGATAGTACGAGTTGTGTGGAATCCATGGAAGCTATTATATAAGTACTTATGCGCGAAGTATTGCGGTACCTATTCATGAATCGCGTTTTTGCAAATTCTCCTTAACGTTTACCTACTTCTTGTGATATGACGCAGTAAGTAAGTCAACACGTGTTTTTTTTTAATTTTTACATCTTTATAGGGTTTAGAAGCATATTCAGTAGTAATGCTTTTCATAAATTGGAAATTGATTACCACTGCTTGGAATTTTCAAAAATAAATTTATGAATTCGACTACCGCATGGCTAATTGTTGTAATAAAATTTTGAGTGTAAATTGTTAATTTATTGCAAAATACATTTTTCATCCTATTGTTTGTTTCTTGGCATTAAAAATTTTTGGCATGATAATAACTAATCGGCTAATAATGTAACGACGTTGGATGTTTTTTCAACATTCACATTTTAGATTTCAAATGGTTATATAGAGATCTTTCGTCTACATATAAAATAAGGAGCAGTTGCATAAAGCTTAGCCAACAGAAACCTACGGAAATAGATTTAAAAAACAAAACTGTTGGAGGAATGCTATCTTCACTTTATCTACTTTTACTATCTTTACCTATTACTATTGAAGTAATTATTAGAATCTAAAGATTATCAACAGGATTCAAAATGAGTAAATAATTCATCAATGTTTCGCCCTAGCAATGGCTCGAGCTCCCGCTAGTCCCAAAACACCCGTTTACGCTGTGAAATTCACTGAGCCCCACACTACCTACAGATCATGTGCGCTACAGATTTTTGGGTAAAGTATCAAGAAGAAAATTACTTGAACAAACAACTGTATTGGTAACAAGATAATTTTGTGATGTTCTGCCCTTTTGGCTTGTATATGAAAAGATACTTTAAGAAATTCAATCGCATACAGGGTGAAAAGTAGGTTAATGGGTTTCTTATAGGACGATCGTATCTTTACTATTCTTAAAAAAGCAGGATTTCAAAAAACACTGAATAATTTAGTCATTCTTCAAAACTTTCAGCGGCCGTATTTTCCAATAAAAGAACGCTGCGCCGATTACGTACCGAGCTTTAGCGACCTACTCGTAATTTTTAAAGGCGCATAATCAGCGATACTTCGGCGCACTGAGTTCGGGATTCACTGGTCAGTTTCTCTTGCTGATCAATTCGGTGACTGAATAGTTTCACTGATTTGACAATTTCATCAATGAGTCATTTCGAGAAAAATATTTTTAATGTGGAAAAATGTGGAAAATGGAGTCTTTATATACTACTCTATCTAAAGCCTAAAAAGAATTTACTGGTGATAAGGACAATTACTCGGTATAGCAGTGGATTGTCACATTATCATCATCATCATCAGCCCGTGTCTCTCCACTGTAGGATATAGGCCTCTATCAACGTTCGCCACCACACACGGTCCTCCGCCTTCCGCATCCAATTACCCCCGGTATGATGATTTAGGTTATTAGTCCACCTGACCGACGGGCGTCCAACGCTTCGCTTCCCGATACTTAAGAACTCGTCTACCCCATCGGTTGTCGGTTCTACGGCAAATGTGACCGGCCCATTGTCACTTCAGCTTGCTAATCACTTCGGCTATGTCGACAACTTGAGTTCTTCGACGGATTTCAGTAGATATTCCAGATTTAATCCATCAAAAAAATACCGAGCATAGCCCGTTCCATAGCGCGCTGAACGACTTTAAGTTTGTGGACCAGTCCTGCCGTGAGAATCCATTTTTCGGCACCGCATATCATTGTACGTAGGACGCAAGAAGACAAAGACCAAGGTCTTCAACCAATGGATTGTATATTTTATGATATTGGCCCTAGACCGATTTTAATAAGACGTTTTTTCAGTTTCATGAAAATAACAACATAAACAGAAAAATATTCTCAACTATTTTCCTATAATAACACTATCTATATGTGCCTTTGGCCTTGCGGGGTTAACTCTACACATCTACTCCTGGATACAATTACTATTAGTTATTCACATCTGTACTATCACTGACGAATTACTTAAAACTGTAGAATCGAAAAAATGGCTAGTTAGAAAAACTTATCAATGAACAGAGCTGATTAATCGATGAAAATATCGAATCAGTGAAACTGATCAGTGAATCCCTTATCCGCTGTATTTTGTTACTAGAGAACGATCAAATGTATATTCGTAGCGATAAGTACAGACAAAGTACGCGTACTTCACTACGTAACTTCACCGAATTTTAATGTACAGCAGACCAGAAGGCGTACAATTGCTAAACTCGACGATTTAAAGCCGCTACTTTAATTTTTTTTATCGGTATTGGCCTTACATTCAATTCAATAGTATGTAACTAGTTGTGGTGGATAATACACAAAGATTTAGACACAACACAAACATCTAGGTAACCAAACTTGTGGGTTGCACGCGCATCCCGCTCTTCTTCTTTCATCACCCTAGGGCACAATTGTAATAACTTTTATTCTCGAACTAAACGGTCGGCATTACTCTTTTATTGAACGATTTCAAAGCTCGGTGTCGAACACGCACAATCCGTACAGTACGCTTGCAACGGTTGCAGATAGGCGTTACCAAATAGGATAAGCATCACAGTATTTTGTGAAAGTCTCTGTAAAACGGTTGACTATCAGATCAGGAATTGAAATCAAGGTAAGAACTGCTAGTTGTTTTAAGGAAACATAAATTAACGCCAGTTACAGATCGCGTCCAACTTTATGGCGAATACAAAGCTTTATGAGTGCTTGCGCAGGTGCAGTCTATACCCCTCACTCTACTGCGTCCCACACCTAAAACTGGTTACTGCGACGCGACTTGTGTCTACATTCGGATTCACCGTAAAGTTTGATTGGAACTGTACGACCTATTTATAAATATCCGATGATCACAATAATAATGTAAGCCAGTAACTAGTCTTTTAAAAAACGCGTGTCATAATGGGTATTAACCGTTTATAAATTACCCTTATTAACGCCACGCTTGTAAAACTATCTATTACAACCAAAAAAAATATTTCTCAATATTCCCAAAACGAATAAAATACTTAATCAATCTCGCTAATTTGATCATCAGATTTACCAAAAAAATGGCGAATCATCGATCGCAAACAAAACCATTAGCAACACAAGCCTTTTCTGTTGCAACGGGAACAATGGGTTTATTAAAACCGCAAATGATGGAGTATTTATAAAATGAATGGCCGCGAAGTATCGAGATACGCCCCGTCAGCGCTCTTTGTTCGATAGCACAATAGACGAGATCCCTGAAAGCCTTTCGCAACCTTTGTAGATAATTTTTACAGCAGCGGGACGCCTGCGCGCAACACCGATTTATGTCAGCTCTTAATAAGTGAATTATAGTTGACATAGCAATTATTTGACGACCACTTAGCCTAGTGGGTAGTGACCCTGCCTACGAAGCTGGAGGTCCCGGGTTCGAATCCCAGGTCGGGCCAGTATGAATATGATGAATATTGATACTGGTACCGGGTCTTGGTTGTTATATGTATATGGTGTCTTCGCAAAAATATTTATATATGTAGATATTATAAAGAATATTTAAGTATCAATATCAGTTGTCTAGTGACCCATAACACAAGCATAATTCTTGCTTACTTTGGCGCTGTGTAGGAAGTCCCATGTATTATTATATTATTATTATTTCTTATGAAAAATGGCTAGTACAAACTATCCGCACAGCAAATAATTTTATAATACCATGTTGGAGCTAATTGAAGCAAATGGAGCAAATGAGGGTTTCGTCATTTACTTGCTTAGTACAGAGGTTACATTTGACTTTTAGTTTACAACTTATCATTTTAGAACTGTTTGGAACAAATAGAGCAAACGATTGTTCCATTCACTCCAATTGCGAGGGTTTTGTTGTTTTTTAACGGATTCTCTTGGCCAGAGGTTCCTTTTGATCCAGAGGACCAGTTTATAAATGATAAGTTTCAATATAAGTTCATACATAAAAAGTTTCATAAAATCTGTTAGAAAATAACAAAACCCTCGTTTGCTCCATAGTTTCCGAGTGAAATGGCTGTGACAGGCGGATGGATAACAGACATCCTTCTGTCTGTCCGTCCGTTTATCATAGAAAGCAAGACGAAATTATGACAGTTTCATGTTTTGCCATTTAGCAACGAAACCCTACAAAACCCTTTTCCTCGATCCTTATCCGATTCCTTCGTAACTTTCTTGGATTACCTATCAGGAATTTTTAACAATTTTAAAGCATATTAACATAAAATAATACAATATGCTTAAAGGAATCTCTTACGTAGACATATTCCAATCAAAACTCCATACACCTCGCTTCCTGACACTTTATATTTTTATTATCTCTATATTCGTGTCACTACCGGTAATGTAATACGACTATCACATATAATTTAGTTCTTTACATCCAAAGCTAAAATAGATTTATCAAGCTAGTTTATGGACGTATTAACTTGCGTAAAGCGATCTTTGTAGACCCTCGTAAACGTCAAGCGGCAAGGACGCTGTATCGCATTTCGCTAGGCGGTCTGTTAGGCAATATTATCACTTGGCTAAACCAGCTCAATTACTAAGTGGACCTTTTACCATGCTAAGGTTCGACTACCGTATTTTGTTGGTAAGAAAGTGGTTTTAACACCGTCGTAATTGTGATTCATTTCTATATAGCTGATAATATCTGTTTTTTATAGCCAGGGTTTACAGCCATGCTTAAAATGAATGATGAAACTTTACTTTTAATCGGATATATTTTATTTGTAGCCGTGCACATACAAATATACTTATTGAGTAATAAGTTTACATAGAATGACGTTTATTATTTTTCATCTATACTATACGACTAAAGGAATTCGTATAAAGTCGCTGAATATTTCTATTCCTTAAGTTGTTTGTCCACGAGTTCAGTAACACTCCGAATCATATGAATACATAAATTATTTAAACCGGGATATTAAGTAACTAACCTCCTTTTTTTCCCAATCTATACTAATATTATAAAGCTGAAGAGTTTGTTTGTTTGTTTGTTTGAACGCGCAAATCTCAGGAACTACTGGTTCAAATTGAAAAATGATTTTATTGTTGGATAGTCCATTTATCGAGGAAGGCTATAATAGGCTATACTACATAACGATACGACTAATAGGAGTGGAGCATCAATGATAAATGTTGCAAAAACGGGAAAAATTATTCCTTTTGAGAGCTTCCGTCGCGCGCGCTGCGTAAACGGTTGATGTTAAGCAAAAATCATGTATTACGGAATTGTTCCCCTTTAAAAGTTCTAACCAAAAGTCCGCAACAGCATATGTGTATCTTTTAAGGTTAACTTACTATGACCTTTTTTATGATAATCAAATTTGTTCAACATAATGTACTATTTGCGAAGATGTTTTTTAAACGTGATATTAATCCTTATCAAATTAAATACGTTAGTTGTCTTAAGAATTTCATGCATATTATAATTGCCCTTTATATCATACAATTTAAATTAATATCTTAACAGTTTTTATTGAAATTTAAAAACTATAGCGGGAGAAAATAAATTCGCTGTCTGCCTCTGTTCGTTAACTTTTTACTTCCAAACCAATAGACTTTGATACAGTTTTTAGTAATATCTTATTTTCTTATTATCTTATAATCTATTAATCTATATAATAGAAATACTTATTATAAAGTTGAAGTGTTTGTTTGTTTGTTTGTTTGTTTGTTTGAATGCGCTAATCTCTGAAAGTACCAGTCGGATTTAAAAAAATCTTTTTGCCTTTGATAGCCTGATTCTAGCGGAAGGTTATAGGCTATATACATGAAAACGAACTGTCTGTCTATTCGAGCAAATCGGCTTCGGCCAAAATGGCTTAACCGATTTTCATGAAACTTTACATATATAAAAGGATGTAGTCTTTTGACTACATCCTTTCCATAAAAGGAATTCCACAAATTTTTTGACAACCTTCTTTCCCGTGTGCAAAGTTTCCTTAAAATCTGTTTAGCCGTTTTGGAGATTAGCTTAAATATCTGTATGTATCTGTACACATGCAGACAGACAGACGGACAAAAAGTAACATTTGTTAGTTTTAACGACCTTCCTTTCATACTTGTGATGTTTCATTAAGATCGGTTTAGACAGATGGACGTACAGACAGACATACAAAAAGTTCTGTATGTCACATATGGAAAGGATGTAGTCAAAAGACTACATCCTTTTATGGAAAGGATGTAGTCAAAAGACTACATCCTTTTATGGAAAGGATGTAGTCAAAAGACTACATCCTTTTATGGAAAGGATGTAGTCTTTTGACTACATCCTCTCAGAACTTTTTGTATGTCTGTCTGTACGTCCATCTGTCTAAACCGATCTTAATGAAACATCACAAGTATGAAAGGAAGGTCGTTAAAACTAACAAATGTTACTTTTTGTCCGTCTGTCTGTCTGCATGTGTACAGATACATACAGATATTTAAGCTAATCTCCAAAACGGCTAAACAGATTTTAAGGAAACTTTGCACACGGGAAAGAAGGTTGTAAAAAAATTTGACATTAGCTACTTTCTGTCCGTCTGTTTGTCTGTACGTCTATGTGTCTATTCAATTCAATTTTATCTATTCGAGCTAATTTCCAATACGGCTGAACAGATTTTAATGAAACTTTGTCTGTCTGTCTATCTGTCTGTTGTTTGGCCTCACTGATCTAGCAACGTACAGCCAAAAGTACTAAGTCTAGGAAGCTTAAATTTGGAACATAAGTTTATTTTATAACGTGAGCATTAAGTTAAGAAAGGCTTTTTTAGAAATTTCAAACTTAAGGATGGGAATGGAGGGACTTAAATAATGACGTGTTTCAGGGTTTTTAGATTTCCACATTTTAAGGGTGGGAAACGGGAGATGAAAAATTGCATCGGTTTTTTAAAGGGTGGAAGGGGAATGAAGATTGAAAGTTTGAATGGGTGTGACCAAAATTGGTTCCAGCAAAAAGTACGTATAAACCATCTCGAACGTTAATAGTACCTATAACAGGAATTTGTAGTCTACGCAAGCGAAGCTGCGGGCGGTCGCTAGTGTACACATAAATGTGTACAATAATCGAAAATATTGGATAGAAGGTTATAAATTACGTGAAATCGTCGACGAATATTCAGTAAAAGTGCCTACCTAGTAATTTTTAATTAATTAAATGTTGAGTGGTGATAGTACACAGTAATACATTCAAAATAAATATACGTAATTATTAAAAAGTAGCCGAAATTCGCAGGTTTCGTATATTCGTTAATTAATTGTGGTAAATAATGTAATATGTACTCAAACGACACCAATCAGCTCATCTGCAAGTTCTGTATAAAGAGTAAATAATATTGTTGCATGTCGTTTCATTAGCGCGTCGAGCCTTTCATCAATGAGAGCGAGCGCATGTTAATTCCCGTACATGCCAAATGAAAAATAACAACATGTGCTCGTCGCGTCACCTGCTAACCAGGATCTATGAAAAAAAAAGTTTTAACATCGAAAATGTTTATCAGATCGTTTTCGTAGGGGAGTGTGACTCGGCTATATTTCCCAAATTTGAAAAAAGATGAGGATTTGTGAGACTTTGTACGATAAAAAAGTTTCTAAAATCGGTCTGTAACATCTTTCATAAAATCGAAAATGGTTAAAAAAACCAAATATTCCGTTTTTCCGGACAAAAAGTTGATTATTTCAAAAACGATAGTCAATATCGAAAAAATTAAAAAATTTCCCGAGACACATATATTGTCTACCGTTAGAAAAAAAAAATGGAATTGGTTGAAAACTGTGAGCTGGGTGGATGTTCTTTTCATTGAATGATTATCAGATCAGTTACCCCGGATTATTATTTTTTTATTGGGTTATTTCAGAAAGTTAGAAAGGCAGACAAAAGGCAGTTGTGTCAAAAGATGCAAGAGCTCACGGGGCATCGTATGTGGTACTAAAATTTTGAAAATTGGTCTATAACTTTTTCTAAAAATTTAATGAAATGGTTCGATACAAATGTGTTATAAGTATTTATTTTTAATATCCATTTTCAATGTCCTTCGATATTGCGAGAAGCGCGAAACCTGCAGAATTTTTATTAACCTCTTTTAAGTGGAGTTTAAGAAGTGCAAGTAAATTCTTCCTCTTCCCAAGACTATGCACTCTGGAGGATCGTGATCCTGCCGTCGAAATTCGTCAAGGATAAAAATTCTCGAAGTTAGCAAGTATGAAGATAGTTAACCAAAGCATGCAAGGATATACTGATCGATATCGCCAAATATGAAGAATCTTTCCTTCAATTTTTCTAACACAACAATCATCACCGTATCATCGGTGCATCTGCATGCTAACTGAATATGGAGAATTATAGAAAGATATAAATTAGAGAAGTATAGAAAAGAATACGATGTAAGCAAATATTGAAATGTTATGTACCCATCCTTACAATAAAAACTGTTTTACTTATTAATAGTTTATGACAAATTTTTGGTAACACCAAAAACGTATTTTAAGTGCGTCGATTCGTATGACTTCCGTAATTCTTTAGTAAAACATTTGCTTATATAACTAAAGTTATAATTTTTTTATTGTCCCAAAATGTGTCTTTTTGCAAAATGCAAAAGTCATCGTTTCAGGAGTAGTGAAGTAGTGTTCAGATTTATGTTAAATTTGTTTTACTAAAGGGATATAAATTAGCATTTTAAGTAATTGTACGTAAGTTGATTCGATGCAAGCAACAGATACGGTTTAGTTTAATTTTTACACTATATTTATTTAGTGTATTCAATTTATTACATTTTCACAGAAAACAGAACAAGCTTTGACGTCCTAAGCTTGTGAAAGTATGAAAAAAAAATTTGCAACTTGAGTTTGACATTAAAATGTCGGAGCGGTCAGTGCAAGACGTAGCTTTTGTCAACAAACGTAGACATTTTTAAATAAATTTTTGCCACCATAGGTATCACAATATTTTAGTATTGAGTGATAATAAAAGAATAAAACACGTAGGTATTGTATTAATTTCACCAACTGTGAAATGATTAAAAACTTACCATGTAGATATAGTTATGTTTTTATTAAAATTTACACGCGCTTCTTATAATGTGCTATTATTCTTAATAGTTAATTTAATCGTTTTAATTGATGCTGATGCTGATGCTGATAAACTCTAGAGTTAGCATAAAAAAAGTCAAAACATAAACCGCATCTGCATCATTCTTAGCTTCGTAAGCTTCGCAACTGGAGCGTTGCGATGTACGCGTTTTCGCAAATGAAATGTAAATAAGAACGTAGGCCACACGCCTGGAAATGGCACCGACATCACATACCGAGTACGTACGTTGACTGACGTCATATTATGTTAATTATACGCGCAAACGTCAACAGTTTAATAAACAGTTGTGATGAAATTGCCAAATAATTGAATTCTTGATTTCGCGTCTCATACTTAAATTAAAATTAAACACGAGTATGGAAGTGAAAGCTTTTGTAGAGCTTATTATATAAGCCTTCATTATATTCACATATGAATCGATCCACAGAATAATCGAATTTATGTTTAGCGCAGTTCAATACAATATTTATACAGCGATTTTTTCACAACTCGCTAAATTTTTTCTAGGTATTAGGTACCACCCAAAGACTTCATTTTTAAATTAAATATGTAGTAAAATTTTCATATTTAAATATTTTTAGGGAAAAAAGTATCGATATAGAGTTGTTTCTAAGTACAACATAAATATTACACATGAAAAAAGTGTGAACGCAGGTGTAGCGAGAGGGGTATCCCCCGGTAGCCGCTGGCCGAAGCAAATGGCAGCCGAACACGCATTGCTTTGTTAATAATTTGACAACTACAAGCACAGAACAATATATACTTCCCTACGGGAAGAAGAAATGTAACTCTATAGGGGGAAAAAACGACAAGAACAGCGCTAACTACTGGTTGCCCCTAGAACCATTTAATTGTCAGCAATGACAGCAATCACAAACCTCATGCCTCACACTCCTGTATCTAAACACACACACACACAAACACACTTATTTTTTACGTAAATTTATTAGCCCCCACTGGCCCCCTTAACTATCTGAATAATCAGTCAAACTTGCAGTGTTACCATGTAGTAATGTGCAATAATATTTTCATGTATTCGAGGTAGAATTCCTATAGTTACAGTTCTTACCAGTTCTTACCTAGTTTAAGAGATACAGATCGCAAATTGATATTATATGTTATTTAGATGGATTATATGATTACGAATAATAATATCAGTACTGAATAACTGTGAGAATTTTTAGTTATGTAAAGCACCGAATAAAATATTTTGTTATAATTTTACTAATAAAAAATCATTATTATCTTAGTATATAGTTATGTAATGAGAAATTTATAAATAAAATTGTAACATATTCGTATGGTCAACCCTGTACATAAGATATTTTTCCAAAACAATAATTGTTATGGGTTATGACGACAGCTTATCCTAGTGGGTAGCGACCCTGCCTACGAAGCTGGAGGTCCCAGATCGGGTCAGTATTTATATGATGAATATTGATACTGGTACCGGTAATCCTGGTCTTGGTTGTTATATGTATGTGTTGCCTTCGTTTGGTACCTAAAACACAAGCTAATGCTTAGATTGCTTAAGCGCCCTTTGGGGCCAAGACGTTGTTGTGATGTAGACGTTATTATTATTATTATTATGTGTGGGTAGACGATACTTAAAACAATCGTTTTGGGAATTTTTATCTATTTGTATAAACACCATAATAAAACACAAAACTACTGAACCTATTTCGGTAAAACTTTTTGTGATTTAGCAGTCGTAATCAAAGGTCTAATCTAATATACAATTTGAAGATAACGATGCAGAAATCAAACATCAGTGATGTAAAATCAAATAAATATATATAGGTAGGTAATTATTATTTACAAAAATTTGTTTGTGTAGTTGTCTACATGTTATGTATATGTGAGTAAAATATTTACACTAGATTTATTCATCATCTGTAAAACTTTAATATTATGACTAAAATATTGAGATACAGCGCTGTGGCGACGCGCCAGTGACTAACAATAACATTGTAGAGGTCAGCGGCCATTTGTGGGATACCCCTCACTGTAACTCGCAGTCGCACCGTTCTTGCGTGAATTTATGTTTAACTTAGTAGGTAATCGCGAAAAATGTTGTACTTGTGCATTGTCCTGGTGGAACGTAGAATATAATTAGTTTCTTCGTGAAATGCCGAAGTGTTTTCATAAATATTTTATGAAAACGGTTCACAAATCGAAATAACATTCGCTGTTGAGAGTTTTTCATTTCTGGAGGTAGGAAATGTGGATTACACCATAAGCATCCGAAGGAAATGTGGATTACACCATAAGCATCCGAAAAAAATTAAGTCATTTTGTTAGACGATAAAAAACATTGACTGACTTATTGGCCGAAAGGTTAGAGACCCTAATCGCAGAACCAAAGGTCACAGATTCAACTCCCGCCCGAGACTAATATTTGTGTGCATCAACATGTCTATCTGTTTGGTGCCCGAGTGCAAAATATCTATGTATGTATATACTGCAAAGAATATTAAGCATGTATATCAGTTGTCTAGTGCCCATAATACAAGCAAAAACTTGCTTACTTTGGGACTAGGTGGCGCTGTTAAGATTAATTTCCATTTAACTTGAGTTCGTTAGATAAAACAAAGTATTATGAAAACTGTCTTATTACTTGTATAATTCAATTTCGTTATCATACATTTATAATTTTTTAATTCATGTTTCATAAAAGTGACTGGGTAAGAGTAAGACCATATTTTCTAACGTACAGTATTTATGATCAATTGGAAACATATTGGTATAATATGTTAATGTTTCCGCACTTTACGCTTTGAATGGTTTATTAAAAGAAGGCAACTTTACAGTTTATACAAACTTTTTATCAAAATGACCTAAACTTCACATGCGCCATTCCGAAAAAAATCTTAATCAAGCAGTCGTAAATCAGTGACTGGAAATCCATTTCAACTCTATACTCTCAATGGACTTGTTAATATGTCGTCATTTGGTCGTCAGGTTTCGGTCAGTCAATCGCCTTTTTAAAAAATCAAAAGAACTAACTTATGTTTTTTTTTTATTTTTAACCATATTTTGGATATAAAACAAAAAAGGTACTCTATAAAAAGTGATCCTATCGAATTGACCATTCCCAAAATTTTTAAATAAATTACATTACATTTTTTTAGAGAATATACAATTTTAATAACAAAATAGATAATTTATTTGATTGATGGGACAGTAATCAACAGTTTAATAAAAAAGTTCGTACAAATATTTTACACAATGATTTTGTTAAATTCTTCATTAAGTTGCTCACTGCACGCGCATAGTTTATGAATCGTTCTATATTACATCGTTCATAGTCGAATAAAACGCTTTTGTTACAGTCATTCATACATTCTGCTGCGATTATCTTGGGAAAAAAATCTTGAAAACATAGGATAATTGTGTTTCTGGTATCATTGGCAAATAATGTTGCTACAATAAAATAGAAGAGTTGGCACACATTAACTGGTATCACTGCTCCTGGCCCCCGTAGGTATATCATGACCGCGGCGAACAAGTTGCCTGGGCCTGACTACAAGGCGCCAATTTGGCCAAAGATCATGATATTAAAATTTGACAGGTGACGAAAAGGTTACCAGGTATATATATACTAGGTAACTTTTTCATTATTATATATCTTCTAATATCGATAAAAGAGTTAGAGATACTCCCGTCACGACGCTAACTTATGGTAATTCAGCAAAATAAAAGGAATATCCTTATTTGTACTTGCTATTTTACATAAAAATATCTATGCTACGACCGGATTACCACTCGATTTTTTTTAAACTCCTACATAGTACCATATTTGAAAACGAGACGCTCGAACTAACTTCGTAATAAAAAATCCTGTTAAAAACGTTCAAAGACAATATATTCAAAGCTTTGACGTAGAACTCTAGACGGGGCGGAACAAAGTTGTGATTTTATTACGTAGCGGTCGTGTACAACTTAACGACAATAAAGGCGGCCGATCACGTAAACCGTAACTCAGAAGCAGGTGTGGCGACAATCCTAAGCGAACATTGAAATTTAATAAAACTTTCCTACGTAGGTGTTTTGCTATAACACTCGTATCCGTATGTCAATTTATCATGACACTTAACTTTAGTTTTAAGTTTGGTTGAGCTCAGAGCAAAGACCTCGTAGAGTTCATTCGGTATTGACAAACCTAAAAAAGTGAATATCCTACTGAAGTTTGTTTTAATTATAAATTTTGTGTAACTAAATCTCACAGATTGCATGGAAGGCATTCTTGGAAAATTTATTAAAAAGAACTAATTGTACATTCGTAAGTGAACACGTAAATTGTTGTATACCTAATCTATCTATTTAAACTTTTAAAAGGGTTGTTACATTCTGGGTTAGATCTTTGTACGCCTTAACAAAAAAAAGCGAAGGATTTAAGGTAAAATACACAAAAAAAAATTATTTAGTATATTCGTTGTACAAAAATGATTTCTATCGATATTTTACAATATATAAAAACCACACTGATTTCTTCTTCTTCTTCTTAGATATGGCGTTCTCTGCATTTAAAGCAATTTTGCCAGAGTCGAGTATTCTGTTTGTATTTTTAATAACAAATAACAGGAATGGGCAGTGTAGTACGGTTATTTTAGAGCTTTTTCAAAATGTCGCCAGAAACCACGACGTCCCACGTGCGCCATTTTGAAAAAACTCCCACACTGATTTAACATTTATTGATAGACAAATGTCAAAATCAGTCAACATTGACAAACGTCAGATGGCGGCAGAACAGAAAACCTACACCGAACACATTTTTTGTCGAAACAGAGCTTTCACACATGGAATATGCAAAATATGGCTATCTCTTTTTTTTTCATAAAACGTAGGCGGCGCTATCTGAACAAAAAAGTTTGGTTTGTCACTGCCCTGGCAGATGACAGTGTTAGGATATATGACAGTTTTGATTGCCGTTCTCTGTCCACCTTTTTCATGTCAGTGTGGCAATTGAACTCAATATACTTTAACACAGCTATAAAACACGTCAGATTGCTAGGAACCGTAGCAAAAACTTGTCGATATCCTTGATTGCGTATTTTTGCAGTACTGTGCATTGTCCTAGGCCATATGCCCATACATTGTGAAACATATCCTATAAATATATGAAATCATAATACAACATACTGGTTATATTATGACCTGTCATATAACATATTGTTATTTATAGGTCATATAACATGTTATTCATAAATGTATAAATAACATTATATATTCCTATTATATTTAAAATTGTGCGAAATAACGTGAACAACGAGGATTTTTTTTCGCCATGAAGTTGGTTTCAATTAATACAGACTTATTCAGGCCGACTTGTGTGTGTTGTAATCTTATTCACATTAATCAAATGAATGTCGACATTACTTATTTGTCGTAAGCAAATAGGTTCTGTTCATAGTACAAAAAAAAAACACAGATGGTGATTTACAAGGTTATTATTAAAAATTTGTTTTTACAGAATATGACATGAAAACTAATCAATTGTTAACATTGCTTTGTATTGAACGTTCCTCTTTACACTAATATATTTAGTCTATTTACACGGAATAGACGTTTCTATTTAGATAGATTTCCTGTTTTTGCACCCAGTAAAATAAATCTCACGACATCAGGTACGACCGTTCGATACGTCTTAACACCTCGGAAACTAATATCGATAGGGAAATAGCTAAATCCATTACCACATCCCGCTCCTTCCCTACGTTTGCACAGTTTCTTTTTTTTCTATGAAAAGCTGCCCAGAAGGGCTGGTAATGGGAAAACTTTTTCCTGTTCGTAATTGTGAGGGCCGATGCAAGGTCATAAATAACCACAAGCTGTTGCCATGTCCCACAGTCTCTGATTGAACTTGCTAATGAATGTAGCTCAGAGAAATTTCGTTTAACTTCATTTTTGTTTGGTTTACACAATTAAAATCCTGACCAAGAATCATATGGGGTTTAATTAGAAGACATTATGACACGTCTTAAACATGTCACATCAGTATAGGTACTCATCGTAAACCTAATTAGGGTTAAATTAAATCTAAGCAATTAAAATTTACCTATCACAGCGTTGTCTTGTTATCTCTTAATTTAATATAGGAAATCGTAGTTTACCGATCCTTTTACATGTTTTCAAACTCAATTTCAAAGTTTTTTTTTAATGAAATATCAGATGTATCCACATATATATTGAGAATAAAAATTACTTGATAATTGTGCTTTATTCTCTATAAAGGAAGATTATTGGACTTATGAATATTGTTATAATATTATAGCTGACGCCTGTATGACTGATTTAGATAGATTCAAGAGGAGAAGGTTATCGTGTTCATAGTTGGGTCTCGCCGCAGCAGAACGATGCAATAAAAATCTAGTGGTTCACTGGTGGAGTTTTGGATGAGGTCATTGTTTTTATAGATTTGGAACTAAAAGTGAATGAAGAGGCGTTTCGCAATCTGATTGGGTGGACGTGTTTGACGTGTGTGCGTTCGATGAACTCTAAAACCAGCGAAAAAGATGTTTGTTTCATAAAACGAAGGTGTAAAATAATGCGTACATCACCAAAAATTTCTACCATTTAATTCAGGTCGCAGAGTCAAACTTGTTATGGGTTAATATATACCTTTATAATCTCGAGCCTTCCTTTTATTTTATCTTGTCTTTATTTATATTGCCTTATTGAGTCTTGATATTAATATCTATCAATACAAGTAGATAACTAATAACGTTACAAATCGAAATTTATCAATAGCACGTATCGAAGAAAAAGATACACGTAAATGTATTAACATAACAAGAGTTCAAAGGGTAAATCTATATTGCCGGTATCCGATTTGCTTTATCAATAATTCTCGATAAGATTTGCGTGCTACATGGCTCGTCGTGGGTGAAAGGTTTGTGCCGAGGTTCCGTTGAAATTTAAAGCTCTTATATATACTAAGAGAATTGAATTGAGGGTTTTTTTTAGTCTATATATCAATATTTATCTACCCCCGAAGTTTGTTTGAACACATTGTGTGAACATAATTTTATTCAATTTATGTATTTCTTAAAGCACAACCCCATCACATATATAATCAAATGAGTATTATATATTTTTATTTTAATATACATGACACTTATGGTCTACATAACATTAACTATAAGGTGGCCTAAGCAGTTGCGGTGTTAGCATAAACTTTACCTAAAAAGATAACCCAAGTTACAGCCTCCCGCATGACAGATCCTGTAGTCTACGCTTGAAATTGCTTCGGAGCCGAAATAATTTATGTGACACTTTTTATTTATTTTCATATTTTGTTTGTAATAGCTAACAATTCATTACGAACGTCAAGTTTTACATTTTTGCTGTGTATACGATATGACAAAAGAGATAGATGGCAAAGTGACGGTTCTAGGGCATAGTCCAGCGGAACCCTAGAAATAAAAATAAAACATCGTATTCGGATATCAAAGGCGCGCGGTGTTTTCGTAACAAAGTGGATGCGTGAGAGGAACCCCAATGAGGCGATCGGGGTCCCTTCTTGTTTTCCTTTACAACGAGTCACTTTTAAAAACATTGACCGCCCGCCCACGTACGCCAGCTAGCTGACTCGGCTCGAAAAGCCTGTATAAAGGTTGATTAAATTAACAATTTTATAGGTACCTAATTGTTTAACAAGTATGTTATTTAATATTCACATATCTATACAATTATACAATGCACATTATAATTGCCCTTTACACTAAACCATTTAAATGCATTACTTATACAATTGTAATAGACTATGCATATACTTCAAAAATATTGTTGACTTTGTTGAAATCTACTAAATTGTTATCGCTGAAACGAAAATAACATATTTGAATGTTTATTCCTTTTCATTTATGTATGAAAGCTTTTAAGTTAAAAACTACTGAGTGGATGTTCATGAAACTTCAATTTTAAATGGATGGAAACTTAATTCAACATACCGAGCAATATAGGCACTATTTTATACAAATATTGTAAAATAGTTTTATACCTTGGCTATATGAGATGAAAGAACATTCACGTTGTAATTTTCCACAGTGGTGGGAACCCTATGCCTAAAGTCACGGGTTATTTGTAATTAATTTAAAATATGTAGATAGTCTGATACGGTGTTAAATTAAATAAAATGGGCGGATACGTCAGTCTGAAATCTACCTACTTTAACTTAGTTATGTTATATTTTCTATTTACATACATACAACATTTATTTACTCCGTAATTGCATTATAATTGTTATCCTTCAAAATGCACTATGATTTAATTGGCGCACCTAGATATACACAGATTTTGTTATAGGTAAGTTTTATAATCTATAAGACTTCTAGAAGGAATTTTACAACGTTTAGGCGCATAATGTCTAATTCGTAAAATGCCAATGGTCCGTTTCTTAGAAAACTGTTTAAATATTTGTGATCCCTCTTAGAATGTTGTTGCTATATACGACATAATAAGTGTATTCATACATTGTAGAGATGCTTTGAGTATCTTGTTCGTACTTGAAGATAAAAGATAAGCGAATACAAGTATAATTATTATTAATTTCAGGATGTCTTAATTCTTTTTGACGTTTACGGGGCGTTCGTGACATTGATAAACGACCAAAAAACGAACTGAATTGAATAAAAAAATCGTTTTGCTAACATTATGTATAGATTCATTTTTGAAAAATAACTTGACATAAACTTGATGTTGGGTTGAGTCGACTCATTTATTTCGAATAATAAGTTACAAGATTTCTTCATTTAATAGTAGTTCATTCCGGTCTAATGTTGGGAACATTTACTATCAAAATCAAATCACGAAGAAGGCCACAAAAAAGAAAATTAGAAAGAGAAAGTGTGATCAAGCTATATCAAAATAAAATGAACCAAGACTATTCTGTATTCGCTATCAGTTACAAAATCATACATAAAAATAATATTTTGAAAAATTTACATTTTTGCTGTCACTAGTATTAAAAGCTTTTTATTACAATTTTGATTTGAATAATAATTTTATCGATAAAAAAATAGCGTAAAAAGTGAAACCGAATTGAAGTGTCAGCAAAGAGGCATGCCAATAGTGGTTAAAAAATTAAAAACATATATGGTAGACAGATCATTTCAACGCTTCACAAATAAACAACTATCTAAACAAGTTTACTGGATTTTTTTTATAATGGGCCCAAGGAAATGAAAGAGTCTATTAGAGTTTGCCAATAAAACTCTTATATGCGTCGTAAACTAGATTTAAATGTTTTTAAACACTCGTCGCGGTAAATCACAACAAAATTAATAACGTTCTAGCGGATATACTATAACGAGACACAAGAATTCGATAATATCGCCGTCATAAGAACGAGGCGACGACAGCTTTGTCCACAACGAAAATATTGCCCAACTAAAGCAATAACGAGCTCCGTTAGTTCCCAAGTGGCCGACTCGACTCTCGTAAACTATTTTTGTCCATCATAATAGCAGAAGTTGGGCGCATGGACGTTGGACAATCGCTAACCACCCGTTAGTTATTGTGTGATATCGGTGTATGACAGTTATTGTATGCGCCTTCGCCTTCGAGGACATGCATGACAGGCCTATAAATGTCTTCATTCCCGTTCCCATTTTGTCTACTTGACTTCTTGAGTTCTCGCATGCCTACTCGATGTCATGATATTTGGAATATTGATTTCGTATATGCTTTTTGCTACTCTCTATCCTTTCAACTTTCTCTATGTGAAAACTCACATTGTTTCAGCACTCCTTTGAAAACCTATAATACGACATAGGACAATAGGATGATAGAACCTGAAGAAATACACAAAAATACTTAGGATAAAATAGCTTAATTTATGGTTCTTGATGTCCCGGTGATCCATTGTTTTATTGTACTGAATCTTTATAGTAGAATACATTTCTCGGTGTAACGTAAGATAATCATGGATAAAAACATAAATATAATGTGGTTTTTTCGACGTTGAAAGATTTGTGCTTTCGTGAAAAGCTTTCAAACGTGATTCATGGTCAACGGGACAGTTTTACTAGCAAAGTGTAAACACATAATATGACGTTATGCAAAGCTTAAAATAAGAAAACACCGTCAATAAAATGTCGGAGTTTATATAATATTATACAAAATTAAAATCAATAAAATGATTAAAACATATCAGAGTATATATAATCATTAATATTAAGTATTATTTAGATTTAGTATAAACTCGTATTCTACTGAAATATGATGGTTTCATTATCACCTTCCAAATTTTAATATTATGATCATTGATGAAAATAATAAAAAACAGGTTTTCCTTTTACTCTTACTCAGTCCTGATCGAATTTATCGAGTGAGCATGAGAGTACGCGGGCAACTGATGATTGTATAGGTCGGCGGCCACAGGCGGGATACCTCTTTTCGCTACACCCATGGTCACCATGCGATCTCTCGTGCGTAGTATTTACTTTTGACTTGGTAACCACGCTGTAGCGACAATTCTATCAGGACAAATAGAATTATTTTTTTTCTAAACTGTGTTATAATATTGGCTTCAGCTATTGTTTTCTGTATTTGCATTTCATTTTGTAGCGTAGCTAATATATTAGTACAAATTGGACCATTGATAAATTGCACATAAAAAACCTAGAGTACAATTTTATGTAATATTACTTGTAGTTAGTTTACCGTTTATCCAAAATGGTTAAATATATTTATTTTAATTGCATACTATTTTATAACAAATTCATTGCATTACATGTTTATGAAAAATTCTCTCGGCGAAGCTTTAAGTCGTAGACACAATCGTGAAAATCATATTATTATATAGGACGGAAAACACGTACGAGAAGGTACAAACATCGTTCCCTTGCGTTTCTCGCTCTGTCATAATATTAGTCACATCTGATTCTATGCTAGCTTAGTTTTTTCGATATTCATACGTATTATAAAACACTTCTGTCTATATGTCTGTCCGTTCGTTTGTGCGCTGATAACTAGAAAACAACTGGTCCGATTTACATGATGCTTTTCTCAGTCTGGTAAATAGAAATCTGGCCAGATTTAAGTATACATCTAACCTAAGCTATTAGTAGTAATAATTTTAATTTATCATGTCGGAAGAAAATCGCGGCATGGGCGCACTAAGCAGTGATGGCAATGTATGCGCCATCCGGGGTGCCAGTCGAGTGAGAGTGAAATACTCCAGGCGGCATGGCAGTCAGTCTCGTGAAGATATGGTGATTTTAATACAAATGTGTAGTCCACGCTTTTAAAGCCACAGATGTAAAACTAGTGATAAATATAAGTTAATATAACATAACATAATATTCTTTTATACAATCCCATAGGTCCCAATCAATAACTAACTTATGCACTGAATACTGTCTAAATTTATTTATGGGAGCCTATAGGCTACCGGAGCGAAACCGCTTTATAACTTCTGAGTTTTAATTATTACTTTATAAAAAATAAGATTATAAACTAATAATAAATGTAGCAACTTACACCATTTTTATAATCTCCGAATTAATTTCTTTGTAGGTACACAAACTAAGTACGAATTTATACCTGTCAATATCTCGAATATAAAATCCTATGACTTACAATAAAAACTTCCTTTTAAGCAATAAATAACGACATTACAATTTTATTCAGTTTATATAAGTTATATTTATAGGGTTTGTTGGAAAAATTTCACAATTAGTTACTTTTTAATGACATTTGTAATACAAATTATCAAAATTTTAAAAATATAGTCTCCAATTAATCGACTATCTGTTCGATAGAAATATATATATAATATACTTATAGCTTTATTGCTCTTTCATTACATAGCTACTCAAAAAATAACTCGCAGAAACCGTATTGCCGCTTGAAGATATAACTGGACCCCATGCAGCTTCCAGACAATTGAACTTCATTCGTAGATACGGTAGGAACGTAAAAACTGGACGATATTGCTGTAATAAAGTTAAACCTTGGACACAATATAAATAAAACAGTAACTCATGCAAATTTATGAAACCTGGATTGCAGATACACAATACAATTTAGAGGCCAATTTCAGTATCAAGTGATGTTATTATTCTAATTAAGGAAATATTTTCAACAGTACGTTCCAGCAGCTTAGCTTGTATTGAACCACCAAACTACTGGTATTTTTTGTACATTTTGTGCATTGATCTAAACAAGGGGGGTGGACATGACTTGTCACAAACTTCTAGTAGGTAGACTATTTCCTTTCCGATCCGGATGGTATCATCGTTATTTTCCGGTATACTTACCGATCAATGAATTTAAGGCGAATGGTGCTGCTTTTTATTTACTTGGGTAGTTTTGGTATTTTATAACGTGCTTTATTATAAAAAGTCAAGAAACTAATTACAGTCATAATACCAACAGTCGAAGACAAATTCTCATAATAAAAAATAGTTTTTGGCCGATCGATTTATTGTAGAAATTACTTAGTATGTAAATCGAGAGCATCCTGTTACTTCAGATTGACTGGAATAAATGATAAATAAATACTGAAAGACATTAATTTTTTATATGGCAAGTTTTATAAAGTAAAACAAATTTAACTGTTGTATGAAAAATAGTTAAGCAATCACACGTGTGAGAGTGGCCGACAGCTCGTGTCCATGGTAGCTTTTGAATATTTACAATTTACAGGTGTACATTTCAGTTTTATTGTTAAGCTATTTTTAATGTAATTTTTATGATGTTCCATCACGGGAATAAAAGTCAGGATGCTGTTGATTTACATGTATGTTGAATTAGTCAACGATCAGGTTTGTGATATTTTCTTGTGTCAAAATACACACTCTAATAACAAAAGTAAGTAGGCACATAGAAAGAGACTTTTTGTTATATATACGTATCTATACTAATATTATAAAGCTGAAGAGTTTGTTTGTTTGTTTGAACGCGCAAATCTCAGGAACTACTAGTTCGAATTGAAAAATTCTTTTTGTGTTGGATAGTTTATTTATTGTGAAAGGCTATAGGCTATATATATAAAATAATACTATCTGTCTGTCTGTCTATTTTTACTACTACTAGTGATTTTAATGAAACTTCACAGATATGGAAAGAAAGTGGTCAAAAGTGACATTTACTACTTTTTGTATGTCTGTATGTACGTCCATCTGTCTATTCGAGCTAATCTCCAAAACGGCTTAACCGATTTTGATGAAACTTCACGGGTATGAAAAGGTGTTTAAAACTGACATACGCTACTTTTGTTCGTCTGTCTGTCTGTACGTCTTTGTGTCTATTCGAACTAATCTCCAAAACGGCTGAACAGATTTTAATGAAACTTTGCAGACGTGAAAGAAGGTTGTCAAGAGTGACATCAGCTACTTTTTGTGGCTGTCTGTCGTTTGTCCTCACTGATCTATCGGCGTAGATAAAACCGAAACTTCTAAGTCTAGGAAGCCAAAATTTGAAACAGTGGTTTATTTTATAAAGTGAGTATTAATTATTAAGAAAGGAATATTTGGAAATTTCAAATTTAAGGACAGAGGGATGGAGGGGCTTTGTATGAGAGTCTTTGTTCTTTAAAGTTAGAAACATAAAAATTTTAACATTAATAAATAATAACGTGTTTTGGATTTCTACATTTTAAGGGTGGGAAACGGGAGGTGAAAAGTATGGGAGTATCGGTTTTCTTAAAGGAGTGGGGAGAGTGAAGATTGAAAGTTTGAATGGGTGTAGGTACCCAATATTAGTTTCAGCAAAAAGTACGTATAAACTATTTCGAATGTTAAAACTACCTAAAACAGGAATGTGTAGTCTACGCAAGCGAAGCTGCGGGCGGTCGCTGGTATATTATATAATACAATTCACCTAAAAAATCACATTTCAATTCGTTTATATTGCCATCTTTATTAATGACGCACATTAATTCTCTGACATTGTGATCAACAACGGAATCAACGACAGGTAATTTCCCTAAAACGTCTGTTCCAAATGACTAATAAACAAACCAGACCGAGCGGTGACTTACCCGAATTGACTCAAAACTCACAGCGGCCACGAGAAAATATAGAAAGGGATTTGCGACACTCACTGAGTCGGAAACTCGCCGGTTGATTTATAGCCAAGTTGTATCCTTTCCTTACCCTCGTCAATTGCACAATAAATAATCGCTGGGCACGTGACAACCAAGGGACATTTTGCTTTGCGGCCGCTTTGAATGTTCTAGTACCTGGATGCACTGTTGTTTGAAGATTATCATATTTCACCTTATCAAATTCAACAGTTGTAAGTTTAAATTTTCGGTACGTACGTACTAAATTAAATTCAGAGCGTTCTGAACCTATGTGCTGTCTGTGCTATGTCAAGACTTCAATTTCTGAATGTAATCTGTGTGTTCTGAAAGGAAAACTCCGTTAAGTAATTGGTAGTTAAACTATAACTACAAACAATAAAATGAAATATTTTATTTTAGTTCACAAAAAATTTTGACGATGATTTTGCTTTAAAACGACTAGGTTCATTGCATGTTTTTCATCAAGTGTGAAACTGTGGTGTCCAGGTTGCTTGAGCTGTAGTGCTTGTATCGTGTTTTCATAAGCACGAATCCTCTTTTTTTCGTCTTCTAAAAATTAATTATTTTTTCCCCGCTTTTAGCTTGTCAATTCAAAACTGAAACAAGTGAGAATTCTGCGATAAATAAGCTCATATTAAAAAAAAAGCGTTTATATTGAAATCACAGACACTTCTATTCTATTTATTATTATTTCAAGTACCTACTCTACTTTTTTTCATATTGTTACATATGTAATAGAAAACCAGAGTGAAAACCATCACAGTTATAAGAAATATTTTTCCCTTTGTTTATGATAATATAAGAAGGATTTTTAGAAGGGCCAGACACTAATCAAAGACTCGAATGTTTGACAAAAAATAGGTAAAGCTTTTACATCATATATTTTCCCTGAAAGAATTATTGATACAGCGTGGTTACGTAGGTCATAATTAATAATCAAGCTGATTACTACGCACAAGAAAGGGGGCGACAGCAAATGAAGCGGAAAAGGTATCCTGCCGACTTCCGCAGACCGTATTCTTATTATTTTTATTGAAGGTCCTAATATTACAATTTGAATGGTGATGGCAAAAACACTTGATTTATATATAGTTAAGATATAGTATAAATATAACGAAAGTCCCGAACCTTTCCGTGACCAAAACTTCTTGTGCGGTCTCATTTTTGTCGGGTTGATGAGAAAACTAAAGCGAAAGTAAATCTTATGCCGACACGCCATCTAATGAGAGCTCACCGCTGGTTATTTATTGTTTTCCTCGGCTACGATAATGGACAAATAATTACGCATTTGTTACACGTTGTTAGCGAAGAACACTCAGAAAGAAAACAATGAAAAAGATGTATTCCTTATACTTGTGATTTATCGTGGAAATATCTAGTTAATTAGGGCTACTGCACAACGTTTGTTAAATATATGTTTTATCGATGAGCCGTAATATGTTGATGAAGCCATATACTAACAGACTGGTGATTATTCGGTTGCTAAGGTTATAAGGTTACAGTCTTAAAGTAAAAATGACTCACCAGCCCATATAATCATATGTAGGCTTTTAAATTTGTAAAATAACTTCGCTTCTTTCACTGGCAAATACATGTATACATGAACACTAACGTCTAGGCCCCAAACTAAGCATTAACTTGTGTTTTGGGTACCAAGTGAAGACACCACATACATACAACAACCAAGACCCGGTCCCAGTATTCATATTCATCATATAAATACTGATCCGACCTGGGATTCGAACCCGGGACCCCCAGCTTCGTAGGCAGGGTCGCTACCCACTAGGCTAAGCGGTCGTCAAATATTATTATAATCAGAGTTTCGTACCCAAGGAGCAAAAAAGGACCCTATTACTGAGCCTAGTCTGTCGCAGGCCCGGAACTCTGTGACGGTAAAAAGTAGCCAGCTGAAATTTTCCCAAATTGTGTGTTATTGTGGCAGCTACTACTTCTTTTTTCTCAATCTTAGTTATGTTCCCATATAATTTGAGGTCGGTTTTCCAATCTTTTTGCGCCATTCGATCCTTTCCTGTGTCATAGTCTTCTTAATCGTACCGGTCCAATTTGTAAGGGAAAGCTTTCAACTCCTCCTTCCGTCGGCAATGTTTAAGAACATCCTAGTCTTATGACACCCACCACGAAAAACAATAGAAATAACAATAAGTTAAATTCAAAGTAGGCCCCCATACATTGATATAATTAAAATCAGTCTTATATATAGTAGGTACCTAGATAGCGTGCATGCATTTTTTTGTAATTATATAACACAAATATATTTTGTGATGGTATGAAACCCTCGGTGCGCGAGTCCGACAAAATATTTCCAGCAGTACCTACGATAAAATGATGATTTATGTCTAAAGGAATTGTGTTTCTTTTAATAAATATCGACTATAAAAATTATTTTGTCACAAATTAAATACTTGTAGTGATACAATAATATAGTAAAGTGTATTTACTTTATAATGAAATATTATAATGAATATAGTGAAATATAAATAAGATAAACATACATTTATTTAAAGATAAACTACCACTTTAACTTAACATAGATTCTTCAAATAAGATACAACTTTACATATATAAAGCGTACAGTACCTGAGATTTTTACTTACGTTCCTATTTATTTTATGGTTTATCGAAAACTTAATGTATAATCAATATCTATTTAATTTTAAAAGTATGTTTTAAACTCATTAAGACGTTAATACTCCGGTCAGTATACCATATTTTTATTATAAAATGATCTTCGCCAATCCCAATTTACAGAATGGATACAGCTAAATAAACAATTGAATTATTTCATTTCCAATACATAAGGTCACTTGTTATAGGCGGCACGCAAATAAATAAGAAAAGAACTAGGAACCGCTAAGAAAAGCAATTGGAAAGTTTTACCAATTTGTGAAAATAAAGAGAGCTTCAATCAAACTTACCGGCAAGACAAACAGTGAGTTTAGAGCGGGTACAACAAACTCACGACCTGCCTCAGACGTATGACTTGCCTAATATAAAACACATAATGTTCATGTGTTTTATATATGTTATATTATGTATATTTAAATTTACATATATGTTACGATCAGACAAAGCAAACGGCAATTATTAATTACAACTAGAATTATTAGACGATCCCCCTCTTTTAGACTCTAGACGATTTTATTTTTATTATTATTATATTGACCATAGTAGATATTACATACGTAATGAAAATTTCAAGTGTAAGCAATAATCTCACAACCACCTTTCACAAAAAACATCGAAAAAAAAGCACGTCTATATTGACCTATTGTATACTTGGACTTCCTTTGACTTTTAACTTTATTTTATTTTTATTGTTACCTGTTATAGCGGCCATGGTAGTACACAATGTTAAAATTTCAAGTGTTTACTTGCTACAGTTCAGACAATACATTCCTGTGGCCGACGGACGGACGGACTGCAGACTTTAGTCATAGGATCACCGTTGGAACCCTTTGAGCACGGAATCCAAAAAAATCCACATCTGATAATGGTCGATGGTTGAATTATGTAACTATTGACTAGTATTACTTTTATTTGCATAAAATAGATAAATAAATTGCTTGTCAAAGATTTAATTAACTGGATAGCGAAAGAAATAACGAACCCGTTGTGTATTTTATATTTTAAACACAAAAAATGTGTTTAAAAATACAGTTAAATAAAAGAGATATCCCATCGGTAGATGTTTCACATTTACAGGCAGTGTCCGGGCGGGGCTCGACGTGTTTATTTTTCATTTCCGGACGGACTGGACCGGCCCCTCCTGCGGCAGTGCGGCGTTGCAATGAAGTAGAGTTATTTATTTCTAGATAAGATTTTTAATATATTTTACTAGGTATCACAAGTTATTTGGTCACAAAAACCTTAGTAGGTAGCATCCGTGATACGCACGAGTTTTCTTCAATTTTGGTCCCAACACAACAACAAAATCAGGGCAAAATTAATGATCCTCTAATTTGAAGATTTGTATTTATTCCAAAATGTGCACTTCACCTTGACAGTCATTTTTTTTCTTACACAGTTCGTATAATAATAGACACCTGATGTTATTGTCAACATTTTATCTTCATCGATTGCGAAATGAACAGATAGCAAAATGCAAAGTTTTCTACAAAATTTTTTAACGGATATTATAGATTTAATGTACTTACGTTAAATAGCTTATGTTATGGTCTAAGAGCTACTACTGAAAGTTTAGTTTTCGAGGCATCACTGCGAAAAACTTGTTTAGCAATGTCTGAACATAAAATTGAAGGCCTGGCTGACAGATAAATGGCATTGTCAATCCTTGAATTATTTTTAAATTTAAAAAATCCTACTTTAATGATACCTGTCTTTTTTAAAATACTTTTTTTTATATAAATATTATTTTGTCCAAGTCTTAGCTTGCCTCAAATATATTTTTTCGAAACCGCCTAGCAACATCTTAGACCCGATCAAATGATCTGCCTTATTAATGTTCAATTTTAATAAGTATAAATAAATTAAAATGTTTTAAAATATCTCAATGACCAAAAATTAAATAAAATTTAATTGTAAATTATAACATTCAAGGGTTGTTAACAATGTTCCCAGACATGTTGATTTTTGCAGGACGTCGCGATTTTGGAGCCCTAATTAAATGACTCGCACTGACTGTGACTCGCACATGAATGTTCGTTCGAAACCTAATAGAAATGTAATTGTTGACAGCTGGCTTATTTACTGAACACAGCATGATCTGAAATTGCTGAAATATTTGTGCAATTCAATTTTCATTTCGAGTCATGTATCACTCACTACACATTATAAAATAAAGTCTCCCACGTCTCTCTGTCTGAACGCGATAAACTCAAAAACTACAGAACAGATTTTCATATGGTTGACACCAAAGAACGGAAGGGTTCAAGAGGAATGTTTATGTGTATAATTCATTAATGTTTTGTACAAATTAGGTGAAATATGATAATTATTATTGAAGACGTCAGAAAAAATCAAGCTGACTGGAAGCTTTCATCGAAAACGTTACCTAATTTCTAAGAGATATAAGAAAACAATGAATGGAGAAATTGTTCCTTTTTTATAGGACTAAAGAAAAGTCCAATGGCTTATGTCTGACTTTTATGGATAGTTTACTATACTTATTTTTATGTTTAAAAAAATAGTGTCATATAATATGGTAATTGGAAAGCAATTTTTACGTATACAATATTAATCCTCATCAAATTGAATACGTTACTTACCTTCAACATTTCATGCAGATAATAATTGCCCTTTACACCATACAAACTTAAATTAATATCTTAGGAGTTATCGCGAAATAAAAACTAACACGCGGCAAGCGAGCGGGCGGCCCCATACAACCGATGCTGGAGAGAGATTCTACTTTAGAATCGTTCTCTCCGCTCTGGATTCAAAAAACATTCTCGCCTTTAAAGTGCTTTGCTCCCTTGGTAAACAATCTAGTATTTCACACTAGCGGTGGTACACATTTTCATTCGCTCAAAATAGAAGAATTCACGGATCGCTGGCGCAAGAATTAAAAAAGTTTTTGAACTGGTTCGAACCTCTTACTTAAGCAAGTCTCCCGGATTCCCCCTATACATTATATTTGAACTAAATTAAGTATTTGTTGATAAAGAATTGACAATATGGGAAAAAAATGCCATTCTTTAGGTTACAAAGTCTACATATTCATTCCATGTCATCTCGACGCGCCCCTCACTTCCTAACTACAACCACTCGTCGCTTTTGGCGTGATGTACACACGCAAAGTCATCATACACACACTCATATTGTGTTGTTACACATTCAGGCCAAAATACAGGCATACGTAAAATACACACACTAACAAGTCTGTGGGGGTAGCTTTCGTACATGTCCAATGTTTATTTTTATTTAGCGGTTAATATTGCATGATTGTTTGTTTGAATGCGATATTCCGGGGTTTCCGGTAAACGGCAATTGGAATAATGTCACCACTAAAATCGATGAAACGTTAAGTAAGTTTATGCAACTTTATTGGCTTTTTATAGGTGCATAGAGGCGCTGAAATCCAAACAGCAAGAGCGTTATTAGTTAAAAAAGTTCGCAACTTTCTACTGGTAGGCCAGAGTCATCGAGCTTTGAATTAGCTCAATAGAGGAATAATACTCGTCGTTTAGTTAGTGAACCAAAGTTATCAAATTCGAGCCATATATGAGGAAGAAAGATGGGAGGGATGGGCCACGCGATTGGTTACCTAGATGTTTGTTTTGTGTCTAAGTAGTCTTTGTGTATTACCCGTCATTACTAGTTACATATTATTGAATAAAACGCGGAGACCTCTATAAAAATTTAAAGTAAATAGAATTGACAAAATTTGTCGGCTTCGAGTCAAACATGCGCCTTCTAGTCTGCTACGTTCAAAATTTGGACCCAAAAACCAAGTCATCAGATTTATTATTAGGACTAACGGCCAAGTGCGTGTCAGATTTGCACACGAAGTGTTTAATACCGTACCACCGTAAAATATATTTAAAAAAAACACGTTTCTTGTGGGGTGAAAACAAAAAAAAATTGATTACGTGGTATTTCGGTGAAGGATACGTATTTCCCCTGCCGGCTGTTTCTGCGAATATTTTATAGATATTTTTGGGAATCTGAGTTATTAACGAAAGTGTTGAAGAGCAGCGACTGAAGCGGAGACAGCAATGCTAAATTGAAACCGCAGCACCTACAAAAAAAAACTAGCCTCTTAATTGGTATTGTTATCGTATATCGGTGTCTGTAGGCTGAACCACAGATGCGATTAGAATGGTTGCCGCATGTCGTCCAGCTTAGGTGACACTTGGGTCTTTGCAATGAAATTAGTTTACAGCGAAACAATTATTCAAGAAAATAAGGCACATGAAATACTGGAAGATAATTTGCAAGGAATTATAATCCGTTCAAAGGATGTCGCCGATATTTGTTTCCATACAAATGTAACAAGATTTCAAATCCTTATTATTTTTTAAATTATTTTTTATTGTATACAAAACAGCCGAGTTTTCGGAGTTGATTCCATAAATTTTCACTGTATTACAATTCATATATTTTTTTCTACATTTTGATATTTATTATAAGTATAATTATTTATTTCTATTTCCTGCCCCTACTTTTCCCTTTATTAATGTCTCTATCGTCCGTACTCATTTTATGGCTTGTTTCTCCCCATTTCCCCCCAGTAGTTGTCCTATTTCCCTTTTTCTCTCCGACAATCTCTCAAATCTTTCTTAAAAATTAATTGTTCTGGGCCCTAGAAAACATTATCAAGGATCTTCTTACATTAAGGGAGTGTTGCAATTGTAATTGAGTCATCGACCTCTCAGAATGGAGTAGATACATATTATTAAACTTCCTAAAATGACCCGAAAAAGGCGATTTTCGATGCGAAAATCATGTTTTCCAAAGCTAATGACAAATTTCCGATGGTTTTCGCTATAGAGCTGTAATGTTATATCTGTGGATCTGCCTATTTTTTTCCCCATTGCAGGGGCTTAGGCGTCATGATAGCCCAAAGCGCAACGAACCTGTCTCAAATTTATAAGGCCCCATAGGGTCATAGTTCGAATCCGGGCGTGTACCAATGAGTTTGACTCTGTGCCTCGGAGAGCACGTTAAGCAGTCGGTCCCGGACGCTGTCAATAGATGGCGGTCGTTACAATCCCCAACCCTCAGTGGAGCAGCGTGGTGGATTTAAGCTCCAAGGCCCCCTCCTCACCCTTGGGGAGGCCTAAGCTCCTGCAGTGGGGTAAAATGGGCTGATGAACTGAAGAAGGGGCTCAGGCCTCCGCTCAGAGTGAGGGGGATCAGCTTATATCAATGTGAAACAATAAATCGAGTTCTTTACGACTTCTTTTATGAAAATGTTTGTAATAAAAATAAATAAGTTGGTAACATTTTCTTTGCTAATTAAATTTCTTGATTCTTATAGTGTAGCAGATTTATTAAGATGTTTCATACTTCAAAATGATCAAAAACCAAAACAAAATGACACTCAGAGATTAGATAGGTCATGTTATTGTATCATATTGTTTGTTTTAAACATTGTTCTAAATTACACATGACACGAAAGCACAGATTCTTTGTTTTTCCAGTACGATTTTCGCATGTGTAGTCGAAGATAGCCTACTTCAGTGCTGTCAAAACATTAAGTGGCGTATATTTGTACCATGGCTTACATTTTTTTGCTCACATTTTTGTTGTCATGACGCGGTATCTCTATGTACATCCATAGTCACAGCCACAGAGGTCACAGCTTAACACCTTCGTTTATGCATTGGTCTGCAGCATAGGGTAGGTAAGGTATCGCGAACATAGTTATCTTATAATACTTGAGCGGTTGCTTGATGGTATAAAATAATTATTATTATTCATTATGGTATAACGTTTAACATAATTTAATTTCGTAATAACTCCTCAAAACATACCTACCATACGCTTAATAATCCGGGAGCCCATGACAAAATAGTCACGCCACCACGTCGTCACCACGTACCTCTACTAAAAAAAGTTTTTTTATGAATGACATAATTACTTAACGCAATTACTTAACGTGTTTATTCACAAGCTACGGGCAGTTAGTACAGGTAGGTATTTTTATTTTTTAATCAATCAAAAGTGCGCTGTGTTTTAAGTACTCATACCTAACCGACCTTAAATTAGCTCTGTAATTACATCACTTGTAAAAATCTAATTTTAAAAAGTTGTGACCTTTTCCCATCACTAGCTCCCAGACTATAAGAATAATCCGAAAAAAAAAACAGAACGTCTTTCTATAGTCGGACAGTTGATGTCGAATCGTCGGCAATTTGTTCTGGTTCGTTTGTCTCAATATCGAAGCGCTGCCGGCGACGTGACGCGACGGTACGTGCCTAAAATAAAACCTAACCCACTGATTTGGTGTCTGAAATACCTATATGGGAAACTTACGTCCGGCACAGACTTAAATTCCGCCTCTCTCATAGAGTTAATAAATTCCACAGCAGTATGGCCTGTCTTATAAAAATCGCGCAAATTAAGTCTGTGCAAGTTAAATAGTCTAATAATATGACTCTATTTATTGTTATACGGGAACATAAAACTAATTTATCGATATCCTTGTGAATTCTGCACGTCACCTTAGCACTGATCATTCCAAAAATTCGTTCGTCTGTCGTTTCAGTTATGGCCTGACTTTGTTGTTTTAAGTTTCCACTTATCGTCGGCTATCAAGTTCACCCAATATACTATAAGAGAGTTCAAACGTTCTAGTGCTTTCCAGAACTATCGTTAAGATCTAAATCATATATTTCCTTAGTTATCGGTAAGTTTAGGTTTTAGTTAATTTCATTGAAAATTATCGTCTCAGTTTCGCTCAAGCGTGATGTGATTTAAAAATATAGTATTATTTAGATGTAAAATATTAATAGTAATAATAACGTATACATGAACAACAACGTTTAGGCCCCAAACTAAGCATTAGCTTGTGTTTTGGGTACCAAGCGAAGACACCACATACATATAACAACCAAGACCCGGTACCAGTATCAATATTCATCATATAAATACTGACCTGACCTGGGATTCAGACCCGGGACCTCCAGCTTCGTAGACAGGGTCGCTACCCACTAGGCTAAGCGGTCGTCAAAATAAGTAGGTATGTATATGTATACCTAAATGATTGATCTTATTTAAAATTCCGTACAACATACACTGCTTCATACCTACCTATTTCTTTGTGAACTTTGTTGAGAACATTTCATGGACATTATTTATATGCACATTTTCATAAACCTGCATCCACATAAAAAGATTTTCTCTAGACCTCACACGTGTGAAAGGGTTACTAGCGGCTCAGAGGTCTGGGAAATCTACAAGTTGTACTCTCGATATATGTGCCCCATTTCGTATTTCGCGGAATTTTGAGTGACAAGCGTGGCTATCGGACATCGTCCAAACTAAAATTGGGCACTCCTTCACTAAAAGTAATTTATTTTCACTATGTTATATACTTATGTTTAGGTATTTATTTTATATACGCTAACTAGACGTGATCCCTGCTCTGTCATTAAAATTGTGATAGTCTAGTTTAATGTTTATATACTTAGGATAGACCATCGCAGGTATTTATCGCTTAGCGTCTTTTTATAGGTCACACTCGCTACTGGATATTAGTAATCGAAATAAATAGGTAAACTATCATTCATTTATTATGCTACTTATCATTTTTGGGAAGATTTTGAAAGCTTCGAAATCCTTATCTATTGCATTGGAAAATCAGAAATATATCACTTAAGTTATTTGGGTAAGTACAATTTTTAAGTTTCAATATAGGTATTAAGATATTTTATTATGTTAGTAGATAAAGGAAATAAGCTAAGAATATTTAAAAAAAAACAATTCATATTTTAGTATTTATTCATTAATAACAACTTAACATTAAAAGATAATTTATTTGTATGTACCTATTAAAAGATAGAATGCGTCTTATAGAGATGAGCTAGTTTTTTTTTTTTTGTATAAAAATTATAAACTAAGATGTATTTTAACACCCTTATAACGATATAAAACTTCTGTGAATTGTAATATTGAAAAGAGAGCATACTTAACCTAAAGTTTGCAATTTAGAATATAATAACGCGTCTCTACTATCACAGTCCAAAAGCCTTGTGATTAGTTCAAGGTACAAGCACTTTGGAAAAACAGTCACCTATTTTCTGATGTCAATAGGTATACCTAAAATGCAAAATCTCATAATACCATGAGACGTTGGCCTAGGCTACAGTAGCCATCCGGGAAGTAGTGATTTCTCATTGTCTATTGGTCACTGATTCGAAAATCTCGAAAAAACGACAATGTTAATATTACCTTAGTGCAGAGGATAGACACAGCTGGCACGACTGTATATAGTACAATAATCTAGATCAAACCAGATCAATGACGGCAATGACCTACTTTATTGTGCTAATTACCACTGTTCTGGTGTTCATCGGTGTTACAGAGACAATATTATTCATACATTAGTTTTTTTGAATTTTGTAAATTTAGACCATATCTACCTACCTACAAATAGATAACCTAAAGGATTATTTTTGATTTTAAATATTCTCGTTTCCAAATGCCAGAGGGGACACGGGAAAAGCTACTTTGGAACTAAATAATTTAAAAATGGAGGCCTATTATAGACTATCCTATACAATAGGATAAACAGTAAGATATCATCCCAACTGTTATTAGGGAAAAGTATGTCTAAAAAAATTTAATGTCGACTCTGCGTGTTCAATATACAAGCAATTTTCACCTAGGTATATATATCAACATATAAACTATGAAGGTGTGACAAACAGGCCCAACGAACACGGACAAAGTATGAGTTTCTTGGCAGACTATAGTACCTTGAGAACCACTGATGTACCAATGAGAGAATCGTTAGATAGATCCTCTTTACAAACCGGCGCAGGTCCATCATTCATAGAATTTGTGTTTGTTGTTAATTCTAAAAAAAAAAAAATTGAAAAATCTAAGTGCTTTGGGTTAACTTTAACGGCAAGTAATCGTTTTCGTGTGGATTGCGTAAAAAACCATATCAATGATTAGGTCTTTTAAAAAAAATACAATTACAACATAACACAATGACGTCAAAAGATTTAAGCGTGTTTAAGAATACTAACTTAAAATCGGCATTTTATATTTATTATCAATAGGTACATAATAAACAAATTAAAAAGACGGTCACTAGACTAAAATAGGCATTTAAATATTTACACATTTGAAAAAAATACAATATGTTATGCTATATATTTTAAATTAGTTGGGTACGTGTTTTCTTAGACATTGTTAGTAACTTTTATTCAGATATTAGATGTTAAACTAAAAGTGTGTCAACATTTATAAATAAATCAAATAAAACCAAAAAAAATGTCATTAAACTGGGCGCAGTAGAAAGGCACGATAATGAAATTAAAAAATTCCTAATACATCGCGAATTTTTATTCCCCGACAAAATTAAAAAAAAAATGTTAAATAAGGTGGTTAGAAACGGTATATTTTATAAATTTTTTTTTTGTAATTTATGAATTAGTTTCACCAAGAAAAAATAAATGTATGGTCAATCTATCGCATTATAGATTATTATTATTAATAATTTGTGTCTATTTCACAAAATATAAAGTAAAAGTATAGCCTCATACAAGAGTAATGAAATATTAAATGCCGATGAATAAAAGTTCACATGTAAATGATGGTAACTCAAATACTAATAACATTATTGATATCATACGAAATTTGTTAATTAAATTCTAATAATTTCCTGAAGGTTTCTGAATTCACATTCATATTATAATTTTTAAGCAATAGATCCAAAGCAAGAAATTGAAAAAAGGTAACCGGATACAAATTCTTCATTTAGTACTCACCACTTTTAAGCAATATACAAATGTTTGTGAGATACAAACCAATAACGGTGTTACCAATGCGACGAATTCAATCGATCGATTGGTGATGGAATTTGGTTGATCGACAGACCTGCATTGATTGAAGATCGCTCGATTTCATTTTTAAGATTAATTAGTATAAAATTTAATCAACCACTATCGATTGATGATCGATGTAGAACCGGATCGGATAATCGAGCCGATTGATTAGATGTAGTAAGAACTGGTTCGACCTCATCACCGATCGATGACACCAATCAAAGTCGATCTAATAGGTGTGGTAGCACCCAAGAGTTTCGCCCAAATTCTGGTCAGCCAACTTCGTTCCTTATTTGTGTAAATTTTAACAACTTACTATAATTTTTGCCTCAATAACACACTCAATTGTTAGGCTAAGTCTGGTCATTTATAACTGTGCCAGATGGTTGTATTGACTTTGTCATATTAGTTAATTGCCCTCCTTAAATTGTCAAAACTTTAAGTACCCTTTTTGTTACTGGCCTTTGGTCAAGCGGTATCAAGCTTTAGACAAGCTTTCGTACTACAATTTAACTTAAGAATCACATGATAATAGGCATCTTAAATTATCTGATTAGCAGTAACTATTTGGCTGAAATCACTAGTTAAAGTAAAAAAATAATTAATGTTATTTAGCCTGTACTTAACAAGTGTCGATAAAGAATTAGATAAATATACATGAAGCTCGTCTCAAAAATACATTAGAATTTTCGCTTATAGTTGAAAATGTTTGTAGTTTTTTTTTATGGTACTTTATTAATGAAAACATATATAAACTATTTATATAGTTTTTTTTTTAATCTTTATGGCCTAGACCAAATTGGTCATGTCGGACATTTATATAGTTAACATTTAAAGTTTATTGTTAGTCAGAACTTAGTAATAAAATATAAAATCTACACATTTAATAATGGCACACCATAACATGGACAAAAATATACCCAAATATATTTAGACATATGTGCAATGTTCGACATTTTATTAGACTGGTTGATTAATTCAAATACGTGAAAGCGATGTAGTGATAAAAATAATAATAACTACAAGCTGTAGGTACTTAATAACAGATACAACTAAACAATCCAAGACACTACAAAAATAATGCCCATTCCATAAATATCAGCGATGTATACAGAAAATATAGTCAGTATAAATTAAAATAATAGGGTTCAAACACAGACCAGTCAACCTTTAGACCACGCTTTAATAAACGTCAGTATGAAAACGAAATCGCCAAAAAGTGGCGGGGTGCGGGGTGAAGTCGGCTAGTTTTCATTGACTCGTTCAAAATTGACAATTTAATGGCTTCCGACGTGCTTACAACTGACCGCTCAGAAGAGACGTAGTTATGTAGTGTCACTACTTAGCCTTGGCGAATGCTATTCCCTGTCAAAGCGTGGTCTATAGGTTGACTGGTCTGTGGGTTTAAATAATTATTAAGATCTATTATTACACGTCATTGCAGGAATAAATGTTCATTTGTACACAACAAATATTCTCAAATATTTGTTTTAATAGGTGGTTTTTTAAATGCATGTCTTATCAAAGGTTGCTCCAGTTCAACTGGTGTAGCAGAAACCATGGCTTTTAAGAGGTATTCTTCAGCACAATATCAGCATATATGAATATTTTATATGATTTACCGTACACCCTAAGCCATCCCCCGACATTTTCATTTTTCAAATATTATATTTATCTAAAAATTTAATCCAAAAGACCACTTATTTACTCCAGAAATAAACTGAAAACGTATAGGTCTATCCATAACAGTTCTTAATATACTTAAAGAGTTTTGTTCCATTCTGTATATTTTTCAAAGGTGTAAACAATTATGATCTGCTAACAGTCGACTGCAATTAAATTTTCCACTTGTTAGCGTGTTTTGCTATGGTGAAACAGAGATAAAAAAATTAAAATCTGGCCAAGTTTTCATGACTCTCTTAGCATAGTAAATACAGATCAGGGGCCGTTCAAGTATTACGTAAGCACTATAGGGGGGCGGGGGGGTCTTTGCTTTGCTTATTTTTGATGACATGGGGGGTGAGGGGTCTAGATGGTGATTACGTCAGCAGTAATCATTTACTTTTTTATAATATTTGTATCTTACTCTATGTTGAATACCGTGTCAGTAAAGTTCATTTAAACGAATATTATGTGCGTTACAGTCCTCTATTCCAAACCTATTCCTTATTTCTAGACTTATAGCTGCTGCTCATGAATCAATTCTAACAAATTTTTATGTACGCATGGGGGAAGGGGTAAGAGCTTTGCTTACTTTTGCTGATGAGGGGAAGGGGTGGGTTAATAATTGCAAAAATCTGCTTACGTAATACTTGAATGGCCCCTTAGATTTTTTTTATAATTTTCAAGTATGATATAAGCGTAATGCTTATTATGTATCAATACATTAAAAATATATCAATCAATACTTAGCTGTGAAGTTAAATATACAAATCAATATTCAAACTAATAACATTATCTCGGAAATGGCGCACAGCGCCATCTAGTCAAACTGGTTCAAACGTGCGTCTATCGTATACCTACTATTCACTCCAGGAATGTTTCACAAATGTTACTATTCACTCTGGGAATGTTTCACAAATGTTACTATTCACTCCGGGAATGTTTCACAAATGTTCAAATTACATCATAATCTTATTATGACCAGTACCGAATGACACAACCCAATTAATATGCACTATTTCAGATTTATAATGTGTCTGGTTTTATATTCATATTAGTATGTTTATTACAAAATGCAAATATTAATTTTTAAGCAATATGAGTGCATGAAAATTGTACACCTCATTAAAAATTCTTAATTTTTTCCAATTAGTAAAAAATTAGACATCTAAACAATTTTCTCTTTACAATATGCCCTCTTTTTTTCTAAACTATATACTTGTGTTCAAAATATGATGAAATTTTATGAAGACACATCACAAAAAAATACGTTTAAGAGTTATTCTATGAGACCTTACACATAGGAATGGTTCAACAATGTTTTGTCCGCTTTTATTGTATCAACTTGTGAGGCTTGATTTCACAAATAATTTGAAAATTCTTCATTTATTTATTTCTATTGCCATCTAATAAAGAAACAGGCAACATATTTCTTTACAGCCATGAAATCTTTCAATGTTCACTTGGAAATAAAATTCATTTCTTTTATAAATTTACTAATATTTCACAGTAGATTCTTTAACAAAACCATATACGGACTTAACATACGTAAATGCCAAGTAATAGATCTCTATGCTCTCCCCCTCATAATAGCAATTATAAAATAGATTTATGGTTGCTATTAGTTAAATTTATTAACATATTATCTGGTATTCGGTCATCAATATCTAGAAGTAATGTGTCTCTATCGTTGTTGTTTCGAGAGTTATCTGTCAAACTGTTTTGTTCCATGTCTTCCGTGTTTGACTGAAGATTGACATACGATAATGACTTCTTCTTCTGTTCCAAGTCGAAGATCTCGAGGTCATCTTCATCATCTTCATCTGACTCCATGGTCAGAGGCACTCTAGAGAGTTCTAGATTATCCCTCCTGTCTTCAGACTGTAGGACACCGTAGCGAAATTGAGGTCCATCAGATGTATTATGCATACTGGAATTTTCATTTTTCACTTTTTTTCTTCTGAAAACCATAATAATAAAAGCATTATTGTGAATGTTTCAATGAATAGTTAAATAAATACTTTGTTTAAGACATTTGTTTAGGACAGCCTAGGTTTCAATGATGACTTTTTTCCAGACCTTTGTATTTTTCAATAAATCTTGATTAGAAATAATTATATTTATTTTTGCATGATCAGTATTCAAACATGTATGTGAGTCTTAATCTATCCGTCCTTGTTTGTGTCTATTAGTTTAGCTGTCTATAGTTAAACCTGTAATCTTCTAATTCCATTTTTTTGAGATGTTTCAAATTAAATTAGTAAAAAATTTAAAAAAGAAACAAAAATATGTAAAAATATAACATAACCTAAATTAAATAAAATATAATAAAATGTCAAATTTCTTTTTTGCACTCTAACATTCTTCTATTTCCAATTTATTAATGATAACAATAAAGAACAAAGTTCAATATTGGTATATACCCACACTATAATTCATTCAAAAATAAAAAGACAGTCCCTTAAGAAAATAAATACCTATCAAAAATTAAATTACACGAAAATACCTTTAATTTCGATTTTGTGATTTTCTATTCAACAAGGTTTAATAAGCCCAAAAAAAGTAGTGAAATTCCGATGTAGTAGATCAAACATCTATAAACACAGCAAAATAAACTGAAATAGAATTAGTTACTATATTTGACCATAGATAATGCAATCATTAGAGCTGTCTTAAATAATCCTTAATTATCAAAATTTTTAATAAAAATTATAGTTAAGTACATTAACTATCACTGACTCCGTGTCTAGAAAAGCATGTTAAGCAGTCGGTCCCGGTTGCTGTCAAAAGATGGCGGTCGTTACAATCCGCCAACCCGCATTGGTGCAGCGTGGTGGATTTATGCTCCAAGCCTCCTCATCTTGAGGGGAGGCCTAAGCACCTGCAGTAGGGTATAAAAAGGGCTGATGGAATGGAATGAAATAAAAAATTATAAGCATTCAAACATGTCACATGTATTATTTTAGAAATATACATGTTACTTAAAATAAAAACATTTAGGTGTAACTGTGTAACATATAAAGATGGCGCCACATGTATAAGTTTTAATATATATATCTCAAAAATAATATATACCTCTTGAAAATTTCATATTTTACTAAAAAAATTTAGAAAAGACGATTTTTTTTTCAATAATATATTATTCAATTTGGAGGGAACTTATAACCACGCAATATTCACTTGGGTCAATTACATAAGCTGCAATGGGCATTGTCATCTGATGTGCATATATCATAATTGTACACTGCATTTCGTTTCACCATATTATAACCTTATTTTTTCATTATCCTTTTATTTTGAATTCCTTTAATAGTGAAGTGTGCTATTTGGAAAACTAGGAAAGCATGGAAACTGTCTATATTTTAACAACAAAACTAATTTCTTAAAACCTTCTCTCTATCTAGTAAGAAACAAGAAAACACAAGTGTTACCTGTAAAATATAAAATAGGCGACACCCAATAGTGCAAACCCTCCAAACACAATCAAACCTCTCTTCACAACTCCAGGATTTGAAAGGTCAACCTGCGAGGGTGTCCCATTATCAACAGGTGTCTTGATTTTAGTGATGTTCTTTGTAGTATCTGTTTCATTGGTCACTGTGTTGTTAGCTGTAACTATTGATAATATGCTTTTGTTAGAAACATTAAGTTACATTATATAGATAGCAATCGGTTTATATGTATGAAAATTTTATTATTACAAACACTTAAAAACTGCATGCAATATTATAGTGGAGACATTAGAGTATACAAAATGTAGAGGTAAATATATTGAAAGATGGATATTATTCATGTAACTATCGATTGTTTAGTTTGGATGCCAAGGACATGCAACTATCACAAAATGACACCAATCAAATTGTATTAAATTACAATTAAAATTAAATTAACTCGTTTTTCAGTATTTTTAGACATTCACGGTAGAAAAAATTGAACTTAATTGATGCAGTAAAACTTTAGTCCCTTTTCTACCATTTATTATTCTAAGTTCTATTTTTTCTGCTGTGAATGTTTAAAAATACTGAAGAATCAGTGAATCTAATGATAATTGTAATTTAATACAATTAGAGTTAGAGCAACAATTTTCTAATGCACAACTAAACTTTCTTCTACACTCATTCCATGACAAACGCTACTCAACACTTTTATTTTTATATTGACCTAGAAAATATTTATATGTTCAATTTAATGACAAACATTACATATTTTCATAATAGATACAATTAATTTAAAAAATAAAATATTTGTGTTATTTTTTTAAATTTTAACATAGTCGACAATCATTCTCATGTCTAATTTTTCAGAGAGTTTTGTTTACATTTTAAATGTTTAATGTGTTTAGCGAAGCAATTATTGCTGTGTCACTTCGTTGAAACACTCGTAACAAAAAACAGGTAAAATTTTTTTTTAATAGAATACCATTCAACTTGTTTATAAGCTTATTGTTATGGGAAAACTGTAATATGGTTTGCCGCTTAATTTATCAAGCATGTTTGGTTCAAAATAAGTATTTAATGAGTTTTGAGGATAACATAAAACAGGCTTATGACCAGAACAGTGTCATAAGTTTTGAAAGAACACATTAATCTGTACAGTTTGCTTTTAACCCTAATTAATTTCGAAAATGATAAGCTACAGTACAATTACCTGTTACTTTTGGAGTCTTATTTTTCTCCTTATTAGCATCATTGCTCATTGCATTTGTCACTTCCTTGCTTTTATCCTTTTCAGAATAATTTGTCAATGCAGTTTTTACTTCCTTTTCAGCATCATTGATGGATGCTATTTTTTTCGTATCTGATGGCGATTTATCATCGGTTCCCGGAACAATGCCTTGATTTTGTCCTTCAGTCAAAGCACGTTTTTGACGAATATTCTGCGACGGCCAGAATGCAAAGATGTTTTCTAAATCGTAAATACTATCTTCTCCAATTTCATAGATCTGATCAGAATAACAACCAACTAAATGAATCACTAGTACAATTATGGTACAATTCCACGATGAAAACATTGTTAAAATTTAATTAGAGAGTTATAACAATAACTTAAAGTTACAAGAATTGAAAGGTAAGGCTAGATATCATTACAAAAGTAGTATTTCTTTCCTTTATCACCATTATTTTCGACAATTTTCGTTCACGTGCAGTAATTTCTTGGTAGTCATGACAAAATTGATAATCTGTGAAAATTGACAAGTTGAATTGACAACAAAAGTCAAAACGAAAAAAATTGACTTTGACATTTACATTGTTTTATATAATAGAATACAGTGGGAGATTTTCTTTAAATAAAGTATCACATGATGTTGTTAGATGGCACTGACGTACTGTTTAGTTATGAAAAGCGTTTTCAATGTTGGTCGTGTTGTTAATTTTGGAGAGTTACGCGTGTTTTAATTACCTTTTGTTTCTTAAATAAAAGCAGAAATTTTAAACTTTACAAAAATATTTGAAACAAACAAGATTTGTATCAAAACTTCGTTGACAAAAGAACAGACCAAAGAGAATGTAGATTTCAATACAGTCAATCGACTTTGACAAACATAACATAATGACCTGCAACACCATCTACTTCTAACAACCATGTAACAACTAAGCTTGGAAAACCTCCGATTGGGTCCTGTGGGTCCTGTGATTGGATCTATGGGATGCATGGGATCTATGCCCATTGGAGGTGGAGCAAGAAGACTTTCTATCTGTCTCATTTACTGTGAAGCACTGTGAAGTGTTACTTCTTCTTAATTATGGTGTTTTCTGCTTACCTATATCAATTTCGCCTCGAAATGTTACGTACAGTTCTCAAAACCAAAAACTATATTACTAAAATTGCTAGGTACATAAACCATCAAAATCCATCGAACTTTTTATGCTTTTGTTTTTGCCTTTAAGTTATTCGTTACTTAGTAATTTGTGTACCGAAAGAGAGTCGAAATATACGTTTTTTGTGATATAAACGGCTGCATCTTTTTTTTATATTAACTTGGAAGCTTGATTTTTTCACAGCTTCAAGGGACTGTAGACCTGAGTATATGGTTTTAATAAAGAATCTTGACAGAGAGGCGGACGGACGGACGAACAGACAGACGGACAACATAGTGATCTTATAAGGGTCCCGTTTTTTCCTTTTGAGATACGCTACCCTATAAACCGCATTAAAATCAGCTACACCGTTTCAAAGAAGCACATATTTATTATGTAACACATACTTGGTCTCCCATAACCGCAAAATTATAACTCAAGTTCATCTTAAACCCACGATTTCTCTAACCATGAATTTTATAATTAAAACTTTTACAAAAAAAATGACGATTATAACACATTGTTTTTTAGTCACTTTATATTGTGTTCTAATTTTGCTGTAATAGTTTGTTACTTAAAGTTGTAAATATTATCATTGTTTAAATTGTTATCTGGTAAGAATCAAATTGGCAATGACTTCATACCTATTAGGTATATGCCGCCCTTTAATGCTCATTTCTTTAAAGTAAAAATATTATTTCAAACTTTTTTAGAGAGAGTTAGACAAAGTTTGAGAGTCAGTTTTTTTTGCCAAATTGTACTATATTTTTCATTTTTAACTTGTAATAAGTAGTCACTTAAAAAATACAGTAAAACGAGCAGTAGCAGAAACGAAAAGCGGCGCGGCGCCATACAAATGCATACAATACTTCTTATTGCTCCCGTGTCGCTTCCGCTTCCGTGATATTCTGGCCGCAGCCTTCAAAACTGTTGGGGATTCACTATGAGCCCAAACACGAGGTAACTGTTGTACACCGTGGAGGAGCTCTCCGCGACTGCCTGCCATTTCCATCATCAGATCAGCTCTAGGTCACCATAATATTTTATTTTTAGGGAAGTACACATGGAAATTCAAATAAACGCGATTCATGCACCGACATATGTACCTAGGGTACACCGACACCGACATATTAATGTAACATATGAAAAAAAATACAGTCGAATTGAGAATCTCCTTCTTTTTTGGAAGTCAGTTAATACATTTTCAGTTGATCTATTACTATACTCTTAAAAAAAAGTATTTGTTTTAGTTTTTCTACTTTGTCCCCAAAATAGAAATCCGTATATTTACGCTATACGTCCGTGGTGGAGTGAAGTTATCTACCAAACAAACTCTCTTAATATTAATACATTGTGTTTCAAAATTTTTGAGATTTTCATAAAGAGGTAAAATTGGGAATGAAAGTTTGTACGGGAATCCTATCATTCTTAAAGGTATAACCATAAAATTCAGTAATTATTTGCCTTTTGTTCAGTAAGAAAAAAAATATGTGTTTGAGAATTCATAAAAAAAAGTTGGTACGGAAATCACGTAATTTTTAAGGTTAAAGTCATAGAAATTGGTATTTAACTTTTTAGTCGGAAATCAAGAAAGTTTCAGAAATTATAGAAATTTGACCCTTGAAATTGGTGTTTAACCTTTCGGTTGGAAATTAAAAATGAAATGTTTCTATGTTTTTGGTAAAATTACTCTTAATAAATGCTAACACAAGGGTGCAATCCATGTGAGCGAAGCCGCGTGCGGTCGCTAGTGTTTCAGATTTCGAAGTCCTACTTTAATAATATGTGAGTAGTTAAGTATATGTTTTATATTATATATGTAATAATAATATAATAATGTATACGTACATCACAACAACGTTTAGGCCCCAAAGTAAGCATTAGCTTGTGTTTTGGGTACCAAGCGAAGACACCACATACATATAACAACCAAGACTCGGTACCAGTATCAATATTCATCATATAAATATTGACCCGACCTGGGATTCGAATCCGGGACCTCCAGCTTCGTAGGCAGGGTCACTACCCACTAGACTAAGCGGTCGTACCTAATCACATTCGACAACAATTTTTCCTACTGCTTATAACAATTTACCTACATCATAAAATATATAATATATTATATTTCACAAAAGATTGGATCGAAATAAAACGCACAATCACATATATTATCTGATTTATTCAAATAGACATTTATATTATTTTAATTATACATTAGAGTAGAATTTCCAAATTTTAATTTTTGGTATCTATTCAACACATTGAGTATCCACATACGTGTGATAAACGTTATTCTATCGTTACAAACTTCGGTATATTTGTTCCAAACATTAAGGTACGTAGTAAATATCACCTACAAAATTGAACAAGTTGATATTAAATAGAAGAAGTATAGGTTTATAAAATTACTTCAGTAAATAGTACTGCTGACAAAAATATCGGCAGTGATAAAACAAGCCAACACGCTGACATCGAGACGTATTAAATTCATTTAAAAAATTGAGACTGTACGTGAGCATTCGCATAAGTGGGTAAAAATCTAAAACGTCGGTAGAAACTTTCAAAAATAAATACACACTTAACTCGGGAGAGTCCGTACTCGCTAACTTATACAATATCATAAACTACTAATTTTATATTTATAACATTAAAATATATTTAAACCAGTCAAAAACTTACTACGAATCACTCAAAATCTCACAATATTAAGCACACATACTCTCTGATGCACAAACATTTCATTTACAAAATTATAGCATAAACTGGAGTTTATATAAAATAATAAACAAGAGGTTTTTTTTTTAAGTAAATCTTTAACGATTAAAATAATTTAACGAGTCCATGCATTGCTGACGTACGAGTTTGTTTAAACATAAATCGCGTCTATAAAAATAGATTGCACATAAAAATCGATAAGAAAATATTTCGAGTGAATAATTGTTGACACAGCGTATTACCTATATTTTTAGTTTCAACTTTATGACAATTATAATGTATTTACATTTTTTTTTAATGAATGCTCTAAATGTTATTACTTTATTACGCGTCTGAAAAGTTTTATTCGTATGCCTAACTTTAGGTATTAGTTAAAATCTAAATACGTTATAGTTATTTCCGCAGCCCACAATTACATTTTACAAATAAACACCGCTGCACAATATTCTATAACGTTATATCGTTGACCAAGCAAACACGGAAGAAGCGTAAGAATAGCCTGTCGCAAGCTATGACAATCCGAACTTTAAAAAAAAAACAACAACACATCCTTACGTTATTTTTCAACATTCCATTAAATTTAAGTACGTTATTTCGCTTACAATATGTAATCGTCAACTTACTACGTTTTATAAATATTTAGAAATGAACTCTACTCGCTTATATTTTATTTTAAATTACTAATAAATCTTCAGAAATTTCCGTATATAGCAGTAAATTAACTTTACGCCTAAAATATGTTAAGTTTACTAATTAATCTTTACTAGCCGTCTCGATCAATGAGAATTAAATGATCTATGAATGATATACAACAATATATAAGAAGATTACAAAAGTTTATTTTCAAAGTACCACAAATGTTATTCATGAACAAATTGTTATCCCTCGGTGAAATGAAACGTATTGTCGAATTGTAATTGAACCTTAATTCTAGAAAAATGGCACACGAAAATTATTTCTAACAAAGGAGGGAACTCTTCACAACTTATGTAAACTGGGGATTATTATCGTTTTCGTTTTAATTGTTTGTAACACTTCTCTCTTTAATTCTTATGAAAGCTGAGCAATATACTTAATAGAAACTGGGACAAAATGTGCTTGGTCGCGTCTCCTTCTTATTCAGTCTTCCAGAAACCCAATTTGTTTTTAAGTAAAGCTGCTCGAAAGAAATGGAATGTGAAAAGATAGCGATTAAAACCGTTGTTCAATAATGTTTACAGTTAATGACAATACTTATTACGGTTCTAAGATTTAATGAATTGCTAGTTGTAACATGAAAAAAAAAATCTTCGCTTGAAAGTGTTCCGGGACAGTGATTTTGAGCATTTGTGTAAGATAGACGTATAAAATCGGTACAAAATCGGTTTAACATACTGTTTACCATTACAAAATCGATTTTCTCGTCACAAATTCGTTTTATTCTAGCTACGAATATCTGCCCCGGGCAAGGTTTGGGACGTCATTCTTTGTTGGAAAAAACCCTGCTGTTTTATATTCGGTTCGGATCGACATTATATTTTTCTTTTAATTTTGTCTTCACTCAAGGCGCGCTTTGTAGCTGGTCTTCCATATTTCAGCTAGGGTGACTGCTGAGTGGAATCGATGGAAAATGCAGAGAGGCAGAGTGACGCGTTGGACTAAGGACCATGCAACGAATCCATAGAAGTCGAGTTGTACCTGTAAAAATAAAAATTTTATCAAACCATTCCTTGCTTAAAAACGAATAAATCTTCAGCCGTAAGATTGACATCGACATAAAACTTTTTCATCAGCCCATTTTTACCCCATTGCAGGGGTTTAGGCCTTCCCCGGGGTGAGAGGGGCGAGGCTTGGAACGTAAATCCAACACGCTGCTTCACTGCGGGTTGGGGATTGTAACGACCGCCATCTATTGACAGCGCCCGGGACCGAGTGTTTAACGTGCTCTCCGAGATACGGAGTCAGTGATAGTTATGATAGTTATGTACTTAAGTCAGAAAAACTCAATGGTACACTTGGTACATGCCCTGATTCGAACCATGGCGTTATAAATTTGAGACACGTTCGTTGCGCTATGGGCTATCACGAAACTGACACGACACGAACGATATCACCACTTCATGAAATGCAGCTGCACCTCAACGCTGGCTGCTAAGTTTTTTCATTTCCATATAATGGTAATGTTATCTAATTTATGCATACCTACGTTTAATGTCTATTTTTTTTAATTGTGTTGTCTTATTGATATTGACGTCGTGTCGTATCGTGATAGCCCAGAGCGCAACGAACCTGTCTCAAATTTATAAGGGCCATGGTTCGAATCCGGGCGTATACCAATGAGTTTTTCTGACTTAAGTACACAATATCACTGACACCGTGCTTCGGAGGGCACGTTAAGCAGTCGGTCCCGGACGCTGTCAATAGATGGCGGTCGTTACACTTCCCAACCCGCAGTGGAGCAGCGTGGTGGACTTAAGCTCCAAGCCCCCCTTCCTCAACTGGGGTAAAAATGGGCTGATGATGATGATGATATTTTATTTATGCGCGCTAAACTGGACGACTGCCCAGTCCTGAAGAATTCCTAAGTACTAACAAATTATTTAGTTTTTAGGTACAGCGGTTTCGGGTATTTTCAAGCTACTTTAAAAGAAAGAGGAGGTTAACAATTCAATTGTATTTTTTTACGGATGCATCTCGTTTAGTACAGTTGCAACCACTTCCCGTTAACTCATTTTAATAAAACTTTGCATATATCTGCAGTTCCATAGAAAATAAAATATTATGGTAACCTAGAGCTGGCCTGATGATGGAAATGACAAGTAGTCGATGGGGACTCCTTAACAGTGTACAGCAGCTACCTAGTGTTGGGGCTCATTATGATTCGTTTTGATTTCAATTTGTGTTTTGACTGTCACCGAGGAAGTAGGAGTAGAAGGAATAATTTATTTAGTATTTCTAACCGAAAAAATAAGTATTAAATAGTACACATAGTTTTAATAGTTTATAGAGTAATTTTATTTTTTATAGACGGTCTGTTAATACCATAAATCTTAACTTACAGGATTAGCGAGTACTTTCTGGGCCTCAAAGGTGTAGATCAACCACATGGTGACATTGCAGATAAGCAAGAAGGTGACGGCTTGGCGTGCAGGCTTGCTGCGCTCTTGTTCAGGAAGGTGGACCCGTCGGCGAGATACATCCGCGATGAATAACAACTGGAGAACAACCTGGAATAATTGTTATAGCAAAGATGAGAGCTACGAAATGTTAGTACTAAGCAGCAATATTCTCAGCGTGTGATTGAATTCACCATTAAACTCATGCATCCCAACAAATAATCAGTTAGGTAGGTACTATATGTAGGTACCAAATTCGTTAACTTGTTTAGCGATTTGTATTTTCCATAAGTAATTGTTTACTTCTATCAAAACTAAGGATCAAATAATGTAAAATTTATTTTGTTTTTCCAATAAATATATAAAGTCATAGCAACTTCAGGTTATCTTATAGATCAGCTTCACGTCCACTACTGATGGTGTCAGCGACATTACACCTCGTCTAGCCTGTATAGTCATGTTTGTTGCTATCGAGTTTTAGTTTGTGTGCCCCACTATATACGTACGTATAAAACATGTAAATTTCCATGTCAAAAATCATACTAATTTATTCTAAAAAAAAATACAGTAAAAATCCTTCCTGATTGTGAAAACTTTTATTGAAAGTTATCTTATATGATTAATTATTGCTTAGTTAAAATAAAATGAATAAAATAATAGAATTTTACGTTAACTTCGGAATTTTTGACACGATCATGTGATGTAAAACGTATCGCGTGTTTTGAACCGTCAATATCTCTAATTTCTCTATCTAAATGCAATTACAAAAATTTGTCAAACCTACTTGGCCGTCAATATCTCTAATTTCTCTATCTAAATGCAATTACAAAAAATTTGTCAAATTTGTCAAACCTAAAAACCTAACCTAACGACCATCGTTAATTTAAAGTCTACTTACTGACTTCAATTTCTAAAATCACATGTCGTTTGCGACTGTTATTGGACCAATGGTTGTTTGTATTATATAAGCGAGTGACTTTCCGTCATTAAAAACGCCAGCAATGCTCGTGCAACAAATCTTGCATTCTTGCTCGCTGAATAACAATGTTCGTAAATTCATGAAAGAAAATCATTAGCGACCGAAATGTGAATTGGCCCCCAAGCCCCTTCATATGATATATCGTTTAAAGTTCCACTAAGTTTTCCGTGCCCTCAAAAACACCTGTACTGTGAACAAAAACTACGGCATATAAACATAGCTTGTGGGTAATAAGCAACAGATGTATTAAAATTTTTCTTTACAATATATACATTTAAGAATATTTTACACTCAGACACGAAACAAATAGACATGTTTATGCACACAAATATTTTTTCCGAGCGGGACTCGAACCCGTGACCGTTTGTTTTTTATTTAGAAGCTCTGACCACTCGCCCAATGGGTTAGTCATTGTTAAAAATGTTCACGTACTTATATTTATTAATAATATATGTTTAACCGACCATAAAAGGAAGGGGTTCTCACTATGTATAATTGTTTATTCTATTACCTACCGTGTGAACATATTTATATTTCTTATTTCGCCTGTTAAATAACAATAATAATAATAACTTATTAGTCAATATAACTATTATTTATTTAAAGTGAACCATCGTCTTTTTTTAAACGACTTTGAAAAAGGAGAAGGTTTTCATATAACTTTTTACAATGTAGTCCGATTTGGACGATACATTTTTTATTAAATAAGTTATACATCCAAGTTGATATCATTTAAATTTCAAAAAAGATAAACTCCAAAGGTTAACAAAATAGGGGAACTCTATAGAGAGTTACGATTCTTTTTTTATTGGATAGAATATACCACGAACTGGGTCCAGTTTAAGTTTTAAAAAAAAGTTCCGCCCTCAAGGGTAGAAAAATAGAGAATTAATGATTTTTCACATACTAAATTTTGATCTGTGAACCGATTCTGTTGAAACTTGGCATAAGTCCATGTAGTTCTGATGACATTACAACATAATAGAGACCTGGAGTTGGTCGATCTAATGATGGAGAAGGAAGACAGCTGAGAGAACTCCTAACAGCTACCTCGTGTTTGGGCTTATTTCATTCATTTTGAAGAGAACCTTACACCTGACTGGGTTATGACTGCCATCAAGGGTTGATGATGGGGGCGGAAATCCGACGAGGGAAATCTTTGTTTGGAAAAAACTTGTAAGAACAAATTAAGCACGAAACGAAAAAAAAGAAAAACGAAAAATAAAACTTTATAATAAAAAATCAAACGGACAAAAAAAGTGAAAAGCACAAAAACTTTTTTAGTCTTGATAGCTAAGTTTTTAAACTATAATAACAAATTAGGAGTCGGTGCCAAACAAACAATGAAGATAATTAAAATCATTAAACCGCACATCCCGTTGCCATTATTGTGTATTTACTTATTTCATTTGGTGGTTGTTTGGCGCCACTCGGCTTTGCCTTCGATGTAATTGTATGTTAGATAGTTGTTTTTTTTGTACTTCCTTTTTTTTAGTTTCGTATTTAATGTTATACAGTAAATTATCATTTTTAAATTTGCAGAAAGAAACTGATGTAGAGATGAAAATAATTCCGAATGCGTTTATAATTATTAATGTTAACAGACTTACTTGTACAATGCTCAGGACTCCGGTGATCATCACAAGCAAGTTCGGTTCGTTGGTGAACGCCCCCATCCCACCAGCGATCACGCTAAACACGGCATACACGAAGAGACCGAAGGCCGAGACGCGCAGCAAAATGTCGTTCAAGTCGGATTGTTCTTCTGATCGGAACTTCAGCGATTGAACCCTGCGGAGAGGCTCGGTACAGGATGGGGGACTTGAGTTCCATTGCATTACTCGACCGCTTTTTGCGGTTAACAAAACGAAAAGAAAACCAAAAATGGTGTAAAACAGGTAAAGGATAGAAAATGAAACAAATTGTATGAAATGAACGAGATGTCATGCAGATATTCGCACAAATAGGGGAAACAATGACACCGATAAGTGTAATAGTTTTAGCAAAAATGTGGGAAAATTGTTTTAGTGTAATTGGGCAAGTGCGTTTGGGTTTGGATTTTAGGATAAAGGATGCAGAAAGAAACAAAATATAAAAGTTTAAAAAAAAAAGAACGAAATATAACTTAATAAAAAATAATTCTAGTTACACTACTTTTATAAGTCTATTCACATTAAGTATTTATCACTTTCAGTTATCTAAACATAGACTAAATAATAAAATAAAACTTGCATTTATTTGTTACTTACCGTATAAAACCAATAAGTATTGCCAGTATAGACAGCCCCATGAGAGCGCAATGGGACACGTCAGCAAGATATATGGAAAGGCGCCTCAACTCTTGGTGTCTCACGAGCACGAAGAACAGTATCAGGCAAATAAGGGATGCCACGAGCAATAGTAAACCGCAGAACAGCCCTTTGGATGCGCCAGCGCAGTCCACTCGGTTGCCGCGCTGAGCTGCCGCGAGTGCAGCCGCCCTGCGGGACAGAACAGCTTCCAGACGTCTTTCCAGATCTTCATCGTTGGCCGCACTGGAACCAAACGCGTACAAATGCGTCATCTGTACGCTTTAGTTTTTGTTTGTTCCTAGTTCCTAAGTTTTTTTAAATTCCTAATAATGGTTATTGAACTCTAAGATATGCTACTAGTATAATCTTAGCTATATTTTAAGAGCTATCATTTGTTTCTTAGCTATCAAAATATGTATTAGTGGAGTTTAAGAACAGGATACATCTACGGGTTGCCTGGACAAAGATATTGAGGAAGAAGTAACACATTGCATAGAAAAATCTATGGAGTGCGTTATCTCATTCTAAATGAAAATACCTAAACTTACTTCTTGTCATTCCAAGCGTGGTGGACTGAAATATTCTGCATAATTATGTCTCAAAGCAATTTTTAACCGCAGGCTTGTACCGCTCTGTCTTTTTAATATAAAGTATAGTTCGCCTCAAACTTTATGGTAGATCGGAATACAACGCTATAAGCGTGCTTGCGCAGGTACAGTCATATACCCCTCGCTCCACAGCGTCCCGCTCCACCTAAAACTAGTTATTACGACGCGACTTGTGACTATGTTCACATCCGCCGTAAAGTTTGATTGGAACTGTATACAACACCAACGGCACTTAAAAACAAATCCGTTCAGCAATTTCACATTTTTGTGACATACAAACTAGTGTTACTTCATCCCTCCTGCGAACTGTTCCAAGTTAAGGAATTATGCTATTAGATGATTACCTTGGATAACGGCCAATATGCTTCCACATGACGTAGATGACGGCGGCGCCAATAAGCGAATACTCAATGATAAACGGGTACAGATACGGAGCGGAGTCGGCTACAATGTTACCCATGATGGGGTTACGTCCACATACAGTCGTGTTGTCAATGCTCGCTATCAAAGCAGCTGGATTCAGGGCGTCAAACGACTCGAATATCTCGGTAGAATTGTTCGCTGAAAAGGACAAATGAGGAAACATTAACGGTGTAAAATTGTAAAAAATACAACTTTTAATTATGTGACATCTATAGGTCCAGGCGCTTGCATCATAATATCGAAAGTATATTTCTAAATTCATAATTTCCAACGTTCTAGTTAAATATATAAGAAAATAAACACAAGTACAAAATTACAAACTACACAATCGCTACATCTTTACATATTTAAAAATATTAGTAATTTATGATTAAAACAAATAAATATAGGGATAATAAGTAACACAACATTTATAGAAAACATGCAAACGTGTGCTAAAAGAATCGAATTTTATAAACACAAACGAAAATATTTCAAATCCAGCAAATGAATCGGTGTAACAGCGATGCGGAATCAGACGTGGAGACCAGCACGAACCTGGCGAATGAGGAGGTTCATCGACACGATAAGAATCCACGTCATTGCTCCAATCGTCTTTGCTAGTGACAAATGGACTTTGTGTTGTAACAGGCGCAAGAGTCGACATAGCGGACACGATTGGCTTAACGGTCGATGAGTAAAGCCAATGGAAGACTTCCAACATGGCCGTTTGCGACTGCGTTGCGAATTTCCCTGCTTCCGTTGTCAAAGGGTTTACAGTCGAAGTTGTTGTAGTTGTAAAGGGATGATCATTCGGCCAAGCATCCTTATACTCGTGATGACCGTAATTCATTCCATTGTTGTATCCTATCGTACTTTTAATGTTATTTAGTAATTTAGACTGAGGAAGGTAACCACCGGCAGGACGGTAAGGTGGTAAGGTAGTAGCTGAAAATTAATTATAAATACTATTCCGTGCAATGTTAGCTTTAAAATTATGTTATTTAACAACACCATGGACGTAGAAATAAGTAACACACATAAGTTCGAGTTACTACTCTTTCTATCTCCATGAGCAGTGCATTGAAAGGAAAAAAGAAAACGATTAATAATTTTAAATGTTCATGCAAGATCCCTTCAAAATGTTTAAGCTATCTTACACAAAATATTTAAAAATCTTAAAGATGTTTGACTCACTAGTGGTTTGCATCGTCGTTGGTATGGAAGTAGTAGTCACAGAATTAAATATCTGCTGTCCAGCTGACTTAGCTGTTGTAACAGTGGAAGCTATGCCAGTAGCCGTAGTCGATATTACACCGAATACTTTGCCGGAGTGTCTCAGGGTATGTTTACGGATTACTTCTGAATTGCAGAACAAATTTAAAATATTAGTTTAGAAATTAATTTTCTTAACGAGTTTATCGGGTACAAATGTTGTTGGTACATATTCTGTCCATATTTGTAAATTATTAGTATTAACATATCTCGACGGTTTTACTTCTACAATACAGATGCAATAGCTGATTATGGGGTTGTTTAGGTATGCATTTAACAACCAAATTTTATAGTATTTGTGCATACAAAATATCATTTTTTATTTAACGGTGGAAGCAACTGTAACATCGTGTTATACATATTTGAAAAACTCTACATATTTCACAGTTCTCGCAACTATCGGAGGACATTGAAAATGAACATCCAAAATAAAAAATTATAAGACATTTTTATCAAACAATTTAATTGAATTTTTTTTTTTAAATTAATGGGCCATTGTTCGATATATTGATATCTTACAATGCCTTACAAGCCTTTGCATCTTTGGATACCACTTCCTTTCGTCTATTATCATAAATTTCGGAAATATAGCCGAAGCACACTCCCTACTAAAATGATATGACGAACATTTTCAATGTCAAAATAATCATTACCATCAGTGTATTTTCCATGACATGACAAATTTAATCCAATCTTCTAAAGATGCGAGAAATAAGGGATAGCAAACGAATAAATAACTAAATTAAATATCAGGTTTCTACATACTTACTTCCAAGAACGCTTTCACCGGGTAAACCTAGAGGATTTTTCACATGATAGTCGGTGATTTCTTTCAACGATTCCAGTACTAAAGTCCTGATCCATACGCAAATATTGGTTGCAACAACATGCATCAAACCGAAACGAGCGATCACCTTGAAGCGGTGAATATTGAGCTGCAAAATACGATATTGTATTACAATGATATTATATTACAAATGATTACAAAAGCCAGCAAAAATAAAGAATAAAATAAATAATTAAAATGAAGTGGGGTGGTATCAAATATATGGTCACTTACCCGAGAATTCATGAAAATAAAATACATTTGCATAAATGTGAAGACCATTTGTAGAACAGGATTGACTCCTTTCAGGATCAAGTAACATGGAGAATCCATTGGCAACTCAAAGAAAGTGCCAAATTCCAAGCCGTTATAGATCATCGTACCCAGACCAAAAGCTACAAATTTAAATTTGTTATGAAAATTATACTAATAACAACACGTAGTTCTTGACAAAAAATATTTATTACCTATAGCACCAATTCGTAAGAAGAAACTCCCATGGCTGTGATCATTTTGAGAAGTCTTGCGCTTCCGACTTGGCCGAGCCACGGTACCCGCTTCCATCTCCACCACGTCTTGTTGCTGAGGATAAACCATTAGAATCAATTTGCATTCTAAAAAAGTCCAATAAAAGTATCCATTTATGTACAAGTAACTAAAAATCACAGTCATGAAATCAATTTCCATAACCATAATAATATGATGTCGGTAGAAAATATATAGAAATCAGTATTCCTAACAATACGATCGACATTACAAATTAAAAATGCAAACCATGTTGACATGACTACATGACTCCTAAATATTCAATTAACACGTCCATACACATGTACCTGAACAAACTTCGAATTATACAAATTGAATAAGTTTGTAGGTATAGTATTATTTATTTTATAAATACGTTGTTAATATAGTCACGTGCATAATATGGGAACTAATTAGAAAGCTAACTGAAGCAAATGGTGATAGATCTAGCATTACTGCTCAATGGCAGGTTAAGCGACTTTTTTTTTCTCTGTTTTACAAAAACACAACACAAGCACTATCGCAGAGATACTACGCAACACATTCAAAGCGTTTTCAGAGAAATACAGTGCTGCAAGCGATTTGCTTTCGGGTGCTGCCTCACCTGTTCGGACGCATACAATTGCGCCATTTGCAATTGTTGTTCACGAACTTTATCGCGCATCTTACGTGGATACACCTCCTGCCCAAATGATATGGAAAAAACAAAACAAAAGTAGCCGGCGTAAATAAATAGGGCTAAAACATGCAGTTTGTTATTTAATTCCGATGAGCGAAACTTAAAGCTTCCCTCTCGTAAATCCTTTTAAGTAAAGCGAAAATAATGAATATTGCGGTTAACTTAAAAAAAGGGGACTGCAGTGCTTCAAAACAAAATGCCTTTTATTATAATAAAAATAAATCTAGAAAGTTGTTCTTAAAATTAATCACAAAAACAAATTGTCGTGTTAACTACGGGACGACACACGGAAGCAGTAAAAATGTGGTTTGTTAGATACAATTTCACTTGACGACTGAATTGTGAGGAACATAAAATTCTAAAATAAGCAATCACCTGGAATTGGCTTTGCTTCTTAGTTTCTTTGCTTGGTTTCTCCTTTCCTGCGTCTTTTTCTTTGTCTTTTTCTTTAGACTTTCCATCTTTCTTGCCGTCCTTCTTTCCATCCTTTGCATCTTTTCCGTCTTTTAAATCTTTTTCTTTAGTTTTCTTCTCTTTTTCCTTCTTGGGTTTTTTCTCTTTCGGTGGTGGCTTCGGTTTTGGAGGGCTTCCTCCACTGCAGCAAGCACTCTCTGAACAATGAGAATATTACATTATTGCATCTCCATTTTAATAAATCCGCAGACCAGTCAACGTTCACATAAAAATGTAAAAATAAAGTAATTCTTTGACAAAAAACCAATCGTTCCAATTATTATATATTTTTTAAAACAGGTATTCACCAACCTTGAAGCAGGAAACAGAAGACGTACAGCAAAAATAATATGCTCATGCTATACAGGTAGGTGAAGAATCCTTCGTAGTAATAAAGGGGCAGATTGTGGGTGATGACATCACTGATGACGTAAGCAATGCATACCACTACTAAAAGCTTCGCGTAGATGAAACTCGAGATGATAAACAGCGATGTTCTGAAATACAAACAGTACAATATTATGTATATGTCATGAACTATAAAATTTCATGTAAGTGATACAATATCACGTCAATATACCTCACTGTCATGGTTCATCTTCGCCCCTGTTACATGTTTTAGGTTACAGTATCGTCTAAAATTATGGAGCATCTGGTTCCTACTAGTTATTTCGATTGTGTTTTTAGAGTTGAGATTTTGTCTCCTGTGTTAGCATTCGGCCCTTAATATTACAATGACTGACCGATTGACCTAACCGCAGAACCAAAAGTTGCGGGTCCGATTCCCGCCTGGGACAAATATTTGTGTGGATGAAAACGTCTATTTGTTCCGTGGTATTATACTATTATTAATAACCAGTGCACAATCGGTCAATCAATTTTTCCGTCATTAGACGAACTGGTAGAATGTTGTTTTTTTATTGTTAAATTTTAATTAATATAAAGCAACAATTTCAGTCGTTAATCTATCGCATACTAATCGTATTATTGCATATCTCTATTGCTTATAATATTTGAAACGCGAATATAGTGTTGTCGTAAAGTATGAAATACTTTTGTTTTAAATTCAAAGAATAATTTTTAATCTTTGCGCATGTCTTTAAATATAATTGACACTACATACAGGTGATTTGTGTAGCAGGTATGACAAGGCAGGTATTAGCCAACCCGCATTAGAGCAGCGTGGTGGATTTAAGCTCCAAGCCCCCTCATGTTGAGAGGAGGCCTAAGCCTCTGCAGTGGGGTATAAAAAGAGCTGATGGAATGGATGTTTTTTTAAAGACAACCTCATATTTTTTGTTACGGTATTTGAAAGATTATATTTTTTTAATGCGAGAATATAATCAAAAGTATAACTCACAAAAAAAATTAAAAATGTAGCTCATATGAAAAAAAACAAAGAATATAGATTTTGTAATTTCATCAATAATTACCTGGTAAAAAAAATTATTTTAACGCATTATGTTTTGTTGTCTATCGTGCTTAATTTAAACTGATTTTACTTCTCCTTAAATTCGTGTTTTTACTTTTATTGCCATCAAAAATGTTTTTTAATAGCCAAAAACTATTTGAAGTTAAGTACTAACTTTCTCATTGTCAATCGAGAAAATCATTACTAAACACTCAATACAATTAGCATCTAATTTCAATATGGCAGTTCCACAGTCCACAAAGTTGTAGAAAAGTAAAGTATCATCCATAATAAGCATGTCGTACTTACGAACTTTATGAATATGACTTTGTTTTTTGAATGCATCAGCTGTGCAATAATGATAACCAATGAATAAATAAATCATTTCGTAAAAAAATAAATATTTTTTTGGGCTACTTTCTTTTAACAACCACGTCCATAGGCAAAACTTCGTTATTGGGTAACCGAGAATCTTCGATGAACGATGAAATATCACACACAAAAGCTCCAGGAAGTATATGTGGTGCGGCATAGTCGCCGAAAAAATCTGCGACCCAATTTTTTTGGCGTGACCCTAACCGATGCGAGATTTTTAGATTTTGTAGACTACAGTCTTATACCCGCACTAATAGTATTGTATCCTGATCTAAAAGAACCAGATATTCCGAGATGTGACCTTGTTTTTCAACAAGCTGGCGCACCACCTCATTATGCAGCATCTTTCTGTGCTTATTAAGATGAGATGTTCCCGAATCGGTTCCTGTCCAAGGGGACAGGGAGAGAGGCCAACCAGATCACCTGATCTGACAACCCTAGATTACTTTTTGTGGGGATACCTAAAAAGTAAAGTGTACACGTTAATGGGCCAGAGAATTTAGAAGATTCAAAAGCAAAAATTAGTCCAAAAATAAGCCGAAATTATAGATAATGTTCAAAAACTGTTTGTTTTTTATGTTGGCTACTGTCAGGTGGTCAACGGTACACAATTAGAAAATATAATTCAGTTTTTTTTTTAATGTATCATCGACGTAAAAACTTTAAAATTGTAAAATCCTTATTCTTTGTTTTTTTAATGCAATTCGTATTGTAAGCTATATTTTTAATTATTTTCCGGTATGTAGAAAATTATTACTGATTGCCTCAGAGCACGTTAAGCTATCATTCCCAGTTAAAATCCACCAACCCGCACTGGAGCAACGTGGTGGTTTAAGCTCCAAGACCTCTCATCCCGAGGAGAGGTCTAAGCCTTTTCAGTGGGACATTAATGGGCTCATGGTATGGTATGTAGAAAAATATACTCTTTCAAATACCGTAACAAAAGTATCGTTAAAAAAACATCAATGACGTGATACCTGCTACACAAATCATCCTGTATGTATTAGTTATATTTACAGATATGCGTAAAAATTAATAAAACTTGACCGGTTTGAGCATTTTTCCCAAAAGTAATTTGAATTGATAGCAAGTAGGTATACTCCATCCTTTACGAAAGCACTGTATTGTAAAGTTGGGATAAGATTATGTTGTTATACGTGTACTTTGTTAAAGTACCACGTATTTTTTTAAGACGTTGTGCTTTGCTTTGAGTTTTAAAATTAATCTTTGAGCATATTTTTGTTTTTTTTTTAATTTGCTTTCATCACTGTATTTGCTGAAAGGGTTAATTTTGTGATATAAAATTGTTAGCAATTAGAGGTAAAAAAGATAATCCTAATAATTTTATTCATAATCATTTTAGAAATGTATCAAAATTAAAAGAATAAATACGTTTTTTTCCGTCCACTATCTAAAAAGCTCAAAACGATCATACAGATTGTAAAAAACATATAATGTATACATAACACAACATGTACACATATATGTGGACACAAAAAAAAAATTATCACATTGTCACTTCCTCTGCACAAATCCACTAAAAATTGCAAACACATTATCATAAAAACATTATATTTATATATATAGAGTAATAAATTTGACAGCGGCTAGCTAGGTATGTTTAGGTAAAAAATATGAATTAATTAATTAATTCAATTTCGTTCCATTATATGACGCATCAACGCCCCACCTTAATTTTCATATAGTATAGCCACTATATCTGAAGGTACGTACTTCTTAGCTGGTTTTGGCTGCACACACTTAAGCTCCATCTCCTTGTTTGCCGTGTTGTGTTTCTCGGCAATCGCGATGTCACTGCCCTGCTGGCGGTGCTGACCCACTGGCAACGTCGCCATATTGTCTACCGCCTCCAAATCCACGGTGGCTACTTTCACGTCGGCTTCTGCCGGCTGATGCTTATCTTTCCCCATCTTTACCGCACTTTACACTTATCCTGATCGGAATCTAACTTAGAGATGTTGAAACATCTTTTGTCCGGCCATTACGCGACTAGGTAATGGAGGTGGTTGGGTAGGGATTCGGTAGTGGCCACGGTCAGAGTGGCGCTTGAGGGTTAAGGACGTGAGGGAATAGGAGTGAGGGTCGCAAGGAGTTCTTTCAAGGTAAAAGGCCCGGAAACACAGAGGTGCGGCCGCTGCCCGGTCCCGCCATTCCAGTGTGCCGAGTTGCGCAGCGGCGGATGCTGCGCGGCCGTCTCACCACATAGGGGCGGCACGCACCCCACTAAAGCGCACCCTATTTTGTACATGTAATGCCTCTTATAAACCCAGAGGGTCGTAATTGCTGAATGAAGTCACAAAGCCAATTGATGTAACATCAAAAGAACTTAATGAATATCTATTTCTAACGAATCAGTTTTTGATGGAGTTTATTCATTCAAGAATAACTTAAAAACCAAAATTTTTAAGGGAGTATTTTTGCCTTTTCATATACATAGCACATTTGAATTTTGATTATTCCTATGAATTCATTTAGTAAATTGACCACAAAAAAGTGATATTATTTTCATTGTCATTTTAAAAACACCATCTTAGTGGCAACCCTAAGCAGTGGCGTCACGCGGTCGATAGAGGCGCGTCTCGCCCAGGAGAGCGTCGGGAGGCTGCGCGAGCGACCCACTGACCCGACCCCCGAACGACCCTCAGTTACACACCCTACTCACAACCCTTAAAATATTGAAGCAATGCAGCCATTTAACGTAAATATTCACTTGTCAAGTTCAAAACTGAAACCTACGACAAAAATCTGTGGGAGCTACTCAGCGGGGGAGGCTGGAATCTTTGAATTGTGAGGGTCTCTTATTGCGCAGATACTTCTCGGGTCACTGACCTGCGATGAGTGGGCGTCGAACGTTAAAGCGTGATTTTCGGTTTTATGGTTCTGCATTTATAATATGATGTGTCATGATAGCCGAATGGTGGCGAGCCCGCTTCTTGTTTAAAAAGTCGTGGTTCGAACCCAGACCGACTCCGTGCCCCGTAGAGCATGTTAAGCCGTCGGTCCCGATTACCATCATTAGATGGCAGTCGTTAAAATCCACCAACCCGCACTGGAGCAGCGTGATGAATTAAGGTCCGAGCACCTTTATTCCGAGGGGAGGCCTAAGCCCCTGCAGTGGCGCATAATGGACTGATGTGGTATTTATAATATGACGACATTATTGACGATTTATATAATGGCCACTTAAGGTACTGGCCATACACAACATGTATTAAGGTTTTAGAATGTATTTTGAAATGTAAATACTAATATAGAATGAATAGAATAAAGGACAGTCGGGGTTGAGAAATAGACGTTTAGTAACATTAGTATTAGTAGTAATATTAGTATTTACATTTCAAAATACATTCTAGAACTTTAATACATGTTGTGTATGGGCAGTACCTTAAGTGGCCAGCTACATACGCTACATAAATAATGATTATAACACAAATAATAATTTATCATCAGAATAACGACATACTTATGCACTGCGAGCACACTTACACCATCCGCAACTTAACATATTTAAGTTTGGTTTTGAGGATTGGTTTTTAGGGTTTCGTTGCCAAATGGCAAAAAACTGATCGCATATAATTTCGTGTTATCTGTCTGTTTGTCCGTCTGTCACAGCGATTTTACTCGAGGACTGTCGATACCATATAGGTGAAATTAGGAAAGTAAGTGTAATCTATAAAACGCTATACAATATTGTAGTACGACATAACGAAAAAAATATTTTTGAAGCATATAAATGAGGAACAAAAAAGTTTTTATTTAAGTCAATAGTTGAGATATTCGCTTCTAAAGTCCTAAACAGTGAGTCCTTCTTAAAACTTTTCAACTATCGCGTGTGGTGGAAAATTCTGAAAAAATTTAAGTTAGTAGGTATGACTTATAAAACACTTTCAATCAAAATAAGTTTGAACACAATTTCAGGATATTTGTTGGGGTTTTTCATAGTTATTATTTGAATTTTAACCATTAACGTTCATCACGATTATGGAATACTTCTCTGTGCGTGATCGGACACGCATTAGCCGTTTTTTTTTTCTTAAAGAATTTAGTTGTTACCTACTAGAAATTCTTGTGGTTTCTTATGCGATTTCTACTACATTCAGATTTCCGTATCAGGAAGGTCGACAGCTGTTTATACATCGACACCTCCATCGACACCATGTTGCTATACCTACCATGCCAAACATAGCAAGTTCAACGATGTAATGAAAGTATGCTTAATCAATTATAGCACAAATAAAAATTGCTAGCCAGAGCAAAACTAGAACTAAACAAGTTTAGAAACTGAGTGTTTTGGGTACCTAGGTATGTTTTAATTTCACTGACTTAAGTTTTAAAACCTGACAGAAGTTTGACTTTTCTTCCTCTACGACACTTTGTCATCTTTATCGTCGTATTTGAAAGACGTAATTTCAGCCAGATATCTCTTCAAGAAAGGATGTCGATTGAACTTACATTGTTTTTAAACAGAAGGTTAATATTCGTTCGTTGTTCCAGCATGTTTTAATAAATTCGCTGTGCTAAAAAAAAGTCCAACCATCGTAGCTGTAATAAGAAGTGGTTGGCTTCTTCGAGCTGTAAATCTTACATGTGATTGCTTGTTACACATGCAGCTATTGTTAAACTGTTCATTTCTCGGAAAACACATATTTTACCTTTTCTAGCATCATATGCTATTCAGGTATAATAATAAAATTCTTGTTATCTTGTCATCTTTCTATATTTTTTATTTTAGTTATTCTTTCACGTTCAACATTTGAACATGACGTAGCTGGTATATGAATAAAGTTTGCTAAGTTTTTTTATTCTGGTCTAAAAAATTTAATTTTGGCCAAATTCGCCTTTGTTTGTCGATACGACCATTATTATTTAATAGTTATTATTTTCAACAACCTGACATCTATATGCATAAGTAATTAGTTTTAAGGTTGATAATTAATAACAGTTACACGTAACTGAAAAACTTATTATGCGTATTGGTCTATATTTCACTTACATTGGTTTTAAGTGAAACTTTTTACATTCATGCGCTTCTTATGTAACTGGGTATTTTGAAATATATCCTTACAATTTTATAAATCCAGTTACACTCAGTGAAATTATTCCTTTTGCTTTGTATGTATTTAACTGAATCAAATTGTATTGTGATGGGTGGAACTTTTCCCATGATCTCTTTCTCTGTTATAACCGTTTATATCTATGTTGCATGTGTTACAGTTGTTGAGATATGCATTCCTAAAGTCCTAATTTTTGTTAGAGTCATGTGTCCTCCCCCTCTACAATCTAAACCGTTGTTTTTGGATATGTGGAAAAAATTTATGGCAGGAGTATATATAACATAGTTAAAAGGAAAACTGTCACAGCTAACTAGACTGTATTATTTAACGAGTAAAAGATTAACTTATAAAATGTACTTTTAAAAGTAAAAATTTTGTAAAAATTCCATAGAAAATGACAGATAGCGTTTAGTCAATAAGCGAAAGCTAGATGCATTTTATGTTTGTGATGTTATTGTAAAAGATAATTTAAAAAATAAAAACACTTTATGATGAAAACTACATTGTATTACTTTGCAGAGCTTATTCTCTTCACAATCGATACTAGAAGTCAAAGGTTCACTCTAATAAAATAAGTAATAAAAATTGTCTCTAGCTATGAGTGCACTCATTACTTTTCGGATTAGCCAGAGAGAATCGAGCCTCTTCTAAATAACTAACGAAATAAGAATTAAATGTATTTATACAATAAATCTTAAATTACATAATGATAACGAATAATGGTTAAGCTCCATTATTATTGTATGGTGGTACGGAAACCTTCGGGTGCAAGACCGATTCGCACTTGGCCGGTTTTTTATTTGGTAAACACTAATAATCTTCTGCTTTGCTTACATCATCAATACAGTCGATCTCTCGTTTACTATTTTTGGAAGTGTCGCCTTAAAATTATTTTTTTATTATTTGATGTAATTATGCAATCGATATCTTAGTATTCTACATTTAATTTAATGTATTTTTAGATATTATAATTGTATGTAATATGACCACGCAAAAAAGGATATTGATATCAGTATTCCTTACAGCACTATTAAATGCATAAAAATCTTATCCATTTTAAATTTTTCGATAGTATCCTTCAAGTTTGTTCCCAGCGCAGCGTCGCGTCATCGTTAAGTAGAAATCCATTAACAGTGAGTAAAGAAATGCAGAGCGGCGAATCGCTAACTGGTGATGCAAGCTTCGGACTGTCGACTTAAACCATTCTAATTGAGAATGTTTCACGAGTGATTGCGCAAAAGTGTCGCACGCATACTAACGAGTCGCATAATTATGCTACGGTCTCTTGACAATTGCTTTGTTTAGCTCTTAATGGACAACTTCATTTTCTAGAGCAGTCCCGAAACGACTTTGAACTCAAAAAGAAAATTGACGACCACTTAGCGTAGTGGGTAGCGACCCTTCCTACGAAGCTAGAGGTCCCGGGTTCGAATCTCAGGTCGGGTCAGTATTTATATGATGAATATTGATACTGGTACCGGGTCTTGGTTGTTATATGTATGTGGTGTCTTCGCGTGGTACCCAAAACACAAGCCAATGCGTAGTTTAGGGCCTAGATGTTATTGTGATGTATAAAAAAAACTTCTGGGACACTAAAAGAATATTTAATTATTCCTGGATGTAAGGAAAAGTCTTTTGCCATTTCTGATAGAAACTTTTATTTATTACTTATTTTAAACTTTATACCTACAATATAACCGAAGGTTTATGACAAAAATATTAATTTAACGATCCTGAAACGTCGTACAGCTGCATCGACGACGCCTCGTAAATTTTTAATTGCATTACACAGATTACTTGGTGACATAAGCCGCTTGGCTCGGCCTTGGCTTCAGTTCGTACACAATGGGAACTTACACAACGTCAAAGACTCGTGTTGAGATGTCCTTATTTGTACTACTATATATTATCACACTAATGAACGGCTATGATGGTTCCGGACGTAATACAATTATATCAAATTTGTATTTGGGATAATTTTTAGACAGTCTATATATATGGAACTACATAAAACCACTCTTAGACGACCGCTTAGCCTAGTGGGTAGCGACTCTGCCTACGAAGCTGGAGGTCCCGGGTTCGAATCCCAGGTCAGGTCAGTATTAATATGATGAATATTGATACTGGTACCGGGTCTTGGTTGTTATATGTGTGTGGTGTCTTCGCAAAAATATTTATATATGTATATATTATAAAGAATATTTAAGTATGTATATCAGTTGTCTAGTAACCCATAACACAAGCATAATACTTGCTTAATTTGGGACTAGATGACGCTGTGTGGGAAGTCCCATGTATTATTATTATTATATTATTATTATTATTACTCTTATAAATTCGTCATGTCTGTCTTTCTGTCTGGCACGCCCTCCTAATTTTTACCATAGAGGTAGATTAATATAGAGTAGGTATCGGGTAGAAATATTTATAGTATAGTATGATATTATATGTAGAGTGTTATTAAGAAACTGTTTTAAAGTTAGTAAATGTAGTATAGATTATTTTGTAGTCTACGGTTTCTGAAACATTTAGCATTAAAATATTTTTTTCCGTATGACCCATGGCATTCCTAAGCGAAACAATTTCAAAATCTATGGTAAGTAGGTATTGTAGGTTAATATTAATAGGTAGGTATTGATTAATACAATATAATAACAAAATTAAATCCAACAACACCATTTCGAAACATTTGAGGAAAAATCGCTAACACCCAAAAGACTACGAAACCTAGCGAAGTGCGTGAGCTATTTAAGCGCAAAAAAGACAGATTTGAAAAATTTGTATTATGGGCTTGTATTTTCCTGCTGCTAGCAGGTAATATATATTTGGTATTGGCTATTTAATAGCTTTCGCTCGATGCCCATATCGTTCTAAATAACAGAAATCTTTTTTAATTCCCCTTTTTTTTTTAATTCGCAGATGCCGTATTTAAATAATGTACACCCTATGTCACTTTGATAATTAAGACGAATCCAAAGACGCCTCATATGTTCAAATTCATCTAGTCGTTCAGGCTACAGTGCGTACCAAAGAAATATCTAAGATATCTAAATGCATAAACTCGAAAAAAAATTACCCTTTGCAGTCGGCTAAAAAACACGAAACAAACAATTAAAAAATAATCATCAACGTTTAAAACTCAAAAGCATAACTATCTATATTTAAAACATAACTATCACTGACTCCGTGCCTCGGAGAGCACGTTAAGCAGTCGGTCCCGGATGCTGTCAATAGATGGCGGTCGTTATAATCCCCAACCCACAGTGGAGCGGCGTGGTGGATTTAAGCTCCAAGCCCCCCTCACCCTGGAGTAGGCCTAAGCCCCTGCATTGGGGTAATAATGTGCTCATGATGTGAAGAGGAAGTGTTTCTAGATAAAACTTAAAGAAAACGTTTTTACGCAGATACCTCTATTTTTACTAAAAGGTTTTTAACCTCCGATTAAACTATCTAATCCACTACGAGCAGCTTGCTTCATTGGTTTCTGATTATATAGCTTATTTGATAGATTGTCCCCAAGATTGTCCAGCCGTGAGATGCGTGACGCGGGAGCTTTGATCAGGGATTCTCCCTTTAAGTTATTTATAAATGGTCCATTGTCCGTCATCCGTTAAACGTGTGACGTGGTATGATACGGCAGGAAGCTATTAATATTTAACAAACCCAAAGAACACAGCTGTGACTATGAAGTAAGAAATGACTCGTTTGTGCTTTTGCGACGAATAAATAATTAAACGACACGATAACAAAATTGCAATTGAGTACTTATTTACACGCGTAAAAATTTATCTCCAATATAAGATAATTAATGCCTAAGCACGCAAAAAATTCATACGAGTAAAATTTATTACAAAAAAAAACTGTTCAGTTGCGAGGTACCCGCACGCCAGCCTTCACCTCGCGAAATTGCGTTTGACAGTTTCGATACTGTGAAGTGATATTTCTGACTCTATGAAAACCAAACGCTGCTGTCAAATTTATTTACTCTATGATTTAATGTGTAAGCTATTGAATGTGCGAAACTGGATGGTATTTAATGAAGCTTCAAATCGAAGTCTTTAGTAGAGCCGGCGCCGATCACAATTATGAAACCACGTGATATTTTTAAAGTAACATTAACGATTTACTTGGATTACAATGTGTTTATTGAACATGAGGAGATGTATATGTGTAAGGTAAAATTATGGAACATAAGAACGATCCTTACCTATGTGCACGTTACCTATGTGCATGTTTTACAGATTATTTTTTAGTCCACCGTTTCTGAAATATACAGCTTTAAAATAATTTATCCAGTATGCCAGCCGATGGCATTCCTAAACAAATCAATTTAAAAATCTATGGTAAGTGGGTATTGATGTTGAAAAATGTTGTACGATCAATATTAGAACAACAATTACGTGGAAATTTACATTTTAATAATTGAAGACATGAGTGGCCAAAGGTCGTAACTCACAAAATGAGACATTTTGAGAAAACAGAGTTTATTAAAGTTTCTCTTTATATGAACCTTGTTGTGCATTTCCTACTTGTTCTTTAAGATTAATTAAAATTATAAAAGAAACCGCTCTTACAGCATTGGGAATAGATTACGCTCATCATGAAACTTTTGTTACACCGAAAAAAACGGAATTTTGCTTTTTTGCAGATATGACCTTTAGCCACTCATGTCTTCAATTATAAAATAGACGTAAATACATTTCCGCATTTAAAAAATTAATATTCTAACTCTATCAATTGCACCATCATAATAAATTTTATTAATGAAATCAGGTTTTTTTATGTTTGATAAATCAAATCATTTGATAGATATATGAGTTTCAAATCGTCTTCGGATATTAAGCTTTACAAAATGTACAGTAGCCAGTCCAAAGAACATTCACGAAAATATTGATTGTGTGCACTGTGTGTGAATGAAAAATCAAGTTCAAAATAAATTAATCTGCTGACTGTGCTATCCTCAAAATACCAAGGAATGAGCTTTTCAAGTAGTATAACAAGTATCTAAAACTTTAGTGTTCACTCGTCATATGTTTATGTCTTTAGGTACATACGCGATTTTCTCGAGAACTAATTAACCAAATAAACTAAACTTTTTATAGTAGACAATTTTAAAAGTTTGGAGACGTATTATGTACTAATTTTGTGTCTGAGATTCTTTACATTTATATTATATCGATATTCGTATATTGTTCTTGTAATAACAACAACTCACTTGGCATTTTTAGGCACGATTTCAGGTTGGCAACAAGTACGGTGTCGTATCAAGCAGTCGGTAGGTGTCGGTGGATCTTGTTCCCTGCAAGGCGCGTCGCATTCGTCAACCACAAGCGGCGCATGCGCTGGTGAAGTGTGTGAACCGTACCCGTCCGAATTTAACTGAAAATAATAAATCCTTCATATATTTCATATATAGTGTATATAACAATTTATAAAACAAATTAGAGGTTGTCCATAGTAATCTAAAACTAGTGATGCGCGCAGCGTTGCCTGAGTAAGCTAACCTTTGCATTGACGAGTAGATATGTGTTGCATTCAAAGCTAAGTTTTTTATTATAATTAATTAAAATTTAATTTTCTTTCTCATCCACCCTTCTTACTAGTATAGCTTAACGCCGCTCCCTTTCCTTTTTGAAACTAAGGTAGGAAACCGAAATAAGAAACGAATAGATCGCTGAAAATTCTCACTTTTGTTTTCAATTTTTTAGTGACAGGCCAAGATTTTTCATGTACAATACAATTTACTCATTTTTCTTTTTCTAGCATTTAGCTATCTCGGAGCTTATTCCTCGACTTTTTGCCTGACTTTTTGTGTTTTATTTATTTTATTTTATTTGGAACACCAACAGCAAAATAAAGCCAATAACAGGTGCTTGCAACTATTAGAAATATTATAATTGCTGGCCCGATTGGCCCGTGCATTTTCCAACAGTAGGTACCCTAAACTAAATTTTCCACCTCGGCGTCTCAGAGATAATTTATAATCAGCACTTTGGCTTTAATATCTTTATGGTAACTAGAGTATATAAAAGAGGTCAAATCATAGGTAAGCACACAGGTAAGATCTATTTTTTTTATTAGCAGTTGATTAATGTACTTGAATTTCGAATGCTATTTTTCTGTGATCCCTAATCCTAGTTTCTCTAAAACCTCATTAATGAATACTGACCTTAACAATGGTCCCAACTTGAGGGTCGTGCGCGTCGACGACGTGTTCTCGGCGCGCGCGCGGCTCATCGCCGGCGCCAGCGCCCAGCAGCCGCTCCTTCATCTCGTGGATGTAGGGGCAGCGCTGCATTGCGATATAGAACTCGCGCACGCGCACCTGCACAAGCATTGTCGTTAGTGTCGTGTAATAAAGTCGTTAAAAGTGGATCCAAACTCATGTTTTAAAATATTATTGCGTAATATAGTACAATGAATATAAACTATGTAACCGCTAAACGTAACTGAGTGTAATAATGTTTTAGAAAGCTATGCTTTTCTGATATAATGTTAAAAAAATATATATATAAGTAATGTGTGAATCAGACCTCATGGATAAGGTGTAGATTTCTTTCTATTTTTGCGGATTTCGTGGAAGTCACTTAAATAAGTACGACGTTGACATTTCTTCTAAACTTTTATCATCTTATAACCTTAAAACTTTCACTGAGTAGTTTGAAGTCCTGTAACTAGAAGTTACAGTCGAATCTGAAAATTAACTCCCCTAAGAAGTCGTAGGACTTATTGTTTTACTTTTGCGCTCACAAGTTTCGTGTAATAAATATGAATAGAAACTTTAGTTCTAAATTAGTGCCGTAACCAGAAGGAAGTTAATCGGAAACATTAAATTTAAGAAATAGGCAAATCGGTCTTATACAGACAGTTAATATGCAACTGAATGTTCAATAATATTTCTACCCTGGTGAAAGAATGAACATTTAATCTTAGAATAGTGTTCCATATAAAAGCACGAACGAAAACACATTACCTAAGAAATATTTGCTTTAGTTAGCGAATTATATCTCGTGTTTTGATAAATAAACAAATTCTATGACTAAATACTTTTTTATGAAGACAAAGTAACAACGGGCACCAATAGAAGTTTATAAATATTTAGACAGATAAACGTTCCCTTTGTATAATTTAGGGATGATAATGAGGTCGTCAATACTCGTAGCATTATCATATAGTACAAGGTACTATAGTACAAGCATATAAGCACCCTCCTGTATGGCGGGGGTTAACCAAATACCTGTACCTAAAAGTTCTCTCATTTTTGAATCTATTTTGGAAAATATGATAATAATAATACATAGGACATACCACACAGCGCCATCTAGTCCCAAAGTAAACAAATACTATGCTTGTGTTATGGGTTATTAGACAACTGATATACATATAATACTTAAATATTCTTTTAATATATACATATACAAATATATATACACCTAGACACGGAACAAATAGATATGGTCATGCACACAAATATTTGTCCCTGGAGGGAATCGAATCCACAACCCTTGGCTACGCAGTTAGGTTCTATAACTACTCAACTATTCCGTCAGCCTACGTACGATTTATGTATGATCTATACTATAATGTTACAAAGCTGAAGAGTTTGTTTGTTTGTTTGTTGGTTTGTTTGTTTGAACGCGCAAATCTCAGGAACTACTGGTTCGAATTGAAAAATTCTTTTTGTGTTGGATAGTCTATTTATTGAGAAAGACTATGGGCTATATGTATAAAATAAAACTATCTGTCTATTCGAGCAAATCTCCAAAACGGCTAAACTGGTTTTGATGAAACTTCACAAATGTGGAAATAAAGTGGTCAAAAGTGACATACATTACGTTTTGTATGTCTGCATGTACGTCCATCTGACTATTCGAGCTAATCTCCAAAACGGCTTAACCGACTTTAATAAAATTTCACGGATATAAAAAGGAGGTGGTCAAAAGTGGCATACGCTACTTTTTGTCCGTCTGTCTGTCTGTAAGTCTATGTATCTATTCGAGCTAATCTTCAAAACGGCTGAACAGATTTTAATGAAACTTTGCAGACGTGAAAGAATGTTGTCAAGAGTGACATCAGTTACTTTTTGTGTCTGTCTGTCGTTTGTCCTCACTGATTGATCTATCAACGTCTAAACTACTAAGTCTAGGAAGTCGAAATTTGGAACAGTGCTCTATTTTGCAACGTGAGTATTAATTTTTTAAGAAAGGAATATTTGGAAATTTCAAATTTAAGGAGGGAGGAATGGAGGGGCATTTGTATGAGATTCTTTGTTCTTTAAAGTTAGAAACATAAAAATCTTAACATAAATAAATAATGGCGTGTTTTGGGGTTTCACATTTTAAGGGTGGGAAACGGGAGGTGAAAAGTATGGGAGTATCGGTTTTCTTAAAAGAGTGGGGAGAATGAAGATTGAAAGTTTGAATGTGTACCCAATATTAGTTTTAGCAAAAAGTACGTATAAACCAATTCGAATGTTAATAGTACCTAAAACAGTATACAATAAATGTGTAGTCTACGCAAGCGAAGCTGCGGGCGATCGCTAGTTAATTTATATATAAATGTTTGGTTCACATATTTTGAACTCACAACAGATGATAGTAAGACCTTGTCGCGACCCGTCACGCATGACATCTTCGAAGTATTTGCTATATAACGAAATTTTACATAGATTTAGATATGCATCACATCATATAAGGTTAGCACCATCTACAAAGCCACTTTGACAAGACTCTTTAAAGAAACGCCTAGTCGCCTTTTTATATGCATTAATGCGCCCGACAAGTAGGTTGACCATAATTTATTTATAACTTTGCTAGTTTTCCATAAAACTAATACTAAAACCACAACATTTATATTTCAAAGTCATTATACTAGTACAGGAGCTCACAATGTCACCACACCGGTACATAAAGCGCGCTGTAAGGAATTCAAAGTCACTTCATACAAGCTGGCCGGCGCGGCGTCTAGCGGAAAGCTGTTTGTATACGGGACATTTTTTGTTGAGAGAAATGCTTCTATTATGTGTAGAGAAAACTTGAACCGGTCTCGCAGTGGGTGGCTCGCCATATATACGGCCGATCGCTTACTAAAGTGTTATCCATTCGAGTGTATGAAAATATGTTCTGATTTCTTTTATTTCATAGATTGTTTGATTGAGCGATGGAGTAAATCGTCTTGTTCGTATTGTCGTCAGGTTCAATTAATACAGTTCTTGTTAGGGTGTCGCTGATTATTTATTTCACTTCATCAGCCCATTTTTACCCTACTGCAAGGGCTTAGGCCTCCCCCAGGGTGAGGAGGAGGGCTTGGAGCTTAAATCCACCACGCTGCTCCACTGCGGGTTGGGGACTGTAAGGACCGCCATCTATTGACAGCGTCTGGGACCGACAGCTTAACGTGCCCTCCCCAGCACGGAGTCAGTGATAGATATGTACTTTACACGCCCGGATTCGAACCATGGCCCTATGGAGCCTTATAAATTTGTGACAGGTTCGTTGCTCTTTGGGCTATCACGACACAATTTACACAAGATGAAAATTCCAAATGAGACCGATCTACAACTGATATTCGATGTAGCAACAAAAAAAAATGACAAGCCCTCTTTCAGAGAAAAGTTTCATGTATATTCAGTGAGTGTTTTATCGAATACTAAAATGCTTGAACGTCTAGAAAGAACCTAGAATGGATTATTTCATAACATGGCCCAGATTTTCCATGGGATGTACCAGATACAATTTTTACGGGGCCCATATAGACAGCTTTGGTAGAAACTTAGTTGTCATTATACCCACGCACGATGGTTAATTAAATACTAAAGTAAAATACAGTTACATACAAATATATCAGAAAAATAATAGGAATCGGTTATCATCGGACGTACAGGTTTGCTTGAAGTTATCAAATGAAATAATTTTAATAAGAAAAAGTCATAAATTATAACGAAAATACTTTTAAAAAAACTGTATTACTAAATACATTTGGTTTCAATTGTCTTGCAAATTGCAAATTGCAGGTACGTCCAGTCACATTACTTTTCTGATAGATATGTAATTATTTTACTCTTTTTGAACGAGCATCTTTTTAATATTTTATTTTTACTTAGTAAAGATAAGTAGGCCTGTAGTGTACCTAACAGTGGGAAGTTTATAACCAAATAATGATGGTAATGAAAAAACCGTTTTTATCCATATATACATATTTACATATCTACTGCAACGCCCCTGGCGGCTTAGAACCGTAAACTATTCATAAACCTGTTCTAAAGTGATGTTACTTACGTAACACCGCATGCGAAACTACGATGCAAAATGCGAAAAATCCCACCTAAATTGGCTTAGCCGTTTTAGAGAAGCACATCTACTACAACGTCTTTTGGTGGTATACAATCGTAAAAACATATCTAAGAACCTAGTTTGAAGTAATACCTACGTAAAATAAAAACTACATCAAAATTTGAAGTTTTAGTCAAACACATCAACTGCAGCGCCTCGAGGTGGCTTACGACCAGCCGTAAAGCATTTCTAAGACTTTGCTCAGACGTAACGTATATGTAAAACAAAAAAAATCGATCAAAATAGTGATACACGCATCCTGTGGACCCGTCTCCGTCTCGTCGTGGGTGAACGTTGAGAAGAACTACATTCACGCAATTTTATCATTTACTATGAGGAAAAAATAGGCACCAAGTGGGACAAAAACGTCCAAAGAAACATTAAATTTAAAATTCTCTCAATCGTGCCTGAAATTTACGTAGACAGAGCCTCAAGCCGCTAGATAATTAAACTAACTTAGTATCAAAGATTTCAGTGGAATGAACTTGTCGTGTTACCTAGCAATAAACTGTTTTCAGTCGAGAGTTGATCAGTTGTAAAATGTATTAAACTAAATCGATGACAAGCAACGCGACAGATCGGTACCAGTGCAACCGGGTCAATGGCAATCCTTTAAAGCATGTGTTGTTCGCATAGATTTGCATATATTATACTAAAGTTTAATAACATACCGGGGATTAGAAAAAAATGTATCTATGAAAGAATTACAACTTCTCTAAACGCAATGTAATGAAACGTCAAACCGAAGGCCACCAAACCCCCCGACACGCAGTAGATTATGTGTGAGGTAGCAAAATTTCATAAAAAACTGCTGGTATGACTGAATACCAACCTCAGTGATAGGATAACGACTATAGAAAGAAGAACTTCTTTGGAAGGAAAAGAAAAAATAATTGAATACCATAGATGCCTTAAATATAGCAAGAGGCCACTACCGAATATAAGTAAACGTATAGTAACAAAACTTCAAACATTTTGAGGAATTCAATTCAGGCACTTATTTGTTGGTTTGAGGACTATATAACTGAACCAGTGCAAGTACGCATAAAGCGTTGTATTCTGATGCACTATAAAGTTTGACGCGAACTGTACAAGCGAGTACAAATCGAATAAGGATTTATACAAAAATTAGTATCATTAAAAACAATTTAAAAAATCATTAAATCATTAAACGATATTGCTAATAGTCTTGTAATAAAAAGAGACCGCATAGCCCTCTTTTAAGCCCCTAGTGACTGCTCCGCGCCGACGAGCTTCTCTTTAAGGCGACCCGATGAACGGAAGCTTCTTATTAGGTCGTTGCGTGCGTGGGTCGTTTAGTGATCTTCGATTGAGTAATTTTGCACGTTACGTGCTTAGAATCGATGTCCGGTCATTATAATTTCGTTTGACAATACTAAATTAATCGATAACTAAATATTGTACTATTTTGTTCTGACCGCACAGAGGTTAAAAGCGTAGTTATATGTATACGATAGCGGTGATCCTTTTAGGATATTTTTGGTACCCCCTTGGATCCGTGTAAATTTTTTATGCGACCCGCCCCTGATACGCTTGGTGGCGTTTTGGTATATGTGATTCATAGAATGAAAAGATTTTTTTTAAATACGGAAAATGTGAAAAAAGAGCAGAGTTGAATTTTCGTCCGCATTACATATTTACGCGAGAAAAAAGTATGTACAGTCGGAAGAACATATTTGTAGTAAAAAAATCTTTTGGTTACAAATCTTACTTGAAATATTTTTCATTTTAGAACAAGAAAATTTTAGTACTTCTTTTAAAACTTCGTATTACTTACTACATGTAAGTTCAAACAAACTCTGGTTTTAAAAGTGAATATTTGAATTGAAAAAAAATATATGTATTCAATCAAATAAGGAGCACTTTGTTTCTGTCTTGCCCGAGATAAATCCTTGTCTAATGAGCTCCAATTCTAGATGCCACCGTGCACAAAACAATAAAAAAGCATGAATAAACTTTAATTTGTAGTGTTTTGGCCAAAGCGTGTTTCTTTTCCTTATAGCAAGGAGAATGACGCGCCAACTGTTATCTCGTTTTGTGGATATATTAATTGTGTTCGTTTCTTACTTTCTTCTTTCAAAAAATATTTTCATTTAAGAAAAGAACGGAAATGTTCTCAATGAAAACTTAAGAAACGTTCTTCAATTCAGTATATTGTATTATTCAATTGAGTAAATTTTGTTGTCACAAATAAAATAATAAAGGAAAAATATCTCCTGACGAGATTTTACCTTTCCTCTTATTAAGGAATACGCTCTTGAATCAAACTTTCTTTTTCTCAGTATCATATCTCTTGAATCAACTGTCAATATTTTACCATGTATACATGAATGAGAGAAAGTTTAAAAAAAAAAAAGTTAGCCTGAGCATCCGAACGCTCACTTTACACCTATTAGATATTGGCAATTTCGATTTTATGTCAGCTCCACTAGAGCGAGGCGCGAAAATAATAATAGCACTATAGTTCAACACGTTTAAAAGCAATGACATAGATGGCTTGGCGTGGTCGTGCCACCGCCAGCCGAGCGGATACATTATATCATTGGCAAAATTCTTGATAGTAAATTACTATACTGAGACCCTCACAGACGGCCATTTAGTGCCAAACTAAGCAGAGCTTATATAATGTATAATAGGCAACTATACACACAATATTGACTATGATACGCGTACATACACCTACTTATGCATAGAAGTCTGTGACATAATAAATTTTATACTCAGACACGGAAGAAACAGACATGTTCCTTCATGCATATAATTATTTGTCCCGGGCGGGAATCGAATTAGCGACATGTTGTTCTGCAGTTGGGGTCTCTGATCACTTGACCAATAGGTCAGTCAGTGAAATAGGTACCTAATTATTTTTTTTCATGCGCAAGTAATTAAGACATCTTCAGGGTAAACTTTTGACAATACGTAGGTGAATATGTGTACCTCTAATACAATTTCATTGCAAACATAAAATAAATAAGACGTTATTTCCATCGTTGCGTTGTCCTCTGTTTTCTTAGTATATTAATGTAAAACCATGTATTTCTCGTGTATTTTTTGTGTGAGGATATATTTGTGACACCGGAAGATGACTCGTAACGAACCATTAATTCTTTAAAAAGATCAACAGAGCTACAAAACGTATGGCTTACTTAGAGGCGTATTCCAATACGTTTTTTTTTGCGTCGATTTGAAGGCTCAGATATTAGAATTTATCAAAATACCGTATCACATTGTTTTCAAAACGAATAAAAATCGAAGCTTAATGACATATCACAATGCCATTGTCGTTGTTTCTCTTTCCTCCCAAAATTACAAAACCTGGTCAGAAAAAAACATAAAAAATTTTGGTGTGTAATTTTTGTTTTTATTTGAATAGACCAAGTATCTATCTTTATCTACCCACATCTATGTTTGTGGGTGGATCTTATAGGTGCAAATGTCTCAATGATTTTTTTTTTCTAATAAATATGATTTCATGATCTAAATGCATGCAGGTTGTTGCCACAAATAAACATATTTCGATCTGTATTTGCATAGTTAATCTGGTACGAATTCGCGTATGATTTCAGAGTTACCCTTGAATGGGTTTAAAAATAATTTATTGGTGTCGTAACCCGTATAAAATTTGAAAATGAGTCAGCGGCCAACCTGTTTAATACTAACCGCGCATTGTAAACACGATAGCAACTTTTAAAAGAAACTGTTTCCTATCTATCGTCGTTAGAGAATGGTAAAGTGGGGAATGGTGTAATGGGATGTCGATCTTTTTTACAACACACGAACCGAAATCGGGTTTAATGATGCTACTGTTTATAATTTTCGATTTACATTGATTCGTTTCTTTCGGTTCACTTTAAAATAACGATTGTTTTTCTCAAAGACATTTTTAATTGTTTTATTTTTTACTCTCTAACCGTATGACGACCCCGTTTATTTGACTATTCTGTTTATATTTACGTAGCTTTTTAAAGAATTCGATAAAATACCTGCAATTATTCAAACATTATATGTTTACCTATATAAATGGCAGGTGGATATTGTTTAACATATTTTTTTTCTAAATAACAAAGCGTAGAATGTAAAAATGTAAATGTAAGTTTTAAGTTGGTTCATACATCCACTACGATAATACAGTGGATATTATTGCTTTCTTAGAAAATATAATAAAATAATAACAAAAATTGTGTTCCGTAAAAACCACACACAAACAGACACGCACACGCACACACACACACACACACACACACACACACACACACACACACACACATCCATAAACCCTAACTCTAAAACGCATACACAAAGAGTCTATTATTAACTCATATTATTATGATACAATATAAGTACTATTACAATATTACTATAAGTACCTCACACTTGAGACATTGTTGAATGTTGAGTTTTAATCTGGGGGCGGAAGCCTGGTGACTCAGTAATACCTACCTACAAGTTCTTAACCTAGTACTGACACCATCTCTCTCGCATGTCCTGATTTTATACTAATATTGAATATTAACGCAACATATTATGTGAGAGATATAATAAAAAAAATTGTTATTATTAGAAACCCCGATCTGCGTCTTTCCTATAATATATATGCCTAGCATAAAAATACGAATTGACTAAAAGGCCTCTTCTGCGCTTATCGTCTAACCACTCTTACTCTAGCTAGCTGGTGTAACTGTTTGGTGAGATGGCAAGTTTCAGTCCGATTTCATTCCGCGAAATCTCCGCGCGCCGATCTTCACGCCCGCGAAATTGCGTTTGACAGTTTCGATACCGTGAAGTGACATTTTTGACTCTATTAAAACCAAACGCTGCTGTTAAATTCAATTTCAAACGCTCAATAATACCTAGAGAGGCCATGATAGTTACAACGTTCCCGAATCATGAGCTTCCTTCTAATTTACTCTATTTAGTCTATTCTAATGTGTAGGGCTTGTCAGTATATGAAACTTAAAATAAACCATCGCAATATAAATATCGCATCGCATCGCGTAGGTTATCACGACCGTCTTTCTATTTTATAGCTCACCGTACGCCACTGTCCATCACCTCGCTTCTAATTTCTCTAAAACTGGTCAAAATAGTTTTCAAACAATACATGATACGTTTTGAAAGGAGAATATGTCAATTCGTCTATGATTTTATTACTGAAAATCTCTGCTGTTAATTAACCAAAAAATAAATAAACAGACGACCGTCGTGTGAGTTCACTATTTCCGACCGTCTTCCGCGTTGGAAAGCTTTATGTGGCTTGACCCATATAAAAGCTCTCGAACAGATGCGATCAAGGAGGTCGATTCACGTTGCGCTCGCTAACATTTCTCACTAGTTAGTGAACGAAAATCGTCAAATTAACGTGTGAAAACGCAAAATGTATACGACCACAGTTTGTATTACTAGTGTCGCGGTCAACTCAGGTCCAAATGTACAATAGAAAAATATTCGACGGTCGCTAAAATGCAAATGGAACTTGAATTTACGTTACACTCGCTTTGTTACTCATAAACGAATGAAAATCATCAAATTAGAGAATGAAAACATAAATATCTATTGTCATGGCCAATATTATCGGCTCATAGTTCGTGTCTAAATAAAAACAATAAGCTAAAATAATTTATAGGGTATCGAACATCTATTAGACACCTCTATCTATTAGAACTAGGTAATTCATATTAGAAAGACCTTTGGTGTAAATACTTAGAATGTTATATTAGATGACGACCGCTTAGCCTAGTGGGCAGCGACCCTGTCTGCGAAGCTGGAGGTCCCGTGTTCGAATCCCAGGTCGGGTTAGTATTTATATGATGAATATTAATACTGGCACCGGATCTTGGTAGTTATATGTATGTGGTGTCTTCGCTTGGTACCCAAAATACAAGCTAATGCTTAGTTTGGGACCTAGACGTTGTTAAAATAAAATAAATAAAAGATATTATTGTACCGTAGATAGTATTGACGACCGCTTAGCTTAGTGGGTAGCGACCCTGCCTACGGAGCTAGAGGTCCCGGATTCGAATCCCAGGTCGGGTCAGTATTTATATGATGAATATTAATACCGGTACCGGCTCTTGGTTGTTATATGTATGTGGTGTCTTCGCTTGGTACCCAAAATACAAGCTAATGCTTAGTTTGGGACCTAGACGTTGTTAAAATAAAATAAATAAAAGATATTATTGTACCGTAGATAGTATTGACGACCGCTTAGCTTAGTGGGTAGCGACCCTGCCTACGGAGCTGGAGGTCCCGGATTCGAATCCCAGGTCGGGTCAGTATTTATATGATGAATATTAATACCGGTACCGGCTCTTGGTTGTTATATGTATGTGGTGTCTTCACTTGGTACCCAAAACACTAGCTGATGCTTAGTTTGGGGCCTAGACGTTGTTGTCATGTATACTGTACATTAATTGAAGAACTCTTCGTATTACGTTATTGCTATGATCTTTGCCATCGGGATTGTAATGCACACACACAGCCAGTGTAATTGTACATATTAATAAAATTTAAAAAAAAAATTGTAATTTTTAATAAAATTTGCAATTACATACACAATTTTAAGTTTTTACAAGTAATTGTAAACTTACTAATTAATTATTCCAGTTGATTGTAATTAAATATACAAATAAACAATTACTTAAAACGCAAGTCATTTGCGAGTTTAATTTTGCACATTCTCTTACATATGCTTCATTATTTTCACATATTTTTTGCGTTGTAACATTGCATATAAGCAAAAACATTCGGCAACACTGATAAAACCTCATTCGTAAGTTGTTCAACATTTTTGAAAGCTAATAAACTGTCCGAATTGTATCATGATGTACCTAATACATGAAAACTACAAAAAAATTAAATTATTGTTGACGGTCTGAAGATAATAATTTTACGTATCACGAGCATCAGTCGAAAACGTTTCACAAAAGCTGCATGTATGCATGAGCTTAATAATACTCTTAATTTCAGATTGGAAAAAAAACGGACTTTTTTATTGTTTCCTTTTGTGCACATCCAAAGTGTGGGCCGGAATCACGAAGCCGGCTTACAAGCGACATAATTAGCATCTCTTTGAACCTCGACTAACGAAACGTTATATCACTAAGCCATGCCTTTGATACTCTAATAAGGAAGGCATTGACTCAATGCTTTTCGAACCATCGACTGGCATTAAAATAAAACTATAAATACTTATGTTACAAGTAGTTGTTTCTTATTTATGAAATGTATGAATTCGCGGCCCACTAGGCCAGCGGTCGTCAAAGTGGATGTATGTATAGGTATTATATGAGTGCAATTCATGCCCCACTGCAGGGACTTAGGCCTCTCCTCCGGCTGAAGAGATTTGGAGCTTAATCCATCACGCTACTCGAGTGCGTCTTGGGGGATATTATATGAGCAGTTGTTAGTTAAATAAAACTAAAACATTAATGCATAAAAATACCAAACTAAAAACGTAAAACAAGTATCTCAGTTTATAATATTACGTACACGTCATCGAAGTTGATTATCGATGTTTCCCCACCACTAGTTTTAGAAGGAGCAAAAATGAATAATAATTTAATTTGATAGGATCTTTTTGGAAACTGTGGAAACGACCGAACCGTGGTGTATAAAAAGGCAGCACGCTTGACATCCAGGCGGTTGCTCTAAGATAAAACAAAGTAATAAACTTGAAACTTTTACAGAAAAACTTAATCCGATTGTTTGCCCAAAACGATCTATGTTTCAACATTTCGCACACAAAATTCATATTTTTTTGAATTTATAATTATAACATTTTTTCAGTGTAATATTAAATCGTAACCCCTTATGTTAATTTATATATTGTTTGACAGTAACTTTCTTCTTTATAGTAAAATTTTCTTTCATTACTATTACAAAACAAAATAATGGCGTTCAGTAATGTCTTACAATTAGAATATAGTACACAAAAAAAAAAAAGATTCCTCTGACATTCGAATTCTAAAAAACCCTTTATTGTGTAAGACTGGGAATCGCTAAGAAGTACGACACCAATAGAACATGTACCATTTTATTGTAAACTATTGTCAAGTCAACTTCAAAGTTGAAATCGTCAATAATTAACATATTTCGATTTGATTGAATTCTGAAAACCGTATGTGTACATTTAAAAAAATACCAATGAAAAGAACTAAATAACTAAACTAAAAGAACTAATTTGATTTCGAGAATGGTGATTCTCACAAGAATATTGCAAGCTACTATCGCAATCGTAAAACATACCTACTCGTGGCATCGTTCAATCGTGCTCGAGGTGCTTGTCGGCGACGACGGACAATTTACAGGGCCTCTCTATTAAAGCATTCAGCGTTCACTTTTTTGTTTAAACTATTTTAAGATTGTTTTTAATTTTTGGTAGGCTTTTCATCCAAAATATTCGTATTTAGTTGTAGTCACACAGTGTAAAAATAATAAGTGGCCTTCTATGTTGCCACTTAATGCAGTATTTCACAGAGTATTTGACTATTAGTACGACGACGGTTATTCTTATTTCTTGCAATATTTTTTTTTTGCACATTAACTACACAAACCTCAGAATAATTACTTAAAGTCATAGAAGGAATGCAAATTTTACATACGTTTAACTTGTTCTAACATGTAGGATAAAGCATTAGAAAGAAAAAGATAGCTGATACAAAATCATTGCTGCTTTTGATCAGAACGTAGCCCCCAAATTCATTTCAACTTATTTAAACGATGGAGGTGAATTCAAAGAATTTGATGCGAACGTCCGTCTGACTAGTCAGACTAATCTCATTGAGAAAGAGGTACAAGCAGGTTGAAGCAAACCGCATATACATATATACTTACATCTTTTTCACTCAAACTGAAATTCACCATATGTGAAACATGTGAAAAATGAAACAAATATATGTAAATACAAGAATGCCTTCTAAGACTTTAGGTAATTATTCTGAGACACAAACTGATGACATACCAATAGAGGTATTCTGTGATAGAGGTCGCAAAAGAGAATTACTTGAGTGGGAAGTTTTAGTTGCCATATATATATTACATGAAGCGCGGCCGAGTGCAATAACTTCTAAGAGTTTCACAAATCTATGTTTTAATTCGTATCCAGATATGGAGACGCTTGTTGAGCTGTCAGATATTTACCGAAAGTCAAAGTGTTAATAATAATTTGTGACGGATTTCAAATTTACGTAAATGCTTGGAATATTTGTGAAATATTTCGCTATCTACTATAGAGGCGCGATATAAACGTGTGAGGACTAACCATGCGTTTTATTTAGCACGCATAGAACCCGCAGTTATGAGAATTCAAGCTATATGTATAAGATACACTACCCATAGGTTCAATAAAGATTTCTTCAATTTAAAGAAAGTTTTAAAACATCACATCGTTGCAGTTTTCGTATAGATTTTTTAGTCTATGTTTAGTGGTGAAAAATTTACATTTATTAACAAGTCTCAGACACATATCGCTGTTTGGGCATCACTAAGCACGTAATAACTTAACCACAGTTTAGGGGGCGATGACTTAAGTGAGGGTGGTGGACGCACCCCCGGCCCACTAGCGGGTCGATATCACAAACACCACTTGCATAGCGATGCGATGGCAATCCATGATTATTCTTATACGACGCCAACTCATTTATTAATCGAATATACCTACTATACAAATCTAGATTTTGCCTACGCTTTTAACATCGAATGATTCTGACAGTTCGCGTTATAGTGTTTGTAATCTATACATCTATTAACAATACCCAAACATGCACAATCATAGGAAAAATGACGAAAATTGAACTCTTTTTGGATTACTTCCCGTCTGTCTGTCAATCCATCAATCCTAATGCACAGGCCGACAGTCTTATACTATTTTCTTGTATGAAATATAATTTTGCAATGTAATAAAGATGCCGTCATTTTTAGGGTTACGTGCCTCAAAAACAAAAAAGGAACCCTGATAGGATCACCGCGTTCTCGGTATAATCATACCACTCATACCATAAGCTCTTTAATACCCCACTGCAGGGGCTTAGGTCTCCCCTCAAGATGGGGAAGCTTGGAGCTTAATCCACTACACTGTCTCCTCCAGTGCAGGTTGGTGGATTTTAACTATTACCATCTATTTATGGGAAGTTTGTTGTACACTTTTATACCATTTTGATAAAATTTGACAGTTTTATTCTAATATTGGTTTTGTATATGATTAGGCTGCTATTTTTAGGAATAGGACCGTAAGATTAAAATTACATGAAGCCTAATATAATTTCACAAAATAGATTAAAACCTGCAAAAAAATCCCTATTATACTTCGATTTAAATAAAAATTTAAGATAGTTGTGTCATAAGTAAAAATTATATGTAGAAAAGAATAAGGCAAAGGCTAGTAGTAAAGTAATACATTAAAAGATTTCTTTGTCGTTAGAAACAAATATATGCTTTCAGAGCAAAAGTCAAGGCTGTTTCTGAGAAAACAAGTCATATAACATAAGTCTAAGAACGCTAATATAACACGACATAATATAACAATAACATGACAGAATTTGTACTGTAATTTGTCAATAAATATGCTAATATTTCCAAATGATATACTTTGTATAAAATTCTGAGTGGAACTTATCTGGTTAATTTATTAAAGATCATTTATTTTAATAAAAATGTTATGCAAACGTTGTTGCACACAAAAAAGCGCTGGCAGCGCTTTGATTTGTTTTCGCTGGTGTCATCGCGACAATAAAATGTAGTGATCTCATGTCGTGTATGGTATTTCTAGACGTGACATCTACGAGCGCTGTGTTTAACCAAACAGTATTAGATTCAAGCATTACGATTTGAAGGCGCGTAATATGGGTCAGTGGAATACGCGTGTTTTATTAGTATTCGATTTTCCTGAAACTAGGAAAATAAATACTGTATAAAACATGTACAAATATTTATACGTTCATCTGAAATACACGAATACCCGGTTAATTAGGTTGTGTTTATACCTATTAATTCACGACGCTGGTTTTTTTCAGAGAAACGAAAAATACATCTGTGTAGAAGTTGTATATACTTAAGGTTGCTCTGCCCAGTCACTCCCCCATTCAGACAGGGTAGTGTGGTCGCTCAATATTTTATTGATGCAGGTCTAAAACTTAGGGTGAGTTGTTTCATCTGTAGTTAAAGTTCAGATTACGATTTTCTTTAATATCCTTTTACGTCAGTTTCGCGTTGTTTCAACATATAAGCAGTTAATACCTTGTATGTACTTCAATTTTTGGAACGCTCGAGGGCAACAATTTTAATCTAAGGCTAATCTGATGAAAACAAACATCAAGAATATCGTAACATTAGCTTAAACTTTGACTATAAACGAAAAAAATTCAGTTTTCTGTCTGGCTGTAAATTTATCAGAAAATGACAATTGCTTCATAAATTAAATAAAATTAATAAATTGTAAATTTTGAAATGCTTTGTGGTACTAATTTTAGCATAACTTTGGACTTAAATAAATTATTCAGGGCGTATAGAAATTAAAAAGGGTACGGCTTTTCAAAACTACCACCCTAGAAATATTAATAATAATTTAGGGGATGGTGGGACGAAGATAGAAAACCAACTTTCAGAATTATCAGAAATGCGGAAATGTGAAAAACACCAAAAATAAAAACTAAAACTTCATACCCATTACCAGCGGCATGAATTTGCTTCTTGCATTGACATAATCAAAGAATCGACTAAAACAGGGAATACGTTAAGAATTTTCTAACCTAACTTTAATAACAATTGAAAATCGCCCGTTTTTTGTGTTCCTACTGGGTTGGAACCATCGATTGTTGGAACAGTGGTGTTTATGTACCAAATCTAAATAGTTGGGACTTATTAGAAGAATGGCTGGCCATTTACTGTTAGTTTCAAGTGTTTTGAGTTTGAGGGTTATCAAAAATGTCTTAGTAGCAGGTATGTTACTCATTTTTGATTTCGCTTTTTTCGTATTTCCGCATTTCTAAAAATTCTAAAAGTGGGTTTAATCTGTTCACTTCGCTCCCCTCTTTCTTATTATTAATACCCTTAGGGTGGTAGTTTTGGAAAGCCAACCCTTAAAAAGTAATTTTATTATTAGATAGAAGCATAGTTCCATTTACTAACATGATATTTTGAAATGACTTTATTTGATTTCAAATACATTCATTACTTTCTTTCTTCATGAGAATACTAGAATAAAAAAAAAATCATAATTTTTCACATACTCTTTTTCTGTATAAAATTTTGTGCGTCTCACAGCCATATTTTTTAGCAATATTTCATGGTTTAGCATAAAATATGTGGACATAGAGTCTTTTTCGGATTCTCAAATAAAATTGCATGGTTTTAACTTTTTAGGTGTACCGATAATAATTTCTTAAATATAAATAACTATCCTTATGAAATCATTTTTAAATCGACTAAAAAAAGAAAACATCAGAAGGATCAGCTTTTCTATATAAACTGTGGCATCTCTCCCTACGCTCGATCGATGTTGCGTCCGAGCGAACAGGTGGCCCTCGGTCCGTATAATGAGCGACTGAATTTATGTATCATGTGCTTCTCGGTATCGAATGTTCATTAAAATTTAATAGTATATCATAAAATATCTAGATAAAGTAAATTTCAATACGCAATTGAATAGTTCACTGACGTTTCAGTGAACCAAAACACGCGAACTGAGGACGAAAATTGTCTATAGTTGTTTATCGTAATTGAATTTATCATGGAATGCGATATAAACAGGTAAGTTACGATCAATAGATCTTTTCCGATAAGATTACTATAGGAAAAGAAGATCTATTATGCGATATAATTCTACTCAGCGTTAGGGGTACATAATGATATGCATGAGTACTTTGATAAAGTTAATTATATGAACCACGCTCGTACGATCAATTTAAGTCTCCATAAAAGGAATAGAATATAAAAGCATTACAAGTAATGTTGAGAAGCGTGTCCATTGGTATTCCCTTTTGGCCCAGTTCCTTATTTACTTACAATAAATACTACAAAATATTTCCGCTTTGGTACCAGAACATAAAGGCATATTCGCCTACTCTTGACCCAATTTACCAGGGCCGCAAGATTCTCGTGGGCACGTCTAGTTTCGGGTATACTGAGAAGCGTACAAATTGTATCGGGTTTGACACTGGGGGATAAGGTTCACTAAGGGATGGATCGAGTTGATAAGTGTACGCATCGGGTCAGGGGGATGACGGGTTGACACACCTTCTGACAGGGCGGCTGTGACAGCGTGGCGGCGGCGGGCTCACGGAAGGTGACTCGGCGCTCGTGCGCCAGGGCGGCGCTAGCGCGGGTTGCGCGCGGCCGGGCGCGCGGGCGGACACAGACTGAGTTTTCCTTTCCCTCCCGCTCGGCGCTTTCCCGCGGCACTCGGTCTGTGCGCGCGTCGAGTCAAGCCTGCATTGTTCTGCAAATAGCCGCCGCCCGCCGTGTGCCTTTTGCCGTTAGGGGGCAATTCGTACGTAACGACTTTTTCGAGTGCTTACCTTATCAGTAGCATACGACACGCCGCTATTGCGCTCCGTTCAAGTTCGAACGCTGACGAATCAATTTAAAGTTTAAATATCGTGTGTTAACGAAGTTTAATTACATTTCCTTACTGAAAATTTCATTTAATGCATATACCCGGTACTATTAGGTAACCATTTATTGATAATTTCTTAATGATGTGCTTTTTTTAAACATTTTTTAGGATATTATTAAAAAAATCACAAAGACATTTTGAAAAAAAGTCGATTTCAACCGATGAAATAAATTTGGTTTGCAGTCAACTCGTCACTGGAAATGCACATAAAATATTAATCATTTTTGCGAAGAAACTTTGAGGACGATAGTTGCCTGAAAGAGTGCTATAAAATTATATGAACCTATATAATACATTTAAATGAAAGTATATAAGAAATATGATATGTTGCTGTAATAATAATAACACCAATATACCTGGGGCATTTCACACATGGGCATCTAGTTCCAAACTAGGCAACGCCTGTAATAGAGGTCTTAGACAATTTGACGTACATACTACGTGTTTATTACAATACATACTTAAACAGTTATTTTACATCCAGACGTGCAACAAATGCGTTCATTCAGCAATTCAATATAATTAATTCTAGGAATTTTAAGTACAATATTTATATGTCGTTTCCTTTACAATGTAGTATTTACATAAGAACCTCAGAATGAGCTACAAACCGCCGAACACTGAGAACATTGTGTGTGCGTCAGTCACAGGCACGCACAATAGCATTTCCGAGTAGGGCGCGGACGTGACGTAGGCACGTGTCCCACATACAAGCTGTTACATTGAACACTGACTTTCAGCTTCATCAAGATACAGACATGATTGCGGAATATAATAATCAAAAAATTTGTACTACATTCTTACTAACTCGCTTTCTTGCCTATCTGGACGTATGTTTGTTTGTTTGCTTCCGTTCGGTACAAATTTTGCAATCGATTTTAAACTAACTTTCCAATGAGTTACTTACTTGAAACTTAAAACATAGCTCAGAACTAGGATGCCAGTTTCAGGTGACGTAGTAGCCGTCTCCTCACGAGAAACTCCTCAACGGCTCAGAATTGAATGTACATTTTATACACACATAAAATAGCAAAGCTATAAGCTTTAAAGTTGTTTTGCGATATTTCAAGGAATGTGATCACCCTGGATGCTGGTTGCGGAGGCCTAATTTTTTTTACTATGTTAAATAGTCTCAACAAGAAATAAACGTATGACCACTGCGAGAGCGGACTTGGAGACATGACGTGTGAAAGGCACGCCGAGTGCGGCGAAGCGACAGCACCGCTACCAAAAGCGAGGATTTCAAGATTTCTTAAATCGTATTTCTCGGAACATCGCGGTGAATAAAATTTGTATAAATATTTTATCTCTACTTCTTATATATCAAAAATTGCGCTTGAAAAATAACGATTTTGTAATCCAGACAAATGGAAACCGTTTAAACGCTCTTAAAAGTACTTAAAAACTTATTCTTAAAAAAGCATCTAAAAAATTATTATCAAAATTATAAAAAAAAATCATTTAGAATCTTAGAATTCTGTTCCTCAACTTTATAAAAAAAATATCCCAAAAATTTTACTTGATAGGTGTGCAAATGTAATGTTTCAAAAATTTTTAGGTTTTTGCACAAACGCTTCTAAACTGTTGAAACAATGAATGATGTCGCGTAAAAACATTAAAGAGAAATATTTTTTATTGTCGCATGTTATGTTTTATTCACAATAGAAAATAGAAATTTTTCTTTGTATGGTGGCCCCGTCTATTGTTAAATAGCCGTACTAGACAGCCAGCGTCCCTTTAATTAAATTCCTGTAATTAATTTCCTTTAATTAATTTAATTCTCATCTCAACAAAAAAAATTACCATCACGCTTACGTTGACTTGGTAACCTACAAAATATTTCCCTAAGCCGCCACTGCGCTTGAGTTCGATTTTCAAAAGTAGATACATTTTTTAATAAAATCCTCGTGTAAATATTTCCCACGTAAAATCAAAAATGACAGCAAAAACGGGGTCAACGTAACGCAATCAATTTAGGTTTTTTCCAAATTCAAACATTTGCAATTTGCAAGTATAAATTATTATTGTGGATGATCATACAATAGTAAATACGAAAATGTTAAGTCCGAGTTTAGCTCATTTTCGAATAAATTTTAAGTAATCAAATATATTACGGTTCAAAACACTATATATTTTACTTATCTAGATCATTCGAAATTCAGAAGTCAATGTAAAATTCAAAAAATATAAAAGATAATGCCTGATAAAAGATTTTCATAATTCGAATGGATATATAACGGTTGCTTTTTCTATATATCAATATTACTCAATGCATTTACATATCAGAGACTTTCCGAACTCGAACAATGCACACTTCAACAAATTAAAAAAAATATGGAAAATTTATATGTCTACAAGAATACTGATATTGATGAAATAAGTACAAAATGTATTGAATGTGTTAAAAATCTTCTGTCTAACGACTTGGCTAACTGTATTAATAAAATTTTAGATAGCGACTGTCCTCCAAATATCTCGAACAGTAAAATCATTCCGATTTACAAACCAAATACGATAACTGACTCAGATAATTATCACTGAATTAAGAGAATGAAAACTAATGAAAAACAATAAAATATAAATTAATGCTTAGTTATCGCGCGTCTAGGCAACATTCAACGTATGAGCAAAGTAGGTTAAAATAGTATAAGTAGAACATCTTCGAGATAAACAGGCGACACGAGTGGGAAGAAGTCGCAGAAGTTTACGTGTGTCTAATAGATTTGATATACTATATGTGAAGCTACGAATAAAAAATATATTCGTTAGTAGCTACGCGATATTGACATCCCTACACGTGTGTCTTGTGCTAAATATTAGTAAACCGGCGCTAATACCGAAGATGACTTACTTACTCGGGGCCACGCGCTCCAAGTACTTTGGCATGGGCGTGAATCAGCCTAACATCCTGGCTTTAACGTGCAGCGTCGCTTACCCTATTCCGTACTTTTGTTGCACGAATAAAGTTTAATTACTCTATTGTTTTGGCAATGATTGCTTAGTTAATTTTGAATAAAAATTTACTTTCAGCAGTATGAGTAAAATCACCAACGCTACCAAATACTCCAGCTTTTAAGCACACATTCGGGCAACCATATAAAATTTCACATTATAATTTAAAACGTCTTTAGTGACTAGATCGCATTTTTATTCACACCACTAAATACAAATGTTTATTTATAATTTTTGAAGCAATGGTTAACTAAATTTACTGCGTAACTTACCTGTTTTCGTGAAAGGACATGCAAGCACCTTAATGAACATAAAAGGATTTTGAATTCGCAAACATCATAATTGTCAAATTACATATAATGGAACAATAATAACTCTAAATCAGTCAATAAAGAATAATATATATGGCGAGCAATTAAACATGAAAAAGAAATTATAAGGAAGTGAAACAAACTAAGCATAAATCGTGGAATATTAAAATTTTCGGCCGGCAGTCATTCGTAACACGCACGAACTACTGTGGGCGTTTAGAATGAAATTAGCGTTTTCGATCAATCTCATTGTAATTGGTAAACGTCATGTCGTAGCAAATCTATACTTTATATTCACAGACAAGTCAACCTTATAGACCACGCTTTGACAGGGAGTAGCATTCGCCAAGGCTATGTAGTGATACTACATAACTACGTCACTAGTGAGCCGTCAGTTGGAAGCACGTCGGAAGCCATTAAATTGTCAATTTTGAACGAGCCAATGAAAACTAGCCGACCTCTCCCCGCACCCCGCCACTTTTTGGCGATTTCGTTTTCGTACTGACGTTTATTAAAGCGTGGTCTATAGGTTGACTGGTCTGTGTTTATATTAAACTCATGAGCATTAAGAGTGGACCAGTCACCAATGCGGAAATAGTTAACGACTATGATTTAGCATTCATCTTGGATGTAGTTGTTTGTTAATATTCGCATACAGATTAATTACAAATACAATTAGCACGAGCTTGACATGTGAAACTGCTATCTGTGGTGGTCGAGGCCTTTGCTACACAAGTCTTCAGTTCGATCGAACGAGTTTTTAATTTACAAAAACTCAATTATGGTCACAACTACGGGGATTTCGTCACTTTTGTGACGATGGAGATCAACGGCCCCAACTCACATCGGAACGACAGCGTGGTAGGCTTAAGTTCTGAATCCTTAAAACCAAGTGATGAGAAATATCTGTACTCCAGCAATGGCGGCATGAAAAGACCTGACTAAAAAGACATGTAGAGATCGTTCTGACACTAGCCACCGACTAGGTCGCAGTGGTCGTTATTTGCTTATATGTTACCGTCGTTTTAAATTAGAAATTAATTATATTATGTTACACCCTATCGAATCTGTATGCGACTGTTATTTCGATTAATATACTCATCCGCAAATAAACACCAAGATTCGTGCTAAATCGGTCCCGACGACTGGTTATAGTTCCGGTTCGGTAAGTGGTCTAGCCCACGGAGCATTAGAGTAGGTTAGAATTGGCATGTAGGCGGTTACTCTGTCCCCCTTCAAGTATGCAATATGTTGCATTCTTAATGATGACAGATCTCTTAACCTAAACTCCAAAATGCGACATTAAATCATACCAAAGATGTAAGTGAAGTGAAGGTGTCGTGATAGCCCAGAGCGCAACGAACCTGTCTCAAATTTGGCCCCATCGGGCCATGGTTCGAATCCGGGCGTGTACCAATGAGTTTTTCTGACTTAAGTACACAATATCACTGACACCGTGCTTCGGAGGGCACGTTAAGCAGTCGGTCCCGGACGCTGTCAATAGATGGCGGTCGTTACAGTTCCCAACCCGCAGTGGAGCAGCGTGGTGGACTTAAGCTCCAAGCCCCCCTCCTCACCCTGGGGGAGGCCTAAGCCCCTGCAGTGGGGTAAAAATGGGCTGATGATGAATGATGATGATGAATGATGATGATGAATGATGATGATGAAAGATGTAAGGAAAGAAATGAACGACTTAATTGCTTTCTAAAATGATATAAATCTGAGACAAAACTATGTACGTGTGCGTACAATTTTAACATAAATTTGTTTTGTGAGTATTTACTTTTGTGTCTCTGAACAAATACCGTCAAATGGCACCTCTAGCCTACTCGATTCTCTGTGGTCTAGCCTTTTAAATACAAACACGTGTGTGAAAAACACTGTCTAATACTGTCTATTAAATTTTATGCGAATCAAATATTTGCTGTGGTGAAGTTTTATCAAAACCTATAAAGTATGTCTGCGAAGAAAAATTATATTTTAGATTAAATTCTATCGTCTAAGATATATATCTAAGATATATATCTGATCACAAAAATCCTTTGTCAATCGAAAAAAGTTTGATTGTTAGTGAAGCGGCATGATGGCGAAAAAGTAACTCTCTTTGGCATAAAGTAGAGACTAACTTTTCTTGACGTCGACGTGTTCCCTATTGACCTTTTTCGGTCGAACTGTCAAAAACAGTTGGCTTTGATAGAACAAAATAGAAGAAGTCACGCAAAGTCGTTGTATACAACTTAGATTTTTTTTTAAATACAATTTTATTAATGTTCTTTTTAAATATTGTATGTTTTGATAAAACAATATACACCTGCAAATATTACGAAATTAAAATGAGTATTTTAATTTCATAATTGTTCGTCGAAAAACGAATATGACCGATAATAGGTTCTGGTTCCTCTATGGTTGGATTAGTGTCGTGATAGCCGAGTGGTAGCGAGCTCGGTTCTTGTTTAGAAGGCTGTGGTTCGAATCCCAGAGCATGTACTATGGAGTTTTTTCTAACTTCCTCGTATACATCAATGTACATAACTATCAGTGACTCCGTGCGTCAGAGAGCACGTTAACTCGTCGGTCCCGGTTGACGATCCGGTTAAAATCGACCAACCCACACACTGTAGCAGCGTGGTGAATTAAGCTCCAAACCTCCTCATCCCGAGGGGAGGCCAAAGCCCCTGGTCATTAATGGGCTAATGGTATGGTATGGTGGATAAGTGAGTAAGTAACATTCTGGGTTCATTATTGCTAGACTAAAAGCATTTACAAAAGTATGTTTGCCAGCTTGAGATCAAAAATTCACCACGGTTTCGATTATAATACCTACTAGAAATAAATGAAACAATACCCTATAATGCCTTACATACGATATTTCACCATTCCATTAGAGGTTTACATTTTTCTCCTATAAAAAAACGGCTAGACCTACTCATTTATTGTTTTTAGGACGAATTTAAATGTATGTTTCGATATGTAAAAAAAAATTCGTACGTATAAATGTACGAGGATAAGGATCACAGTATCACAGGCATTTCAGTAAAATAAGATGTCTATAGCAAAAGTTTTACGGTAATTCATTGTTATGTTTTTACAAATACATTCGTATTTCCGTTCTGGGATTTGCATATAGTATTTGTTTGTGTATTGAATTAAAAGGCGGAAAATACCGGTGGATACGGAAGTAAGTTAAATATGGAACCAACGTAAGACCTATTAAAAACACTACATGGGTCTCTAGCTCGTGAACGCAATGAGTTACAGAACTGAAATATGGGTATTTTGTGTAGAAACTTAACCCAAAATCGAATATCGAATTAAAAATGTTACATAAATAATTTTTCGGGGGTTTCATACATAAAAAAGTAAACGAAAAACTTTTTTTCTATTCTAGCACGTAAAGTGTAGGGTCTAAACAATATCTATTGAGTAGAGTAAGTAAGTACGAATATAATTTTCTTTTTTTACCATTAAAAATAAATAAATTGGGTGACATGAAAGTAATCGGTCTCAGACCATTTTCGTTAGATACGAGTATTTAAACCACAAATACTGTAATTTATAAGTTGTGATCAACGCAACCATTTTGTCTTCCACAACTTACAGCGATATTTTAGTTGGAAAAAGTAATTATCCAATTAATTTAAGAAAAAGTTAATTGGTCATAGTTATGTACGGAACCCTAATAGAGCGAGGGTCGACTTGGCCGGTTTTTAAATATTACGCAAAACCACATTATCAGATATACCTACTTATTCCTTAATTCAACAAGTGTCACCCGCAGAGACAGCAAATAATTATGTTTAATTCCTTTTGTTTCTTTGTTGTAACCTATGGTTGTAACGTAACGTTCGCTTGCTTAGAGATAAATTAAATTACGTAATACAAGAAATAAATCAGAGAAGCACCAGGTTCAAATAATTATTTAAAAATTATATTTCTTTAGATTTATATAGTAATGATTAACGTCCCTTAATTTTTGTATAAATTTAAAAAATCATAATGTGCTTGTCATTACTTTTAAGTGCAATTATCGTTATAAAAAATCACAGAATCATAAATCTTAAAACTATACTTTTGTCATATACTTACATCATATTGTACCTATAAAATGTATACTATTAAAATAGCCTTTCATGGCCTTGAAATACTCACATGGTGAATGTGTTGTTTGTACAGTGAAACTTCAAAACATTGACACTAAAAACACTTGTTTTCTAAACGGTTCATGTCTAAAGTCACGGCTCGATAACAACAACAATAACATAGTAAAATAACAAGGAATAACCATGGATGTGGGTAATAACAAAATTAAATATTGTTACTATAAACTACGTTCCGTTACGCACGTGTTCGACTGTTCAACTTAGAAAGCTTCTCTCATCTGTTAGCAATGCTTAGCTTTGTTGGTTACTACTTTAGTGTGCAAGAAAGAGATAAAAGAAAAAAGCGTCGTCTACGTTCGGTCCCCTTCTTTCTGTCGGTACCCTCCAACACACGATGCAGACAAAATGAATGCATGTATACAGTAGATATACTATACAATTTTGTATCTAAAACTATTATTATAACGCATAAAACGGAGGACCCGGATTCGAATCCCAGGTCGGGTCAGTATTTATATGATGAAGATTTATACTGGTACCGCGTCTTGGTTTTTATATGTATGTGGTGTCTTTGCTTGGTACCCAAAACATAAGCTAATGCTTAGTTAGGGGCCTAGACGTTGTTGTGATGTACCTAGACGTTATTTTTTTTTTAACGTGTCGACTGGCAAATGTTCTACGACAGGTCAGTGTAACTTCTAAAATTATGGGTTTTTTCGATAATGAACGATGATAATGACGAATGATGAATTGATCCGTGCCATTTACTTTCAATAGACATCTCTATGGTTATGTTACTATTTTATAAACAGAACTGCGAATAATTCCTTGCATGATTTTCAAGTTCATCAACTAAATACCTAGTATAATTTTCTATCGTACAAAGACCAAATCGTTAGATTACATTATTTTAAAAGTATTTTAATTTAATTTTAAAATTATTTGTTTACTAATATAATGTTATGGTACCTATATTTAGACAGCACAATCGTCGCTATTGGAAACGTGAGCAAAATGCCGAACTCAGTGATCAGATAGACCGTACCTAGTCATTACCATTGTTATAAATTTTAAATTTAATTTACATTTTGTTAAATTACACACGGATTTACGTGTAAGTCACACACAACTATCTAATTTCAAAACATAAGGGTGTCGTATATTTGATCTGCGGTGTATATTTTTTTCCTCGCATTTTTTTCTCTCCCTATATATATCTATGGTTGTAAATTATAATGTTGTGATTTTTTATAAATTACGAAATATAAGAACATCCCTTTGTTTCCCCTATATTTTTTCCCGTTAAAAGTCTATTTATTTCGGAATATATCCTAACATATTTCGTTCTCTTACGGGTCGTTGCGATGTCTACATCGGTTTTGGTACATAACACAAATATGTATATTGTTTGACAGACAGTACGGATCCATCAGATTTATTGTCTAATGGTTATTAGATACGCTACTATATATACTACTATACCATAAATAAAACGGTTGAGTGGTTAAATACTCAAATGGAAAACAAGTGGTCGCAGGTTCGATTCCCGCCCGGGACAAATATTTGTGTGCATAAACATCTTGTTCCGTGTCTGTGTATAAAATGCACATATGTATATATGTATTATTAAAAGAAGTATAAGTTTGTTCACCAGAAATCTAGTACTCATAATGTAGACCATACTCAGTTTGGGGCTAGATGCCCGTGTGTAGGATGCCCCAGCTATTATTATTATTACTACAAAAGTCATTAGGACGAGCCAATCTAAGAAGGGGGTAATGTGACGCCTATCTATAATAGCACGACGACAGATCATAGAATTTACTAGAAAAAGTGTGACGCCTATCTACAATAGCACGTCAGATATATATGATTTTGCGAAAAACAATATATCCGGCTATCTCTCCAGACTATTTACGAGCGACAGCCTGTCTGTTACAGTTGTAATTCCACATACAAAAAGTTAGGTTTTATGTTGTCACGAGAAACGGCCATTAAATCCACTGTGCGCCGCCCCCAAGTCGAATGGTGAGAAACCATTCATGCATTCATATTGTAGCGTGAGAATAATACAGATTAATGTGATTCATGTTTCAAACTAGGAATGGTCGCATCCGGCCGTTTTTTTGGTGTGACCCGATTCTATTCGATATAAATAAGAAATAGACTTTTATTGTGACAGTATCCTATGACTACAGCATCATGAGTCATATTTGAAGATAGAATGGACCCTGCTGTCGCAGATGTCGACTGGGATTTAGGGAAACTCATCACAGATTTAGATTTTTCTAAATGATTATCTTGTTTCCAACTATCCAAAGGCACTACAATAGAAACCTATTAAGTAGCTCATTTTCAACAGACAAAAAGCCATTTTCAAATATAAAAACTATTCGGCCGACAAAATTGTTCACCGTAAAATCTTTTTTGTGTTCATTTATTTTTACTACAGATGCTAAACTACGATTTGCAATATAAAGGACTGTCTGTGATCACTACAGTTGGAAATATTTTATAGCTCTATATTAAGTACAATATACATTTTTATGCAAAATAATGTGATAATTTAATTCTACTCAAAGCAGTTGTAGGCGTCGCTGTAAATTAAAACACAATGCATGGATAAATAATATAATACAATCATTTAATAGTAGTCAAAGTGTGGCCACATTAAAATAAAAAAAAAACTGCATAGCAAAAGTTTTTAGTTTGATTTTCTTTTTTTTTAACACAAGTCCTGTCGCGGCACTAAAGAAGCAGATATCGTATAGCTTGTAACATCAAAACTGTGTTTGGAGGACACACAACGTGATGGAAAGATTCAGATTTAAAAAAAAAATTTTAGGTAATGGAATGATATAGTATAGTACGACTTGCACTTGTTTTTTCGTAAAATACGCCTGCGTTTATGGTTACAAGGCTGATGTAAAACTTGTAAATGAATGTTTGAATTTATGTTGTTAGGTGTTAGAGTGCGGGGTTTTACAAACATAATACAAAATGGAGTTGCGTAGGTTACCACTTAAGCGTATATATGAATTTACTGTACCAATCATTCAACTATAACAAGAAGAAAATGAATGACAAAAGTACTTTGCAGTTTAAAGAATTTTTAAATACGTATAGATTTATTTAAATAGCAACTTAATTAAAGCATATTAAAGAAATAAATACCGGTTTCATTCACATTTATGAAATACTTTCTTATCATTAATAGAGATCCATTTCATCCTTATTGATATAAAATTGAATGCTTTTGGTGTGTCATGACTAAAAATATTTTTATTGGAATTTTGACGTAACTAGCCCAAAATTGAAATTCCACCCACAGACGTTTTGAGCAATCACAAATGCATGAAGACACTCGCATTAACTTAACCATACAATTTAAACCCTTCTAAGCCCATGCGCGATAGGGTATTTTTAGATTATGAAATAAATATCTTTATTTATAAATATTAAAAAATGGACTCGATCATTCTGGAATAAAGGGCGTAGATTCCAAACCACCGACTTATACGTACCTACAGGGATCGTACCGTAGGTACGTATGAGTCGGTGTTTCAAACATATTTTTTTACAACAACGCAAATACACATCAAAAACAAGATGTCATTACTTAGGTACTACAATACCGTATAAACAAGGCTTAAAAAGTTTTAGTTTTCTAAATAGAAATTTAAATCTTATAATCAAACTATTTCATAGTCAGTATTATGGAGATTGAAATTGAAATATAATTTCTACGCACGCAAAGCTGGTCACAGCATCGATCAATAGATAAGATCGTGTGGCGCAACTAAACCCACCACCAATTTATTACAGATTTTGAAATAATAGCTAAGATCTAGTTCATCACCTTGGTAATAAAAAAATATTAATACCACCAAAAGTATAGCTATGATTTATTTAACTGCACAAACAACTGGCCCAGCAAAAGAAAACTCACTCTAAAGCCTTCCCCTCTACACCGCACCTTAATAGCTGAGTGCGAAAGAATACGTATTATTCATACAATATGATAGCGGTAGATGTCCAAACAAACGATAACTTCGACGCCAGGCAGCGCGTGCAAGAGCGTCGTTGTATAGTCTACGACAAAAAGTTTTATCCCTCGTTTTAATCCCCTTTTTTGTTTAGTCTCAGAGGAATTTATAATTTAATTTAAAATCTGTGTATTTTAATTAGAAAGATAAAACTAATTTATCCATTAAAGTCAATTTAAAGCCGGTTAAGAACATAGGGTATGTAATGTGTTTATAAATAAAAAGGGCGGGAGTCGAAGCTGGAACATGTACGGGAGCGTAGAAAAGAACACAGAACCGGACAGGAGTCTATGCATTCGTGTAGCGTGCCGTTAGTACACTATAAATAACAAGAAGAGAATCACGAGTCTTTTGCAGATAGAGCTTTTGCAGATAGAAATATGAGCAATTATGAATTATGAAAATCGAAGCGCAAGTAGGTACAAAACATTAAATTCGTTTGAATATGTTTTACTAATACGCTTACTATAATAAATTATACAGTGTCGTGATAGCCCAGAGCGCAACGAACCTGTCTCAAATTTGTAAGACCGCATAGGGCCATGGTTAGAATCCGGGCGTGTACCAATGAGTTTTTCTGACTTAAGTACACAATATCACTGACACCGTGCTTCGGAGGGCACGTTAAGCAGTCGGTCCCGGACGCTGTCAATAGATGGCGGTCGTTACAGTTCCCAACCCGCAGTGGAGCAACGTGGTGGACTTAAGCTCCAAGCCCCCCTCTTCACCCTGGGGGAGGCCTAAGCCCCTGCAGTGGGGTAAAAATGGGCTGATGATGATGATGATGAATAAATTATTATACTAATTATTACATATTAATCATCTGACAGTTTCGTCGCTTTTCAATTCATACATTTAAAGAGGTGTATTTTTTTTTCTGGCAAGTGTACATCAACATACCGTAGCGTCTGTTTACGTGACCGGTGGCTGCCATAACAGTGGTAGGTAGCCGATAGTTATAAGTAACGGGAGCGGCCGCACACTAAACACAAACGTTTGTTATTATATTGCCACGAAATTCTTATTTTTTGGAGGTATGCAGAGGTTAACTGGTTAATTTCGCCCACCGCCCGCCCTCCTTTGTTCTTTTTTTGGACGACGTTACAGAAATCGAAGCATAAAGAACAGAATTAATTTGCATCATTTGCATTAGAATATATTAAAAATCTGTGAGTTTCATTACCGACATAATAAAATTAATAATAAAAATATTGAATTCATTCATGACGTATTTAATATAAACTTTTGAAAAAAAAAACTTTCGGTGGCCTTTATTTGATCTTGTGTAGGTAAACCAAAAAAATGTTAATTACAATATATTATTAATTTATAGATATAAAAGCTTAAAATAATATTATTGATCACGATTATCTCAAAAATAGCGGGGCAGGGAAATAAGATTAGCATAGAAAGGGCTCGAGTCATTATATGTGCACAAGTACACATTAAATGTCATTTAATAATAACACATTTAGATAGTATAAATGCTAAATGCTAAATAAAATGGTACTCTATCGCTTTTTATTTAGATGTTAACTTCAAAAGGACAGAAATGGTTGATGAACTAACGAGATAATTAAAAAAGGTAAAATGAAAATGGAGAAAAGGATAAAAAAAATAAAAATAGATGCTGTAAGCATGCAATGCCAAATAATACAAGTACAGACGTGTAGATCAAACACCATTTAATTAAACTTTTTAATTACAAAACACTAAAAAAAATCCTTATCACGTATATGTCTTAAATAAAGCTGTCGAATTATGTACACGAAATGACTCATCAAAGTCTTTTTATTGACGTTCCTAACTACCCATCTGCTCCACGTCTTTTTTTTACGATAGCACTTAATTTGATGAGTTCACAATTTTAATGATATACATCATTATGAAGAAATATCGATTGCCAAATACCTAGTTGACGCATTCCACTTTTCATTTCGAACCATAATTGGTACAAACGTTAGAGTATAGATATTATCGACTACAAAATTTTAAAAAATCTTTACAAAAATGAAAAAAATATGATTTTTATCGAAATAACGTCTATTTATGGTTAATAGTGTCTGCGTATGATGCGATGATGCAACAGTAACTATCACAATGAAGTACGTAAATGCGGTTTTCGCCCTTCTTCTTCTTAGTTATGTCGTTCTCTGCATTTAAAGCAATTTCGCCAGAGTCGAGTATTCTGTTCGTATTTTTAATAAAAAATTACAAGAATAGGCAGCGTAGTACGGTTATTATGGAGCTTTTTCAAAATATCGCCAGAAACCACGACGTTCCACGTGCGCCATTTTGAAAAAAACTCCTCTTGTCGCCCTTGTTTGATCTAGTTGGGCTTGATTATTAGGCTAGTTATGGCTGCGTTAGTGTCTATCGGCTATACATAGAAAATATTAACCATAAATCATTATTTTAAAGAAAAATGCCGATTATTTGTGATTTTTCATTTCGTTTATTTTTTTGATGGGAGTGCTCTGGAAGGCGCTAATGATAAAAATCTTTATGCTGTTACAATAATTGATTTGGGAAAAACAAAATTTTATTATGAAACTTTATTTACCTGAATCTTTTTACTTAAAGACAAGTGATACAAAAACGTATTTGCATCGCCTGCTAACTTACCAGACACTCAACCAAAGTTGACTGGCTGGTACCGCACACTTTGTCTATATGAAACTAGCAATATACAGAAAATGAGATTTTAAGAAATTGTTTTTCTAATTATTTTTTACGCTACTCTTACTATCTTATTTATCAAAAAGACAGCTTTTAGAAAGTCTTGAACATTTTTATTCACGACACCCGGACTACAACGTGATACATGAGATTCAGTTTGCATACGTTTTTTTTTTTATTTTGAATTGTATTTAGCCTGTGATTGGATTTACGATTGCACATGCGCGGAGACCAAACATTTAGATTTATACACCGATGTCCAAAGTATACTAAAGTTATACCGCTCAACGTTGGCTTTCCCTACAGTAGGTACCTACCCGCGCGGTCCACACGGTAGGCCAACTGGCCTACTTGGTACATTTACACAGGCACACGGAATCGTACTATTTTCCATAACAGGTAAAGAGTAATTAATATTCAAAAGTGTTATTTAAATATGAACTTTGATACAAAGCATAAAACAGCCACGAACTGTGCGGCCATTTTGAAGGCCAGCTAGAGAGGAGATAGTCAAATTATTGCCACAAGTCTCAGTACTTGAGCTAGAGCCGGATGTACAAGCAGTAAGACATTGTCTTATCATACAGAAACACAACACTATTGACATGTTAGGTAATATGGCCGTAACCTTAATTGAGACCGTGTGTCGGCGTTTCGAGTTTCATACATTCAACGTTTGCATTGTGGCGGCACGATCTGAAGAGAATATTATTTTGCTTTTACTAAACGAGAGTAATGTAACCAACTTCTCAGAATTAAGAAGAGTGTGTAATGGCAAATTACCAGACAAAGTGCGTTGACGATTGCAACCCATTAAACCTTAACCGATTGCCGCAAATAATATATATGGTAGTTATTCAGATCAAAGTAAAAACTTGGTTTCTAAGTTTTTAATTTTTAAATTTTTTGATACATCAAAAAGCAGGAATTTGTCAAATTTTTTTTCTCCTATGCAACATGAAACTAATTGCATTTTCACGTGTGAAATATTGAAAAAAAATCGATAAATAACCCCGCGCAATTAAGTTTATTTTTCCTTATGATATATCAAAATATTTAAATAATTTAAAACGTATAAACCTTAGGTATATAGGTTTTGCTGATCTGAATACCATATAATTTTTTTGCGCCAATCGCTTAAGGTTTAACGGGGTACAAACCTTAACGCACTTTGTCTAGAAATCAGCCACTACACACTCATCTTAAGTCGTTTATTATAATGAAGATTGTTATGCCGGACATCTTTGAACTTCTACTATTGTTTATTTAACCTTATTTTTATGTTTACAGATATATGTAAAGATTCGATTTATTTTATTCTCGGCACCAGTTTATCGATCGATGTGGTTGTTTGACCTCCTGATGTGAGTTCATTTGATAACCGAACGATGTTGATATATTAGTGAAATTCGTGAATCGTTGAAACTATAATGCATTGACACGTTTGCGGGATAATTCCGGCTTCTCACCAGTACGAACTATCTGCTACATTCTACTTTCGATTTTGCGTGTAACTATTCCTTAGTAAAATCTGCAAATAGTTCATAACTATAGTTATTCGAGTACAACTGTGGACTCTACGGCTTTAGGTTCGAGTAAGCACATCTGATCGCATTTGAAATCACGCGTGCCCTGCCTATGTGAAATTTCTATTCTGATTTCTGTGGCTGAAATCATTGCCACACAATAATTCTGTTCATTGTCTTAAACGAGTGGAAAATTTATCAAAAAGTTGTATCTAACGGAGTCGTTGATACTATAATATTATGAATTTTTTTTTTGGCGTATTATGTATTCGATACAATCACATCACAACACAATCATTTCTGTGCATCGTTTTAAATAAGTGAAAAAAAAATCTAAAAGTTGTATCTTATGAAGTCATAATGAAAATTCATTTGTTCATATAAAAACACACTACATTTTTAAATTTTATTTTAAATACCTACCCGTTTTCAAACGAATTTGAGCTCTATTCTCTAAAACATGTTTTCAATTCCAACACTTTAACCTCTTATAAAATCGGTGCCAGTTTTCAATACAAACCGTAGAATTTAGTAAAAACATATTTTATAATATTTATGCTAAGAATAGGTTTCTTTTAAAGAGTCGTGCATGCAACCCTTATGGGTTTTAAAGGGCTCCACTCCGCTTGCATTTAAACATGCAGAGCCCCGCAAATTGCCGACTAAAAGGGAAAACATATCTATGCAACTATAGGTTGGTCAGGCACTAATGGCTGCCTATGAAATGGACATAATAAAGAAATAGAAATAACATTTTTATTTAACGTGTTACAAGTAACTGTATGAAACTAGAAAAAACAGATATTAATACTAGAAACTTAAATATGTTCCGATTAATCCAGTAATAAACACGACAAACAAAATTAAAGATTTTAAAATCCCCCGACACCAAATTTTAAAACGTCTTCTATGATACTTGTTTTTATAATTATCTGAAATTATTTTTGATTCCTAAAGGCGTCATGGACCGCTAAGTTAGCTTATTACTTCAGTAGTACCTGCTATTAACTATATTGTGCCCCTGATGTGATCAAAAATAACTTGAAAATTAGTAATCAAGTATTGTTGCAGACTTTCAATTATTTTTGTATGTGGATTATTTTAAATATTTATTTAACACTTTTTAAAGTTAACTTAAATATTTTAACTTACAACAATACTTTTGTAATGGAAAAAAAAACTTTATCTAAAAGATAACAAGAAATTATTCATTTTCCTAAATACCATCCCGAACAATTTCGTTTTAATATTACAACCAGTTTAAACTTTACAACACATAATAAAAATCCAAACTTTATAACATTATTTGACTCAGGCATAAAAACATCTTTCGTTTGTAATTTTATTTAATCTTTTTTTTTAATTTTAGATAGATTTGAATAATTTCAGCTCGGGTACTTTTTTTTTTCAAATAATCAATCCATTTAATTTATGTTAGACGATCATGTATTTCCAGTATTTTCGCGTTTTCAAATTTTTATTACGTCATCTTGTTACATATCGCTGGGTAAACCGTTCTCTTATACATTTCCTATATTAAAAGAAAGAAAATATAATTTAATTAATAGTTTTATCGACATGCGTAAGTCAATCCCTAATATCAAAGAAACGTACTGCGCATGTATAGAGTTTGTTGAGACGTAAAGGGCAGACGTAGAGTGGGGAAGGGGCAACGCGGGTCGATGAACGCGCCCAAACAAAGCGGAAACGCACCACCTGTAGTCCACATCCACCGATATAAGCGATAAAGATATTCTTGCGATACGATATCATCTCTACGTGCGCTCGTGACGTGACGGACCGCGGAGTTTATCTACTGGATAAATCACTATTTAGACACATCATTAATACAATTCATATGTCATTTCTTACCAAACGTGTACGTAATATACACAATCGTTGATGTATACAGATTAGACCTAACTGTTTTGTGACCTCACCAAATTTTCCTATATTATGAAGGACTGTCATATAAAAAAGCTAACATGCATCTGACAGTGTTTGTAGACAAAATGTTTCTCTGCGAACTCTAGCCATAGATAATTCTAGATAAAAAGCAGTATTTGCATTTTATGGTTGACACACATTCTAAAATAGATGTACGTTTTTTTTATTTATTTGAACTATCACATATTTCATGTTTTTTTTTTTGTGTATAAAATAATAATAAAAACCTTTTATTTTAAAGCGTAATATATTTTAGACTAGTGGTGTGCTCCTGCGCATTAGAAAACTTATGAGTCATGAAATATATATCAATACTAATAAAATTTAAATGAATTTATTCCATCATCTGGCTGCATTGATTATGTACTACCAGTTAACGCATGCATATCGTATATTATAATACCAGTAGATGGCAGTTTACAGGTATTCAAAAAGAAACGAAATAGTTCTTTTTTTAATTCAAACTGTGTTTTAACTTAATACTAAAAAATACAATCTATGTGATGATATTTATGGATAATTTTGTGGTTCTTGCTAAAAAGATATAACTACATTTGAGTTTTCATTCTAATAATAATATACTATATTGTTATGTGTATGGGTTTTCCTTAAATCATTACACACAATATCATTACTTCACACCAATGTGGAACGCAACCAACCATGCGATTAAGGGCCTGAGTAATTACTATTCGGACTCAGCCACATCAATCATGCACTTCTGTATAGTTAAATAGAAATTATAGAACTTTGTATCAGTCAAAGTACATTTAATAGCCCTTTTTTGTATGTAGTTACAGCTCACAGACCAGTCAACCTAAGGTTGACTTGCCTGTGTTACAGCTATATACTGCGATATTTGTATCGATTGAGGCTGAAGTGTAACAAATCAGTCTGTGATGCGGTCGAAAAAAATATAATTTCCGTGTTTTATGATGATAAAGAAATATAAAATCATAGTAACGGTTTTTTGATGTCATAAATTTAATAAGATTTAACACAAATATCGGTGCTAGTGTGTGATGGTCTTTATTTAAGTCACGTCGTCGCTTCCAGACCACCGACGACCGATAGAGATCGATAATTTGTCATTTTGAAACAAAAAATGGATATGGTTATTCTGGTATTTTAAATATATTTTAAATAAGTACTTATTAGAATTTACAAAAAGTAGGTTGGTACATATTATTACTTAATTAATTTTGTAATTAAAAAATCCACAGATCTTGCAGTCCCCGCAACCATCGGTTTCATTGAAAATGAACCTACCCAAACCCGATTTTCACAGATTATTTTATTTTATTGCCACGAAAACGTGGCATTACCACGAAAACGTGGCACTATTCTTTTCAACTCTTTAAAATTAGAAATAAATCAACGAAAAAATTCTCTGCTACCCGTGCGAAGCCGGGGCGGGTCGCTAGTTCAACATATTTGAAACATTTAGGTTTTAAACTGCAGCCTCTGATATCCTTAAACGTTCTGAACTCGATAATTAAGCATTCGAACGAATACAGGCCGAAAGGCGATGACCGTAATGTTAACAAGTTCCCGAACGTCCATAAAATCTAACATGTGATGTCAAATTTCTTGTTCGATTTCCAACCGATTTCCAAAATTTTGGTCTCAAACTGTAGCTACCGACGCCTTCTAACCCTTCGTATAACACTTTAAAACGGTCTGACGAATACCCTCTGAAATATAGTAACTTATATCCACAAACACAAGCGATCGACCAAAAAAACTCATTTTTCGGAAATAATTTATCTTACAATTACTAACCGATTTCCAAAAACTTGGTCTCAAATCGTAGCTACGTTAATGGCCTAGATACAATTTTTTTTTATTTTCGATATCGGTTTCCGTTCTTGAAATATTTTGGATTTAGTAAAAAAAAATTCCGAAAAAATCCCGATTTTTTTACATTTTCCAATTTTTTTCAAAAACTAATTAACCGATTTCCAAAATTTTGAAGTCATACAAGGCACAACCAAATTCTTAATCTTTTAAAACCTTAAAATCTTGATTAGACCTCATACCCTCGGAGTTATGGCCAAAAATGCGTCTCCCGTGAAATGGATATGATAGTCATTTTCAATGACAAAACCCATGATTTTCATATCATCCATCTATATTAATATGACACTTTACAAGCGTTATCGCATCAATTATTTTATTTAAATGCCCTTGCATTTGCATTCATAAAGAAGTCTACAAGTACAGAACCATTTACAAACGTTTATGAATAAAGTTAATGATAGACGTTCCGATGAACATAAATCATTTATTTGATGTAACGCAACAGACGTAATCAGATCAGAACCGTATTACTTATTTGAACCGTAAAAAAACACTTTAAAAATATGTAATTATTTTCAAAGTGTTTTTACGGTATAACAACTTGAAAAGTAAGTGAACAATGTCGATTACTTATTACTACTAATTTTATTAACTACCTATACCATAAATATTTCTTTGTTAATTAATTTAATTGAATATATTTTCAATCGTTAACAATAGTTAATAATTAATTTGTCATTAAGTCCAATTTTGCAATAAGAAAACATATATAATTCTGTCATAAATCAACATTTCAATTGTGATCTTTAACGGGTAGGTAACTTCAGAACAAAAAATAAGAGAATCCAATTATTTACAAATTCAGATGCAGGTACCGGTAGCTTTTGAAACCTTGAAGCGCCTGCATCATAGTGGTGTGGCATTGCTCAATCGACAAATTATGTAATAGAACAATTAAATTGATCCTATCATACTATTTAACACAAATTAATTCATCCTGTGTTTTTTAACCAATTCAATTTAATTTCATACGAACTGTTGACTTATATAAGCTCTACCATTTATATTGTCCATGTATTATGACCTCATTTGATACTACATCTGCTTGTCTATTTTTTTCTTAACCATATTCTGATATAATTATTTAAGTCATGAATTATTCAGTTTATAGGTACTTTATATCAACAAAAAGGTTTTGTATCGTAACAGAATAAAAGCCAAAAGTACACAAGGCAAAAAAAATCTACGTACAAATTACAATTAAACGATTTCGGGTGTAGAATAAAATGCCGTGAAATTGAATGAGGTCGAAGGAATGTATTATATTGATATATTAACTTTCTTACAAGTCGCTGTTAAAATAACCAAAGTTTCGAACTTTACGGACGTTTATTATTACTCATGTTAATATTATGTGTTAAAATATCCGAAATTGGAGATTTTACTTCACCGATCTATTCTTTTTTCTGTCAATGTGCAGTTCTTTTTCTTTTGTTGTACTTCTTTGTTAGATTGATTTACTCTGTGATTTGACAGGAATCGATTTCTCCGTATTTCGTTAGAATGAAGTCGAGGTTATTTTTTTAACTGTACCACACCAAAATGAAGGTAACTTATTGAGAATAATGTGTAAGTTTATTCAAATTATTAATAAAAGTAGAGGGATTCGAAAATATATATTTTTTAATCTTTAATAAAATTTCACTCATTCCCGAAGAACACAAAGTTTTTAGTCTTCCAAAAGATAGCTACGAATAAATCACGAGACAGAAAGTGTTTCATTTTACTAATTTTAAGTAATAATAATAATAACATATACATCACAACAACGTCTAGGCTCCAAACTAAGCATTAGCTTGTGCTTTTGGGTACCAAGCGAAGACACCGCATACATATAACAACCGAGACCCGGTACCAGTATCAATATTCATCATATAAATACAGACCCGACCTGGGATTCGAACTCGGGACTTCCAGCTTCGTAGGCAGGGTCTCTACCCACTAGGCTAAGCGGTCGTCAAATAGTAATACAACTATAATTAAACTGTAAAATAAAAACATTCACAGACTTCAGTGATAACGTATTTCTGGAACTAGGTACATTCTAAAAAACTTCTTCATATTTCGAATAAATGATGCAAAATATGTACAAGAATCAATAGTCGTTTTTTACACTACTATTTCTTCATATGCGTCGAAGCAATGGCTTGAATGGCTTAAACTCATGTAATTATGCTAGTATGCGGTCACAGTACACGTCCGACGTGTTCTAGTTCATTTCTTAGCGTACCTACCTTCTTAAATTACTCGACACAAACAGCTGTTAAATCATTTTGTTGTATTTACAGTATAATTTTAAATCTAGTGATAAAACAATTATTTACAAAACATGCAATATAAACATTAACTTAATTGTTTGCATGTCCAATAAAATTTATTGTTTGCTGAACAAAGCCGTATTTTAATTATTAACCGCTATAGGATACTCACGCTCTCATTTTCGTTCCGAAAATTGCCAGCAAAACGAAACTATTGTGTCCATTCAACGTGTTTCGATGCGCACTCTGTTTGTTTAAATTTCAATTTCCTTTTTTTTAGTTTTATGTGAAAGTAAAAAGGTATATTCACTGTGGGTTTTTCTACTATTTTTATTTTATCTATGTTTCTATTTTTATTATTATTTGAATAACAAAGTGTACGCGCGGTCACAGCCAAAGCTAGGCGTCAACTCAGAGCGATTGTGGACGCGGAGCGCTGATACGCTATAGGCATGGCTAGCTATGGGTTTTAGTATGGGATATTGGTGCCTTTGTACCATGCCCGAGGACTGTCTGCGTTTTGCCCGCTCCGCCCAGGTGAGAAATTGTATTGACAGATCCTTTGTTTGGGGTTATATTTTCTGCGAACTATAACGTGTTTACCACTTCTCTGTCATGTTATGTACGTATTTGTTGGTAATGTGAATCACTGATTATTGAAGTCTACGATTAAAATATGCCCTTTAATTGATTTATTTAAACGTTTGATTTTTATTTAATTCTATTCAATCTATCATTTTATATAAATGTAAATGTTTGGCCTTCCTCCACATAAAAACACAGGTCATGTCTTGAATATGTTTGTTTTTGCGAAAAACACACTTGATCTCTGAGATATAAAGATTTACAAGAATTCGAAATTCATACACGAAGTCGTACATAGCTATTGATCTTGTAAATATATAGACTACGATCACTGTTTTTATTCGAAAGGATTCCTTTTGTATATTTTCATTTAAAAAAAGATTTTTCGGGACTAGTTTAGCATTAGAAAAAATTGAAATAATTATCAACAGTAAATACACAGTAGCTTACATATTTTAATGGATGCATTGGTGTTACAACTCATTCAACTTGAATAATGCGCGTGGGCATGGGACGTGGGTCGATGGAAAATAAAACGTGAAAGTAGTTCTTATGGAAATGTAGTAATAGACCGTGGGTGATACCATAACAATATTTCGATGCCATACCTATTACTTACGTGGGTTGTGTTATTTATCCAATCATGGTTATATACATTACTACGATATGAATATTACAACTATTATTGTACCAAGAACATGATAAAATTACCTTCAACATCGGGCTTGACCGTATTTTCTGAAATAGAATTTGCGTTTGTAGTAAATTACCTAGGTAATACTAATATTATAATAAATATTATATATAATATTATTAATAAAAATTCAATAACTAGTACAACAAAAACGTAACGGTGATTTGTCTGATATCTTGATACTAATATAATACCAACATACTAATTCAAATAATAATTCAAGGAATTAAATTTATTTGTATTATTTAACTCGCATTTTTCTATTATTATACAATGTCTTTTCTTCGTGTATCGTCAAACGTTAAAGCTTAAAAATTATGGCTAATATTATCGGTAAAAATAATTAAAAAGCGAGGTCTACTACACCAGTTCTTTTTTTTTGAGGGGGTTTCGAAATTTTATTTTGTACATTATCTCCATTCTGATTTCGTCCCGTATTACAGTTTAACCAACGACCTGACATACTTTAAAAAAAATATTTTTATAAACTGTAGTTTACTAGCTTTTCTAATGAAAATAAGAAGATATTACGAACATGTAACTTTAATTAAAAATAAAAACAAATAGTAAAATCTCAAAAAATGCTCTTCATTTTTAATTTTTGTCCCATTTGTCGAAAACTAGGTCGTCTCACTTATGTTGTTCTATTTTATTTTTCAATTTAGGTATCATAGCTACGATTCATGAAGTGGTCCAAGACTTTAAGTATTCGAAATTACTTACTAAAAAAGGCAACAAAAAAAAACTTCTTTGATAGCTCCTCAAACGCTCTCATTGTTAGCATAGATACGCTAAGAAAAGGGTCGAAAAAAAAACTCGCTTTTTAATTGTTTTTACCGATAATATTAGCAATAGTTTCTAGCCTTAACGTTTGACGATACACGAACAAAGGACATTGTATATTATATTATTATTATTGTTATTTAATAATCTTATCAGCATTTATATTTTTCACGGCGTTACTAACTTGAACAATTGCTATGAGCTTCGTACAAAACTAGCGGTCGTACTCGGCTCCGCTCGGGTGGATTACAGAAATGTTCCCCTCCCATTCCTTCCACCACCCCACCACCCCTCCACTCTTCCAGCCTCTTACACTCCCCTGCCCTATCTTACCCCACCTCACTTCTATCAAGCTACCTTCTATACTCACTAAATAGTCCTTTTTCGTGAAGTTTTTTGTAGTTATTGATATGTTACTTAATACTGTAGAATATACTTTTGTTCTATCATCAATAGTTTCCGCAGCGCATGCGCATATTTTATGGCATTTTTTTACACCTTGAGTCACGTTATTAAACTTTTAGTTAGGATCCCTAATCTTTTCTAGCAATAAATATTGCCTATGTTACTCAGGGTGAATGTAGCTTTCTAATGATGAAAGAATTTTTTAATCTGCACAGTAGTTTTTGAGTTTATTCATTACAAACATACACACACACACACAAAAATACAAATCTTTCCTCTTTATAATATTAGTGTAGATAAAGCTAAACCATATTTGATTGATTTGGGACATGGGACAGGTGTCGCAATTACAAACCAGCAGGCATCTTGGTATTTCACAAAATACTTTATAGCGACAAAATAAGATTCAAGTTGGAAAACTGTGTGTCACTCCGCTTGTTCTTTACCATTACACTGACGCCTAAGAAGTGTTCCATTTAGTATAAATACAGAAAATATTTCAATATGAATGAATTTATTTTTCTCTAAACATTTTTCGTCTGCACGTCACAGCCCTGTAGTTAATAAATTTTACCATCTTACAAAGTGACCCATTTAATATAATAAAAAAAACAGAAAATTAATTTAAATACAAATTTCTATAATAAAAAGTCGAGATGAAAAATGTTCTTGCACTACCCAGTTGAATATAAAAAATACTAAGTAAAAAAAAAACTGCCGCCAATCACCAGTCATCGATCTAAGTGGATATTATTTAAATTATTTTTTACTCTGACAGCTACGGAGCTATGGTAAATACTTATCCGATATGCACTTGGCACATTTCATTATATATCGTATCCTAGGCTCTGAGGATAAATTCACTCTCGAATCAAACTTTCATTTTGTAAGTTATTTACGTAACAATAACATAAAATTTAACAAGAATGGGATTTTTATGAGGGAATAACTTGAAAATGAAATAACACACAAAAAAATGTGACTAGTAGGTACACGACGGGTAAGTATTTAAAATAGTTTTCAGTGGCTGTAAGTAGAGAAAAAAATAGATAAAACCCTATTTTGCATAATAGTATGACAATTTCAAAGATCGATAATTTTATATTTTCTCATTTAAACCCACAGTTTAAACCAATTTAAATGATTGGCTATAGCAAAAAAAACTGTTTGTGCGCACGATTTCGATTGTAAATTGTAGTTAAACTTACTATTTGGTATCTCAGAATAGCATTGCATTCCCCACGATGCGAGGGTGAGTAAGACACGCGCTGCGGGTGGAGGGGACAAAGATGCATAGATATACATGGAAATCCTAATTTTAATGGATGCGGTATTTTATGCAGATTTTGTTGAAATAGCTATCAACTGACTGTATTTACTACATTAATCAGTCTATAGTAGCTATCGAGATGACTATTATGGTTACGATAAGTTACGACTGTAAAGTTTCTTATACCTTGCATAGTAGATTTTTAATAGTGTGAAAATTTGCTATTGATTTTGTGGAACCCAAACCAAATTGATAGCTCGCTTACAATTTCAAATCAGTAAAATAATTAAACAAATTAAGCACGGTTATCCCAGGTATTATTATTATTTTTTGTTTTCTGCCCTCCAATAAACTTTCAACAACTGTTTTAGTTTGAACACATTGTGATTCTAACCTAACGGTTTCATTGTAGTCTGATATTTGTGATAAGGAATATGTCTCTTTATTTTAAATTCAAATCGATATTCTTTTCAAATCTGTGAGCTTAGTATGAATTCTTTGGGATGGGAACTTTTTTTATTGCTATTTTTCAGGTATGTTGTAGTTTAACCATACATCTTTCACTGTTTCTAGAAATCTACAATTATTTATTTTACCATAGTCCCTATCTCCTTATACATATATTTTTTTACAATTGTTTTTTATCTAAGATCGTTGTTTCTCACTGTCTAGATGAAAATATTTCATGTTCTAATACTTTCTTATCGATAACACTTCGGCACATATAATATTTTATTTTAATTTGAATTAATTCAACGAATTTGACTGTACCTTTTTGATATTCGTGAACACTTGATGCCATAATAGTATGTAGGCGTAACACAAAAGAAGAGGTATGACGCAATAGAAAACATAGACAATACTACGGATAATGTGACAAGCCAACTTACATATGCTCAGTGTAAAAAATACCAACAATAATGTTTTTTATTATTCTTTTTTACAAGTGGTCAACTCTCGGTCTTTACAAATATCTATTAACCTATTTTGGAGTATTTAACAAACACATTATGTGTATCAATTAATATTAATGAGCAGAATAACTTTACCTCCTTCACGACAGAGTTTTTATACATCGATGTTAATCCACTCCCTCCGCTGCACTCTAAGCAGTTCGGATCGATGTCGAAATGGGGTGCAAGGAGCGTTTGGTTCGGACTTGGCTCGAAATACGCATGGCGAATACGACGTAACAATGGAGTATTTTTGTTTTTTTTTTTTTTGCATAACTACTTCTGTTATTACATTTTGTCATTCTGCGTATAAATTTTTCTACAAAGTTGTTAAATAGGTACCTATCGTTGTTATAATAACACACACACACACATAATCACAACAACGTCTAGGTCCCAAACTAAGCATTAGCTTGTATTTTGGGTACCAAGCGAAGACACCACATACATATAACAACCAAGACCCGGTGCCAGTATTAATATTCATCATATAAATACTGACCCGACCTGGGATTCGAACCCGGGACCTCCAGCTTCGCAGGCAGGGTCGCTGCCCACTAGGCTAAGCGGTCGTCGTTGTTGGTTAAATATATTTATATACTTTTCTTTTCAACGTGTTCACTGCATGTGTATTATTTGTTACATTACACATGTTTATTAATTTATTTTTTAATGGTACATGATGACTATAACAAAAAACATGTATTTATGATATTTGTTATTTTTAATGTCCACATATAATAGATTTTACGAGTACATACTTTTTAACTTGGTAGTAAGTAGATATTGCAACCAATCGTTTATGCAACTTGACACACTTCAATGTTCAAGAACGTTATTGAAAACTTTTACGTTCCTGTGCTTTTTAATAGTGTGTAGCTTTGTATTAGTTTTTAAAGGGTTTTTCTTTAGCAACAATGAGTCATTGTAGTACGTCTTTAGACCCTTTCAAAAAAGCGACCTAAATAGTTTCATCTCGGGCAACATCACAATAAACGCGTTCGGACTCAGTATGTCTTATATTATGCGTGTACGTGTCTTGAAATTAATCTACTATTCAACAATTCACAGAATAAACATTAACAGAGACACAACCTCTTTGATCCAATTTGCGAAATCCCATACACAAGAAACCGTCAAGGATAGATGTAATATGAAAAACAAATGATTTTTTTGGCTTGTTTTTATTAGTATTAATATATTTATTAATATTTTTATTTATTTAATAGTATTAATATTAATAATTTATTACTTCTAATTTAAATTGCAAGCGATAAGCTCTTCTCTTGTAAGCAATTAACCGACGATTTATAATTTATGGTCAAACTTAGTTTCTTAGGCTCTGAGAATTCATTTGAAATTAATAAATAATCCAATATGGAAACATAAAAAAATGGCATGTTTATTTCGATTCTTCAATAATAATTCACAATTAAAGAAAGCTGTAACAACAATAGTGTACTGACAACTGTTCGTATATAAACTGTGGTACCGCTGTATAACAGACGGCCTACTTGGTTAATATACTTGTATTACACGAATTGTTTAATTTACAACTTTAGTAATTGCTGTTATATTTTCATTGTATATTGTGAAACACTTCCTTTAGGAATGTATGAAATTGAAATAAAAATAGTAACATTTATTAAATAAACATTTAGTGACTGTTAGGTTATTTACGATCGGCAAAATGGGTTAGTGTTAATTTAAGAAATAGGGATGTGGACTGTATACTGGACAAAAATAAATTGTAGGAGAAACTGGATTCTTCGATTTTTCGAGCTACTGAATGAAATTGTATGAACTCACCGCTTTCGCAGATTCCTCCTTAGGTTGAATTCGATGTCATGGTTAGGCTTCAGCATCCGTTGGTTCGTCAACTTACCTTCTAAATATCTTTACCCTTTAATGCACCTTGACCAGCGATCATTTACGAAGTATGAAATCCGCCTTTTGTCGAGTCACACACTCGTTCGCAAAACAATTCTAAACTTCCGGTTTTTAATTACGTTACAATAATTTCGATAGTTATTAAGCGACAAATTTATATATCAAATATATACGACCAAACGACAAAAAATATATGACGATAGCTTTACGAGAGTACGAACGAGAATACTAAAACAACACAACGAAATTTTCTTAGTTCTTATTACTACCTTCGAATAAATTATAAAACTTTTAATGTTTTTATTTAGCCGCGAAATATTTGAATTTAAAACTGAACAGTGACGATAGAATATCTTATTACATATTATTAAAATTGAATCTATGTAAAAATGATGGATCCCTTTTAAGTTTTCGTGTCTTAAAAGGAAAAAAATCTGTCTGTCTATCACAATATCTATTTCAAGAACTACTGACATCGATCGGCATTTTTCGAAGGTCGTATTTATCTGGATTTTTAGGCATTCTTCTCGAAATTTCTAAAATAAAGAGATTTATAATTGAATGGGTTTTCTTGAATACATTATACCATACACTTGTGACAATCATAACGCGGTCGTTCTACATACAAAGTTTAAAAGATTATCAGCATTCGCCGGATATTAGATAAGTAATATCGAATGCACTTAACTATTGTTATACAAATCATACTTATTAAGATTCTATTGATTTTGAGGTGTATTACACATATAACATTGCCAATGATGATAAATTATTTTCATATAAATAAAATATATATAAATAAACAATCATAAAGATATATGTTATCTGCTTCAAAAAATTACACGTTTTCCTCATAAAATGTCATTTCTATGATATGTAGCAATTTTCCTTATATTACGTGTTATTGATATCTAAATTGTAGGAAAAAATAATATTAAATAGGTACTTATTTAAATATGGCTAACACAGCCAAATTCAGCCACTCACTTATTCACATTACTAAAATAGTTTTTTTTCCTGAATAATAAAATAAACATTCTACAGACGATAGTTTGCGATTTAACAGTAATGTAAAAATTCTATAAATAAAAAAAAATATGCGCCTATGTTTTCAATATGAAATTTTTTTTAAGTTATCACAGCGGTTCTCAAATACAGAGTTCCAAGTAGGTATTATTATTATTAAGAATAAGAATAATTTATTTCCAAAAAAGAAACTTAAGCTAACTTGTACAATTCAGATGTATAGTTAAGCATAAACATATTCAATTATATTTATAAAGCAAAAAACGATTTTTTGAAATTTTTTTCGAACAATAAAATAAATACAATCCAAATAATGAAATACAATGAATTATTTGTTTGTACGATTTTAATCAACCTAGTCATCACACGGAGTGCCAACAAATGAAAAAAATAATAAATTTTAATAAAAATTACAAAATCTTTAAAATGTTTGGGCATTTAACGAGAGGTTAAATTAACAATGCTTAATCACTCAGTGAAGTTCAATTACTGAATGATGAAATTGTTGTATATACCTAGTGTTTTTAAATTACCTTAAAATTACGATATCGGATTCTATGAATTGTGTGGCACTGCGGAAAACGCATGGCGAGTTCTTTCCACGTTCATTTCGTTTTCCAACACTACACAGCGGAAACATTTACTTTGTAATATTTACTAAAATGTACTAATATTCAACTAAAGATGTTGATGATAAAGATGCAGGAAATCTGCACATCACTATGACACTCAATCAATTCGTTTCTTTCGCTTGGGCTTGGTTACTCTTGAAACTGTTAAACTTTAGGTACTGATTTGTACTGTCGGGTCGGCTTGACTGACCGATCCGCGTACGATGTAAATTTCGTCTTATATACTATTAGAAGGTTCAAATGTTCTAGCGCTCACTGAAACAACCCCTTAAATTTAATACGTCGCTACCTGTTTTAAATCGTTCTTTCTACTATTAAACTAGTGATGAAGTAATCTCAATAATCAAAGTAAAAGACATGCATGCAATGTAACAATGTCATATACCTACTCGTAGATAATAATACGCTTTTCTAATTCACTGACTTATAAAACCTTCCACGTGTAATGATTTAATAACAGCATTTTTGTATGATAGCTTTTATTATATTTAACTGTGATAAGTATTTAACTGTCAGTATATTTGTTAATTCTATGTCTATCAAAGTCTCAGGTAAAGCATGCTTTGCATCTGTGTCACATCTAAAACTATATGCTCTATATTTCTAGTTTAGATTCTAACTGTAGTGTAGTGCAACAACAAGCTTATAATCACTAACGTAATGCGTCACGTATCTGATCCGCCGGCGGCGAGCGCGCAGCTTTCTACCGATAACGAGAGAGCCCCGTTAAATACTGGACTGATGTTAGGTGTCAGTATTTAAGTCATTGAGCGACATGGACTACCGCGTCAAGTGGATGTTACTCCCTAATTCTACCAATGACTTGTCTGTAATAGGTGTAGTAAAACTATCAAAAGTTTAACTATGTTAGCGGCTGGTGTCTTCGATTATTAAAATTTTGTAGCCTCTTCAACGAGTCGTGATAGCCCAAAGCGCAACGAACCTGTCTTAAATTTATAAGGCCCCATAGGGCCATGGTTCGAATCCGGGCGTGTACATACCAATGAGTTTTTCTGACTTAAGTACACAACTATCACTGACTCCGTGCTTCGGAGGGCACGTTAAGCAGTCGGTCCCGGACGCTGTCAATACATGGCGGTCGTTGCAGTCCCAACCCGCAGTGGAGCTGCGTGGTGGATTTAAGCTCCAAGCCCCCCTCCTCACCCTGGGGAGGCCTAAGCCCCTGCAGTGGGGTAAAAATGGGCTGATGAAGTGAAGAAGTGAGCCTCTTCAAAAAATTTCATCACAGAAACCTCTGCATTAACCGAAGATGGCTTACTTTTGAGATACATTTTTGTACTTTTTATGTTGGATATAGGACAACATAATATTCAAACAACTGTCATTTCATAACTTGTAATTCAAAAGTTATATCCTACGCACCAATAGATAAACTGTTTTAGTTTGCGCCACCTGCTAACTTAAATTGGTTTAATCCGTTCAGCTCTGCGCACTCCATTTTTCCACTGCGAACACAGTTTATTCTATACTGGTGAAAAGATGAAATTGTAGTACAAAGTAGTTAGTTCATAAGAAAATTCATATATAAATCTTTTTAGAAGTGATTTAATTATAAATAATAAGATTACCACTTAACATATTTATTTTGCGTCTTTCTAACTTAAAGTAAGCTTTATTTTGTGTGTTTTATACCTTATATCGCATGAGGTCATGGTGATCCATTGGCTTACTACAAATTACCGCCCGATCAAATGGATTTAACTTAACCATATGAAGGGGCTACATAATAATTTATTACAGTACACAGACATCCGTCTGACCTCCGTTTACAACATTTATGCGTCAAAAGTGTTTTGTTCAGAATGTGTATTATTTATTTTGAAGTCAATAACTGGTTCGTTATAATTTTTCAGTCGCAAAGAATTTAGCGAACCTATTACATTAAATTATAAACATGAAAAAAATAACTCCAATATTATACAATCAGAAATTAACTGGAATACTTTCTTTGTATTAAATCTGCAAAGCGTCATGAATATAGTTTTATAGAGAACAATTTCCCTTCGCCCACTTTACGCCGACATTAAAATTCAACACGACGACGGGTGACGTGGCTTAAATTACAATTGTAGTCAACTCTGCATCAAATTTTTTATAATTAAAAATAATTTTATTTGCATGAATATGTGTTTATAGTGACCAGTATATTGAGATAACGAAGCTCCCCGCTCGCCGACCTCTAGCTTATTTACTGTACGAAACGCAGCGTTCAATTTAGCGGGGGTTTGAAACGCGTTTGTGCGGGGAACCGTTCACACAATTTCATACTTAGACATGACAAGTTACACCGCTTAACGTTTTTTTTTTTTTTTTGTTTGCGTTTGCGTTTTCGTGATGAAACACTTGCTAACGGGCATTTGCCGACTTAATTGCCGATTGTGCTGTCGTTCTATTGGGAAGCGAGGCGGGTGCGTTTCTTTACTTCTATGGGCCAGTACTTTCTGGGATGTCCAAGATGCTCGTAACGTGTCTGCTGTTGATTTTTTATTTATAAAAAAGATCGTTGTTGTGCTAGTTATAGCCTGACTATATAACTGAGCGATTGTCCAAGTGGTTAGAGACCCTAACTATAGAGCCAAGGGTCGTGGATTCGATGCCAGTCAGTGACTAAGATTTGTGTGCGGGAACATGTCGGTTTGTTCTGTGTCTGGGTATAAAAAGTATGTATGTATGTACATATTATTAAAGAATATTTAAATTGTCTATATAGTACCCCATAATACAAGCATAATACTATCTTACTTTGGGACTAATAATAATAAAACCGGACTAGATGGCGTTGTATGAATAGCCGAGCCGGTGGCTTTCAGCCATCAATAGACCGTTTCGAAAAAACCATCGATTTGTAGTTTAATGTTAAATTTGGGTGAGGTTTTAATGACCAGCCAAATTTTAATATATGACCTTTTATGACCTTTGATAAAAATCCGTTGACCGTCTTGTTCCTTTTTAGTATCGTTCAATAGGAAAATATTCAGTTAAGACTACGTAAACTTTTCCCAAAACTACCAAAAATACTAGTCACCATTCACGAGGGTGCCAGTGCACGTGCACGCGCCCCGCCCACATGCCTCATGCCCCGCCCTTTCGCTGTATGTAAGTAAAAGGTAACTAAATTTTGTTAAAAAATATTTAGGATATAATTATTGATTATAAATATTTAACCTATATTTATATTTACGTAATGAGTGATATCTAACATCTAGAAAAATTTTGGCTGGTTACTTAAATTTCATACTGTATAATTATATTCATAATATGATATATATATATTTTTTGTTTATCTAAAACAAAAAAAATATATATATATATCATAAGTATATTTTTTTTGTTTATCTAAAACAAAAAAAATATATATATAGCATATTATGAATATAATTATACAGGATGAAATTTAAGTAACCAGCCAAAATTTTTCTAGATGTTAGGTATCACCAATAGACCTCATTACGTAAAAAAAAAAATAGGTCAAATATTCATAATCAATAATGATATAGATATCATTCTTTATTATCTGTACAAATTGAATGATTCTTTAATAAAGTATAGTGTGTGGAAACTCTCCTGATTGATTTTTGTCTCATTGCGAATTTTATTTTCATTTAATACTAGATTCATGATCGAAATCAACATTAGAACGGTAGTCATCATGGCTAGGTTATAGGGAAAAATTAATTCAAACAATAACAAAGGAAGGATGTGAAAGTGACTAGTAGAACTATTTGTGTGACGATTCGTCACATAATTTCAAAAATTAGCGGACCATGTGCAACTTTAGTGATGCATCATCCATGTAATAATAATATATCAATAACCGGAATCGATGCTATCAGTTGGATACGAGAAGAAATGGAGGAAAATTGGGAAGACCAGAACATAAATGATTCAAAAGTAATTCAATAGATGGTTGGAGAAAATAGGATAATAGGATAAAAAGAAAATGGAATAATAAGACCATGTACAAAAAAAAATGCCTTTAGAATGAAATATTCACGCGAAGCGCCAAGAACGGAAACGTGACAGCAATCAACAACGTTATTAAGTACTTTTCATAGGCTCGATATACCAATGAAAAAAGATTCATCATCATCATCATCATCAGCCCATTTTTACCCCACTGCAGGGGCTTAGGCCTCCCCCAAGGTGAGGAGGGGGGGCTTGGAGCTTAAGTCCACCACGCTGCTCCACTGCGTGTTGGGAACTGTAACGACCGCCATCTATTGACAGCGTCCGGGACCGACTGCTTAACGTGCCCTCCGAAGCACGGTGTCAGTGATATTGTGTACTTAAGTCAGAAAACTCATTGGTACACGCCCGGATTCGAACCATGGCCCTATGGGGCCTTATTTGAGACAGGTTCGTTGCGCTCTGGGCTATCACGACACTAAGACAAAAAGATTAAATATGTTTATTATTTATGCTTGAGACAAATAAACCTTGCTGGAATAGGCCATATTTTTTATGTAATTTTACATATTTAAAGAACTAACAGTCAAGTCTAAAACAGTACCATTATATGAATTAATTCTGTGACAACGGCGTTAATAAATCTTCTGCCTGAGCTCTTTTGGTAGATACTTCGGGTCGATTCAAGAATAATTTCTTACTTCTTAAAACTCTGTACATTCGCAATGAAAAACGGAACCCTTAAAGGATCATTCTGGTTGCTGTCAGTCACAGACCAGTCAACCTATAGACCACGCTTTAATAAACGTCAGTACGAAAACGAAATCGCCAAAAAGTGGCGGGGTGCGGGGAGAGGTCGGCTAGTTTTCATTGGCTCGTTCAAAATTGACAATTTAATGGCTTCCGACGTGCTTCCAACTGACCGCTCACAAGAGACGTAGTTATGTAGTGTCACTAGATAGCCTTGGCGAATGCTACTCCCTGTCAAAGCATGGTCTATAAGGTTGACTTGTCTGTGCTGTCAGTCTATCACAGCCAGAGAGTAACCAGGTACATATGCCTCTACATTTACGCATATATAGATGCCACAATCACGGACGTATAGCGTTAACGATTTTTCATTATAGGCGTAAATTTTGGGGAGCAGTTTAGAAAATTTGAAAAAGCTTTTTTTTCAAGTGCACCATCTGACAAACAAAATCGCTTGTTATATTAACGAAAATATACGTCATTTACATTCCCTTCCTTTTGGCCTGGAAACTACCAACCTAAAATATTGAAAAATATACGAAATACAGCGCCCAGCTTTGATTTACTTCAATACAGGAGTAATTCTAGCCCTTTAGTTCGAGAAACAAAGTAATCACGTTTGAGCCATATGATGAGGAAAGGGGTCGAGCGGGACGCCCGTATGGCCCACGCGATTATTTAACTAGATGTTCGTACTGTGTCTGGGTTTTGTGTATTTATTTACCCTTTACAACTAGTTACATACAATTGAATTAAAAGGATATACCGACAAAAAAAATTCAAAATAAATAAAATTGACTAAATCGGTCGGCTTCTAATCATTGAGTTTAGCAAACGTGCGCCTTCTATTCAGCTGCATGCAAAGTTCGGTAATAGAGCCTCGCTTGTATTTTACAGGAGGGAAACCTAAACGAAAATACCAAGTCTTTAAATTCCCAGAAAAAACGGAAAATATTCGTAAAGAGATAATGCATTTAAAATGTGGCTTACTTACCAATAAGTCCGATTGAACTAATGGTTACTATGGGAGCCTATTTAGGATAGCCGTATATCTGTTCGGGTTGGCATATTCAGTGCGCCCGGGAGGTATAATCCAAACATCTGCGGAGAAGAACATCTCGAGATGTTGTTGTCATGTCGTCGGCGTCTTGTGGCTTGTGTTGTTCATCTTTTACCAATATAAAGACGCACCACTTTTGGCTGAAACAACTGGCTTTTGATGACATTGCTACGAGTATGTAGTGGGACGACAAAGACGTTTTGTTGTGTGCACCATTCTATAACCGCCATTATACGAAGAAGTCAAGCTCATTGGAAACTGGTCACGAAGTTTCGGTTTCGTAGACGGCTGAAGCAGTTTGCTACCCACCAGCATCCACGCTCAATCGTCGCCACCAAACTCGCTTAGAATCGATGGAAGAGAGCAACGGTTAGCTGCTACTACAATGTAAGTGGAGTGGGTAGAAACTGAGAATTTACAAGTAGGTATACCAATTTACTTTATCTTCCTCTGCGGTAAACAGTCGTATAAGTTCGCTTCAGGATGTAAACTATCTGCCAAAATTTAGTTTTTAGTTTAGTTTAGGTGATTTAGTCGTGAAAAGTTAGAAGACATACATAACAATAAATAAGTGGAAGCGGTGAAAAATTGCTGATTTCTGTTTTTAGGGTGGAAGACAATCTCCTTGCTGAATTTCATCACAATCAGTTCTGCGGTTAGCCGTAAAATAAACATGGAGGTAGATTACATAGATAAAAAGTAGCCCATGTCCTTTCTCAAGGTTAAAGCTATCTCTATTCAAAATAGCATCAAAATCAATTCAGAGTTTCAACCACGAAAATGTAACAGACAGATTATTATATACGTATAATATAATCATAGCCTTGAAGACATGTACTGCGACGCTTACTGATGGTCTTTGACCATAAAATATGTCTATAAACATTATTTAAGCTGATGATACCTATGTACTGTACTGTATGTACTGTAAAAGTCACATCTAAATCAGCGAAATTATTAAAAGAAACACCTGCTCTGCAACGCTCCCTGATATCCTATAATCGTAAAACCTGCCTGCGAAAAACTGCAGTAAAATCAGCTCATTTGTTTTAGAGGTATTCACCTACAGAGCCTTATCCTCGTGGCCCATAACCATAAATCATAGCATAATTTTAATAGAAGTTATATTCAAACATGTCAAATAATTTTTCAGGTAATAAATTGTCACAAACACACATACATAAGTTCATTAAGTTCAATATATCGTTACAAACAGTCTAAAATGTACGACTACATAGAACTTTGTGTGGTGTAAGTAAATTTTTGTTTAGAATTATTTGTCTAAGTTTAGAATATCAATTGTCTAAGTTTTTATTTACTTACCACTTTTTGAAAGGAATATCCATGCACTAAAAAAGAATATCCAGTTCCATCCTGCCATATACACGAACATACTGGTACCGGGTCTTGATTGTTATATGTATGTGGTGTCTTCGCTTAGTACCTACCCAAAACACAAGTTAATGCTTAGTTTGGGGTCTAGACGTTGTTGTGTTGTATACGTTACTATTATTATTATCTTTAAATTGTCAGAAAGTATTATCAAAGAAGAACAACAGATGAAGAGAGGAAACTTTAAAAGAGCTTTATTCGCTTATATAAACATTATACATTCATGACGACGATCTTAAAGCTATTCACAATTCCACCTAAGCAAATAAATATATTTCACAAAAGTAGACATACATTATAAACATTATTCTAATATCACTATTATTTTTAATTATTAAAAATAAATTACGGAAACAAAATGGCGTAAAGTCATGGCTTAGAGTATTTGGTGTATAGTAAAATAATAACAAAAAAAACTTAATCTAACTTAAAATCTAAACAATCCTTCCAAAATAATTTGCAGTCGAATGTTTTATCATTTTTCCTTACGTGGGTAATTTCAAATGTCTAATCTGGCACAATTATTTTCAAATTTCATTTATTTTCGTCATTTATAAATGAAGTTATATAACAAAATTTAGGTAACATATCGTACAACTGTTTTCGTTTAAGATTTCATTTTAAAAATTTTTTTATTATAAAAACTTTAAATGAAAAATTCAGAGAGCGAATGTGTAAATCATCGTGTAAACTATTGAACTTTTTCATTTATTTAGTAATGTTAAGTATATATTACAATTTTATTTTTTGGTAATTGGATTAATTTCTATTACAAAATTACTATAAAGAATTTATAAAGGAAACCTAAAAAAAATTAGGTAATAATTTGTTGAACAAAAGATTATATTATTCATTTCTGTAACATAGAACGTATTAAAAATGGACCACGACCTAAATTTTTTATGCATTAGATTAATATGACAAACGTTTAACTACCTATTTCATATTGTACTTAAAAGCATCGGACAAATTTTCTAGTATTAATTGGTGTAATTATCCTCGTCACTACATATTAAACTGTAAGCTCTGTAAATATTCTATGTTTCTAATTTGGTGTCTCTGGCATTTGTCTCTGGTGTACGCCTACTATCGCTATTAGTTAACTTTTGAAGTTTCTTTCTAAGTTTTTTTTTGTTACTTTCACCTTTATTCTTACCTTTTCTGCTTCTATTCAAACTTTGCTGCAATATTATAATTGCTAATGCGAGACATTGAGGCTAAAAATTCATATAGTTGTAATTTTAATACCGACTGTTAACTTAAAGCAATAGTAGGCATCCTGTTAAGAAATATTTTATTCTATTTCATCGACCGATTCTACAAGTAAGATTCATATCGAAAATACGATCACAATTTTTAATAATAACACTACTGATGTAATAATGTAATATTTAAAATAGGTAGAAAATTTCTTACTGAATAGGTATTAAAGATCTCCAAATCTACCGCATCGCAGCTACACGATTTCCAAAATATATCCGAAAATATCTTAAAAAATTACTACAAATATTGTAGAAAACGTTCGTTAGGTCGGCAAAATTGTTTTTGTTCCCATTTACAACTACTGTACATGTTCTTTTGTTAGTTAATCACGCTAATCAGACAGGAATCAAATGTTATGTTATTGCAGCTCTCACAAATGACGGACTAGTACATCGCGTTGAAGCGCTTGTGTTCTGAATATTTAGATTCATTAGTTATCATCAAGTTTCTATTATCTTATCTGCATAATCATTTATAGGTGTATGCATATACAGTACATTCTATATCCTCAACATACCGATATTGTCTAACAGCTTACTTTATTCAAACCGACTACGTACTCACATAATATTGCAAACAGTATCAAATGCCCAGTCACACATAACAGATGAAATTGTAGCCTATTGGAAGACATGGAAATTATTTTACTGCAAATCTCGTAAAAATTACCAAAAAGTAGTTAGTTTATTGTGCTGTTTTGACTATAATTAGAGCCGTATTAATGAAAATATCATCATAAATTTCTTGCCAATATTATGCGAGATTTCGGTACAACTAAAATTTATTACAAGCGATAACAAAAAATGCGGAAAAATATATCACTGAAACAAAAAATTTGTACAATACCTTCAATAGACAAAATCGATTTTGTACATTGGAAACGAAGAACCCGTAACTGTTTTTCTTTTCTTTTTTTTTGAAAACTGTTTTATTTTATGGAAACATTATTTATAAAACCTTAACAAATAAGGTGATCTATAACTAAGCGTCTATCGTTATAAAGCTACAAATAAATAACGTTTTAAAATATCAAAATACAATAACTTAACTTTACATCGCAGTCAACATCAAATAATAACAAAGCAAAAATGCAGGGCGCACCAGTCTGAAATATTTGGAACATGGAATAGTTAATATTTATCATTAATCCTAAAACATTAAAGAGGGTTCCTATTTAATAACTAAAAACTAACTGAAAGATTTAATATGCGTTTTATCGTCAAACTGCGCCTTCACAAAAACTCAAACAGAACTTAGTATTAAGTTCATAGATGGCGCTTTACTTGGATAGACGATACAAAATACATAGTAAATCTCACCGTCAATTAATTACGATTTATTAAAACCTCCATAAAGTAGCCAATTTAAACTTATCGTAATTCCGATATAGCATAGGTACGTTTATTGCACAACAGAAGGAAGGGTGTCTACGGAACTTCGGCTAACCACAGTGTTCATAAAGTAGGCGCAATCTGACCGCACCCTTAAAACCTAAGGACCGGTCGCTACATATAAGCCGGCTTCATCTTGTAAGCCCGTTTCCAAATCTCACACAGGCATACGGTCGAATGAAACCTGTAGAAAATCGCCAGAGGCATCGAGACGTGAGTGATAATAGTCCACGCCCATAATCCATAGAAATGCAACTGAACCGGATGGGATTCCGCTCGAGATTTCTCCAAGGTATTTATTGCCCACATAGCCAAGTTGGTGACCAAGAGGAACGTCACGATCTCCCTTCCGGGTTTCTTTCGGAGCTGCTCGGGCGTCTTCGCCGATCTTCGGCTGGCGTCCAGAATGAACATAGTCTGACAAGTCGTTTGTATCAAGGAGCATAGCGCAGTTATCAATATCAATATCGTATTTTTCTCTATAGTGAAGTGTCCACCGATGATCGTGAAAGTGCCATAGATAAACATACCTGTCTGTGCTCCTACCAATAAGATATTATCCAATTCAAGATTTCTGTTGCCATCATATTTTAGATTCCGAACGCATAGCATTCCAGCTAAGCTAGCTAAAGTGGTCATCGCGTATAGAGCCAATTCGCAAACGTTTACTTCCACTACGGCCAAAGACGCATACTCTTTTCGCGATACCAATACGAAGAATAATATTAGAGATATTATCGTAAGGACTAGAACTAGGATACCGAAAAACAATCCTTTGTGGGCTCTTGCGCAATCCACGCTGTAAAGATGTGGCGATTTTTTGTATGCAAGACCTTCGAGTAATCGTGCTTTCGCGATCGCTGCTGCGACGTCTTTCGATGGGTACTTTGAAATGTTCTTCCACATGACGTATAAAATGGCCGCGCATATGAGGGAATACTCTATTGTGCATGGGAATAGGAAAGGCGACGCATCTTGTACAAGTGAGCCCATAATGTTGGTTCGCCGACATTCGAAGATGTGGTGCGGGCCTTTAAGCCCTCGAGGCACTCGGAGGTGTGCGGCCGCTGGGTGCGATGGAGGAACTTCGGTCACCATTGACGATGAGAACGCCTTCTGAAACGCTGAACAAAATAAATTAATGATTATTAACATATAAACTGTAACGAAGTATGTATATGGAAGATATTCTTGGCAAATCACTACATATTATAAAATAAAGTCCCCCGCCGCGTCTGTCTGTCTGTCTATCTGTCTGTCTGAACGCGAGAAACTCAGAAACTACCAAACGGATTGGCAAATGATTGACACCAATGGACGGAATGATTCAAGAGGAAGGTTTATGTGTATAATTTATTAATTTTTAGTGCAAATTAGTTGAAATATGACGATTATTGTTGAAGAAGTCGGAAAAAAAATCAAGCCGCTTGGAAGCTTACAACGACAACGCTGCCTAATCCCTTTGAGATGTAACAAAATAATGTATGGAGGAATTGTTTCTCTTTTATAGGACTAAAGAAAAGTCCGCGATAGCATATGTTTATCTTTTATGAATAGCTTACTGCACCTATTTTTATGTTTAAAAAAATGGTGTCATATGATGAGGTAATTGGGAAGCAATTTATAAGGATACAATATTAATCCTTATCAAATTAAATACGTTATTTACCTTCAGCATTTCATGTACATTATGATTGCCCTTTGCACCATACAATTTAAATGAATATCTTAGGAATTATCGCGAAATGAAAACTATCGCGGGACAATTTAAGCGGCCGGGCGCCGCGCCGGGCGTAGTCCCATACCAATGCGACACGTGTGGTTAAGCAAAAGTTATTAATGTTGTATAAGTATATAAAGAAATAATTAAGTTAGTTTTTTTGTTTTTTTTTTTTTAAATATTTACAGAATTGGGAAAAAATACATTGGAATAGTCGTAAGTAGGATTAACATGTTACATTAAAATCTAATCCATCCAAAATTAAATCTAATCCATATGTTCGGCGCAAGAAACTGATAGGACACTACGACAGAAAAACACGTCTAACAATATGCTGTGCTACCCGTGCGAAGCCGGGGCGGATCGCTAGTATATAATAAACAATTAAATAATGCGAATCGTAAAAAGTATACACAGGCGAAAACTACAATCTGTTGAAAGAAATGGCGTCAAAAGGCGTTTGGCAACTTTAAAATGTGGACCTGATGATATATTTTATCTATTATTGTATTATTTATTTTTTTGTTATGAAAAAATTGCCAATACTGTGACGGCAATATTTTTTGTAACTAAACCAAAAGACATATATTTAGAGCAAACGGTTCGAACTTTTCAATTTTATGATGGTCACGACAGTGCGTGAAAGTGCATAAAACATTAGATTTTACATATATTCGTGAAGCATGCCTAGCACGGATTTATTTAAGCCACACGCGCCACTGGAGAAGCTACTTAACACTAAAAATTCCAAAGTTTATTAGTAGGGATTCTTTAAAGAACGCCGTCGTTGTGGGAGTAATTAATTTCAGAATGCCGGTCGATTTCGCACCGCGCCGGGAATTTAGGTCAAAATGCTTTCACCCATTGTTCTAGGCTTTTAATACGATCGACATATTTACTCGACTTTGCCTTTTAATAGCAACGGAAACCATTCCTGACGTTTAATTAAGAAACATAAAAAATGCTAAATGCGCAATGAAAATGTATAATTTATTATACCGATAAAATTAAATATGAATACTTAAATAATACGAAAGAAAATCAGAAATTTTTCCCTGACGATTAGGGCTATATTCCTGTAGTATGTGTTCTATATTATCTATCAATACCAATACTTAATATCTATACCAATTTTGAAAAAAAATATTAATTTCTACATATATAAAAAATCTACAGCCAAAAATCACAAACTGTTAAATATATTTATATAAATATGTTAAATATAACACAGAGGAAAGGCCATTAACAGATTTCACTTAGAATTAAGAACTGAATTTTTTGTTTTTTTTTTGGATTTTTTTAAAATGTAATTTTTCACGTCAATCCTTTGACGTAATTAATGGAACAACAGTGGTCCAACTATCCAAACGTAAAATACTTAGCAATTTTAAAGAAAAATTTAAAATATGTAAGAGGTGAGTTTTGTTATGTTGTGTATTATTACAGCCAATATTCCTTGAAAGTGTTTTAAGTAATAGTAACTTAATTCTTATCAATTTTCCATCCCATATCTGCCAAATTAAAAGAGGGGAGGTCACTTTTCAGAACTTAAGGAATGTCTCAACTAGCTCAACAACTATTGACTTTGCCAAATGTCATTTGAAAATCTCTATACTTATGTGCGCTGGATTTGTTTTTTTTTTTTTCGTTTTCCAGTTACATGTCAATGGCTCCCTAATCCAAAAAAAGTCGCTATATTGCTACACATTGTATATTGGTTCATCGCTTCGATAAAATTCGGAAGGATTGAAATGGTTGTAACGGACAGACGGACAGGCAAGCAGGACGATATTTAATAAATTTGTCACTGGTCATTCCGATAGACGTGTACGTACCCAAGCGACGCCAGGGATAGCACTAGTATGTAGTATCCAATAGTACATACCAAGTCGGTGTGACAAGCCAATGGTGCGGTTCTCTGGGTCGTAGAAAGTCAGGATTTCGTGTTTCGTCTCTTGCACCAGAACGTTGAGCCATACCGAAAGGTTTGTACCAACCATATGCATCAGTCCGAATCTCGCAGCTATCTTGTGCTTGTATACTTTCATCTGAAATTTCATTTGTTTTTTTTTAAGTTTCTTTATAAAAAAATTATGGTCAAAAAATTAAATACTTATATTTAATTTTTAAATAAATAAAAACTTAATATGCTCGTTAAAAATTCTTTGTTAGGCTTTTGTAATTTATTATTATCGAACATGAATTACCAAAATATTCACCTGCTATAAGTTCCATGTCTTTAATAAAATTTAATTAGTGTACGCACGCCGATTCTAGCTCGAATAATCGTAAAACCGTTGAGCATGTTCTTACGTATGTATTTATCTTTAAAAATAAAATGAAATTTCCGTAAGGTTCCATAAGGTATTTTTAATGTTCGTTTGACTCGAAATATTTTATTTTATTTCTTTGAATGATATTACACATAAATATGTTATAATCGTGGATGTTCATAGAAATATCGTTGTGACAAGAAAAATTTGAGCAGAATATACCACATAGACCAAATATACACGAATTTGAATTATACACCAGTTTTAAAATATTCGCTGTGAAATAGAATTCTGTGTGACCCACACATAAAATTCGTACTTTACTAAAAAATAAAGATTCTAAAATTCCATTACATGTGTAATTTAACAAAATGTCGATTTAAAACAATGACAATTTTTTTTTAATTTTTTTTTACTTATTCTAGTCTAAAGTCTAGTCTAGTCTAAAGTCTAATTCACGAGTATGTCATTTTGCTCACGTTTTTGATTGATTAGAAATATGAAACGCTGCATCTCGATTATTTTGCTATCTATGGTTATGATATAGTAGAATACATACCTACCTACTTACATTAAAAATTAAAATAATATGATATTCATTGATATTAAGAGATTCGTTACATTCAGAATTATTATACAGGTTGAGGTTTTAATGACCAGCCAGATTTTAATATAATGATCTTTGGTAAAAAACCGATAGCCGTCTTGTTTCCTTTTAGTATCGTTCTATAGAAAATATTAAGATATGACTACACAAACCTTTCCCGAAAAAACCAATAAGTCTAGTCACCATTCATGCCCGCCGCCCCATTCCGTTTCAAGGCCTCGGGCGCGTACGTTTACTATAGTGCTAAGAAGGCAACCAAACGTTATAAAATAACACTGTAGATAAAATAATTTATTATGAAAATGTAACCCATATTTTTTATTTACGCAATGAGGTCTATTGGTGATACCTAAAATCTAGAAAAGTTTTGGCCGGTTACTAAAATCTCACCTTGTATAATAAAATTCGTTATATACATACTCACCTCATTATTTAGAAAGATGAAATACATCTGTATGAATATGAACGCCATGCGAGTTGCTGGTGTGAGGGCTAGAAGCACGTTGTGGCAGTTCGTGTTGCGTTCTAACTCCCAGTACTGGCCGAACTCTAGACCCGAGTAGATCATAGACCCGATCCCGAAGGCTGAAACAATTGAATAATCAAAAAGTGATGATTTCAAAATATAATTTATTATGCGTGCTGAACTTTTTGCCATCATAAAAGTACATAATTATGATACAGGTGATAGAGAAGGTTTCGATTATCTATGTAATAAAGAAATTCAAAGAAGAAACTATCAAAACAAAAAAAAAATATTAAAAGTTGAATCTACGCTTTTTGTTCGAAACTATTCTATTTCATCGCGTATTTCCGTTCCCGTTTTAGTTTCATATTTTTGTAGAAATACGAATATATATATTTATTTATCACAACACACTATACAGCATTATATATATATATATATATATATACATTAATTATATTTCAGTAACCGTTAGTTTGCGCGATCTCTATACTTAAACTTTTTGTTTTGTTTGATAAGCTCTACACGCTCTATAAGTATGGACTACGTTCACCCGAAACGGTATACACGTATACTGGAAAATGATTGATTTAGAAATAAATAAATATACATGTTTTGTACATTCCACGCATACTCGAGAAACCTAATGAGGCAAGTAACAGAATTATTAAGTATTGAAACGTCACGGTACCACGTGACATCAGGAAATAGAGCTCAGTTTTGGTGCATTTCTCCATAAAAATACACTGAGTTCTCATGAATATAGAAGTTTAAAAACAAGATGTTACTTTCCTCTGTATTACCCAGGAACTACGTTTGTATACTGCTGAAACTTATAATAGTTATACAAGTTAAATAGTTAATGAGATATGAGATATAAGCCACGGACTACTTGCTATAGGTTACAAACTGTGAAAAACGAATCTTGTAACTCTCTAATAGTAAATTGCTGTACAAATGTAAAGTCTCTTTTAATTTTTTTTTTAAAGATGTCACTGACCCTAAAGTCTCACTTAAAAACCTATAAACACACTTAAAACTAATGAATATACTATACTTGCTAATTATTATATTTTAGATGATTTAAATAATGTTCATAATCTCTTTCAGTTTCGAAGAACTTTGCCCAAAAATATATGGTTATCAAATAATAATTACTCTGTAGATGTCGAATAAAAGAATAATAAACCATAATCTATCTGTAATTTGATGTCTCTTGTTCCATACTTCACAATTAAAAAGTTAAAAGAAAAATTTCAATGTAAAAGGTATTTAGTCGGATTATAATCTATATATCAATACGTGAATGAAAAGCTTTAGACCTCTTTTTAGGGTTCTGTAGCTACATGGCAAAAAAGGAACCCTTATAGTTTCGCCATGTCCGTCCGTCTGTCTGTCTGTGGTTTTACTCGGAAGCTATTAGCAATATATAGATGAAATTTCGAAGGTAGGTGTAATCTATGAACTGCTACACAACGACGTAGTGAAATTAAGAAAAAAATTTTTTTTGGGTTAGGTCGCCATACATGTAACTGAAGTACGAAAAAAAATCATCGCATATTAACGCAAAATTAACGTATCGTATATTACCAAACGATAGGTCTTAAAAAATGATATCAAGCTTTCAAACGTTTTTTTTTTTATTTAAGTCAACAGTTGTTGAGATATGCACTCCTAGCCGTTTTTTTTTTGGATATGTGGAAAAACAAAAGGAAAACACAGCTAACTAGACTATATTATGATATTTAACGAGTAATGGATTAACTTATAAAATGTACTTTTATAAGTAAAAATTTTGTAAAAGTTCCATAAAGAACGACAGATAGCGTTTAGCCAATAAGCGAAAACTACATGCATTTTATCTTTGTGATGTTTTTGTAAAAGATAATTTAAAAAAAAAAAAATTTTATGATGAAAACACTTTTCTTTGCAGAGCCTATTCTCTTTACAATCGATATTAACAGTCAAAGGTTCACTGTAATAAAATAAGTAATAAAAATTGTCTCTAGCTATCAGTGCACTCATGTTATTACTTTTCGGATTAGCCAGACAGGATCGAGCGCCTTCTAAATAACTAACGAAATAAAAATGAAATACATTTATACAATAATTCTTAAATAACATAATTACAACGATTAATGGTTAAGTTCGATTAACGTCACGCTCGTTTTTTTATATTGTATGGTGGTACGGAACCCTTCGTGTTCGAGTCCGATTCGCACTTGGCCGGTTTTTAAGTTTACTACGCGCACAGAGGAGTGTGAGATTTGGCATAGTTAAAGTTTATGTGGAGTAGGAGTGCAGAAAGCTAAAACCTATATACAGGCTGAGTTTTTGAGATGGAACTATATAACCAAATCCTGAACTATGAGATATAACGAAAAGTGTTCAAGGGGTTCAAGAGTTAAATTTTTGAGGAATCAAAATAGCATTTTTACATGTTTGTAAAATCTGTTACTTTGACAGTACCCGCTTGATTTGTTAATGTATATTTGTAATATAGATACGTTAAGGAAAAGTTTTGGATCCCTTTTTAAGAACGTGCACGAAGGAGTGTGAGATTTGGAAAATTTAAAGTTTATATATGGAGTAGGAGTTTAAAAAAATAAGTATGCTCGCATTGGGCGACCACTAGTCTTTAATATTCTGTATTCATTGAACTTGAATTATTTAGTGACGATATTGCTAAAGCAGCTAATTCAAACCCTTTAAGATTTCCATAAAAGTTGTTCTTCCGCCTCAGTTGCTCTTTAAATACATAAAAACGGTGTATATGAGTTTCTAATTGAGATTTTTACGTTCTATGTATTCATCTATCTATGTCAATCATAAATATTGATTTTTGCCTTCTTAAGGTTGCTAAACACGCGAATAGAAAGTTAATACTCAGTCAGCCATAACGTAACCACAAACTCTACTTTTAAGTAACTCAATATCGCAGTGACCACCCATGGACTCCTGACATTTGCTTATGTAATATATTCTTATAAATCGTAGTGACTCGTGGTTTATGGGTATGTTTAAAATCATGATTCTAAAACGGAAAATCATTCTTGATGAATTTTCATAAATATATAAACTAATGAATAAGTTCTAAGTAATGATAATTCACCAATGGCATATTTCATGGCTGACAAGGGGTAGCAGTTACCACCTCAGTATTTTCTAACCTGTATCCAACCTAGTATTTTGCCATTACAAAATTTGTAAGTAAAAATATCAATAATTTCCAAAAATTAATTGTAAAATAAAATTTTACAAGTACGGCATTTTCTTGATTCGCTATTTAAGCCTTATTTAACGCAGAAAAAAATGTTTATTGGAACTTGTATTTATATTGTAATCTATATAAATAAAATCGGAGTGTCTGTCTGTCTGTTCCGGCTAATCTCCGAAACGGCTGCACCGATTTCAATGAAACTTTGCACACACACAGAAGCCATTATCGGGAGTGACATAGGCTACTTTTTGTTTGTCTGTCTGTCCGTCTGTCGTTCTGTATGAGCTAATCAATGAAACTTCACAGATATAATAAAAAGATTGTCAGGAGTGACACGCGATATATTTTTATACATTTACATACACGATTCATTTTTTGAAAAGTTGATACACGATTCATTTTTTGAAAAGTTCCAATGGTCCTAATAGATGGCTTGCGAGATCTCCTGATCTAACATTACATTATTGTTTGAGGGTACTTATTGAATTTATTGATATTTATTGGGGGATAAGGTATTTAGTTTATAAAAACTGTTATCGATCAGTGGAGGAATTAAACACCGAAGTTCAAAATATTATTTAAAATATTCGCCATAATTCAATACTAAAGGCGACACGAAATGAATTACATCAAAGAATAATTTATGCATTCGTGAAAGAGGTTTCATTTTGAACAGTGCATAAGTTAAATATTTACTTAATTCGTTAAGGTGTATAAAAAAATTATATAATTAATATGTTCTATTTTTCTTGATTTTTGTTTTATTGAAAATACTACGTTATTTAGAAGAAAGCGATCGTTATGATTGCTCTTATCGATTAGTGCTATAAAAGTACAGGATGTGATTTTTTCACATTTGCACTTCAAATCTTTGAATGCAATTTTACATGTTTTTTAAAGTAAAGGAATGTTTTCTTTCAGTTTTTGCTATTATCAATATTTGTTTTATTCTTCTCTAGTCTCTAGGGTACTTAGGTTAATTAATAAAGGCAAACGAGAAATTGTTTGTCTTTATCAATTATATTAAAATTGTGTTGTCAATAATAGAATCAGATTGTAGTGACACATCGATTTATTTTCTGATATGCAATAAAATAACATTACATTTTCTAATAAATATGCTTACAAATTTTTATTTATTATTTCTTTTTAACTTTCAATTCTACAATAAAAGTTAGAACGCATATAAACATACCCAAAATGAGAACAGTGAAAGGTACTCTTAGATCAGATAATAATAATTGAACTGCGGTATTGTCACCTTCATAATGAAACATCGCTTCCGTTTTTGGCATAAAATCTTGTACCACTTTATTTATTACGCCCGTCTCTCTTAATCTCAACATATGCGAATGCACACGATTTATTAATGGGAATCCACGATAACTGAAATAAGAATATATCAATGGAAAATATTTTTGTTTCACCGTGTGTATATTAACAGAAGTTTTATTTAATGTGTTCAAAAACATTATATATGCAAATAAGGTTGTAACAGAATAGTATTCGCTTCGGGACTCGACAACAGAAATAGCGTTTGAGGTTTTTTCGCAAAAATTTTTCTGATGACCGTCATCATTTACTATATGAACATTTGATAGCGTTATGTACAGTCTTGTGAAATTCGAAATGCAGGGTTTCAAGACTGACTTCTCTAGCTGCCGCACATTGTCTATGAACGGCTTTGTGTCCCGTTTGGTTATGAGACTGGTCAAAGAGCACTGGTAAAAGCAATTTATCAAAAAAGAAAACCAAATAATACCAACCAATATCGAACGATATTTGACTTTCTTTTCAAGAGTCGGAGATACGTTTTGTAATATAAAACCCCATAAGTGCAAAGTAATAGACGGATCGTTATACCAAAAGACATGAACCCTTTTCCTTATTTTGACTTTGGTCGACAATAATATAGAATAAGTTATTAACACAATTATTAATAAAATCCAAACAGGAGTATGAAACGCTAAATAAACGGATTTCCATTTTTCCACTAAGGTTGTTTGCGGGACGAAAATTGTCATTTGATCGACGAAAGCGAGATGTGACCAAACATAATCCAGTGCACTTGCCCTGTTTCCTGATAAGATAAAACCCCCGAAAACTAAATCTGCTTGATTTTTTTCAATACATTGAAGGACGCCTGTCATACTACGATTTGGTAATATAAATCCAAATAATTCCTCATTATATACAACTGAATAGTTTAGTTTTAAGTGCACATTTTCACTTATTATTTTCAACAAACTTTGTTCTATTCCAAGTGTCGAAAACTGTTCTGGTTTTCCTGAAGCCAAAGTAAAAGGCGACCAGTTATGAATAGCTAAATTTAGAGTGCAGTTTTTCATTGTTATTTCATATTTTTTAGACAGAATACGTATATCATTTTGAGACTGGCATTTTCCTAGTTTTATTATTTTCTCGAATTTTCTACAACAGTTACTACCATTGCATGGATAGTATGTATAAACATTTATATCATCTGTCGATACATCCACAACTACTGCTCGTGTTACATGCCTGTACAGCATTTCATTAAATACAGCTTCTTTTACTTTAGGATTATCAAAGCTTGTAATTAGAATGAACTTTTTGCCAGGATTCCAATATAAATCTAATATAAGATCACTAAATATATTTCTCAGATGGTTTAAATCCTTAAAAACTATTAGATACGCTTCATTAATAACGTCAGTGGATTGTGAAAATTGCGTTTTTAATATAATAGAGTACTTTTGTAAATTGTTCACACTTCTGAGAATGTACTCATCATCGCTGTTGTAACTCACTACTGTTAATTCTTTAATTTCGACAAAACTTTCTGTCATCAAATTAATCAAACAAGAAGTAATAAGATCAGAATGTCTTTCACTATCTTTCACTGTTGTATTATGAATTAGTGCTGCCATAGACGATATTTTAAATATCGCAAGTATCTTTAAAAATAGAAGGATAGACATGTTTTCCTAGATGCATATCTGCAAAGTGACCATATAAAGCATTGCTCTGAGCGTGATCTAAAAATGATTTATTGTATGTCGTTTAACACAACATTATGTTTATACCCTCGACTCGGTAAATACTATACTTACTCTAAAATATAAAACTCATAAAGCATTCAATGATTTATGAGTCTTAAATGCTTAAAAGATCATTTTAATTCATAAATCATTATATGCCTACTTAAAATATTTTTCTAATGCGTTCACATTTTCACATTAATAATAAATTTCATTTTTCATTTCAAAAGAAAATAAATACACAATATTAAATGTTAAACATTTCATATGAATTTAAATTGTATGTTTCCAGATATTTAAACATAATAAAACAGCACAGCCTACATTTTATTCAATTAACTAGCGACCCACCCCGGCTTCGCATGGGTAGCAGAGCATATAAGCCGTAATGTTTTTTTCTGCCGTAGTGTCATATCAGCTTGTTGCGTCGAACATGTGAATTGAATTTAATTACCTTTAAATCTGAGGTAAGTTCATCCTACTTGGAGTATTTTTAAAGTATTTTATTTCCAATTCTGTAAATAATTGAAAAAGTAAAGAATAAATACATATAACTCGACCTAACCTAACCACGCGTCTCGCGTCGTCCCGTATGGCCGCCCGGCTTGTCGCGCGATATTTATATTTCGCAATAGCTTCTAAGATATTAAATTAAATTGTATAATGTAAATATCAATATATAATACAAATTAGTCCCAGACCTACCTCTATCGTCAAGAAAGAAGTTTTGTTTACTGTTGCGATAAACGCACATCATCATCATCATAATCAGCCTATTTTACCCCACTGCAGGGGCTTAGGCCTCCCCCAGGGTAAGGAGGGGGCTTGGAGCTTAAATCCACCACGCTACTCCACTGTGGATTGGGGATTGTAACGACCGCCATCTATTTACAGAGTCCGGGGCCGACTGCTTAACGTGCTCTCCGAGGCACGGAGTCAGTGATAGTTAATGTACGCAAGTCAGAAAAACTCATTGGTACACGCCCGGATTCGAACCATTGTCCTATGGCCTTATAAATTTGAGACAGGTTCGTTGCGCTCTAGGCTATCACGACACACGTGGAACGCACATGGAAAGTCATTATTGGCATGCCTTACGAATAATCGCCTTTTGTGACGGTAGATGATCTATTGCTCGTTAGCGTCAGCGAAGTATCTTTGGTTGCGTTCCTACATCAGCGCTTTCTGTAGTGAAACTCTAATAAAGACGAAGGTGAATTTAGTATTTTATCATTTTCGCTTCGAGCTTTAACAAACTTGTTAAAGCTCCCGAACTTACGAATGAAGTCAGTGAAGCCACGAATTCATACATGGCGGATATCTTACGCCACACGTTTACGGCGTACATTACGCCATAGTTCTATGGCAATAACTTTAGGGTATCGTAATAACCAATGTTGTACGACGAAGATATTGTAATAAAGTTTGGTGTATTTTTCTAGAATCTTGCTATTTTTCGCAATTTTTTCATAAGATGTACAAAGACCTAGCCCAGAATGAAACAACTTCTTTACTCGATTTTACTGCCAACAATATATATATATACAAGGTGAGATTTTAGTGACCGGCCAAATTTTTCCTAGATGTTAGGTATCGCCAATATACCTCATTGCGTATATAAAAAATATGGGTTACATTTTCATAATAAATTATTTTATCTACAGTGTTATTTTAAAACGTTTGGTTGCCTTTCTTAACGCTATAGTAAACGTACGCGCCCGAGGGTTTGAAACGGAATGGGGCGGCGGGCATGAATGGTGACTAGAGTTATTGGTTTTTTCGGGAAAGGTTTGTGTAGTCATATCTCAATATTTTTCTATAGAACGATACTAAAAGGAAACAAGACTGCTATCTGTTTACTACCAAAGTAATTTGGCTGGTCATTAAAACCTCATCCTGTATACAGGCTGTTTGGTACAGCGACCCTCGATTTTTTTCCTGGATAGTACAAATTATTTACAATCAGATTAAGTCAACTTACTTCTATGAAAAGTAATACGGTTTTTTTTAAATCTTAATTTTGTGCATTTTCATCAATACCTTGACTCATCGCACATTACTTGAATTACCTCATGAATTGAACATACTGTACTTCTGCAGTAATTTTTATTCATTTTTCTGATTACTAACCTAATATTTAAAAACACAGTTGGTTCCGCATCTATCTCCGTGACAACACTGACAACTGGGGTCCTGGGGTGTATATATATATATATTGTATGAATAGAAAAGTTTATTTTTTCCACTTATTTGTCCTACCAGTGGGACCACAGGATACTACATATACACCAGTATATGTATGTAGTGGTACAGTAGGACCACCAGTCCAGAGGGACCTCGGGATCACACCATGTACCCGTGGTCCCCCTGCACCACCCAGTGGAACTATATGGGATACCATCACCGCCATTTATCGATATCCATTATCCCACTGCACTAAGAATTTCTGTAAGATAAAAATGAGAGAAAATGATAAAAAGCCTCCAATCACAACTCTTATTAAATTTGCAGGCAATGAGGTAGCTATCGCAATGGATAACGCAAAAACAGAACCTCAATTCTCTGACCTCTCCGTACCTACTATTTACAAAAAACATATTATACCTTTGCGTATTAAAAAACTAGATTTCGTAATAATATCATAGAGTCGTGAATGCAAGCTTTTCATAATTTCCTGTATTTTTCTATCTTTCAGGAATCCAGAGTGCAGTAGAACAATAGGAATCGGTATATAGTGGTGGCATCCCGTGGGCCCACTGGGTGGTGCAGTACACGTGGTCCCACTGATTTCTCCTACCGGTGGGACCACGAGATACCACCATATATATACTCGTGGTTCCACCGTGGACAAATCAGTAGGACCACGGGTACTACACCACTGTCACAAGGTTAATGTTTCAACAATACTTATTTAACTCAAACTTTAGGTATATGATTTTGAAGCTAATTTGAGTTGTGTTTATATTGCTTTTAACACAATATTGTAAGATAGGAGAGTAAAATAATAACAACGTATTAATTGCATATTCCATTTCATTGAAATACATACAAGCAAAGTGATATTTCATTTAAAGCATTGATAGGTATTTCATATCTTGAAAATAAGTGAGTAATAAAACATACCTACTGAAATTCTATTGCTGTTCATAATGGAATGGGACAATTTTGCTTTGTGAAATGTTAAACGGTATAACAAAAAAAATATTGCACAATTTATTTAACCTTTGAATATTCTGTTTAGTTTTTTTACAAAAACGAAATTATTTAAAAAAAATAGAGCATTATATTTTGCTTCCGAATTCGATACATACACAATAATTTTGTGGTAAAAGCCACTAAGCTATGCAATTACAATATTAATATGACAATAGTCTTTTTACTGTTGCATAATGAATTTAGAACGTTCTAAGTTTGACATACTGAAAGAATTTTTCTTATCAATGTTCATCAATCATAGATAAACATCACTACGTGCGGATCGGTTGTCAACATATCTATAGTAAGCATGAGCTTTTCATTCAAACAAATACAAAAAAAAGCTATGACCAGACTATTAAGGATTATGTGGTTAAGGGACGAATCGTTGCAAAATTTCTAAAACTAGCGGACCATGTTTAACTATGGTGATGCCACCTCCATGTAATAATATAGATATCAATGTCATCAATGTTATTACAGTGACGGCTTAGATAGCATAATCATCAAGATGGAGCGCCACATACTTCGAAATTATTGAAAACTAGCGACCCGCCCCGGCTTCGCACGGGTAGCAAAGCATAGTATATGCCGTTGTGTTTTTTCTGTCGTAGTGTCGTATCTGCTTATTGCATCAAACATGTAGATTAGATTCAAATGTAACGTAAGTTCATCCTACTTGGATATTTTTTTATGTATTTTATTTCCAATTATGTTAATATTTAAAAAAATAGAGAATATATACCTGAATAAAAACAAATTAAAATATTTCTTTATATGCAACATTGATAACTGCTGCTTCTTTACATGACGCGCATCGCATCAGTATAGGGGCCCCGGCGCGGCGCCAAAACCCTTGTCGCGCGGTGGTTTTTATTTCGCGATTAATCCTCTGATATTATTTTAATTTGGTATTTGTAAATTGTATGGTATAAAAGGCAATCACAATTTGCATGAAACGCTAAAGGTAAATAACGTATTTAATTTGATGAGGATTACTACCGTATTCGTATAAAATGCTTTGCAATTTCCACATCATATGACACCTTTATTTTAAACATAAAAATAGGTATAGTAAGCTTTCCATAAAAGATAGACGTATGCTATCGCTGACTTTTCTTTGGTCCTTGAAAAGAGCAAAATTCCTCCATACATTATTTTGTTATATTTCAAAGATATTAAGCAGCGTTTCCGATTAAAACTCCAGCCAGCTTTTTTTGCGATTCATTCAACTATAATCATCATATTTCAATTAAATTACACAAAACAATAATAAATTATACACACCGTTGAGGCATTGTTATGCAATCATAAACACATTAAAAACAAAAATATATATATATATATATACAATACATCTCAGTCCCAAGCAGCGAAATCTGGTGCACAGAAAATTATTAGCATTTATTATTTTACCTGCTTATAGACTTCGTCAAAGACAACGTTAAACACATTTTTAATAATGAAAAGCAAAAATAAATCGATGCAGTTCGAGATAGTTTTATTTTCTAACTAAAAAATATGTACGGTACAATAGTTACCTACATTAATAAACTATAATTATTGCGCTAGATAGCATTATATTAAATGTTTTATTATTATAATAACATAGTTTCGAATAATATCAGGTATTATTATTGTGTCCTAGACTGCATTCGAATACTTAAGTTTCAATTCAATTATAAAAATTAATATAGACACAAACACACCTAAACCTAAAATACTAAAAGGCATTCTTAGATCTGATAAATAAATTTTAGCGGTGTCATCATCATCTTTATCGTCATCGGGCATTTCTTCTGTCATTGGCATTACATCATGAATAATTTTTTTAATTATACCCGTCTGTACTAATCTCAACACATACGAATGTAGGCGTTTGGTTAATGGAAATCCACGGTAAGGAAGATAAGCATAAATCAATGAATAATATTTTTGTTTCACAACATGTATACTTGTGCTGCTTCTATTACCTTTGTTTAACAAATTTCTGTAATCGTATAAAGTGGAAACTGAATAGTAATCTTGTTGGGACCCGACATAAAGAATTGATTTCCGTGTTTCTTCGCAATCTTTTTTTTGAATACCGTTATCGTTCACGATATTCAGTTTCGTTACATTCATGTAACTTCGTGTCACATTCGAGATGCACGGTTTCAAATTTGACTTTTCTAACTGCTGAACTGTGTCTATAGTTTGCTTGGTGTCTCTTTTGGTTATGAGACTAGTCATAGAACACTGATAAAAACAGTTCATCATGAAAGAAAACCATATGATACCGATGAATATTGAACGATGGCTTACTTTATTTTGAAATATGGAATAAATATTTTGTAACGTAAAACCCCATAGATACAAAATAAGAGACGGATCATTACACCAAGAGATGTATATCGTTTTATGATTATCGAACTTAGTTGATATTAATATAGAATAAATTATGAAGACAATAACTATCAAAATCCAAACTGTAGTATCAAATGCTAAGTATACAAATTTCCATTTTTCCACTAATGTTGCTCGTGGAACGAAAATTGCAAGAGAATCACGGAAAACGAGATGTGACCATACGTAGTCTAGCGAACTTATTCTGTTTGCTGATAATATGATCGAACCAAAAGCTAAATCTGCATGATTCTGTTCAATACTTTGAAGAACGCCGGTCATACTACGATTTGGCCATATGAAACCAAATGATTCATCCTTGTGTATGACAGAGTAATTTAACTTTAAGGTTAGGGCATCAGCAATTATTCTCAATATACGTTGTTCTACCCCAATTTTCGAAAGTTGTTCTGGTTTCCCCAAAGCCATAGTAAAAGGCGGCCAGTTATGACTAGCTAAGTTTATAGTACAGTTTTCCATTGTTACTTGATATTCTTTAGATAGTATGTCTATTTCGTTTTGAGACTGACATTCTCCTAGTTTTACTATTTTGTTTAATTTTCTACAACAGTTACTACCATGACATGGATAATACGTAAAGAGATGGATTTTGTCATTAGATGCATCCACAATCACTGCTCGTGTCACATGTCGGTGCAGCAATTCCTTAAATACAGCTTCTTTTTCTTTATCTTCAAAAATAACAGAAGTTGTTACTAAAATGAACCGAGTACCTGGATTCCAATATAAATCTAATTTCAGAGCGCTAAAAATATTTCTCAAGTTGTGCAAATCTTTAAAAATAATAAGATAGGCTTCATTGATAAGTTCTGTCGCGTCTGAAAATGGTGTTTTTAATACAATAGAGTATTTTTGTAAATTATTGACACTTCTGAGAATAAGTTCGTCGTCACTGTCGTAATTTACTACTGTCAGCTCGTTAATTTCAACAAAATTTTTTGTTATCAATTTAACTAGACAAGAATCGATGTCATCTTTAGGCTTTTCATTATTTTTTATTGCCATATTAGAAGTTGCTGCTTCAACCGTAGATATCTCGAGTATCGCAATGGTATTTAAGAGTAGGAGTAAACACATGTTTCCCACACGAATATTTGTAAAAATTAAAGTAAAAAATATTTTGCTGGTGTTAAATTCATAGTGATTAATGTATTTCGTTTGACAAGACACGACGTTGTAGTAGACTTGATACATATTAGGTACGTTACAAGAAAATAAGGGACGTTTTTAATGACTTGCCTAGTTTTAAATAATGAACCAAAAACATGTTTAACGCTGCTTATGTGTACTAACCACGTAACCACGTAGAAAAATTAATACTTTTGTTAAACCTTAATAATTATAAAGGATTGTTTGCATAGAACTTCGTTAGCCAGTTTTCGAGAACAGAATTTAGAAAGTAGAGTGAGGGATACTTTTTTCGTTTTTATCAAACCAAACAAAATACGTACACGTGAAAGAAATAATCACTATGCAATTTTTTCCGTACTAATAAACACAATAGTTCAAAAAGTACATTTAAGAATAACTTTAGATAAATTTTAAAATATAGCACTTGTGAATTTGAATTGTTCTTTGTTAAATATTTTTTTCTAATACATTCGGGCGGGAATATGCTCGCAGCAATGGAGCTCACTCAATAAGATTTTTGCCCCATTATTTATTATGATTATAAAAAAGATCCCAAGCCCAAAAAATGTTTTGACTCAATAACTGGTACTTTTGACGAGTCTGCTTGTTCACGAGCAACGGTTTTCAATTGGTTTGCTGAGCTTAAAAGAGGATGGAGAGGCTTTGAAAATGAGGTAAAGACAGGTCAGCCTCCAACCGCAGTCATTAAACAAAATGAGCCGGAAATAAAAAAACTTATTCGTGAAAACCGAACAATTACATAAGTATATAGAACTTGGACATTGGATCAGCAGCAACTCAAACTATCATTCACGACCACCTCTCTCTCTGTAAGCGTTGCGTGAAATGGGTGGCGCATAATCTCACCGCTAAACAGGAAGGTTGTCGCGTGGATTGGTGCCGATTTATGATAAATTCGACGTTGTTAAGAAAAAATTTTTATGATTTACTGACTGGTGACAAAAAATGGCTATATAACTATAATCCCGGAAGTAAGCGACAGTCGACGATATGGTGTTTTGGAAGTGAGTCAAATCCGGTTGACGACCGCTTAGCCTAGTGGGTAGCGACCCTGCCTACGAAGCTGGAGGTCCCGGGTTCGAATCCCAGGTCGGGTCAGTATTTATATGATGAATATTGATACTAGTACCGGGTCTTGGTTGTTATATGTATGTGGTGTCTTTGCTAGGTACTCAAAATACAAGCTAATGCTTAGTTTGGGGCCTAGAAGTTGTTGTTAAGTGTACGTTATTATTATTATTATTTTTATTATTATTATCCAAGGAAATGTCGCCGTGCACGAAACACACAGAAACAAATGGTCGCCTCATTTTTTCGCAAGACGGGTCATTTTGTTACTGTGCTTATATAGGATTAAAGAACGGTTAACTCAGAATGGTATGTAACAGTCTGTGCTCCAAAAGTATCATAAGCTTGATGTGATAAGCGGTCGAAGTTGGAATCCGGCACCTACTATGCATGACAATGCCTTGCCGCACACGTCTGTGCGAAAACTTGACTTTTTCCATTCAAAAAATATGCCTATCCTACCTCCATATGTCCGCCATATTCCCCTGACCTAACACCGTGTGATTTTTACCTATTCGCAAAAATTAAAGAAAAATTGAAAGGCAAGAGATTTAAAAGCAAAAAAGATGCGCTGGCTACTTATAATTTAAAGATATATGAAGTGTCTAAAGAAGAGTGGTCAGAGGTATTTTCCAAGTGATTTAGCCAAATGGAAAAGTGTATACGTGCTCAGGGTGAATACATGGAAAAATCGATACAGTCGATGTGGGTAACTTTGCCCCACTTTTGTTGAATATCGTTAAGGAAAAGAGAGAGTTAAAACTTGTAATAAACGTTGCCTATGTTTTTGTAGCATCTAAACGCCTAGATTGTATTGCATCATTCGTAAATAGCATCACCCTTATAAAAAATTTTAAAAAAACGATTAAAACTTGTGGGCCAAAGTTATATGGAGACTTGAGGTATAATTGGCCCACCTTTACCCATGTTCAATTATTACGTATTATTTGAATTCTGAGCTTCTCATTATAACTTTGGCCTCTTGTTTATGCTTGTAAACGTACTCAGTGCCCATAGACAACCTATAACCGTCAAAATATTTTTTTTGTGGAAATTATAGCCAGAATAAAAATGTTGCCATGACACAGGTACTACATTTGTTCTCAATCAAGATTTTTAAAATTACACTTGTAATATTACAATCCTTGACACAAAATACAATTAAAAATGAGTCTTACAAAGTATTATAACATGCAAATTTAATACACTGTTCCAAGATCCAGATCATATGATAACAATATATAAGCTCTTTAATCGGCCCACTCCAAAGACAGAAAGTCGTCTTTTATCAGAGTAGCTTTGGTTCATATCTATAGCGTTCTTTTCACGCACTTTCATGATGTCTTTCTTTGTACATTTCCACATATCAACCTGTTTTGGCCATACCCATGCTTATTCAGCCTTTTGCTTATGTAATATTTCGTAGTTTGGAGCTTGAATACATCTGACTTGCCCAGGAAACAAGCTTCCCTCGCAAGTGCTTTGGTAAGCAACCGGCAATCTTTCCTCTCCTAGTTTGTCTTCAGGAATTGGCAGCAATTCATAAACGATACTGGTAATTTTCGCCCGGGCCAATGTTAGCCGTATTTCACCGGCGGCAAAACGGTTTTGAACAAATCATACAATTTCGCTGTAACTTTGTAGATATTTTAAATTATACTTGCATATGTGTCAATACTAATAAACAATAAATACAATTTAAGCGCCATATACCTGTTAAAATTATCCAGACACTGCGTAAAAAATAACTTTGTTGCTTAATCTTTTCGACGACACAATCACGCTGCGGACAAAATAGTCTGTGATTTTAAATCTATTGCCAGTATCAATGTCACTGAGCTATGGATGCGTTAAGGATATACTAAGGTACAAAATAACTTAAGAAACATTTTGTTTATTTTAAATGAATCGTAAAGTAAAATCAAATAATGCTATAGGGAAGAGTGGGTCAATGTTATATTGAAAGCTTAAGTTACCCGCATTGACTTTACCCATAATAATAAAAATATTTACACTTTTTGAGTATCCGATTTCTTTTTGCATGACCTACGTACACTTCATAGAGTAAATTAATTTGACAGCAATGGTATACATACATTCTACAACAAATTAAAAGCTGACGTTATTCGCACATAGTGTGCAAACGAACAAATCTGTTTAACGTATGCTTTTTGCATTTTAATGAAGGTTTTAATTTTATTTAAAACCACTTCAAAGGCATTCTTTCAGTGGCATTCACCAATATGTTTTTCATGAATTTAAATTGTCTACATCAGTAATCGTACTCATATATTTGCTAAGGTGATCGCCGGAAAGCAATGCTTATTTCAAATTAAAACTGAATTAACTATAATTTCTTTATAAACACTGGTATGCCTGGACTGGGCCATAAATTTTAGGTAAATGAGAAAAAACGGAACTCGTTTTATGTCATCCTAGGGGTGATTCCCGTACCGCTTGACTTTTAATCTCTTGAGACAATTTTATTGACACATAATTTTGTTTCTAGTCAAAACGTAATTTTGTATCAAGAAAGTTAGTATGTATCAGATGATTCTCGAAAATTGTAATGTTTTATATGGCGTCTGAGAATACAGAATTAAGTTTTTGCTAGAAAAATATTGAATTCATCGACAATGTCTCATGAGACTTTAAGTCAAATGGTCCGAGAATCATCCTTCTGTAGCCATACTCTGACTCTTAACGCGGCGCCGAATTATCCTCGAATGCGCCTCGTTTCAAAATTCCGGTTATTTGTGGATGCATCCATAGAACTATGATGATTTTTAAAATGGCGCGTATTCGGCACTACTTCGGTGCTACGTTAATTTATCAGAGTAAGGCCGCAGAGCATCTGTCCGTCCATCTGTCAGAGCCATTTCACTCGGAGACTATTGGTACCACAATGATGGAATTTGGAACAGTTAAACAGGTGAACAGTTTCGAGGATATCACATCTCCCTGTCGCATTCCTCTTCGCAATTGGATAGGTTTTGTCCGCTGGTCCTGGACCGGGACAGTCATTGTCGTGGTTTCGTACATACATCTCAACACCTTAATGTAATGACAGTCGATTCGGCATCGCTGCAAGGATTCCAGAAGAGCCCAGGTCTCGATAATTCGAAATTAATACATGTAGGTATTTTGATCGATTAGACATATTTATTTATTTATATATTACACAGATACCACAACAGTTAACAAACTTAGAAATAGGTAAATATATAAAATGTACAAAATACAAGAGAGGCGAATCTGTTGACATTAATAGCTATATGCGGCATTGTAAAATAGTACATAGTAATAATCAAGCAATAAACACAAAAACAACTAAATTATAAAGAAAGTTTTACAGAACATTTAAATATAATTTGGATAAAGCTCTTTTAAATGAGACGTATTGCTTGTAATTAGGTATGTAGGAAAGTAAAATAATAACCACATACTAATTTTAAATGCCATTATATTAAAATATATACATATAAAAAAAGTATATCTATACGTAATATATAATATTATAAAGCTGAAAAGTATTTGTTTGAACTCGCTAATCTCTGAAACTACCAGCCGGATTTGAAAAATTCTTTTGACTTTGATAGCCTAAATCTAGAGGAATAATATAGGCCATATATATAAAATCGAATTGTCTGTCTATTGAAGCAAATCTCCAAAAAGGCTGAACCGATTTTGATAAAACTTTTCAGACATGGAAAGGAAGTGGTCAAAAGTGACAAACACAACTTTTTGTATGTCTGTGTCTGAGTGACATAAGCTACCTTTTGTCCGTCTGTCTTCTATACATCTAAGTGTCTATTCAAGCTAATTTCCAAAACAGCTGAACAAATTTTAATTAAACTTTGTAGACGGAATGAAGGTTGTCAAGAGTGACATAAGCTACTTTTTGTGTCTGTCTGTCTGTCGTTTGTCCTCACTGATCTATCAACGTACAGCCGAAACTAATAAGTCTAGGAAGCTGAAATTTGGAACATAGGTTTATTTCATAACGTGGGTACTGATTTGTTAATAAAGGCTTTTTTTTTAAATTTCAAACTTAAAGGGGGGGAGGGACTTTGTGTGCAAGTTATTGTTCTTTAAAGTTAGAAACATAAAAATTTTAGCGTAAATAAATACTGACGTGAAGGGAGACCTAAGCTCCTGCAGTGGGGCATTAATGGGCTGATGGTATATTTTTTGCTCACTTTTTCGTTATCACAATCCCGCATCTCTATTAGGTACATCAATTAATGAGGTTTACATTTTTTTTTTACCATCAGGGCAGCGCCACTTTCGACCAAGCATTAAGTTTTAATAGCGGCGAATTTAATAGGTTAGGACTATAGGGCCATAGAAACATCATTACGTAGGTATAGATCTTGGGCCAAATTTCATATAAACAGAAAGAAATAAAGGCTATGAAAAGCATTATTGGACTAAGAAGCTATGTGACGACACAAAAGTTCGCGAACCATGTGCAACTATGGTTTTGCCATATACATGGTAATAATTTAAAAATGGTTAGAACACGGTCGAAAAAAAATTTAAAGACAAAATTTTTTATATACTTTGCTAAAATTTATATTTTTTTGTTTAAAATGGATAAAGCGAACAATGAATATCTGAAATTATAAAAATCTAAAACTTAATTAAGAAATAGAGGCTAACGAAACACCACTGAGGCATTGTTCAACAGTCATGAATACACTAAAAAACTTAAAAAAATGTTCATGTGAGCGGAAGATTATTAGTAATTATTTCAACTGCTGATGGACTTTTCGTTCAGACATAAGTAAAACATATATATTGTGCTAACATTAATATAATAATTTTAAAAATGAATTTGAAAACTCTGATTTCTTCTTTTTAGGACGAATATTTGTTACAACGTTTAAGAAAATCATTATATTGTGCTAGAGAGTCTTATAATTAACTGTTATATTATAATAATCATATAATTTTGACTGATATAATGGTATCTGATATACCATTATTGTGTCCTAGGCTGTATTCGACTGCTTAAGTTTCAATTCAGTTATAAAAAATAATATAGACACAAACACACCTAAACCTAAAATACTAAAAGGTATCCTTAGATCTGATAAATAAATTTTAACAGTGTGATCATCATCATCATCACCGTGACTTAACATTTCTTCTGTCACTGGTATAATATCATGAACAATTTTTTTTATTACACCCGTCTGTACTAATCGCAACATATACGAATGTAGGCGTTTGGTTAGTGGAAATCCACGGTAAGGATAATACGCATAAATCAATGAATAATATTTTTGTTTCATAATATGTATATTTTTGCAGCTTTTGTTACCTTTGTTCAACAATTTTCTGTAAGTGAATATGGTAGAAACAGTATAGTAATCTTGCCGCGATCCAACATAAAAGATTGATTTCCGCGTTTCTTCACAATCTTTTTCTTGAACACTGTAATCGTTCACGATATTCAGTTTCGTTACATTCATGTAACTTCGTGTCACATTCGAGATGCACGGTTTCAAATTTGACTTTTCTAACTGCTGAACTGTGTCTATAGTTTGCTTAGTGTCTCTTTTGGTTATAAGACTAGTCATAGAACACTGATAAAAACAGTTCATCATGAAAGAAAACCATATGATACCGATGAATATTGAACGGTGGTTTAGTTTATTTTGAAATATGGAATAAATATTTTGGAACGTGAAACCCCATAGATACAAAATAAGGGACGGATTATTACACCAAAAGATGTATATCGCTTTATGGTTATCAAACTTAGTTGATATTAATATAGAATAAATTATGAAGACAATAATTATCAAAATCCAAACTGTCGTATCAAATGCTAAGTATCCAAATTTCCATTTTTCCACTAATGTTGCTTGAGGACCGAAAATTGTAAGAGAATCACGGAAAACGAGATGTGACCATACGTAGTCTAGCGCACTTATTCTGTTTGCTGATAATATGATCGCACCAAAAGCTAAATCTGCATGATTTTGTTCAATACTTTGAAGAATGCCGGTCATACTACGATTTGGTAATATGAAACCAAATGATTCACCTTTGTGTATGACAGAGTAATTTAACTTGAAGGCTAAGGCATCAGCCATTATTCTCAATATACGTTGTTCTATTCCAAGTTTCGAAAGTTGTTCTGGTTTCCCCAAATCCATAGTAAAAGGCTGCCAGTTATGACTAGCTATGTTTATAGTACAGTTTTCCATTGTTACTTGATATTCGTTAGATATTACATCTATTTTGTTTTGAGACTGACATTCTCCTAGTTTAACTATTTTTTTGAATTTTTTACAACAGTTACTACCATGACACGGATAATATGTAATAAGATCGATTCTGTCGTTGGATGTATCCACAATCACTGCTCGAGTCACATGTCGGTGCAGCAATTCCTTATATACAGCTTCTTTTTCTTTGTCCTCAAAAACAACAGAAGTTGTTACTAAAATGAACCGTGTACCTGGATTCCAATATAAATCTAATATGAGATCACTAAAAATATTTCTCAAGTTGTTTAAATCTTTAAAAATAATAAGATATGCTTCATTGATAAGTTCTGTCGCGTATGAAAATGGTGTTTTTAATACAATAGAGTATTTTTGTAAATTATTGACACATATTGACACATATGACGTCATCGCTATCGTAACTTACAATTGTCAGCTCGTTAATTTCAACGAAATTTTTTGTTATCAATTTAACTATACAAGAATTAATGTCATCTCTGGGCTTTTCATTAATTTTTATTGCCATATTAGAAGTTGCTGCTTCGACCGTAGATATTTTAAGTATCGCAATGGTATTTAAGAGTAGGAGTAAACACATGTTTCTCACACGAATATTTGTAAAAATTAAAGTAAAAACTATTTTGCTGCTGTCAAACTTGTAGTGATTAATGTTATTCGTTTGAAATGACAGGACCTTGTATCAGACTTGGTAAATATTAGGTACGTTACAAGAAAATAAGGGACGTTTTTAATGACTTGCCTAGTTTTAAATAATGAACCAAAAACATGTTTAACGCTGCTTATGTGTACTAACCACGTAACCACGTAGAAAAATTAATACTTTTGTTAAACCTTAATAATTATAAAGGATTGTTTGCATAGAACTTCGATAGCCAGTTTTTGAGAACAGGATTTCGAAAGTAGAGTGGAGGATACCTTTTTCGTTTTTATCAAACCCAACAAAATACGTACACGAGAAAGGAATTATCACTATGCTATTTTTTCCATACTAATAAACACAATAGTTCAAAAAGTACATTTTAGAATAACTTTAGATAAATTTTAAAAAATAGCACTTGTGAATTTGAATTGTTCTTTGTCTAAAATTTTTTTCTAATACATTCGGGCGGGAATATGCTCGCAGCAATGGAGCTCACTCAATAAGATTTTTGCCCTATTATTTATTATGATTATAAAAAAGATCCCAAGCCCAAAAAATGTTTTAATTCAATAACTGGTACTTTTGGCGAGTCTGCTTGTTCACGAGCAACGGTTTTCAATTGGTTTGCTGAGCTTAAAAGAGGATGGAAAGGCTTTGAAAATGAGGTAAAGACAGGTCAGCCGCCAACCGCAGACATTTAACAAAATGAGCCAGAAATAAAAAAAACTTATTCGTGAAAACCGAACAATTACATTAGTACATAGAACTTGAACATTGGATCAGCAGCAACTCAAACTATCATTCACGACCACCTCTCTCTCTGTAAGCGTTGCGTGAAATGGGTGGCGCACAATATCACTGCTAAACAGGAAGGTTGTCGCGTGGGTTGGTGCCGATTTATGATAAATTCGACGTTGGTAAGAAAAAATGTTTATGATGTATTGACTGGTGACAAAACATGGCTATATAACTATAATTGCGGAAGTAAGCGACAGTCGACGATATGGTGTTTCGGAAGTGAGTCAAATCCGATTGACGACCGCTTAGCCTAGTGGGTAGCGACCCTGCCTACGAAGCTGGAGGTCCCGGGTTCGAATCCCAGGTCGGGTCAGTATTTATATGATGAATATTGATCCTGGTACCGGGTCTTGGTTGTTATATGTATGTGGTGTCTTCGCTAGATAACCAAAATACAAGCTAATGCTTAGTTTGGGGCCTAGAGGTTGTTGTGATGTGTACGTTATTATTATTATCCAACGAAATGTCGCCGTGCACGAAACACACAGAAACAAATGGTCGCCTCATTTTTTCGCAAGACGGGTCATTTTGTTACTATGCTCAAAAAGGATTTAAAAACGGTTAACTCAGAATGGTATGTAACAGTCTGTACTCCAAAAGTATCATAAGCTTGGTGTGATAAGCGGCCGAAGTTGAAATCCGGCCCCCTAGTCTGCATGACAATGCCCTGCCGCACACGTCTGTGCGAAAACTCGACTTTTTCCATTCAAAAAATATGCCTGTCCTACCTCCATATGCCCGCCGTATTCCCTTGACCTAACACCGTGTGATTTTTACCTATTCACAAAAATTAAAGAAAAATTGAAAGGCAAGAGATTTAAAAGCAAAAAAAATGCGCTGGCTACTTATAATTTAAAGATATTTTCCAAGTGGTTTAGCCAAATAGAAAAGTGTATACGTGTTCAGGGTGAATACATGGAAAAGATCGATACCCATAATAATAAAAATATTTATACTTTTTGAGTATCCGATTTCTTTTTGCATGACCTACGTACACTTCATAGAGTAAATTAATTTGACAGCAATGGTATACATACATTCTACAACAAATTAAAAGCTGACGTTATTCGCACATATTTCCAGTGTACAAACGAACAAAACTGTTTAATGTATGCTTTTTGCATTTTAATGAAGGTTTTAATTTTATTTAAAACCACTTCAAAGGCATTCTTTCAGTGGCATTCACCAATATGTTTTTCATGAATTTAAATAGTCTACATCAGTAATTGTACTCATATATTTGCTACGGTGATCGCCGGAAAGCAATGCTTATTTCAAATTAAAACTGAATTAACTATAATTTCTTTATAAACACTGGTATGCCTGGACTGGGCCATAAATTTTAGGTAAATGAGAAAAAACGGAACTCGTTTTATGTCATCCTAGGGGTGATTCCCGTACCGCTTGACTTTTAATCTCTTGAGACAATTTTATTGACACATAATTTTGTTTCTAGTCAAAACGTAATTTTGTATCAAGAAAGTTAGTATGTATCAGATGATTCTCGAAAATTGTAATGTTTTATATGGCGTCTGAGAATACAGAATTAAGTTTTTGCTAGAAAAATATTGAATTCATCGACAATGTCTCATGAGACTTTAAGTCAAATGGTCCGAGAATCATCCTTCTGTAGCCATACTCTGACTCTTAACGCGGCGCCGAATTATCCTCGAATGCGCCTCGTTTCAAAATTCCGGTTATTTGTGGATGCATCCATAGAACTATGATGATTTTTAAAATGGCGCGTATTCGGCACTACTTCGGTGCTACGTTAATTTATCAGAGTAAGGCCGCAGAGCATCTGTCCGTCCATCTGTCAGAGCCATTTCACTCGGAGACTATTGGTACCACAATGATGGAATTTGGAACAGTTAAACAGGTGAACAGTTTCGAGGATATCACATCTCCCTGTCGCATTCCTCTTCGCAATTGGATAGGTTTTGTGCACTGGTCCTGGACAGTCATTGTCGTGGTTTCGTACATACATCTCAACACCTTAATGTAATGCCAGTCGATTCGGCATCGCTGCAATGATTCCAGAACAGCACTGGTCTCGATAATTCGAAATTAATACATGTAGGTATTTTGATCGATTAGACATATTTATTTATTTATATATTACACAGATACAACAACAGTTAACAAACTTAGAAATAGGTAAATATATAAAATGTACAAAATACAATAGAGGCGAATCTGTTGATATTAATAGCTATATCTGTCTGCATTGTAAAATAGTACATAGTAATAATCAAGCAATAAACACAAAAATGACCAAATAATAAAGAAAGTTTTACAGAACATTTATATATAATATGGATAAAGCTCTTTTAAATGAGACGTATTGCTTGTAATTCGGTATGTAGGAAAGTAAAATAATAAAAACATATTAATTTTAAATTTCATTTTATTAAAATATATACCTACAAAAAAGGTATATTTATACTTAATATATAATATTATAAAAATTAAAATTTTTTTTTGTTTGAACTCGCTAATCTCTGAAACTACCAGCCGGATTTGAAAAATTCTTTTGACTTTGATAGCCTAAATCTAGAGGAATAATATAGGCCATATATATAAAATCGAATTGTCTGTCTATTGAAGCAAATCTCCAAAAAGGCTGAACCGATTTTGATAAAACTTTTCAGACATGGAAAGGAAGTGGTCAAAAGTGACAAACACAACTTTTTGTATGTCTGTGCTGAGTGACATAAGCTACCTTTTGTCCGTCTGTCTTCTATACATCTAAGTGTCTATTCAAGCTAATTTCCAAAACAGCTGAATAAATTTTAATTAAACTTTGTAGACGTGAATGAAGGTTGTCAAGAGTGACATAAGCTACTTTTTGTGTCTGTCTGTCTGTCGTTTGTCCTCACTGATCTATCAACGTACAGCAGAAACTAGTAAGTCTAGGAAGCTGAAATTTGGAACATAGGTTTATTTCATAACGTGGGTACTGATTTGTTAATAAAGGCTTTTTTTTAAATTTCAAACTTAAAGGGGGGAGGGACTTTGTATGCAAGTTATTGTTCTTTAAAGTTAGAAATATAAAAATTTTAGCGTAAATAAATAATGACGTGAAGGGAGACCTAAGCTCCTGCAGTGGGGCATTAATGGGCTGATGGTATATTTTTTGCTCACTTTTTCGTTATCACAACCCCGCATCTCTATTAGGTACATCAATTAATGAGGTTTAAATTTTTTTTACCATCAGAGCAGCGCCACTTTCGACCAAGCATTAAATTTTAATAGCGGCGAATTTAATAGGTTAGGACTATAGGGCCATAAAAACATCATTACGTAGGTATAGATCTTGGGCCAAATTTACGACACAAAAGTTCGCGAACCATGTGCAACTATGGTTTTGCCATATACATGGTAATAATTTAAAAATGGTTAGAACACGGTCGAAAAAAAATTTAAAGACAAAAATTTTTTTATGGTACTTTGCTAAAATTTATATTTTTTTGTTTAAAATGGATAAAGCGAACAATGCATATCTAAAATTAGAAAAATCTAAAACTTAATTAAGAAATAGAGGCTAACGAAACACCACTGAGGCATTGTTCATCAGTCATGAATACACTAAAAAACTTAAAAAAATGTTCAAGTGAGCGGAAGATTATAAGTGATTATTTCAACTGCTTATGGAACATATATATTGGATGAAAACATATATATTGTGCTTACATTAATATAATAATTTTAAAAATGAATTTGAAAACCCTGATTTCTTCTTTTTAGTACGAATATTTGTGTTACAACGTTTAAGAAAATCATTATATTGCGCTAGAGAGTCTTATAATTAACGGTTTTATTATTATAATCATATAATTTTGACTGATATAATGGTATCTGATATACCATTATTGTGTCCTAGGCTGTATTCGACTGCTTAAGTTTCAATTCAGTTATAAAAAATAATATAGACACAAACACACCTAAACCTAAAATACTAAAAGGTATCCTTAGATCTGATAAATAAATTTTAACAGTGTGATCATCATCATCATCACCGTGACTTAACATTTCTTCTGTCACTGGTATAATATCATGAACAATTTTTTTAATTACACCCGTCTGTACTAATCGCAACATATACGAATGTAGGCGTTTGGTTAGTGGAAATCCACGGTAAGGATAATACGCATAAATCAATGAATAATATTTTTCTTTCATAATATGTATATTTTTGAGGCTTTTGTTACCTTTGTTCAACAATTTTCTGTAAAGGAATATGGTAGAAACAGTATAGTAATCTTGCCGGGATCCAACATAAAAAATTGAATTGAGCGTTTCTTCACAATCTTTTTTTTGAACACTGTTATCGTTCACGATATTCAGTTTCGTTACATTCATGTAACTTCGTGTCACATTCGAGATGCACGGTTTCAAATTTGACTTTTCTAACCGCTGAACTGTGTCTATGGTTTGCTTAGTGTCTCTTTTGGTTATGAGACTAGTCATAGAACACTGATAAAAACAGTTCATCATGAAAGAAAACCATATGATACCGATGAATATTGATCGGTGGTTAAGTTTATTTTGAAATGTGGAATAAATATTTTGTAACGTGAAACCCCATAGATACAAAATAAGAGACGGATCATTACACCAAGAGATGTATATCGTTTTATGATTATCGAACTTAGTTGATATTAATATAGAATAAATTATGAAGACAATAACTATCAAAATCCAAACTGTAGTATCAAATGCTAAGTATACAAATTTCCATTTCTCCACTAATGTTGCTCGTGGAACGAAAGTTGTAAGAGAATCACGGAAAACGAGATGTGACCATGCGTAGTCTAGCGCACTTATTCTGTTTGCTGATAATATGATCGCACCAAAAGCTAAATCTGCATGATTTTGTTCAATACTTTGAAGAATGCCGGTCATACTACGATTTGGCCATATGAAACCAAATGATTCATCCTTGTGTATGACAGAGTAATTTAACTTGAAGGCTAAGGCATCAGCAATTATTCTCAATATACGCTGTTCTATTCCAAGTTTCGAAAGTTGTTCTGGTTTCCCCAGATCCATAGTAAAAGGCTCCCAGTTATGACTAGCTAAGTTTATAGTACAGTTTTCCATTGTTACTTGATATTCGTTTGATAGTATATCTATTTCGTTTTGAGACTGACATTCTCCTAGTTTTACTATTTTGTTTAATTTTCTACAACAGTTACTACCATGACATGGATAATACGTAAAGAGATGGATTTTGTCATTAGATGCATCCACAATCACTGCTCGTGTCACATGTCGGTGCAGCAATTCCTTAAATACAGCTTCTTTTTCTTTATCTTCAAAAATAACAGAAGTTGTTACTAAAATGAACCGAGTACCTGGATTCCAATATAAATCTAATTTCAGAGCGCTAAAAATATTTCTCAAGTTGTGCAAATCTTTAAAAATAATAAGATAGGCTTCATTGATAAGTTCTGTCGCGTCTGAAAATGGTGTTTTTAATACAATAGAGTATTTTTGTAAATTATTGACACTTCTCAGAATAAGTTCGTCGTCACTGTCGTAATTTACTACTGTCAGCTCGTTAATTTCAACAAAATTTTTTGTTATCAATTTAACTATACAAGAATTAATGTCATCTCTGGGCTTTTCATTATTTTTTATTGCCATATTAGAAGTTGCTGCTTCAACCGTAGATATTTCAAGTATCGCAATGGTATTTAAGAGTAGGAGTGAATACATGTTTCCGACACGAATATTTGTAAAAATTAAAGTAAAAACTATTTTGCTGGTGTTAAATTTATAGTGATTAATGTATTTTGTTTGACAAGACACGACGTTTTAATAGACTTGATAAATATAAGGTACGTTACAAGAAAATAAAGGACGATTTTAATGACTTGTCTAGTTTTAAATAATGAACCAAAAAAAGTGTTTAACGCTGCTTATGTGTACTAACCACGTAGAAAAATTAATACTTTTGTTAAACCTTAATAATCATAAAGGATTGTTTGCATAGAACTTCGTTAGCCAGTTTCGTTAGCAAGTATCGCAATGATTTTTAAGAATAGGAGTAAACACATGTTTCCCACACGAATATTTGTAAAAATTAAAGTAAAAACTATTTTTTTGGTGTCAAACTTATAGTGATTAATGTTTTTCGTTTCAAATGACACGACCTTGTAGCAGACTTGATAAACACTACGTACAACTAAATTTCAGTTCATAAAATGGTTAAATACCAGCTTAAAGAAAAAGCGATATTTTAGACGATGACTATTTAGCATTAATAATAAAACAAAAAATAATTATTATTACTGATTACTTGTTTCAACCAGATAAAAAATTAACACATTCGTTAAACCCTAATAATCATAAAACTTTGTTTGTATGAAAACTGTGTCAGCCAATTTTCGAGGGCAGGACTTAAGAAGTAAAGGGAGGGATACATTTTTGAAATACATTGCATGCAAAAGAGATAATTACTATGCTGCTTTACCATACTAATAAACATTTCCGAAAACGAATATATGTATTTTCATTTTACTAGAACGGGTAGAATCGATTTACCATATTTTAATATGACCTTGTTTTTTTTTAATTTCATAAATAGTCTCACCTAGGAAAAATAAAAGTATAACGAGGGCTTAGAGACATAACGCGAGAAAAAACGCACGTTCAGTGCTTCCGCGCCTCAACCACAGCCGCAGTGGTTAGGTCACAGCATAGCCATCCTACATTATTATGGTTGGTTAAGTACATTTCTCGAAATATCGCGAAACGACTTTATAACTTGTTTCTACAGGTTACGCAGGGACCCACAGCGCCGGCCAGAGTATTTCTAGTGCCCAAGGCGAACGACTGGAACGACGCCCTTTTAAGAAAATTCCTAACAAAATAAAACATCAATGTTAATAGATTAAGTGTGCAATATGTAATAAAACCAATAGATTTATTTCTTACATAAAGGCGAGCGTACACCTTTCCTTTATAAAAGAGTAAAACTTAAATGAAAAACCCAAAATAGAGCATAAAATTAGGTAAGATTTATTTATCTTGTCTTATTTTTAACAAAAGTGGAGACCTTTAAATCAATTCTTTCCACAATTTCTTGAAGCTGACGATCCTACAAGTATTGTTGAGCATAGCATAGTATGTTTTGATTTGTTACAATTTAGAAAACAGCGCTCACTACTGACCACAAAGCAAGAAGTAAGCAACACCTTTATTGCAGTTATTAAATTAGGTATCTACTGGTTCGCTATTCTTCTTGCTTGTAATTCGCCACATAACTCTATTACATCAACATCCTTAGAGTCTGCATGACTAAGATTATTTCCAACTTTATGCAGTGTTCCAAAATAACTTTGGAAATTTCATTCTGCATCTGATGAATGTTAAACAGACATCCAAAAACATAAATAAAAAAGTGGATAAATAATCGGGAGACTTTTCCAGTTGTAAATAATATAAATATTTACTGCATTATTTTTCAGTTTCGATATTGCCAAATTGCCGCCCCCTAATACGAGCGCTCTAGACGGTTACCTAGTTCGCCTATATAAATGGGCCGGCACTGGAAACCCCTAAATATTTATGAAATAAAAACAAATGAAAAACCTTTACATCTATTAATTTGATATTACGATATTACCGATAATTACACAGGATGGACAGATCGAGCATGATTTTATGTCTGCTTTGAACACGAGGCGCATGTTAGTTTTCGATCTATAACCCAACACAGCATCCACGGCTAGCGCTGAAGTGACGCCGATTACGCGCTATTTCAATAATATGTACGAATACCTTCAGCGATCGGATTTATGAAACTGAGTAGGGTCGCAGATCCTTACTAAGGGAAGAGGCGTAGCGATGACCAGGTAACATCTGGCACACCATTCATTCCTATCTCGCTTAGTTACGGGTGTGAGCGAGCGCGAATCGGCAATGAACATCTGGCTATTGCGTTTCCAGATCGTATTTTTTATACCTAGTCTAGCCATAAATATTGCTACAAAAACAAATATTTTTTTATTGCAAATAACATTTATTAATTTTACAGTGTGTTAGTTTGATACATAAATAAAAAACAATTTAAAATATAAAAAGCTTATTCGAAGTGGCTTCCATTGGCTGCAATACAGTCCTTTAAACGTTGAGGCCAGCTATCAATAGAAGCACGCACTCTTTCCATGGGAAAATTCTTCACTGCCAATTGTATGGATTGTTTTAGGGACGCCAAATTATCATGGCGTTTAGAGCAAGCCGTATACCTACTTTGTATAATGCAATCACAGCGATTCGGTTCTCTTTATCACCCCACTCCATTTTGATATCGCAAAATATTGTACAATGTATTGGCGCCAAAATCAGAAAACACAATGAACAATCGTATAAAAATGCCAGGTTCCCCATTCAAAGGTAATATTTTTTTATTTTTAATTGTAACAGTATTTATGGCCAGACTAGGTATAAATAACACTGTGTTTTCCTAAATAACTAAAACTTTCTAAACATATAGTCACCGTAATTTTAGTAAGAGGACTGCTGTTATTCATTCTTTTTTTAAATTTATATTGCAAAAAAAGTAGTCACTGTTGTAATGGAAGATATTTGGAACATCACAAAAATATTTTCTTAGAAATAAACTCTTGTTTCTCGCATGTACATCAATGACTAAATGATGTTTTAATAAGGATGACGCACCTTAATAATGCACGACGTTTGTAAATTGATCTGCAATGACATACATACTTACATTTTAAGCGTATATAAGAAAGATATATAAGATACACAAAGAGCTAGATATATATGTAATTAATAACCCTAGAAATACGCTAAGTCAAATAGATTATTAGTACCTTCGTATAATTTTATTGATGTACATCCTTAAAAACTTATAATACCCCTCTTTTTTCGTCGGGGGTTAAAAATGACTTTTAAAACAATTCCACTAACCGTGATCTGACAATTATTAATGTCTATCGTTTAAATAAGGGTAGTGTTTAACCACCTGACTTGGTACAAGCTACTTAGAGGAATATTTTTTTTCATAAATCATTTAATGCCAGTTGAAGGTAAAATCAAGGATTTTAATGATATATATTAGAGGCTAAAGTATGAAAATGCCGTTTGATATAGGAAAGAAATAAATTAAAAATTACAAGAAAAAACCGATCAAGTGAGAGTCGTCACTCACTCAAAACGCCCTTTTTTAACTTTCTGGTTACTTTACTTTTTTGGAGTGATTTCGATATCGCACTTTTTCATTAATACCCTAAACTAAAATGAACTAATAAAGAAATTTCAATTTCAAATCACTACTGTACAAAAGTATTTGTTCAATTTAGAAAAGTTTATTTAAACCCAGTTTAGTCCTGGTCTTTTATTTTGACAAATAGAGTAAAATGAATGAAACAAAACATGTTCTAACTAAACTAGGTCTAAATAAAATATAAAGCCCTAAGCCATAACTCGAATCATTACATGAAAGAATACTTCAGACTGCGTTTTTAATAAGAAAGAGTTTTCCAACGGTGGTAGACTTTACACTTTCGTATACTTACCACAAATTTGCCAAAACCATTTACTCCGCGAAATGCATCCAAACATCATCCAACCCATCAACAAACCGTACGCTACATCGAATTGTTTTTCTTGTGTATTACACTGGTATTACTAATTTACGCCCGTTATAGTCTCATTTGGCAATATGAGTACTAATAAAGCAACTTTATGTATAAGTTACCGAGTAGTTTGATATAATATGAGCTTTGGGCTTCATTTTTAATATATGTTTTTCTAACCAAAGTTATTCACTCTTATGAAAACATAGTCGTCAACATTATAATTAACTGTAGCCAGATTTTCTTATTTGGATGTTTTTTTTATCAATAATTCAACTAAACAAGAAATTATGTGATCTATATTTTTTACCAATATTTATTGTTGCATTATATGTTGCTCTTTCACGAAAGATATTTCAAATACCGCAAGAATGTTTAAGAATAAAAGTTAAAGCATGTTTTCTACGTATTAGTAAAAAAAAACTTTCTAACCAAAAATTAAACCAACGATAGAAGGAAATGAAAAACGATAAATAAAATAAACTTATTTTGTCTTATAATAACCATTTACTAATTTTGAGTTCTTCTATTTTTATAACCATAAGAATGGATTTTTTATAATCGAATTTATTTCGAGGTGCCAAAAAAAAAGAACCATCAAAATCGGACTGCTCATGATTTCTGGCAATTTCCCAGGTTTGAACATATTTTGAAATTGGTAAAAAAGAGCGGCCATTTTTTATACTTTTTACATGTGGTTGAAAAATTAGAGGAGAGACACACATTATTATTATTACTGACTTAAGAAGATCGTACCTCACGAAATATTCACTTATAAAAAAGTTACTAAATAATATTCATTGCATTTTTAAATGTTTGTCTAATTCTACGACAGGGTGTGCGAAAATATAAATTTCATTCCGTAGTTCAATGTATGAGGAGCGATCTCTAAATAGTGTAGTTTACATAAATTCTATAAAAATAAAAAAACACCTTCGTATAGGGGAAAAGGTTGGAGCGGAGCACGGAGCAGACGGGAAAGTTGAGTTTTTTAATGTAATTTTTAAGAGTATAAATATAACACCGATATCAATATATATATATATATATTGCCGTTGGGTCAAAACATTGCAATCTCAGAATTACCTTACTACTAACTGACTTCACTGTCAGCCTATATTCACCGGTAATAGTTATGTACATGTTTATGAGGAATTATTTCTAAGTTTGAAATGGTACGTCTACAATTAAAGAACCACTTTTAACTATTTTTTATTCATTTATTTACATATTTTAAGAATAAAATTGCATTACAAATATAACATTTTAAAAATATGTGAAAAGTAATTTACAGAAAAATACTAAGTATACAATAAATAAATTTTTAACTTATTATCATTTCAAAAAACTTAGTTGTCATGTTCATAGGTTATTTCTTTAGTCATTTATTTAGTCATTATGACTGACCGATCGGTAAGTGGTTAGAGACCTTAACTGCAGAACCAAAAAATCAAAGATCGCGGGTTGGATTCCCGCCCGAGACAAACATTTTTGATAATCAGTCATCTACTACCCCAAATACAAGTTCTGTTTACTTTAGAACTAGATGGCGCTGTGTGGGATATCCCAGGTATTATTATTATTATTCAGTGAAATTACATGAACCACATGAACCAGAAAAAGGCTTGCATACACTGTGTGTTCTTAGTAGTTCAATTATCAGTTCAGTTGATTATAGTACTCAGACTTTTGAGTCTCATCCGATCAATGACTTAATTTGATTGAATATACCACAGAATATACTATTGTTAGCATTTATAACATTTATTGTTAGCCTTAATTTGGTCTAATAAATAGGTTGATACACATTGTTACAGATTTTAGGCAGACCAGAGCAATTCAATTGATGTATGTTTTCTAATGTGATATTAATTACTAAGCATTTTCTTATTGACTCGTTATTTATTATTCACTACTATCTCTAGTTCCATTCAGTTACTTAAGTTTTAATTCAGCAGCAAAAATCAATACACACACAAACATACCTAAACCTAGAACACTAAAAGGTATTACTAAGTCAATTAAACAAATTTTATCTACATCATTATCTTCTCCAGAATGACGCATGTCGTCAGTGTTTGGAACGACATCTTGAATAATTTTATTTATTAGACCTGTCTGTCCCAATCTCAAGATATATGAGTGAAGGCGTCTAGTTAACGGAAACCCTCGATAAGCAAAATATCCGTAAAGCAATGAATTATATTTTTGTTTCAAGGTATGTATATTAATATTTGTTTTGTTAAAGTTATTCAGTGCCACTTTGTACTTGATCGAGGTTGTAACAGTGTAATAATCTTTTCGCGATCCAACATTATAAATTGCTTCTGGTGTATCCTCACAATCTTTTCTATGGACACCGTCATCGTTTACAACTTTAAAATCAATAGCAGTCATATATTGCCTTGTCACATTCGAGACACACGGTTTCAAATTAGATTCCTTTAAGTGTTGAATTGTGTCAATGGTTTGTTTCGTGTCCCTTTTGGTTATTGAGCTGGTAAAAGAGCACTGGTAAAAACAGTTCATCAAAAAAGAAAACCAAATGATACCGATCACTATCGAACGGAATTTAAATTTCTTCTGAAACACCGAAGAAATGTTTTGTAACATATAACCCCATAAATAGAATGTAAAGGACGAATTGTTACACAAAGACACAGGAGCTATATTATTTACATCGATCTCAGTGGTTATCAAAATAGAATAAATTACAAACACAATTACTGCCCAAATCCAAGCTGAATCGTCAAGTGCTAGATAAACAGATTTCCATTTTTCCACTAGTGTTGCTGGCGGAACTAAAATAGCTAAATTATCGATGAACACGAGATGTGACCAAACGTAATCTAGCGAATTTGCGCGATTTGTTGTTAATATCAATGAACCGTATGCTAAATCTGCAAGATTCTCTTGTACGCTATGAAGTACACCTGTCATGCTACCATTTGGTAATATGGATCCAAATAATTCATCCTCGTGTATAACCGAATAATTTAATTTTAAATCAAGACCTTCAGCCGTTATTTTCAATATTGCTTGTTCTATTCCAAGTTTTGTAAATTCTTCAGATTTTTTTAAGGACATAACCATAGGCGGCCAGTGATGTGTAGCCACATTTACGGTACATTTATCCATTGTTACTTGATATTCCTGAGATAGAATATCTATTTTGTTTTCTAACTGACATTTTCCTAATTTGACTATTTTCTCGTATTTACGACAGCAATTGTTAGCATCACACGGATAGTATGTATACACATCGATTTCGTCTTTAGATATATCCATGACAACTGCTCGTATTACATGTCTATACAACAACTCTTTAAATACAGCTTGTTTTCCTGCAGAGCTATTAATAGATGTAACCAGAATGAACCGCGTACTTGGATTCCAATACAAATCTAATATGAGATTGTTGAAAATATCTCTCAAGTTATTTATACCCTCAAATATTATTAAATATGCTTCATTAATAAATTGAGTTGTATTTGAAAATTGCGCTTTCAATATAATACTGAATTTTTGCAAATAACTAAGATTTCTGAGTATGTACCCATCATCACTGTTGTAATTCACAATTGTAAGTTGATTGATATCCACGAAGTTCTTTGTCACTAATTCAACTAAACAAGAGCTGATATGATTTGTACGTGTTTCATTAATTTTTATTGCATTATGAGTTGTTGATACTATTAAAGGAATTTCAAAAATCACAAGAATGCTTAAATTTAGAGATATACGCATGTTTCCTACATGAATGTCTTTAAAAGTGACTATAAAATGAGTTACTCTTTGCAGGATTTCATTATGATTAATGTTTATCGTTTATTTCAGGGTAGTGGTCAATTATCTTACTCGTTAAATACTAGTTTAACGTAGTTTTATTTTCATGATATATAATCTACTTGAACGCAAGTCAAAGTAAAACGTATTTACGAATTGAAGGGTTCTTCATTTAGTATAATAAAGAATAAAACAATAAATGTATATAATAAACAATAACACATTGTCATGTTTCCTTAGATTTTTATTAAAGCCTAGAAAACTGTCCGTTAATCTACAGACATTGAAATCCATTTAACTACACGCAAAAGTTATATTTTACGAAGTTAAACATATTAATCGGAAGTGACAGTGGGCCGGTCACATTTGTCGTAGAACCGACAACCGATGGGATAGACGGGTTCTCGAGTGGAGGCCACGTATTGGGAAGCGAAGCGTTGGACGCCCCCCGGCCAGATGGACTGATGACCTAAAGCACCATACCGGGGGTAATTGGATGCGGAAGGCGGAGGACCGTGTGTGGTGGCGAGCCTTGCGAGAGGCCTATATCCTACAGTGGAGAGACACGGGCTGATGATGATGATGAATCATATTAATTACCTATTTTGATCAATATTGTTAAATAAATGAATATGTTTTGTATTGTATGTCATAAACAAATTCACCTTAAAACATATTTTATGATACTTGACTACTCTTTAAATCTAATAATTTACTCTCAAAATAATTATAATAGTAATAACAATGTCTGGGATATCCCACACAGCGCCACTAGACCCAAACTAAGCAGTTCTTCTATTATGGTACTACGTAACTGTCATACATATTTGAATATTTTTATAATATACTTATACGATACATATTTACATTCAGACACAAATAGACATATTCATGCACACAAATATTTGTCCCGGACGGGAATCGAAGCCGCGTCCTTTGGTTCTACGGTTGGGGTTTCTAACCTCTCGGCCAATAGGTCAATCTGATAGTAATCTCACTGAGATTTGGTGTTCGAAAATACTTAGTGCTCTTTAAGTGTATTGAAATATTGTTTGTGATATTAGTGAAATATTCATAAAAGTACGAATTGACTAGAAGCCCTCTTCTACGTTTACCGTCTAATCACTCATACTCTAGCTGGCTCGTGTAAGATGGCGAGATTCAGTCCGAGTTTCAGTGTGCGAGGTCCCCGCGCGCAGGTCTTCACCCCGCGAATTCGCGGTTGACATTTTTAATACTGTGAAGTGACATGACTATTAAAACCAAACGCTGCTGTCAATTTTTTTTACAATACGCAATATTATAGTAAACGTAAATACAAAATGTGAAGAACTTACAGAATATTTTTTTATTTTATGAATTAACATGAAACGTAATAGTATATTATGATGCAAGTACGGTAAGCTGCATATTATAGTCGATGTGTTTATAGGCACGAGGCGAAACCGAATGCTTATAATAAACCGATGACTATAATAGCCAGCTTAATGAGTATGAGCAACATACGACGTTTTTCAATACATTTGCCATTAAAATTAGGTAGGTACTTGAAACAAATGTAACAATGGCGGAAGCTAAGTACCTACGGGATCGGGTTGTTTTTCGCTGTTTACGCATGCGTTACAAACAGAATGCTCGTTTGTGATTGGTGTAAAGTAAAAAGGCCTAGTACTGTAAAATACAACATTACGATTCAAGTTTCGACACGAACTGCGCAGCGCGTTTGCACCGGCACGCATTTTATCTCATACTTAATGGTTTTATTTTGATTAATAATAATAATAATAATAATAATAATAATTTATTTTGTCAATAACACCATTTAGGTATACAAAATTGAGATAGGTATAGAACACAATGCAAAACTATTTTTACAATAAAATTATTTACAATAAAACTATTCACGATAAAATTATTTACAATATTATATGTCAAAAAATTCTCTGATTGAATAATAAGGATTACTTAGTAAATATTCTTTTAGTTTCCTTTGAAATGTATTTATATTATTACTGTCAGTGATTTCCCTACTTAAGTTATTATAAACTTTCAAGCTCATGTATACATGACTATTGTAATAATGGTTGTAACTGGGTGTAGTTGTTTTTAATTTGTAATTATGCCTCAAAGAATAATTTTGCTTTTGTCCAACTGTTATAAAGTTATTTTTAGTCTTATGTATACATGTTGCTACTAAAAGTATGTATAGGGATATCACCGTCAACACTTTGTGTTTTATAAATAAGCCTCTACAGGGAGCAAGTGGTGGAGCTCCGTCTAAAATTCTTACAGCTTTTTTCTGCAGTATTAAAATACGTTCAATATCTATACAGTTACCCCATACTTCCAGACCATATCTCAACACACTTTCAAAACTCGAAAAGTAGACGGATCGCATCGTTAGGGTGTCAGTTACGCCTGACAGGCTTTTCAAACTATAGCATGCACTAGCAAGCTTTTTCCTCACACTATCCACATGATCCTTCCAGTTCAATAATGTGTCCAATTTTATACCAAGGAAAGGTACTGATTCCGCAGCTTTGATTGGAATTGGAAATGTATAAGAGGCGCCATAGGAATGACGTTTGAAAACCAAATAAAAACTTTTATCGCAGTTAATTTTGAGATTATTGTACTCAAACCACATGTTAAGTTTTTTCCAGCACCGTTCAACTTTAACTTCTAGTTCCTTATACGATAAAGCATTCAATATTATACTAGTATCATCTGCATACAGATAAGTCTCACCATCTTCTATATTGTCAGGAAGATCATTAATAAATATGTTAAACAAAAGTGGGCCCAAAATTGATCCTTGAGGAATTCCCCTTTTTATGTCCATCTCGTTTGATGTGGTGTCCACAATATTGCCACGATTATCTTTGCCCCTTAATTGAACATATTGCTGTCTGTTTTCCAAGTATGACTTTAACAATTTCAAAGCAATACCTCTAATGCCATAATTTTCTAATTTTTCCAACAATATTTCATGGCTAACACTATCAAAAGCTTTGCTGAGGTCGCAAAATATACCTACACATTTTTGCTTTGTGTTCAATGATTCCAATACTTTTTTTACAAGGCTCATGACAGCAGTTGTTGTATTGCTATTCTTACGGAAGCCAAATTGCTGAATCGTTAATAAACCATTTTGAGTTAAATGCCGTTCGATCCGGTTATATAAGCATTTCTCAAAGATTTTAGATAAAACCGGTAATAATGAGATAGGTCTATAATTATTTATGTTGCTTTTATCACCTTTTTTATAGATCGGTATTACCTTTGCGCGCTTCAGTATAACAGGAAATGTTCCTTCAACAACACAGTCATTGAAAATGCGGCAGATAGGAACGCATAATATATGTATAAATTCTTTAAATATTCTAGTACTAATGCCGTCCGAACCGCAGGAATTTGTTTGTTTCAGTGCTCTCACGACCACTATAATTTCTGTCTCTGTGACAGGGTTAACAAACATAGTTTTGTTACTATTAATTTTGTGATTTTTCAGCAATGTTCTAAAGCGTTTCTTATCACCAATATTAGTATCCGGCTTCCCAACGTCTACAAAAAAGTTATTGAAAATGTCACTTATTTGTTTACAACTTTTTATTCTTTTATTGTTGTGTTTTATTGTCCATTTAGTTATTTTAGAACTTTTATTTTTACCTAAATGTTCATTTACCATTTTCCAAATAGCTTTAGTTTTGGATTTCGATTTGTTTATACTATTTTTAATGTATAAAGATTTAGCTGTACGTAAGGTTTGTTTGAGCACCTTACTATAAGCACGGAAATGTTTAATTGAAGAGTGGTGCTGATGTCTCGAGTTTAACAAAATCTTTCTTTTGTTTCTACACGATATCCTTATGCCCTTTGTTATCCACTTATTTTTGACATGTGACATTTTAATATTCTTAAATGGGAAGTATCTCTCTATTATACTATTTAAAAAATCATAAAACCTGTTTAATTTTACCTCACATCCATCAGTCTCGTCCAAAAAACTCCAGTCAGTCTGAGCCATAGTGTTTTCAAATCTGCATAAGGAGCTCTTTGTAAACAGTCTCCTTTTAAGAAGAATTGTACGTTTCTCGAGAACAGTAATCTCAGGTATTGCGAATTCAACCATCTGAGCATCGTGGTCCGAAAACAAGCATGGAACAACATATGCATCATTGTAATCACAGTCAGTTATTATGTTATCGACTGTAGTTTTGCAAATCTTTGTAACTCGTGTTGATGCATATACAGTAGGGGTTAAATTATGTTCCAAAAGAATACTTAAGAACTCTTTAGTATTTGTTTTCTTTGCATTTGCTATGTCGATATTAAAATCACCAGTCAAAACATTGCCACATGACGTCTGTAAACTAAATATTAGACGTACCGAAGGTTCTACCAAAATCAACAACAAAAAGAGCTGATAATCTTCAAACGGCTGAACAGATTTTCTTGAATCCATAGCTAATAACACTTTCGATTAAGTCACCCTTCAAACAAAGAATACTAAATCGAAATTGGTCCATTCGTTTGGGTGCTGTGACGCCACAGACTGACACGCAGGCACACACGTCAAACTTATAACACCCTTCTTTTTTGCGTCGGCGGTTAAAAAGAAAGAAAAACGTATAAAATTAACTTTTTTTTTCTTGGTTGAGAAATTATCACAAACTTATTAACCCCTAAAATTTTTGACTTTATTTTATTTTTATTGTTGTTATAGTGGCGACAGTATTATATAATATATAATATTCTCTGAAAATTTCAAGTGTCTACATATTACGGTTTAGAGGATACAGTACAGCTCTGTGACAGACGGACCGACGGACAGCGGAGCCTTAGTAAGAAGGTTCCCGTTAGTAGCCTCTGGGTACAGGACCCCAAAAAACACCACGATATTAATATTAATAAAAAGAAAACGCTTCTGATGGTAATTAAATATTTTTAAAGTGATTAATTTAATTTACATTGTACACATTGTACTTATATATTTATAAACGTAAAATATTTTTTAGGTTAATATAATTTAAGTATTATATTTAATATATATTAATTTATATGATTATAAATATAAATATATAGTTTGACTATACAATATAGTACATTCATAAATATACAGTAATATGACGTATAATATTTATTTTGGTTATACTTTTTTAAAGTTTTATAAAAATTTAATATTTATTAATATAAATCTGTTTTCATATTGATAATGAGGATAGGAAAATATTTATATTAGATACATTTTTTATTAAATATGAGATCATATTTTTTTCTCTAGCACTTCAAATAACTACACAATGTTTTTTTTTTAAGATTTGTAAAATTACTCCGCACTTTTGTTTTCATGGCGGAGGTGTGACTTCGTCGCATTCCTGTCGCCAGTTTCGTTCGGAAAGGACGTGTCCAGTGGTGGATAATATAACATATAGCATTATTTTAAGCGCGTTATATAAGATTTAACATATTATATTGGCTGCCTTTTGGTGCTATTAAATAACGCCACGCGATTCCGCAGTCCCGTCTTACCAATAGAGCGATACGTTCAACACAACGAAACACGTCCCACAACGAGCACGATCGCGCGCTGACTGACGTCGGACTTGATTAGCGCTAACCAGTGGTGTGAAAAATTGCTATATTTTAAAAACATGCTTCAGACTATAAACTATATTATTTTTGCATGTTTATTAATATGCTATGCTTTAGCATAACACGAGGTAATTGCTTAGCGCGAGAATCGTTCGTTGCGTTGGGCGGCGATCACATGCTGTCGACCGACAGCTGCGCTAATGCCATGCTAATGCTAAATTGCTAAATTTGCTAATCAGCCAGCGCGTAAGCGCGTTCGTTGTAGGACGTGTTTCGTTTTGCTTATCGCATCGCTCTATCGGTAAGGCGGGACTACGGGATCGCGTCGTGCTATTTAATAGCACCAAGAGTCAACCAATACAATATGATAAATCCGTTGGGCTTGAATAATACGTTTTAAATTATGCTTTATGCTATATTATCCACCACTGGCGCTAACGCCGCCAACGAAACAAGTTGACCGTTGAACAACGTTACGACTCAACGAAACAACGAAACGCGAATGCTTCTTTTTTGTTTTACCCTTGCGATGGGAAGGCGAATTAAACTCTACAGATTCCGCGCGCCCGAGCGCGCGGGGTATGTGGGAGTTGTGCCCACTAAACAACCGCCTAATAAGGACGCATGTCGTTAGCTCGAAAGCTCTTACGACTTCATCGGAGTGCCCAGGTGGCACACTAGGGTGTCACCGGCGCGAAGTTGTCGGGTAACCCTAAGCAAATTAGGTCACCCGCGATCACGCCTCGTTGTAGGACGTGTTTCGTTTGTTGCGCTAAACGCACCGCGCACTGCCTCGCTCGTTATGCTATAGCATAGCATATAGAATAACATGCTAAAATAATATAGCTTATAGTCCAAAGCGCGTTTTTAAAATATAGCTGATTTTCACATCGCTGGACGTGTCACGCGCGCAATATCGTATTATTCAGGGATATTATGAAAATAGCTTTACAAAGTACAGTTTATAAATACTGCTTTGTGCCTGTACAAATACATCGCTCAAGTCGTTGCTCCATAATATTAGTAATACTCACGCGTATCTATAGTAATGAACTAATAATAAATAAAACACTGATAAAAACAATCCTACTTATAATAAACGTGAAAGTTTGTATGTATGGATGTTTGTTGCTCTTTCACACAAAAACTACTGAATATTTTAATGAAACTTTACAATAATATAGCTACATCAGAATAACACATAGGCTATAATTTCTAAAGATACTAACTTTCTGCTCGCGGCTCTGCTCACGTGGACTACCGAGTTGTACATTGATTTTAAAAAGTCTTTCATCTATAGATAGCTATATTGGCAGTGAGTAACATGAGCTATATTTTATTCTCAAACTAACTTTCCGCCAGCGGCTCCGCTCGCGTGGAGTACACAGTTGTACCGGGACCGCTATAATTTTTAGCACGAGTATAGTTTATAAGCTGAAGTGACATAAACTAGTTTTTATTCCGAAAAAAGAGGTCACAGTATCACTGTGTAGTCCACGCGAGCGGAACCGCGGACGGAAATTAATTAATTATTTTTTTTATATAAATGAAATAATTTAATTAACTAATTTATAAAAATGAAAAAGTTGTTTTTTTCCGAACTAATCTCCGGAATGGCTTAACTAATTTTGGTGGGACTTTCATTGGCAAAAAAGGATTTTTTGGTGAGTATAGAGAGTGGGTTGATATTTAAGGGAGAGGTGGGGTAAAGGGTTAGGAGGGAAGAGGAGAGTAAGTGGCTGGAAGGGAGTGGTGGTGGAGGGAATGGGAAGCACCCTGGCTGAGCCGGATACCACCATTCGTACTTTCATAAACTCAGCCCTAGAACAGCCGCGGAGGCCGCGAAACTCGCAAGTAGATAATCAAATTGTAGATAATAATGTGGTGGTGCGCGGTGGGGACCACAGCGTAAGAACTAAGAGTGGGACAATATTTTTGAAGTCTCGCGAAATGCTGCTTTTGTCTGGAAATTCGTCATTGCCGCAGGGTTGCCAAATTTTTTTTCTGCGTTACATATTTATTTATTGGCGGTATGTATGTAGGGAATATATAATGTAAAAGAAATATAAGTATATATGAATCGTTTTATTGTTAATAAAAGTACTAAAAATTACAAAGTAGTTAAATCAGTACAATCATACAATAAACAAACTATCTTATGCTATAAACGAGCAATTCTATATTTTTTATTACATGTATCTTGGAAACAGTTCTAACGATTTGAATGAAATTTTGTATTTGGATAAGTATCATCTCAAAACAGGTTTCTAAATAAGTATAATAGTTATTATACTTATTTAGATCGGTGCTGTCGGTATCGGTATCGGTGCTGCATTAGATGTGTTTCTTCGAAAAGACTAAATTGGTTTTAAATAAAATCTCAACATTTCCATAGACAATTGTATTCTCCAACACAACTACATTGTCATTGTGTGTAAATCTGTTCGGTTATAGTTACTCCTTAATTCAGTAATAAAAATGATTGTAGATAAAAATATTCCTAAACTTAGAAAACAGAAAGGTATTCTTAAATCAGATACATAAATTTTAACCACTTCATTAACATTACCATCGTGGAGTATGTCTTCTGTTGTTGGCATGATATCCTTAATCATTTTATTTATAACTCCCGTCTGTCCTAATCTTAATATATAGGAATTCAAGCGGTTAGTTAATGGGAAGCCACGATAGGCGAAATATCCATACATTATTCCATAATATTTTTCTTTCACGGGGTGTATATTTATATCAGTTTTATTAAATGTCTTAAGTAACGTTCTCAACTTGAATAAAGTAGAAACAGTATAGCTATCTTTTCTGGACTCTACATAATAAAATGTATGTCTCGTTTCCTCACAATATTTTTCTTGGATATGGTTATTATTCACGATATTTAATTTTGTCACATTCATATAAATTCTGGTTATGTTCGAGAGACACGGTTTCAGATCAGACTGCTCTAACTGTTTAACGGTTTCTATAGTTGGTGTTGTGTCCCTTTTGGTTATCAGGCTGGTCAAGGAACATTGGTAAAAACAGTTCATCAAAAAGGAAAACCAAACGATACCGATGAAAATCGAACGATGTGGCATTTTCTTTTGAAACATAGAAAAAATATTTCCTAACATGAAGCCCCATAAATACAAAATAATAGACCGATCGTTTCGCCAAGAAACAGTCGTGGCATTTATGTCAATGTTAGTACATATTAATATGGAATAAATTGTAAAGACAATAACTGTCAATATCCAAACTGGATTATCAAATGCTAAATAAACCGATTTCCATTTTTCCACTAGTGTTGCTCGTGGAACGTAAATAGTCAGATAATCCGTGAAAATAAGATGTGACCAAATATAATCTGTCCCGCTTGCTCTATTAGGTGTTAATATGAACGAACCGAATACTAAATCTGCATGATTTTCTTGTATACTACTAAACACGCCCGTCATAGTACCATCTGGTAATATGATTCCAAATGACTCATCTTTGTGTATAACCGAGTAGTTTAATTTCAATTCAAGAGCATCAATAGTCATTTTCAATATTGCTTGTTCTATCCCAAGTTTATTAAATTGTTCTGATTTTCTTAAAGACATAACCAAAGGTGGCCAGTGATGAGTAGCAACATTTATCGTACATTTATCCATTGTTACTTGATATTCGTGAGACAGAATGTCTATTTTGTTTACTGACTGACAGTTTCCTAGTTTCACTATTTTCTCGAATTTTCGACAGCAATTGTTACCATAACACGGATAGTACGTATACAGATCTATTTCTTCATTAGACGTATCCATAACGACTGCTCGTACAACATGTCTGTACAACATTTCTTTAAATACGGCGTCTTTTTCATTGGATTCATCGAAAGCTGTTACAAGAATAAAACGTGCACGTGGATTCCAGTACAAATCTAAGATAAGATCACTAAAAATATTTCTCAAGTCGTTTTGATCCTTAAAAACTATTAAATATGCTTCATTAATGAGTATTGTTGCACTTGTATTTTTCGTTTTTAAAATGACAGAGTATTTTTGTAAGTTATTAACTGTTCTGAAGGCGTATTCATCATCCCTATTGTAACTCACAACAGTGAGTTCTTTGATTCCAATGAAGTTGTTTGTCAGTATTTTAACTAAGCAAGAACTAATATTATCCCTACTCACTTCATATTTTTTTATTATTTCATGAATCGCTGTTTCGGTAGATGAAATTTTTATCACCACAAAAAGTTTTAATAACAGATGTAAACGCATGTTTTCTACTTGTCTGCCCTTAAAACTGACCGTAAAAATTCTTGGGCTGGCCCTGACACGATAGTGATTAATCTTCATTGTTTAAAGGACATCGTTTTTGAACACTTGACTAGATAAACACAAAGTTATTGAAAGACTCCGTTCATAAATCATTCATTGAAAGGCTTAGAAACATCCCGAACTTTAGACCGGAGCTTTTGTAGCATTTATATGAAAATATTACTACCACGAAAGAACACTCGAATACAATACTTTCTAGTATATTTTGTCATTTACATTTTAATTTTTTTCTAAATCAAAAGAGATTCAATCAAAACTGAACTTTATTATCAGGCTTTTTTGTGCCTCTATTGGTGGAGTACAGCACGGTCTCAACATTGAGTTAAGGGAACTGGACCATAAATCCACCACGATCGTCCGATGCGGGTTGAGAGCAGTTAACTTCCACTCTCACAGAAGTGACGATGTCGACAGTGCTAGTTATATTTATTTGACTTAAGCCTAGTGGGTAGCGACCCTGCCTACGAAGCTGGAGGTCCCGGGTTCGAATCCCAGGTCGGTTCAGTATTTATATGATAAATATTGATACTGGTACCGGGTCTTGGTTGTTATATGTATGTGGTGTCTTCGCTTAGTACTCAAAAGACAAGCTAATGCTTAGTTTGGGGTCTAGACGTTGTTGTGATGTATACGTTATTATTATTATTAAAATTTTTCGTTATTAGTTCTCAAGAGAAGAACATACTTTTATACACGAATATGTGCTATCAGCAGTAAACTATCTAAAATGGTGATAAACGAAGACAGCAAAAAATATAAATTAGTGCCGTTTTTATTAAATTATAACAGACCGAAAATAGTCCAACACATTATTTCAAAATTATGAAAGACATTTCAAATATGTTTATCTAACTCATTTTTGCCACAGTTAATAATATTATTGACTAAATTCAGTATCTTAATGCAATGATTTATTTTTTACCTACTGGCCATTTTGGATGAAAATAAAACCTGAATAGTGAAAGTCTTTCATTTGATAATATTTCAAATCACTAAGTTCTAAATTTAAAATCAATTAATAATTGAAAAATTATTTAATAATTGCTTCTTAATTGTTTTTACAATCATTGTCACACTTAAATATGGACACATCGAAAACTAAAGTAATTTTTGAATACGAATTCTATCGAGCGAAATTGGTAAAATTAAAAATTTCATAAATGTGTACCACAGGAATTGCATGAGCCGCACAAAAAGTAAACGTTAAAGTTTCCCTTACGTCGACTCATCTATAAAGAAATAACGGGATTTTGGACAAAATTATAACATGTGACGAAAAATGGATTGCTTACGATAGCCGCAAGCGAAAAAACCAATGTCTGAACTCAGACCAAACGCCAGAACATTATCCTAAAAAGACGCTTACCCACTTAAAGGTAATGATGTTGGTGTCATGGTCTAATATTGTTGTTATCTACTGTACAATTATTTACTAACTAAGTACAATAAAATAAATTTATACATGTATATACATAATACAATTATTATGCTTTATATGAGGCTTGTAACCACATTGCCTTTATAGTTGACTTAAACAAAGATGTACAATTAAATGGAAACACTTAATTGATAAACTGACTGATCGATTGGCCGAGTGGGTAGAGACCCTAGCTGCAAAACCAGAGGTCGCGTGTTCGATTCCCGCTCGCGACAAATATTTAGGTGCATGAACATGTCTATTTAGTTGTGTGTCTACGTGTAAAGATGTCTATATACGCGTATGTATGTATTATAAAGAATATTTAAATATGTATATCAGTTATTTAGTACCCACCCTTAATATAAGCATAATACTTGCTTATTTTGGAACTAAATGGTACTGTCTGGGATGACCCAGGTATTTATTTATATTTATTTAATTAGCTTTTGGAGAAGCTACCGCTAAGTAAAGTCTAAATTGTGCAACATCAACATAAAATAGGTCCAAGTATAACTCTTCCTCAAGTTTATTGAAATTATTAAAAACTCGCTAAAGATACGCACTTTGCCTATAGCTAGAGAATTGGATAGTCAGTATGAATGTCGCTATAGTTAATCTCAGGAGTCTTGAAAGAACACATAATTAAACCATGGACAAAATATCCGGGCAGTCTAACCTGTCATAGACAATTTTTAAAAGAATAGTTGTAGGACACATGCTGAATGAAATAATTGAATTTTTTCAAAAAGACATAATCAGTCTTTTTTATTTGATTACTAGCTTTCCGCCCGCGGCTTCACTCGCGTGGACTACACAGTTGAAACAGGACAGTTACAGGAGCGCGACGCTCCAGAACATTGTAGCACTTCCTAGAGCATTCTGAAACTTTACTACTTAAGAAATCCCTATATCTAATTTCATAAAAATCCATTTAGCTATTTTAGCATGAAGAACAGCTATCCCCAAAGTCGGTCCCAAAATCAGTCAACCGTTTCGGAGATTAACCGGAACAGACAGACATACTAATAGACACTACAATTTTTTATATGTATATAAGAAAATGCTTTTCACTTCTGACAACACACTCTTTATGTTTGCAAAATTTCAGTAAAATCAAATCAGCCGTTTTGACGATTAGCCCTAACAAAAACACAGACAAAAACCAACTTCTGTCATTTTCGATAAACCCCTTTTTATGTCTGCGAAGATTCATAGAAATGGTTTTGTCGTTTTGGAGAATAGCCGGAACAAAAAGACAGACAGACAAGTATTATATGTCAGCCCTGACAATCTTTTAATCACATCTTTGAAAGTTTCATTCAAATAAGTTCAGTCTTATCGGAGATCAGTTCGAACAAACAGACGGACGGACAGACAGATAGATAAACAAAAAGTGTTATGTCACTCCTGATAATCTTTTTAATGAAGTCAGTTCAGCCGTTTCGAAGATTGATTCGAACAGACAGACAGACAAAAGTAGCCTATCTCACCCCCGGTAATGCTCTCTGTACGTCTGCATAGTTTCATTGAAATCGGTTCAGCCGTTTCGGAGATTAACCGGAACAGACAGACAGACACACAAAAAACTTGTTGGCAGTTATAAGGATTGCCGATAGAAGTGAAAACTTAGAACTCATCAAAACATCAAGTTTGAGTACTAACACCATAGGTCTGCGATTGATACTTTCGAAAATATAAGCTTTTAAAAATTTGGTCACGTGGTCACATAGATCTCGCCAAAGCATCAAGTTTGAGTACCAACACGATATGTCTGCGATTGATGGTTTTGAAAATATAAGTTTTTAAAAATTTTGTGACGTGGTAAGATAGATCTCGCCAAAACGTCAAGTTTGAGTACCAACACGATAGTTCTGCGAATGATAGTCTCGAAAATATAAGGTTTTAAAAATTTGGTCACGTGGTCACATAGATCTCGCCAAAACGTCAAGTTTGACTACCAACACGACAGGTCTGCGATTGGTGGTTTCGAAAATATATGCTTTTAAAAATTTGGTCACTTGATCACATAGATCTCGCCAAAACATCAAGTTTGAGCACCAACACGACAGGTCTGTGATTGATAGTTTCGAAAACATAATAATAATATTTATATATATATATATAATAATAATATTTTAATATTTTTTATAATACACCAATAAATAATTTACAGAAAAAAAACGCAAATATCTCATTAACTAAGTTATAATAAATACTATACGTATAGTGAACTTTTACAAACTTTCCTATGACATTACCATCGGTATTAAGGTCAAAAACGGTACAAGAAACGGGTCTATACTCTTCGTCAAAACTATAAAGTCTTGTATTCATGTACTCGTATATCACTCAATATTTACGATACTAGATGGACATGCAAACAAACACAAAGGGTAGAATTTAAAAAAATCAGTTGTTTTCTAGACGAATCTAGTGACGCCAGTAACCGCGATACTATAGCGATTTTGAAATGCAATTATTTTTTTTTAAACTCACCGACAGCGCCCATTCTCAAGTAGAAGCTGCCGTAGTGATGTGTGCGTGTCGCTAATGCAAATCCCAAAGACAGTCGTTTCGCTGGTAAGTATGGCGGTGCTTGTGCGCTCGCTGTGCTCCTGTCTGAAGGTGACGAGCATGAGTCTGATTCCGATGGCGATAGACTTGATTCCGCTTCTGTGAAAACAAGTGGTGTTAACGCTGAGCGTACCAAATCACCAAAAAAGAACAAAGACAACACTCATGTATCATCTTATCGACATATTTAATATATACAGAGTGTTCGACTGAACGTAGTCCAAACTTATAAAGAATGTAGAGCTTACTGTTTCTAGCGTCTGGTGTCTATTGATTCCTTCAAAGTTTCAATGACACTGTCTAGGTGTAATTTCATCCATGTTGCCCCCTTAAATGTGCGGTCCGGTACAGCTGTACCCATACTAGCGGTACAGTTGCACCGAGCCCCTGTGACCGGACTGATATCAATAAAATTCTTTCATTACATTAGTCCTAATAAATTTTGGATACTAGCTCTCGCTCGCAGTTTTGCCCGTAGATACCTACATCATAAAATAAAATCTTTATAAAATCTATAAATGCAAACTCTTCATAGTTAAGTAAAAAAGACAACCGATATTCAAGCACTAGTGATCTACTACGCATATGCCTATGCGTGGTTGAGTTACGGTATAATTCTATGGGGAAATAGTACTGATGCGTCCAGTCTCTTCACTCTGCAAAATAAATTAATCCGTATTTTGGTCAATATCAAACAAACTGATAGCTGTAAGCCCCATTTCTGTAAGCACAAAATATTAACTCTTACAGACATATACATATAGATATGCTAATTTATACGTAAAAATCCTGACTTCTTTAAAAAGCGGGAGGATATCCCCTGTGGCTACTCTTTGCGATACAATAAAAGATTAATACTACCAAATTCAAACCTTACACTTCACTCTTCAAGTGCCTATGTTATGTGCATTAAAATATATTATAAATTACCCGAAATTATAAGAAATGAAAAAAACCGATAAAAAATTTATAACATTATTAAAGAACCTATTGTATACAAAGAGTTATTACATTTATTCTGAATATTTAGAGGACACCTTTATATAATAATAATAATGAATTTGTCAATATAACTGTCAATAACTGAATTTGTCAATAACTTTAGGCATAAATCAATAAGAATAAAGTTTTAACCTAATAAATACAAAAATATAATAATATAAATATTTAGAGCTTTAGTTTATTCGTGCAATATAATATAAACACTGATAATATAAATATTTTTTTAAAATACATGAATGAAAATAATGGAAATTACGTTTTTACCCAATACATAAGCAATAATATAAATTTTAAAAAAATAATAATAATATATTGTTTATGAACAGATAAGTGTATGAATTAGTATAGGTAGGTCTCGTATAAAGTGTAGTTATAGCAAGTATTTAAAATTTTGATGTTCCTTATATTTTTAGTAGATTTAAGGCATCCTCTCTTTTATCCATCTTTTTTCTTGTTTGCTGTGCCCTGTATGACAGGGTCCACAATAGTGATATAGGTAGCTTGTCTATTTTCTATGTAAAGTAAATGTATGCTAAAAACTGTGGAACGCAATAAAATTGAATTGAATTAAAGTTTTGGAAAATATGGCGTCAGACGTCATTTTTTTATATTTGAAAATAGGAAAGTAAACTTGTTCTCTGCTCCTAAAAATAACAATGTAATGGGCTTATCTTATTTGATGGACCATAATTTTCTCTATTTGAATTGGAAAGTTTCATCAAAATCGATAAAGATGTTCTTAAGCTAAATGAGTACAAACAAACAGACAAACAAATTTAAAATATTCTTGGGTTCATGGATGTCTTATTAGACGATTTCAATATTTTTTTTTAATTATCTTCCGTGTTCAACGGTGTTCAGCCATCACTTGGTTACATAATTATTGTATAGTACTTATAGATATCTATAGAAAATAAAGATTAGAAGATGAGCAAGCACATTGTTTGTATTATGTTGTGCTATTTATTTATTTTTCGCTTATGGACATAAATAATAAATAAATAACATTCTGAAGCATAATATTTTTTGAATGAAATGTTAAAGTAAAAAAAACTCGATTTGCTTTATATTTGTTTTGTTTTTTTTTTCTAATTAGTATAGCGTAACCGTGATAACACACTGCAAGTATCGGTCAAGCATGGAAAACAAAAAACGACGCACAGGGGCAGTGCGTCCTAATCACAGACCAGTCAACCTATAGACCACGCTTTAATAAACGTCAGTACGAAAACGAAATCGCCAAAAAGTGGCGGGGTGCGGGGAGAGGTCAACTAGTTTTCATTGGCTCGTTCAAAATTGACAATTTAATGGCTTCCGACGTGCTTCCAACTGACCGCTCACAAGAGACATAGTTATGTAGTGTCACTACATAGCCTTGGCGAATGCTACTCCCTGTCAAAGCGGTCAAAGGTCTATAAGGTTGACTTGTCTGTGGTCCTAATACACGACGCACCATCTTGAGCTCTTTCGATCCATTTAAGTCAGTGCCATTTTATATGTTTAAAATAGCCTCCTTGAATACTTAGAATCAAAAATTTCATGAACAAATATTTATAACCCTTGAGTTTTAAGGTCTGAAAAGTGTCATTTTTATCAGTCACTGACTGGCGCACTAATCGAAGAAAAAAAAATGTAAAAGAGATAACGTAAAAATGTGCCAAGTTCCATACAAAGGACGATCCGAAATCGTCAGCTTCACTAAAACTATATCTTCGATAAAAGAATAGAAGTTTAGTTACGTAATGTAACTTGACAAGTTACTATAAAATTTTACACTACAATCAACTTATTTGTGAAAGTGTCCAAATTACATTACATATTTCGCACCTATTTAGAACTCAATTTTTTATCTGCGAATCCAATAACCTCAGCGGTCCTTTGTATCGAACTTGACTCGTTTTTTACATTTTTGTTATTGGACTATATATTATTAACATAGATTTTATACATTGTATATTATTTTCTTTCAGTTGAAACAATATTAACCGTTCCATACATAGTTAAAGACATAACAGTACGAATTGACTAGAAGCCCTTTTCTGCGTTTACCGTCTAACCTCTCATACTCTAGCTAGCTCGTGTAAAATGGCGAGTTTCAGTCCAAGTTTCAGTGTGCGAGGTCACCGCGCGCCACTCTTCACTTTCGCGAAATCGCGTTTTACATTTTCGATACTGTAAAGTGACATTTATGACCCTATTAAAACCATATTAAAACCAAACGCTGTTGTCAAACATATTTACTCTATGGTTGAAGAGGATGTTTTTAAATTAAATAAAGCTAACAACCAAACCATAAACTGAATTTTCAACTGAAAATTCAACCATGTACAATCAAAGTTGTATTGTAAGTAGATCAAAGCCTTTGTCAAATATCAAACAAAAATGAAGCCCAAACGTGTCGCCTCCGTTGACGCATTTTTCCGTGTCATTTGAATAACAATTGTTGATGACAGTGAAAAGAGTCTTTCTCGCTATTTCTATTAAGGCTACTCACTAGGGACTGCCCTACGGCAGAAAAGGAAGTTACATCAAATCCGACCTAAAGAAAAGTTTTTAAAATTTTTCTACCTTCGACAACATTAAAATTTTAAATATTCATCCCTTTAAAATGTGTACTAATTTAAATCGAATACGATTTTCATTTTACCGTTAATACAACGCATTTAAATTTTTCTCGTAGGAATAGTGAAAATCAGAGTTTGTATTTCGGATTGTCAATCATTTCCCTTACGGGTGGGATTGAATCCCCCTCGCCGGAAATATACTATTTTGGCCTCATAATTAACAATCTGCTATTTAGATAATTTCATGTCTATAATATTTTTACCTTTCAGAAGCATTTTTTTTTGTTTCATAATAAAATTGGTAAAAAATAATTATTGAAGGTATGCTACCATCGCATCCAATATCTTATTATAATCATTTTAAAATTAAAACCGAACATACCTTATATAACTGCTATCTTTGGTTTGCTGTTGTGCTTTTTTGTACTGATTTATTTAAAATTTGGACCATCTTTAGCTATGATGTCAATCGATATATACGCCTACCATTAAACCGGCCTTTTTTCAACTTTAGAGATTTTTTTTTAAGCCTATGCACATGATTGATTGCACCCCCCCCCCCCCCCCCCCCAAATCTCTTAACATCGTTAAAATATTTATACCTAACGTCGTTTGTAACATCAATAAATCATAAATATTATGCAAATCGAGAAAATACACGCGGCCATCAAAAATGTATGAGATTCAGAGGTTCAAAAGAGAAAATCGAATACGTTTTGCTTCGACCAATGCTATTTAAGATTGCTCAAAGGGAAACAGCCTTTGCAAACGTTCACAGTGGGGACCCGTTTCGTGAAAATCCGGCTTCCGACTATTCACAAAGTAAAGTGGTTGTAAAGTATCGACGAAAACGGTCGAAAAGGCAAAAGATTTATGTATTCAATTTATTTTAGTTGATATTTACTGTGTTTTATGAAAAATTAAACACGAATTTATTTATTTCATGCTGATGTGCATATTTTTGTAAATAAAAATGATAAAAAATAAAATAAAGATAATACTGTTAATGTATGTGTGCAAATGAAATAGGGATGGATTATTGGATTAGTTTTATTTTTTATTATTATTATTATTTTTATACTATATTGGTATTTCATTTGCACACATACATTAAAAATAAAATAAAAAGTTTTTATTGTACAAAGAAAACATTATAATTTATCAAAATTAACCCAGGCCCGTACACTAGGATTTCCTGTGTTGTGGGGTATGGTGTGGTAGTAAATGGTAGTGGTAGTAAATACTATAGGAAAGGTTTTTAAATCAACTCAGTAAGTAAAGATTTAATTTGAAAGCGTATGACGAGAGAATAATAAGAATACCCATGTAAAAAATTGAACACTTTAAATGATCTATTAGAGGATACCTCATTTTAGTAGAAAACAATATAATCACGTTTTCTTAAACATAAGCAAATGCTACTACACATACTCATTCTTGACTTGTCTAGGTATAACATTTATATCGAATTAAATTATTCTGTAACAAGTGTGTGCTTGAGTTTCCGGTGTTCCCCACAACATTATATTCATTTTTAAGGTTTCAAAGATATAAATAAAAAACAGTACACTTGTAGTGTCGGTCCGTAAGTCAACATTTATAAACAGAGGTGTAGACAATTTCGCATGTATTTTGGACAAGCAGACTAGTCATTTTAAGGATCAGTTTTCATATTAGCCACTCATTTCTAAAATATTCATCATGGAATTCACTTTTCCCGGGTGCTTTAAAAATCGGAATGAAATCTTATCATCAGAATCTTCTAGGAAGTCTCACAATGTCCTGACTAAAAGACTTGTTTAAAAGTTTGTATATTTTAAAAAATTGGTTTCCACGCAAACTAAGTTCGTTCCGTGTGCTAAACTACAGATATGGAATGGTTAATGTATTTCTTTTCATTACTATAATAGTATATAATTCACAAATTTCTCTATTCTAGTCGATAGTTTGATAACGCACTCTATAACTTGCAAACGATTGCTTTATTGAATAATGGAATTTTGTCGTTGTTCCTATATGCACATACAATTTTCCTCGGAGCACGGAGTCAGTAATAGTTATGTACTTAAGTCAGAAAAACTCATTGGTACATGCCCGGATTCGAACCATGGCCCTATGGGGCCTTATAAATTTGAGACAGGTTCGTTGCGCTTTGGGCTATCACGACTTGGGGTAACACGAAAAACAACAGAATTCATCACTTAACCTAAAGACACTGCTGCTCCTATAACGCACACGGAATATTGAACCTTATTTATATAGATATAAAATACTGACTTGCAACTATGGCGTTTTCGGCAGCACTGCGTGAACGATCCCGCGCCAACGCCGCATACATGTATAGCAAGAACACCATACTGCCGATGTACAGGTACAAGTAGAAGCCCTGTTAATGTAAACCTTTTTTTAGTAAAGTCAGGGTATATTTAGTATCGGGAAGAGCAGGTATCGTATTTAATAGGATAACAAGTATTCAGTTACACAATTTCCCTCATTTTTTGCTTTAGATCCTTCGATTACATAATGTCTGGATGAACCCTCGTAATATACAATGTCAACAAAAATGACAGGCCAACTTCTACACACTTGTGTGTGTGACTCATATTCTGGTGACGTTATGGTTGGTAAACCATGTACAAAACCTCTTTGTTTCGTAAATCTTAACGGAACAGTTTTAAGTAAGTGGTATTTTATTTACGTTTTTTGGCGCTGGCTCTCTATCACTTCACTTCACTTAACTTCATCAGCCCATTTTTTTCCCCACTGCAGTGGATTAGGCCTTCCCGGGGTGAGTGGGGCTCGGCGCTTAAATCCACCACGCAGCTCCACTACGGGTTAGGGATTGTAACGACCGCCATCTATTGACAGCGTCCGGGACCGACTGCTTAACGTGCCCTCCGAAGCACGGAGTCAGTGATAGTTATTTACTTAAAGTCAGAAAAACTCATTGGTACGCGCCCGGATTCGAACCATGGCCCTATGGCCTTATAAATTTGAGACAGGTTTGTTGCGCTTTAGGCTATCACGACTCTCTATCAAGATATTATGTAATCAAAGTGTAGATCTTATTTTTAGTAGCGATGTAATAGTCTATTAAGCAGCGAATTGTTCTATCCAATGGGCTTTGTTCAAAATTTTTATAATACATAAAAATTATTTTTATTAAAATAATAATATAAACAATCCGGAGCATTTTAATAATTATTGAAAATTTTATGTATGGCTTTTCAAGGAATAATCGATTGTCAAAAACTGATTCTTGCACTTGTTTGTACGTCCGTCAACCGCTGCATGTAGTAATGACGTCACATTAACGTTTCACGTTTACGCCTTCTAAAATTTCATATTCTCTCTGTTTCATATTTTAAGGTCTCCTATTTCTATAAATACAAAGTGCAATATCATTAGTTACTTGTTATTATAATTTAATTAATAACATACTAATATCTAGGTAGGTGCACGTTTCATAGTATCTGCATTTCAAGTAAATAAATATACGATAAATCTTAGTGAATTATTGCGCGCACTAACCTCGTAGAAAGAGGGTGGAATGTATGTCGAGATGACCTCAGCCATAGGGAAAGCGGCCCCCATCACCACGAGCAACTTGCCGTATAAGGCAGATAGTGTCGTCGCTAAGGCTTCGCTCCTGCAAAAAGAAACAATTTACTAAACAAACTATCCCTAAAGACGAAATCATTTAATACAATTCAGATGAATAATAATAATACTGGTTATTTGTCTCTCACAAATAGGCTACATAAACATTCAACATTAAAGAAAGTTATTAAAATTGTGACATGCGGGAGAGCTGGTGTCAGTATAAAGCTATGTCACCAGGATGTCTTAAATGTTGAATGCATGATTTACAAGGTTTGTACAACAATAATGAGACGGTCACTTGTAATATAAGAATAGAATTTAACTTTATATAGTATATGCCTGGATGTCGTGTGTGTGTGTGTGTGTGTGTGTGTGTGTGTGTGTGTGTGTGTGTGTGTGTGTGTGTGTGTGTGTGCCTAATACCTCAACATATCTTATTCAAACCAATTTTTTTTAAAGTAATTTTTTCCAAATTTTCCATTCCATAGTCGATAAGTTAAAAAGGGGGAGTCTGATAACCAAAAATATATCTATTTATCAAACAAGAATAAATTGTTCGATATAAAAATATGCGAGAACCAACGTGATGTATTACTATTCCCTATTTCAAGTTTTTACGTCAAACGGTTTCTGGGACAATTGTTTGTCACAGACATACAAGCGGACAGACAGACAAACGACTGAGTGATCTTATAAGGGTTCCGTTTTTGCCTCAAAGATCCGGGAGTCCAGAATTAATATAGGTATTCATGATATTGTGATAATTGGATTTTAGGTTGTATCAATATTAATAGGGTACCGTACGAACCCTTGCAGCAGAAACCTAAATTTCGGAATCACAATGAGCGCGTCTGCTTCAACAAAATTATGTATCAGACGCTATTTCAAATGTTTAAGTATAACGAACTCAACACTACACTTTTTGAATTTTGGAAATATACCAATAAATACCGCAGATACAATAAATCAAAGTTTGTGTACTGACGACCCGCACATGACGTCACAAGGTACGCGCTACGTAGGAATGACCCAGGTTAGCCCATAGTAATGTAACCGAATGACGTCATTGCACGACTTGCTTGAAAAATTTGTATCTTCGGCATTTTTGTAGATATCAATGAAATTCTTTCGCTTATTAATTTTTCTTAGTAAATATAATATATTTCTATAAAAAACAAGAATCACAAGACGCGCTCATTTATCTTAAGAGGATTGTGTAGTGGCAAATTTTCATAAAAACGACGTAAAGAGGTGCACCCCATTAAATCTTAACCGATTGGCACAAAAAAAATTTATGGTATTCAGATCAGCTAAAACTAGGTTTGCCTTATACGTTTCTCAGTTATTAAATATTTTGATACATCACAAGAAATTCAAAATTCAAAATTCAAAAAGTTTTTATTCAATATAAGATGTTTGCACACACTTATTGAAAGTCGTAAATATTGATTAGGTACCGGTTCAAAAACTAGGAGGAGAAGAACCGGCAAGAAACTCCTCTCCGTTTATTTTATTTAAATATATGTTTTTCTTAATTGTTTTTTCTTTTTTAATTTAAAGTCTTACAACTATTACAATGATGTCCATGCGCACTTATCATTTAAATACTCGGTAATACAATAGTAAGCTTTTTTCATGAGTTGGACTTTAACTCGCTTTATAAATTGATTAGAATTCAAGTCTAACATTTCTTTTGGAATTTTATTATAAAAACGGATACAATTTCCCATAAAAGAATTATTAACCTTTGAGAGCCTGAAAATGAAAAATAAACTGAAAAAGAACTTAAATGCGCGGGATTATTTCTTCGAAGTTGTTTCATTTTTCACATGTTCAACATGAAACTGATTACATTTTCACAACTTATCTTAAAAAAAAATCCCGCGCATTGAAGTTTTTTTCTCTTATGATGTATCAAAATATATAAAAAATTAAAATTGTATAAACCCAGTTTTTACTGATCTGAATGTACCATTTTTTTTGTGCCAATCGGTTTAGGTTTAATGGGGTGGAACCGTTACCGCTATTTTTATGGAAATTTGCCACTACACAATCCTTTTAACTCCAAGACATTTTCAAGGATACCAGAGTCAATGGAAAGATGTTATCTGAGATGCGTTTCAATTTATAACGCTGCTGAGAGCATGCGACCACCCTATAGCTTGTTCTGATAAATGACACGTTATCCCCGAACCCACCGCGGCCGTGTCCTTTGGGACGTGGGAAGTGAAAGCGTTCTTATGGATTCTACATAATTTAATTTGAAAAGTTGTTGAACGTGACGTATATCGACTTTGTTATTAAGTTTTTATTATAATCGAGGATCATTACGGTACTACCTGCCGTAAAATTGTTGCTTCCTTTAAAACGATAACCTAAATCAAATCCAAAAAAAATATTGTGACGTCTATTTATGCATAGAAGCACATCGCTATGATATAGGAAGTACTCAAATAATCGCGCGGTTTTACAAACACATCGACCGATACGAGATGCAAGTAAATTGTAAATGAATTTCAATTTTAGAGACGTTATTAGTCAAAGTGATTGGGCACTTGATAATTATATTTTTGAGATGGAACCGTACACACACAAAGCCGGCCCCACCAGTAATATGAAAATTTCCACAATAAATTCTAATTGGAATTTACGTAAACTAATTAAGTACATTTCTTATATTTTAAGATAAACGAGATAACGTTTTATTCACATTTGTTGCATTTTGTGATCTCAACTGAGCTGAAACGACCTCTAATGTTCCGCTATTTATATACGTAGTATAATTTATTAGTGTTGTATTATTATTATTGTAGTGTAGTGTAGTAATGTAGTATTAATTTGAAGTTACTAGTTCCTGTAATCCTATTAAAATTGTCTGTAGTCTTGATATATTTTAGAAATATTTTCATCGTATAGTTTTGTTTAATTTTTAAATTTACATTTAAAAACCCCTCTACGAATACTACGGTGAAACTTTGTGTTTGAGTTTGTTTAATAATACAATAATTAAGCTATTCTAAAATTTCAATCTTCAATCAAAGTATTTCGACGTAATAATCTGTAATTTTTTAAAACTGTTACATATCATTACGGTATGTTTGTAATGTGTAAATTTATATATTACGTTAAATCATTTTGTATTAATATGTGTCTTTATTATTTGTATTTGAATATTTTACTTTACGCCGACGACACTTCTGTATCCAGAACGGGTCGGAAAATGTATGCACATTTGATGTAAGAGATTGTGTGTTAAATTTTTTTCCGAAAAATATTTCACGAATTATGGCCACTATAAGGCGCTGCAATAATTGTATTTATCTAAAGGGGTTGAGATTTCGTAGTCGACGCAGACTGCAGATCCAAAGGTTGCAGGTTCGATCCCCGCCCGGACAAATATTTGTGTGCATGAACATGTCTATTCGTTCCGTGTCTGGGCGTAAAATATCTATTACATGTATGTATTATTTCCAAAAATTTATGTATGTATATCAGTTATCATAACTACGATAAATAAAAACATGTCCACGCAAGTGAAGCCGCGGGCGGTCGCTAGTTTGATAATAATATTATGACAACGACCTATAGTGAGTATTCACAAATCCCTATAGCTCCACCCATGTTAAACCAGTGGCAACATAAGTACCTACTTCAAAATCCTTGGATGTCTTTTTAGTCCCACCAGTAGTGGAACCAACAGCCCTTAACTGGTTTCGAAAGTACCGTACATAGTTTCCATTCCAAAAGTCTTACCACCAACGAAGTAGTGCAAATTAGAAATAATTTGCTTACAAAGCACATTCGCGCATAACTTAAATTCTGTTTTTATTTTATTTATTTAATTACTAAAAAGAATATTACAGAAAGTTGAACCATAAACGTTTGAACCATACACGAGTGCTTTTGAACCAAAATCTGTAGCCCTTAACGAACTACAATCCAAAATCCAGACATACCACAATGCAGTGCTGTTATCAAAGAGTTCATCTTAACAGATCCTTCCAAATAATTCCAGGAAAAGTTCCAAGGGCGGTCCCCAGTTAATTCTCATACATATGGATGTTTCCCGTGTGTTAGGGTTACGGAGTCACTGGAGCTCATTAATTCTCAGAAACAATTCGACGGAACCCTTTTGTTCCGAATTGACACCGGCGGAAAGGGATTCGTTCAAGCTAATATATAGGTATATACATATTGAATGCCTATCGATTCTGTTCTGCTTAGTGAATGCGTTTTGTGCGTGTTTTACCTGTTTAAGGGATTAATATCACATAATACTTACTTTACTAAATTTGCTTGTCTGTTTGTTTGTACTCACTTAGCTTAAAAACACCTTTATCGATTTTGATGAAACTTTCCAATTCAAATAGAGAAAATTATGGTTCATCATATAAGATAAGCCCATTACATTGTTATTTTTAGGAGCAGAGAACAAGTTTACTTTCCTATTTTCAAATATAAAAAACTAGCAACCGCCCGCAGCTTCGCTTGCGTAGACTACACATTCCTGTTTTAGGTAGTATAAACATTCGAAATAGTTTATACGTACTTTTAGCTAAAACTAATATTGGATACACCCATTCAAACTTTCAATTTTCATTCTCTCCACTCCTTTAAGAAAACCGATACTCCCATACTTTTCACCTCCCGTTTCCCACCCTTAAAATGTGGAAATCCAAAAACCTCGAAAAACGTCATTATTTATTTATGTTAAAATTTTTATTTTTCTAACTTTAAAGAACAAAGACAAAAAGTAGCGTATGTCACTTTTGACTACCTCCTTTTCATACCCGTGAAATTTCATTAAAATCGGTTAAGCCGTTTTGGAGATTAGCTTGAATAGACAGATGGACGTACATACAGACATACAAAAAGTAATGTATGTCACTTTTGACCACTTTCTTTCCATATCTGTGAAGTTTCATCTAAAGCAGTATAGCCGTTTTGGAGATTTGCTCGAATAGAGAGACAGACAGATAGTATTAATTTATACATATAGCCTTTCTCAATAAATAAACTATCCAACACAAAAACAATTTTTCAATTCGAACCAATAGTTCCTGAGATTTGCGCGTTCAAACAAACAAACAAACAAACAAACAAACAAACAAACAAACAAACAAACAAACAAACAAACAAACAAACTCTTCAGCTTTATAATATTAGTATAGATGTAACGACCGCTTAGCTTAGTTTATTGGTAGGGACCTTGCCTGCGAAGCTGGAGGTCCCGAGTTCGAATCCCAGGTCGGGTCAGTATTTATATGATGAATATCGATACTGGTACCGGGTCTTGGTAGTTACATGTATGTGGTGTCTTCGCTTGGTACCCAAAACACAAGTTAATGTTTAGTTCGGGGCCTAGACGTTGTTGTGATGTATACGTTATTATTATCATTATCATTATATAATATAAAATCGAAATACCACTCACTCAATCATAATTAACGCCGAGCCGAATAAGCTGAAATTTAGACATTAGGTTTGTTTGTGATGTAAGCATTCACCAAGGAAGCATTTTTCAAAATTATACCCCTGAGAGGCTAAAATAAGGGGGATCAGTTTGTATGAAAAAACGTCATATTTTAAATTAAATGCATAAAACTGGTATTCGGACTTTGAGGCAGGCAGAAACTGAATATGCTGTGTTACAAGAATTTTGGAAATTTAAGGGAGCAAAAATAGGTGATGAAAGTTTGCATCTACTGCCAATTTGGAAGGATATGCATGAAAATTGGTATTTGGACTTTGGGGCAGAAACTAAGTATGCCATGTTGTTGAAAATTTAACTCTTAAGGCGGTAAAACAGGGGAAGAAAGTTTGTACAAGAATTCCGTCATTTTTAAATACCGCTGAAGCGAATTACGCGATGCTTGGATATTAGGTTTCCTTTCTCACAGTTAGCATTTATAAGATAACATACTAAGTCGTTATAATCCATTGGAGCAGCGTGGTAGATTAAGCTCCAAGCCTCACCCTGAGGGAAGGCCTAAGCCCTTGCAGTGGGGTATAATGGGCTGGTGGAATGGAACGGATCGGAAATATGATACTTAAATGGATGTCAAATTTAGTCATTTCTCTAAAGCTTAAAGCACCTATAATAAATTAAAGCACTTAAAGATTATATATCTAGATCGAATTATAGATTAAGAATGTCATAATATAAGCGGAGCGCAGCCGTAAGGATAACATACAGGGTTAGACCAACCACCCCAAATAAAAAAACAGTTTTAATTGAAAACTGAGAGTTCGCCGCCCAAAAGGGCAAGAATGAGCTTCGTACAGGCACGGGCGGTGAAAGCAGATGTATTAAGATTCATTCTAGTGAAATCCGGCTACGTATACGTACCAGTGGTCACCCTGTCCGTGTTTGCTAACGTTATTTGTATTACATAGGTATTGATTATTAATAATATGTTATATATATATATATATATATATATAGTTATGACAGTTAAGACAAAATAAATATTTTCATTCGTTGTATTGAATTGTTCATTGCCGTGTACGAAAGACAATTCAGCTCTTTAATACCTGATATCCAAGTATATCACTCGGTGCCTGATAAATTTATACAGGCCTTAATGCGGAAACCACGATTCTCAATTATCATATTTTACGAGAAACCTGAAACTCGGGTGAGCCCAGTGGGTCGTAACAGGGTTATGAACACTTCGTAATTAAAACTGTGGTGATTTACGTTCTAAGCTCCTACGGCGTTAATTTGTATAACGTATCTATATTAATATTATGAATGCGAATCGCATAATATTTGTTTGCTAGTCTGTGTTTACTTCGCGTAGTAACAAAGTAACGAAAAGTAACGAAAGTAACGAAAGAAACGAAACGTAGGTAACGAAATAATTTGTTTTATGAAGATAGTTGAACGACCGGAAAATAACATAGGTTACTACTCATATATATTTCTATCGAAGGTTTCTGTGGGATACCAAATTGGTCTTTTTTTACGTCGTAACTGAATGACGAAACAATAAATTTTTTGCATGTGAATATTTGAAGGAACGGATAATACGCAGCCTACAGTTAATCCCAATTGAAGGCTCCCATGTAATGCAATGCTTCTTCTCTTCATATCAAAACAGAGTACAGAAACGACGTTTAGTTGGGGTACCAGAGAGAACATAAACTAAACAATTAAATAATGTTTTATTTTTTAGAGATAGCTAGTGGAACGGAAAATGATGGAAGCTAAATCTTTTTAGCTTCCATCATTTTCCGTTCCACTAGCTATCTCTAGTCATCACTATTCCCAGGGAAATATTTTAAATGCGAAATTTTAAACAAACGCTAACATCGCAACATAGCCAAAATAAGTACTTTCAATTTTACGCTGGGATAGATTGAATGGATAAATTATTAACGCGAGACAACATCTAATTCCCATAAAAACACATCGGTAACTTTTATCGCGTGAAAATCTATTTTTCCTTTGATAAAACGGAAAATATGTGGTGAAAAGGCGAACATAAATAAACTCTTTTATTACCTACTTTCGTTGTATTCGTAAAAACTAATATATTTCATCTAACTTTATAGTTTTTAAAAACTTTTAAGATAGATTATTAGTGTAAATACAATTCAACAAGTGGCATATAATAAGTGGTACACTTGCTGGAACTGGAATGGGGTAACATTATTTATAGGGGCGTACGTATGTCCACGGGCATACGTCAATTATGAACATACATATATACATAGCGGCCCCGTCCGTGACGTATACCCGTGGACATACCTACGTCACGGACGGGGCCGTTGGTAAACGATAATTCTGTATGTTTATAATAGAGCAATAATTATAATGAAATTTTTATCGAGATAGCAATTCTCTGTTTGAAGTATTTTTATTATGCTACAATAAACTACGCCATATACGTCATCATCATCATCTTCATTTCAGCCGATATACGTTTACTTCTGGACCTAGATCTCCACAACATACGGTTTGGACCAACTGTAACCAACAGCGGATCGCCATTTTCATTAGGTACTCAGACTAGTGGGCGGCCGTTCCGTTACGTCAGAAACTACGACGTCGTCGGCAAACCGCAGGTAAGTGGTGTTTTTGCTATTAATGTTGGAGCCGTGTCATTTCTAATTTAAGAACTTGAGGACATCTTGCAAAGCTCTGGTGAGAGTTTCTGAAATTACGTCTCTCTGTCTCACATCTCTCTACAGTTGGAACAGCCACTCGGTTTCCTTCTGTACTCAGACCGACATGGTGGCTTTATTGTACAAACGTCTCAACACCTCGATATCCCGATAGTGGATTCGGCAATGCCGGAGGAAGCATAGCACCGCCCGACCCGTGGCTCGATATAATCGAAAGCTTTCTCATAGCCTACAAACGCTGAGCATAGCGGCCGATCTACTCCTGAGACTTCTGTATAATCTGGTGGAGCGTGTGGATGTGGTCTACGATATTAAAGCATTTTTGCTTGATTGCTCGTATGGCTGAAGTCATCTAGGTTGTGCACAAATCAGTTCAAGATAACCCTCGAAAGCAACTTGTAAACGTGGCTCTGAAGTGTGATGGGTCTGTGATGGGTAGTTCTTAAGTAAGGTATGGTGTTTATTTTTTGTAACGGCACCAATACATCTTAGCTTCATGTTACCAACGAACTGCCTTTGTGTGTGGTGTATCGTATATTGCTACAATTTCACATAAAATTCCAAAAATCTAATTAAAAAACTAAAAATTCTATCTAAATAATGATAAACAACAAAATTTTAAAGTGACGACGGGTTCAGGGTACCAAGGATACTTGCCGCATTGCCACGCTGTATTGCGACACTGATCCCTGAACAAGGTATTCCTCGTCCAAAACGAAATCCACCGAGACCGGTATACAGCTCGACGGTAATTCTATGTACTCGTAGTAATGGAACTTTTCTGAAAAGCTGCGTGTACTTCATAATTTAATCACAAAGTTTGGAGTACACCAACACAATTCAAACTGTTATTACAGCAGAGAAATGTCGAGGAACAGTTTCCTCACTGTTTCAAAAGCTTCAACGTTTTTGTCATTTAAATACATAGTTTATATACATACCCTAGATGATAGAAGTGAAATGTAATTGTAGAAGGCTATCTTTAAAGCGGTTAACAAAATACTCGTGTTATAGTATTGATTTCCTCCAAAATGCATTCTGACAACAAACATTGCAATTTGAGCTGCTTAAGGTGTTGCGTTTACTTTTTAATGATATTAATTTTATGTATACAGAGGGTTAGCAAATAAACTATCTAAAGATATCGTATATGTATTTGTATATAGATATGTGTGTGGGTGTATTGGGGTGTGTACGTTTGTGCAACTAATATCAAATTGATTTCATTTAATATTTTCACATATTTTTTGAAGTTTCCTATGCCACCGGAAAAGATGTCAATACAGTGGAACGTATTGTTTCATATGCTTAGTAGACATTGATTATCAAGTGTTGCACATAGATGAATAGACTTATATGTCTTATACAAATTTCGGAAGTGAAGAAATGAAAAACTTAATTCATGTCCAGACAGTTAATACCAACACACATATTTGCATACTCTAGTAAAACAGCATGTCTATTAAAATCTCTTGGTTTTGAAGGTTTGACAGATGACAATATTTGCATGAATATTCATAATTTAAAGCATTATCTGTGTTTTGTAGTTTACATTTTTCACAAACTTGTGCTAAATTCCTTTTAGATTGTGGATGCATTTTAAATTACTCGAGTTTCAGATAATGCTACAGTATTCAAAAATATCTCTCATCATCTCATCAAAGTATAATAATGAAGAGGTTTCAAACGTTTTCTATATATATGTTAGAAAAAAACCTACTTTCCTACGCGTAAGATAAAACCGCGGCGTTCAGAGAATGTCAGTTTTTCGTCTGACAATGCACCTAAATGTACTCGAAGTACCAGGTTTTCTTTATTGTATTAACATTACGTATTTTATAATTAAATTTAATAGGGTTTTTTCCCGAAAATCATGTACGCTTTGACAGCTTATCTTTCGGGTCTTTAACTTCAGTGTCACTCTTCTTCGTGATCATCATCACATCAGTCCGTATCTCTCCATTGCAGGATATAAACCTCTCCCAAGGCTCGCCACCACACACTATCCTCCGCCTTTCGCATCCAACTGCTCCCTGTACGGTGCTGGTCATCTGTCCATCTAGCCAGGAGGCGTCCAACGTTTCGCTTCCCGTCCTAGTTGTTATCTACTCCTATCTCATGATAAGAAATCGAAAATACTTTCAATAACTCAATAATTTTTCGTTACGAATAATTTCGTGTTTTCACGGTAAAAGCTTACAAATAGGAGGAAGCTTACAAATAGAAGTCGTGGTACTTCCCCTTGCTTAAACTGTGGTCGTAAGTTATGGGCTATAATAAAAACGTTCGTCAAACAATCAGCACGAGCAAAATTACAGAGCGAAAAGCCGACTCCTAATTTTGCACGAGTTTCGCATCAATTTGTCCTGTTTGATATTCGGATCCCGTCGGATACAAATGACGGCGTGATTCCACATTAATTAGTCGAGTTCGCTGTTCGCAGAGGTATAAATTTGCGGACGTTTTTTTGTATTACCCTTACGTATGTCCATTTTTGTATAATAAATGTGAAATGATAAACGTTTATTTGTTTGCCGATACGAATTCAATAAAATGTCCTGAAAATGTAAAGTTAGATTGAATAGCTTATTATTTACCCTGGTTGTTTCGTATAAAATTAAATAAGTTCCAAATGAAAATGGAGCAAAATCTCGGCCAGTTAGAGAGAATAAAACAGGGAATTTTAGATCTCATTGCAACAAAGTCGCAATTTTCTACTAGTAAATAATAAATTAATTTTATGCAAATATTAACACCTCCTGCAGTTGCAACTTATTTGGTTCTGTTCATGATATGTTTACAATAAAATTAAATAACTGTGTAAGATAATATTGCCTTCATTTTTTACCACTCCGCACTTCCATTTTGGGTGCAAACAATGAGTCCTTTTAGTCTGAGAGCCCTTGAAAATTCATATTTTTAAACTTTCAGAGTTTGTAAAATCTGAATTTTTGACAGGTGGTAATACTTACAAAACTCGTTCATGTACAGTGGTCAGTCAGTTGGATGTGGATGCCTTAAGACGAGGCGTTCTGCGGAATATTTGACAAATAATATCGATTTTGAATTTTTTCCAAAAACTGTTTTTTTTTAGACTGCTAATTTTTATGTTAACAAATAGTTTGGTATACTAGTCAGTGAATAATATGTTGGCGTTCAACGCGTCAGCAGCAACGCAAGAATAAAATAAAACACAAAAGTATAAACGATTTCCCAAAAGCTGCATGGTAAAATTTGTATCGAACTTTTTTTACGTGAAAGCTAGCCATACAAAATAAATTAGGTTTAAATTTTTTTTTTAATATTAGATAATAAAAAGTATGCTGCACCTTAACGCACCCATATCCAGCTGCTCCGTGCCACTTGCATTCGCTACGGTCGCGTTACGGCCATCTAATATCGCGGTGCAAACGACCGACGCGTGCGTCGATGTGCAAACAGCGTTATGACCAGCGAATAAGAAAGTTTGTGAATATTAATTATTATCATTACCTTACGTACACAACGTATACATGAATTATAACGTATACATGACAACAACGTCTAGGCCCCAAACTAAGCATTAGCTTGTGTTTTGGGTACCAAGCGAAGACAACACGTACATAAAACAACCAAGACCCGGTACCAGTATCAATATTCATCATATAAATACTGACCAGGCCTGGGATTCAAACCCGAGACCCCCAGCTTCGTAGGCAGGGTCGCTACCCACTAGGCTAAGCTGTCGTCAACCTTATCAATAAATTGTATAAATATTCGTGTACCACATTACGAGGTGACATTATCTTCTAAAATATTTCATACTTTCTGTAAACTTTTTTAAATATTGATTTTGCTAAAGTATTAAAATCATCATCATCAGCCCATTTTTACCCCACTGCAGTGGATTAGGCCTCCCCCAGGGTGAGGAGAGAGGCTTGGAACTTAAGTCCACCACGCTGCTCCACTGCGGGTTGGGGATTGTAACGACCGCCATCTATTGACAGCGTCCAGGACCGACTGCTTAACGTGCTCTCCGAGGCACGGAGTCAGTAATAGTTAATATACTTAAGTCAGAAAAACTCATTGGTACACGCCCGGATTCGAACCATGGCCCTATAGCCTTATAAATTTGAGACAGGTTCGTTGCGCACTGGGCTATCACGACACTAATAATAACGACACTGTAAAATACTATATTATAATAGCTGACAACGTTAAAATATGTTTATTATTCCTACTATGTAGTATCTAATTGTCAATTAATTTGTACTTAAAGCATAGCTTAAATATTATGAAAACAGTGCTAGTAACGCATGGTGAAAAAATAACAATAGGTATCATTTCTTAATTTTAAATACAGATTTTAATTTCAAAGTAATTTGATAACTTGTTCATCAATATTAAATTCGCACAATACCACAAAATATATTTAATTAAAAAAAATATTTTCCCACCCAGAAATTTAATATTATAAAGTAATACTTAATCATACTTTACAATATCAACACAAAGGAAAATTCAAATCCTCAAATTCAGTTAATTTAATTCCGAACATCACGTTCCGATAGCTGACAAACAACATAATATCACTTCCATTCGTAATTTTGTACGATACAGCGGAAGACGTCGGGGTGAGTTGCCCTTCGGAGCGCGCGGTTACCATGGAAACGGCGTGATAACTTCCCCCTGCAACTCTGCCCCCGTCCCGCGATCCTCTACAGCCCTCAAAATCGGTGCGCAACCCCGAGTCGAATACGGCGATGATACGAAATTTTCACGTGAAATTGGGTTAGTAATGAAATTAAGGGAGTGCTAATGTTAAAGTACTGATCGAAATTTTGGTTACATACGTAAAAAGTAAAAAAAAAATACGTGTCGTGATAGCAAGGAGCACAACGAACCTGTCTTAAATTTATAAGGCCCCACAGGGCCATGGTTCGAATCCGGGCGTGTACCAATGAGTTTTTCTGACTTAAGTACACAATATCACTGACACCGTGCTTCGGAGGGCACGTTAAGCAGTCGGTCCCGGACGCTGTCAATAGATGGCGGTCGTTACAGTTCCCAACCCGCAGTGGAGCAGCGTGGAGGACTTAAGCTCCAAGCCCCCCTCCTCACCCTGGGGGAGGCCTAAGCCCCTGCAGTGGGGTAAAAATGGGCTGATGATGATGATGATGACGTAAAAAACACATTTCCATTAAAATAATTAGGAGCTCTTTTGTATATTTCTTCTACATTGATTATGTTTGTAACCTGTACATGTAGCAGAAGAGGCAGACGTAAGTAGGTCTATTTACAAAAACCTTAATTTAGTTTTTAGATTTTATGAACATATTTGCAATATTAATCATCTACCGTATTGTGACACTGTGGCCCCAACTTCCTGAAATAGACTCTTGCTTGCTTGCTAAGAAATCTATGAATGGACCTGTTACAAATTTATTTACAAAAATTCCAATTATTATTCGGACATTATCAAAAATCCTTGGATAATTCTAAGTAAACCCAGGTAAACCTAGATTCATTCAATCTTCTAGCACTACCCGTATAACATACCTAGTCATCAAAACGTACAGATAGTATAATCACCTAAATCCTGCGTTAACTACGACTAGACCCTTGACTTAAGTTACACAGATAAACCCGTTATGCCACACAAGACTGAGGTTTAGAAATTCACCTGAGCCTGCACTATCTAGTATGCGACGCTTAGAACTTAGAACTATATTGTATCACAGTTTGTGTTTGTCGAGGTTCAAAATGGTATACACGCGTTGGTTATCGTGTCACTATGGTTTGATAGAAACGGATTTGTTTGGGATCATGGTAGAAGGCCTTTGAACTGTGCCTTTGAATATATACACCTCTAAAGTTTATAGCACTCAACTGTTCGGTTATAATTCCTAACCTATTTTGCAGTAGCAGTCAAGGAACTTTTGCTAATTATTGTGTTACATTTTTAACTGAGTTTTGTTTAGATGACATATATTGTTTTTCTTATATTGATGGTAACCTGGTAGGCTGTAATTGGCATGTCTTAACCTAGAAATTAGTAAATATTTTGTAAATCAGGCTCCAAGCTTCCACAATAAAATAAAATTCACGCACACAAAGACGGTTAGTATATAGTTAATATGACGTAGCAGGAATGTGTGGTCTGTACAATCACACACACCATATATAAAAGTTGGCCCAATTTTTTTTTTCATTGTATCGCATGGCTTTAACTAGACATAAATAATCAAAGTAGACGGCTTATTTCTCATGACCTAAATTTCGTCATGTGTACTCTTTGTAGGTGTTTCCAGAAATGGTAAAATATTCCAAGTATGTCTATCGAAATCTTTAAAAGTTTTTATGTTAAACGAAAAAAGTCTTCCAAAGACTTCTATCCAAAAAATAGGATCAAGGAAGATATCTATATGAAAGTTGACATATCTAGTAGATAGGTACTCAACCACAGACGTGGAGTAGAAAAATTTAAATCTGAAATCGAAATGAAATCTAGAATGAATTCTTAATAAAATATTTACCGCGAATCCATCACATGGGTTAGCAAATTCTACAAATTAATTATTTTAAATGTAATATTTATATGATAAATCATGAATTAGCTTCATAGAGATACCGCGTGGTGACAACAAAAATGTGAACAAAAAAATATACGCCTTGGACCAAATATACACCACTAGATGTTTTGAAATATTAAATTCGCTTTGAAATAGAATTTAGTGAAATTCACACGTAAAAATTGTACTTGAAAAGAAAATAAAAATTCTAAAATTGCATTTCAAGTATAATTTAACAAAATGATTATTTAAAATAATGATAATATAACGTATGGTCTGTCTGATCACTGATTCTGTCAAATAGTTCACGTTTTCGATTGTTTCAAAGTATGCGACGCTCCATCCTGATGATTATGCTATCTAAGGAATTTGTTGAAAATGAATAAATCGTAATCAGATTATTACATCATCATCGTCATCATCATCAGCCCGTGTCTCTCCACTGCAAGATGTAGGCCTCTCCCAAGGCTCGCCACCACACACGGTCCTCTGCCTTTCGCATCCAACTACCCCCGGTATGGTGCTTCAGGTCATCTGTCTACGTGGCCGAGGGGCGTCCAACGCTTCGCTTTCCGGTACGTGGCCTCCATTCGAGAACTCGTCTACCCCATCGGTTATCAGTTCTACGGCAAATGTGACCGGCCCATTGCCACTTCAGTTTGCTGATCGCTTCGGCTGTGTCAACAACTTTAGTTCTTTGACGGATTTCAGTGTTTCTGATTGTATCCATCAAAGAAACACCGAGCATAGCCCGCTCCACAGCACGCTGAGCGACTTTAAATTTGTGGATCAGTCCTGCCGTGAGAGTCCATGTTTCGGCACCGTAGCAATTCAGTAAACAAAGCTTCTTACGAGCTTTCGTAACTAACCACAAAATAAACAATAAACAGTTACGAATATTAATTGTGACTAATAGCTATGGGCGCGCAAAGTTCACGAATAATTCAAACCATGTAGATAAAATAAAATTCATATACCTTTATTAAGGGAATCCCTGGCCTGAGATATCTCTAGCACAGCATAGTTAATACTATATGAAATGGTTTCTTCTTGTTTTATGACTGTGATATTAATGCCTACTGGTAGCTGATGAGATTGTTTCGAATTGTTTGAAATTTTGACGATTAGAATATTATTTGTTGTATTATTGTTGTTCATTGATTTTTTTCGTTCTATATTAACTGTTAATGAACTGCTGACTTTATTTGAACCTCTGATATTTGTTGTATTGTTTTGTTTTTATTTTTATTGGTATCAGAAATTATTTGAACTGCAGACATTTGTTAATTTTTCTATTGTATGTTTTTTTACACTTTTGTTATCAAAAGATGGAATTGCTGTGGAGTTTCTTGCACCACTTCTTCTCTACAGAAAACACGTTTAACGAAGTGATTGTAGATTCTGTGACATATCCTAAGTGACATTCTTAGTGTCCTATGGTGATCAATAAATGTTTTTATTTCAAAAGTTATGTTTGTTACATTATGTGATTTTAATACAAATATTTCATAATCGCTGTTTAAAATGAAATTGATATATTAATGCGCTCTCATTGTATTAATTAAAATGTCAATTTTCCCGGAGTCATTTACACGCATATCGCAAGGGTCTTTGCATAATAACCATAACACATACTTCCCTTCACACAGAAGAGAGAAGAAAGTATTTCCTCGTCCGAGAAAATACTCCCGGCGTGTGTGTGACACTCACCGCAATGGCAATGCACGTGTTTAATGACAAAAGGCAGTATCTAAATATTGTACTCATTATTTATTAACATGATACAAATCTTTAGGAATGATTAAAATCATCAAAAAATAATTCCCAGCAACTGATCAAAAAACTACTTGTTGCATCGTGTTTATACGTAATTAACAAGGTACGTTGATATTTTCACCATAATTGTTTTTAGTATCACGTCACAATCTTGACATTTTTAGGTGGAAATTACAGTAATTTATCATTTTTCAGCAGGTTCGAGGATACGGAGTCTGAAAGATCCCTAGTAGTAGAACTATACTTATAGTTGTCATGGTCATTTTAACCGCATGCTAACCACCAGCAGGTTCGGCGAAATTGATTACGTAGAACCCAGAGAGAGGAAGAAACTGCACGGGAACAATACATCACCGTAGAACATTATAAAATAAAACTAGCTTGTAAGATATAGGTAGCCTGTGATAAATGCACAAAACCATAATAACACAATAAGACTTATATTCTATTCATTTCATAAAACCCACTTTTAACACGCGAACGAAGTCGCGGGCAGGTGCTAGCATTATATAATAGGTACTCTTATTTCTATTTTCTACTAAATACTGTTTATAATTTCATATTTAATTATATAAATCCCATATTTTCAATTATTAAATCATGACATCTTGTCAGCTGACGAAGTGAATCGGTCTACATATGACAGATAATACGACGTTGCCAAATCTAATAGCACAGCTTGTAACTATAGAAGGTAGTAGCGCAGTACATGCATAATCTTTACAATAGCTATGGCAATCGCATAATGGTATAACTTCCTGAATATACACATAACAGATTCACCGTGACTTCGAGGTCTTAAATTTTGCACCTTGCGGTGGGAAGGCGAATTAAATTCTAGTTTCCAGACGCCCGGGCGCGCGGGATATGTGGGAGTTGCACCCACTAAACAACCGCCTGAAGTAGAATCCCAAAGCTCCAACGACTTCATCGAAGCGGCCACGGGGCACACTAGGGTGTCACAGGCGCGAAGATGTCGAGAAACCCCTAAGAGTTACTCGATGCGAAATAATTCCGTTTTAAAGAGGAAAGTAAGTATAATCGATTATTATGTGACTATACATGCTTGCTGCATGCACGTATTCTAACAAGATATTTGACTTTTATTTTTAAACTAGGGACCATCCGGGGGGACTACATATTTGTATAATTAAACTTATCGCTTTTTAATAGAGTGGGGAGGGAATCCATTTCCTTATATTTATCACTTTCTTCTTCATTGTCATTTCAAAACTGACTTGAGAATGTTACGGTAAATAAGCTCATATTGAGAAAAATCTTTTTTTGAAATCACATACAGACACTTTTATTTTATTTATATTTGCAGAACAGATGAATATCTACAGAATATATGAATATTTCCAAAGTAAAAGTAGCCTAGATTACTCTACGAAAAATCTTATGTCTTCATCGATGTTTGTCAATAAATGCCCCCTCAAAATCGGATTAGCCGTTTTTCAGATTAGCTCGAATCGAACAAACAGAAACGTAGACAAAAATTTAAAAAACGCCTGTTTAGGTTTTTTTAGGCCATTTACCCCTCCCTGTAAGATTTATTGGGCTCCCTCTATTGGTATCGTACTTAAAATTTAATATTAAATATGAAATGTTTATTTCGTTCCGTGTCTGAGTGTAAATTATTTATTATTTATATTTTAAATCATCAGTTGTACCAAAAACTGGAATTAAAACCAAACTAAATAGATATCACAGACATCTTAATTGCTAAGGTGCAAATAAGTATACGTATAAGAGAGGCCTAAGCCCCTGCAATGGGGCATAATGGGTAAAAAAGAAGGAAAGAAGAACGCGCGTCACTTCATTAGAGTAGTTTTTCAGGTTCACACTGGAAGCTTAAATAGTCCGGAAACAAAAAGTAGCCTAATTCTCGAAAAAGTCCTCTATCTGCCAGTGAAGGTCTCGTCAAAACTGGTTCAACCCATTTGGAGATTAGCCCATAAAAACATACAGAGCGACAGATGAAAATGTAAATACGCGTGTTTGGGATTTTGTTCGCGTGCCAATAAACTACGACCATAAGAAAAAGTCTTTATTTCGAAATAATTAATCGTGTATCTGAAACAGTTACTGCATTTTGTACGTGCGTCGTAGTTAGTAATAGCAGATAGACGCTACTCAGTACAGAAGCTCGCGCTGTTAATTTTCAAGCTCTAGACTTATATTGTGACACCGCCGCGCCGCGCCGAGAGCTTTTCATCAGAGTGCCCCTTCAGCGGAGAAAATGCAATTTCCGAGCCAAGCACGAATTAAGGTTAGAAACACATTGAGAAAGAAAATTGGACTATGAATAAGTACTTACCTACTACATATTTTTATATAAAAGTTTATTAATTTACTATCGAACAACCGCGACTCCGTTCGCGTGGTTTTCATAATTTCTATAGTTTTTCAAGTTTACACGCAAAAACCTAAATATTTACGGAAAAAAGTAGCGTATAATATTTTTTAATAATTCCTCTACTTGCCTTTAAAAAACTTTTTAGAAAATCGGTTTTTTCGGTCTCATCAAAATCGGTTCAGCCGTTTCAGATTAGCTTGGCCAAACAAATAGATAGATGACATTTTTAAAATTTTGGGTTTTAGTGTGTTGCAAATAACTACCTATATATAGGTTCATGAAAAAAAAAACCTTTATTTTGCTATCACAGACACTTTGCTATTTTATTTATATTCTCAAGTGTAGATGCATAGATTCTTAGCGCGTAATCAACGGATTTACATAAAAAGCATTTATTATTTACACATCTTATTAGAATTAATACTAATAAACTCTGAATGAACTATGGAATAAACACACACTGTGTATAGAAAGACTTTAAATACTTTTTGAAGTAATAACTTTATATTATCGACTATACCGATTATAATATCAAATTGACAAAGTTAAATCAGAAAAAACTTAATGGAAGTTCAACATATCCCTACTTTGATTCTTCGCTATTTCTTCGAGAGTTCGAACGCTGTCAGTAACAGACGATACGTAATGTGATCCTCATGGGTATTATATATCGAAGAACTAGAGCAGATTTTTTAAAAATCATTTCTTAATACAATTACGTTTTTAATTTTGGGACCATTACATACGTTATTGTACACTTAATACGCCAGTAATTGTTTTTTTATAATTAAAATACGTTGGAAAAATTCAGAAATAAATTATCGTTTTTAGGCTTCCGTAACCAAATGGCAAAAAAGGAACCCTTATAGTTTCTCTATGTCCCTCCGTCCGTCTGTCTGTTTGTGGTTTTTCTCGGAAACTATTGGCAATATATAGATGAAATTTTGAAGTTAGGTGTAATCTATAAACCGCTACACAACTATATAGTGAAATGATGATTTTTTTTTTGGGATAGGTTGCCATACATGGAACTGAAGTACGAAAAAAAAATCATCGTATATAAACGCGAGAGATACCAAACGATAGGTCTTAAAAGTAGTATCAAAGTTTCAAACAACTTTTTTTATTTAAGTCAACAGTTGTTGAGATATGCACTCCTAAAGTCCTAATTTTGTTAGAGTCATGTGTCTCCCCCCTCTAGCATCTAAACCGTAAACCGTTTGGATATCTAGAAGAAATTTATGACAGGAGTATATATCCTAACGTAGTTAAAAGGAAAACTATCACAGCTAACTAGAGTGTATTATTTAACGAGTAATAGATTAACTTATAAAATGTACTTTCATAGGTAAAAACTTTGTAAAAATTCCATAGAAAATGACAGATACCGTTTAGCCAATAAGCGAAAACTAGATGCATTTTATCTTTGTGATGTTATTGTAAAAGATAATTAAAAAAAAAAACATAATTTATGATGAAAACTACATTGTATTACTAGGTACTATAAATTTATGCTTTCCTTTGTAGAGCTTATTCTCTTCACAATCGATATTAAAAGTCAAAGGTTCACTGTAATAAATTAACTAATAAAAATTGTCTCTAGCTATCAGTGCACTCATGTTATTACTTTCCGGATTAGCCAGAGAGGATCGAGCACCTTCTAAATAACTAACAAAATAAAAATGAAATATACTTATACAATAATTCTTAAATTACATAATAATAACGATTAATGATTAAGTTCGATTAACTTCGCACTCGTTTTTTATATTGTATGGTGGCACGGAACCCTTCGTGTGCGAGTCCAAATCGCACTTGGCCGGTTTTTTTAAGTAACACATTTTGAAATATAAAACTGCATTTGTATGAAGGTCCAGGTCTGACTCCGCGTTTCAATGGAAGTTTCTTCTACTGCAATCGATTTTCTGGCTATTTTTGTTGACATATGTATATATATATAAAGCAAGCTCTATCCCTATTGCAAAAGGGAGGGGTAGGTTACTACGGTCTCAACTTGTATGTATTCTCGTAATTTATCACGCTCCGTAGCTCGGGGGAGTCGTGCTGAGCAGTCACATTTTTCATGCGGATGATTTCGCTGGCTGCTTAGATTATTGGCCCCGTCCATTTCTCGTGGTCGCTTATGGACCTTTCACCGAATCTATTAGTCAGTGGCAAGTCAACAAAGCTATTTACAAGTACCCCACTATTTCGGGTTTGATAAACTTAGACTGGAAAAGCGTACTTATAGACAATTATTGTGATCACATTGTGATGCAGTATTTAAAGTTAAAATAGATAATTATGTAACTGCACGTAATGATGATAATTTTACAACGAATGCTGAGCAATGACGTTCCGTTTTAATAAGGATGATGCACTTTCATACTACAAGGCGTTAGAAAATTCATCCTCAATTACATACACATACTTATACTGTAAGCATATTAAAGTGAGTGTGCAATATGCTACAGAAAGAGATAGTTATATGTAAATATTTATGCTTGAAATACCCTTAGTAAAGATAATGTAGAAGGAAAGACCAATAGGCGATTAAATAAAATTAACCTGATTGGGTGAATTTTAGCCTCTCACTTTCTGCACTCTAGTGCGACATCTGCCTCTTTTAATACATATATAAAATTTCATTGATGCCGAGTTTCAAAATGGGACAGTACGTGTGGTACAATAAGTAATTACGCGAGTTGTGTACAGAACTTTCTATGCGACACAAAAAGTATAATTTATATATATATAACTAGACAAAAAGTACATATCCATCGAAACCTAAATTACAATGATTGTTTATAGATATAATATATATAATAATATAGATTGTTTTATGATATAATATTTATTATTAACAATTATTAAGGCTAATTGCGCGGGAATGCATCTAATGCGTCAGAATATATCATAGAGCTTATGAACGTTCAGAAGTATACATCGATGAATCCATTCGAAGTCAAATAGTTTTAACAAAATATTACATTGTATAGAAAATACAATGTGTAATAAAATTAACTTTAATTAAATACACTCAATACCTCCTTAACTCCAAATGGAGTTGGAGAAGTTTTTATTTTATATCTAATGGATTCATCGGATGTCTCCTCTGACGTCAACTTAAATAGTAGCAGTGTTCCTAGGAGCAGTGTCCGGTGTAATCGTTTCGTTGAAAGTTCAAGATCGTAGCAATTTCATTTCTCAAGCTGCCCAGTTTATTAATACCATAGAATAAATTAATTTGACAGCAGCGTTTGGTTTTAATAGAGTCATAAATGTCACGTCGCAGTATCGAAGTGACATTACGCAATTTTGTAGGGTAGAAGACCGGCGCGCGGGGATTTCGCGAGGTGAACTAGCACTGAAACTCGCCATATTATACGAGCTATCTAGAGTATGAGTAGTTAGACGGTAAAGGTAGAAGAGAGTTTCCAGTCAATTTGTACTTTTATGATTAATACCTATGACAAGACTGTATACGTGTTAATACATGTTCACAAAATTATTTTCCGCGAAGCACATGTAGTGTAAACTTCTTGCTTTCAGCATATTTTCCGGTTATAGCGAAATTGCGTGCTGCTTTTGTTTCCGTGTTCAGAATAGATCAAATCGCAATTGATATACAGTTTATTAGGTCAACGAGCACCGATTATACTAATAATCAATGCAAAAAATTTCTGGCGCTTCATATTACAACCTTTTTATTTTATCTGGCGTAAAAGCTTTTAATTTTGTTGTTTTATATCTTTCATATCCTTTAGATTATCATACATTATATAAAGAGAACATCTTGATAGATGAACTTCAGGTGCCCATAACGCAGATGGCTTTGTCTTTTTGAACATTCGTCAAAATATAATAAAATCTTCTCTGAAAATGCTAGCTTCTTGTCACTCGATTAAATCTTGGTGACATTTTCTATGTAAATGTCTACATTTTTCAGGTAGTAAGCTGGTAGCTGATGGTATAATTGCTCTCTCTATGATATCCGGTGGAGTATTTTCAAGTTTAGTCTCAGATGACTATGTCGATGTAGAACATTTTTGTACTTTATGCAAAATCATATAAAAATTGAATGCATAGTATAAATCTATAGCAGAAATACCTAAATAGGTTTGCCACATCGATAATATTTTTTAGGATAGCGTGCATACGTAAAATTCTGTTTCTTTTTCTATCTTTTTGAGAATTTTTACGTTACAGTATACTATGTGTGGTATCACTAAATGGCGTTATGTGGGATGTGCCAGATATTACTATGATTAATAGTAGTAATTTGCTTTTGTCTAGTTTTTATTCACGTGTCGATATCGTATATACTCGTAGGCGTTATGTGGGTTTTCTGAGTGTATATGTCTACAACAGTTTCTGAATGGCTGCGGTTTTTAACATGCACCGAAACAGATCATTGTAAACAAAAAAGTGTATGTTTATATGAATGGGTGTATGTATGAGTGTATATTAGTATGATCGTGGGCGTATTATCGTTGTGTTTAGGTATATATATATTGTGTATATGTGTAACAAGATTTATGAATGTATGTATAATGTAAAGAAATAAAACGTAAAATCTTGTATAATTTAAGTTTATGTTGTTGTTATAAGTTCTCGATCGAGTATTTGTAATTATTTTTAGTTAATTTATGTATAGAACTCCGCAATACAGGCTACGCCTAGTGTGAAAGTCTTTGTGAAACTAGTTTGTTTATCTACATGAGAAATAAATGATTTCTATCTGTAATGCCTCTCATTTCGACACTCAATAATTACATAATCATTTTTCTTGGTTTTAACTTCTCTTTTTTTATTTATTTAATATTTTATTTATTTTTAAAAGTTCACAGTAAAACCGTTGTACTCTAAACCAATATATAAAATTTTATGATACTCAGCTGACTCGAAAACCCTTAATTTCACCGTTATTACACTTTTCCTAGAACACTTCCAACCCCTTGTTCAAAAACGAAGACTCTACGCGCAATATTGCTCCTTCGTACTACGAGTGTAAAAGTTGTCATAAATTTATATCGCAAAATGTCTTCCTGTCGGTATAGTAATATGACCTTTTTTAATGTTTTACATTAATTATATTTTATGTCTAAGTTCAGTTGTGAAGAAACTCTAAGAGACCAGCCAATCACAGCGCAAAATATGGAGAGTTATGTGGGTTACGTAACCAATCACGGAGCGCACAATATTAAAGTGCAATGACATTTTGTTTTCGGTCAACATACCAGGGTGAGCAGGGTCAGCAGGTCAGCATAGAAGACAAGTTCTTAGTGAACTAAATTTTTATTTTTACAGTCTTTCCTTACAATTTTTTTTATTGCCTGAGCCTCGGGTATATAGAAGATCCTTTAACCTATTCGCTAGACAATTGATTGATAATGATTGATGACTAGTTAAAAGGTTAATCTAAAATAAGGCGTATCTTCACAAGTTGTAATTTTTCCAATATGTTATTTATGTTTTTTTTTTATTATGTTTTATACGTTCGTGTCTAGACTATAATTCTTAAATTCTATAATTATGTAAATGTTTATTTATTATAAAAACATTAAAAAAAAATATTTCGAAACGATTACATTTAGTGAAGACAATTTTAAACTAGACGATCTCCACATTAATTTAACTGCCGTTATACTAATAAAATTGCAGCGTATTACGAGTGACCTATAAAAATATAAGCGGCCCGTTATATTTAGGCGATTGACACCCCATCATTTATACTGCGATAATCTATTCTGATGTTTTTTAAATGCTAAAGGGCCTTAAACATTATTCCAGTCCAAGATTCCAGAGCCGCCAGACAGTCAATTTATATATGTGTATATAATATAACGTACACATGACAACAACGTCTAGGCCCCAAACTAAGTATTAGCTTGTGTTTTGGATACCAAGCGTAAACCTTACTTATTTTCTCAGAAATAAAATATGTGGGATTAAGTAGTGTTTGTGTGTACTGTGCGTGTATGCATACATGCTAACTTCTGCCGACGACCAATTTACAGGTGCTAAATGTAGGTAAAAATAAAACTTACTTTTCTTAAAGTCTCAGTGCTGATTCTTATGTATGTTTCAAAAAATATTGTTAAAAATAAATAATCAATATTGATAGACACTTCCAGTTGGCGGTAACCCTTGCCGAACTTTTTAAAGCTCCCAAAAGTTAACGTCATTTTACTAACATTCTCAGTCTTGATTTTTATATATATGATATCCGGGAAACTATTTCAATACTTTCTATAAGCATCCAGACCAATCGGAGCGGCCAATATCCCCCCAGAGTCCCAGACACACATTAAGGGTCGCCATGAGTGTTAGTGCGGGCGTGATAGACGCTTTTACAACATACCTTTATTCAACTTATGTCATTAACAGTCTAATGGAAGTATACCACAATAATTAAATATTAATTTCACGTTTAATTATTAAAATAATTATAGTTCTTTAAAATATGATTACATTTACTTCGTAATTAATTTAAGCGTCCGGCAAGGGTTATTGCCAACAAAAAGTGTCTGATGGCAATACTGATTGTTTATTTTTGTCAAGTTTTTGAGGATAAAGCGCTTTGGCGTTAGTTCGTACATAAATATTAGTATACTCACGCGCTGATGACATGGGTATGCTGTATAGGAGGTGGTGGTCTTGACGGTCGACGAGCAGGAGGCATAGGCGCATGCTGTCCATAAAGCACCGGCTGCAACGACAGGGATCCTCCCAAAGAGAGCGGCGGTGGGCTCGGCATTCTGTAACATGAACGTGATTTTATTTTTATTAATACACAAAACGAATGCTAGAGGGTCGGTAAGAGGCGCCATCAAAAGGCATACATCGGCAAATGGACTTCTCAAAGAAAGTCCTTTTGTTAATAATTGATGAATGTCGATTAAGCAATAGAGGTACGAATACGGAGTATGAATTTGAATTGAATCTACTTTTGGTCTGGTCTGATAACAGTTCTAAGCTTATGATTAACATACTGAATTCACTGTATATAGGTGTCGAAGAGACCTCTTAAGAGATCAAAGCTATTTTAACTTCTAATTGTTTTTAAATATGGTTTTTCTAAATTTTCTTCAAGGAAAAATTTATATTTTCACAAAAAAAACTTCATGTCATATTCGGAAGAATTTTAATTAATTTTTTTGATAAAATATAAAGAAAACATTATAAGGGACCGACTAAATAGGTAAAAAAATCTTAGTTTTCTTAATTAGATTTTTTTATTGCTTTCCTCGAGCTCCATATACTATCTTCATGGGCCTATTCAGAATTCTCCGATTATGCGGGAGGTTATGAATATGTTATAATAAATAAGTCACGATTTTTTTCACGATTATTTATTTCATGGGAAAAAAAATTACTATAACATTAAATAAACAAAAGCATAACCAAAAATATTTCAGAATTTGATAACAAAAGAAAGCACCTTAGATTTTTCCATAAAAAAATTTGACTGAATATCCATTCATTATTTACTTCACTGTCGTCAAAAAAAAGAAAATGCGCATGAAGATTGTATCTTTAGCATAAAAATACGAATTGACTAGAAGCCTCTTCTACGCTCACCATCTAACCATATATGCCCTAGCTAGCTGGTGTAACCGTTTAGCGGGATGACGAATTTCAGTCCTGTTTCAGTCCGAGAGGCCCACGCGCGCCAGGTTTCACCCTCGCGAAATTGGGTTTAACAGTTTCGATACTGTGAAGTGACATTTCTGACTCTATGAAAACCACATTAAAACCAAACTCTGCTGTCAAATTTATTTACTCTATAGTCTTTAGGAAAAGCACGTTTTCAAATTAATACGGTAATTAGATAGGCATTCAATCTGTATATCCCTTTAATATGGACTCTGAAAAGGTTTTCAAGTAAGAAGAATCTGTGTTACGGCTTCTAAATAGGTTCAATTATAGAAGATAAGGCAGGGAATCGAGCTTCAGTGGATATTTTATATGGTTTGCACTGATTTGAACACTCATTTATTTCACTTTAACCCACAAAGTTCTATGAAAAGGACAGGCGGTTATAGCAACCGGAGCGACAATACAAAAAAAATATTACATGAAAAGAACTATATCGTGAAGTTGAACTGACACTTTGTTGCTTTTGTACCAATTCATTTTTCATTAGGTACATACAGTTGCGTAAACGCCATATAAAAAACGGCAACATTAAGCTTGCCACGTTAAGACTTAATTCCACTTCCTAATAATATTATAGTATAATATAGTATAAATGCAAAAGTTTATGAGGATGGACGGTTGTTTGTTACTCTTTAACGCTAAAACTACTTAACGAATTGTGATGAAACTTTACAACAATGTAGGACAGCAGTTTCATGAAGTCTGGGAATCTGTCTGTCGGAAAGTCTGGAGTTTTGTACATTCAAGTTACCTGAATTAGTTAGTTTTTGGGATAAACGCTCGAACCGGTTAAGTACTATTAATCTCGGTAAAACTAAACAGGCAAATTAACTTTTTATCAAAAGAGAGCTTAGGTTTTTATGTAGGTACAGTTTTTTCGTATCTCTTACGGTTTAATAAACTATGCCCATAGTTTCATTTTAGGAAAATATTCTGTATAGCAAAGATTTTTTAATAACCATCCAAAGTTTTTCTGGGTAGGTATAAGGTTTTTCTCAAAGATTCTTTTTTTGAAAAAAAAAATATATGTAGGGCAAAACTTCACAATAAAATCAATTTTACGAAAGAATTACCAGTACAGCGTGGTTATTAAGTAAGGGGCGACCACACCACACAAATGCAACGAGGAGGAATATCCCCCGAAACAATCGTCAGTCGCCCGTGCACTCCCACGCTGACACGAAAACTTTGTAGCGCCATATATCAATATTTCAGTACGAGAATTAAGTGATATTTTAAAAAATTACAACACGTATTTTAATATGTTCACCAAAGATATTTAAAGAATGGTGATTAAAAAGTCACTTGTAATACACAGTCTACACCTGTAATTATAAAAAACATACACGTTTTCATTAAAATTACGTCTCTTAGTTATGTAGCGTCGTCGGTGTCATTAACGTAGTGTCGTGACTAGAAGCCGTATCACCGACTGCAACGTCCTACTAACGAAAATTTTATACAGTGGCCTATTAATACTGTCACGAATTTTAATAATTTGTAATGTTCACAGACAAGTCAACCGTATAGACCACGCTTTGACAGGGAGTAGCATTCGGCAAGGCTATGTAGTGACACTACATAACTACGTCGCTAGTGAGCCGTCAGTTGGAAGCACGTCGGAAGCCATTATATTGTCAATTTTGAACGAGCCAATGAAAACTAGCCGACCTCTCCCCGCACCCCGCCACTTTTTGACGATTTCGTTTTCATACTGACGTTTATTAAAGCGTGGTCTATAGGTTGACTGGTCTGTGCTTGTAATACATAGTCTACACCTGTAATTATAAAAAACATACACGTTTTCATTAAAATTACGTCTCTTAATTATGTAGCGTCGTCGGTCTCATTAACGTAGTGTCGTGACTAGAAGCCGTATCACCGACTGCAAAGTCCTACTTACGAAAATTTTATACAGTGGCCTATTAATACTGTCACGAATTTTAATAATTTGTAGTGTTACACTCTAATCGTAATCATAGAATAATTAACTTCAAGTGGATACTTAATGGATTTTACTACTATACTACTTTGTGAAGTACTTTAAGCATTTACATTTCAGTGAAAAATAAAGCTGTCATAACGTGTATAAAACGAACGCTGTCAATAGATGGCGGTCGTTACAGTTCCCAATCCGCAGTGGAGCAGCGTGGTGGACTTAAGCTACAAGCCTCCCTCCTCACCCTGGGGGAGGCCTAAGCCCCTGCAGTGGGGTAAAAATGGGCTGATGATGATGATGATGAAAAATAAAGCTACGGAAAAACAGTAATAATTTTTTGACGTGACAACGTCTTGTAATTCGATGGAGCCGGCTGCACGTACGAAAAAACATGACGCATGCGGCGTTACCTCCTCGCTCTGAGGCGTTCCATGTAAAACAATTGCTCAACGCATATTAATACTTGTAAAAACTATGTACATCGTAAAAAAAAATTGACAATTGTATTTATGCGTACAAATAAATGTAACTTAATCAATTCAATTGTGATTTCCATTTACCTCCTTCTTTATATCCATACAAAATATCTATCAAACAAATAAAATTAAAATTTTCTTTTGAAAAATGCAACCGTTCCATCAGTATTTTCTTATGACGTTGTCACGTTCAACTATCGTCAGTAAACTGACTTTACAGGCAACTGATTTTTTTTTTCTCAGTAAATGTACATCAGTATCGTCCTTACTGTAAAGACGATACTGGTGACAGCGGTGGTTATCTAAGAAAATAAATTTTTATTTTGACAAAAAGACGATAGAATCGCGGCATGTAAAATAGCGTAAATATGTATATGAAATATTGAAACATAATATGAAAATGAAATGCAAATCTTTTTTAAATATGAATTTTCAATAAAATCTTCTGTGCGATATACTTTTCTCTTTTAGGGGCATACTATAATTTTGCTTCATTTGTACTTCAATCGTCGTGATAGCCCAGAGCGCAACAAACCTGTCTCAAATTTATAAGGCCCCATAGGGCCATGGTTCGAATCCGGGCGTGTACCAATGAGTTTTTCTGACTTAAGTACAGAATATCACTGACACCGTGCTTCGGAGGGCACGTTGAGCAGTCGGTCACGGACGCTGTCAATAGATGGCGGTCGTTACAGTTCCCAACCCGTAGTTGAGCAGCGTGGTGGACTTAAGCTCCAAGCCCCCCTCCTCACCCTGGGGGAGGCCTAAGCCCCTGCAGTGGGGTAAAAAATGGGCTGATGATAATGATGTACTTCAATCGTCGACAAAACATCTGTCAACCCAGGAAAATGATCAAAGTCTGGTGAACAGATCAGGTCGAGTAATTTGTAAAGGTCAACACCAAAATTACTCAGGAATGAAACTATAAATATTTTTGGAATATAAATTTATATGTCCATAAATTACTTTAAATTAAATAATACTTTGATCGAAAATTTCGGTTATCATCAAGCGTAGACGCTAGGAGAATAGAAAGAGTTGTCATTTCGAACTCCCCTATTTTCTGGCTTAATCCGCGTAAGTTATACCACCGTTCATTAGGCTCGTCCTGACACATCACGACCGAACTCGCTCGTTCCAGCTTTTGTCGTGTGACATGTGCGTAATTAAAAGTTGTACGTCTGTTATGTGTATCTGTATTTATGAAGAGACATTATTTCGTACTTGATTTCAGAAATTATGTTGTTACACAGTTTATCAATTCGATTAATGTTTTCTGAGATTAAAATATTTATCTTTATTTACATTTTGAATAGAAAAGCAACAAAGCTATGAACATAGATATAATATAAAGACCATAGTATGGACAGATTACCGCATTTTGTTCGCTAACATTTCATCTATTTCACAGCAGATACCCGAATCGGGTGTGATCAAACCCGAATAACATGCTTTGTGTTATTCTTTAATACGAGTATTCCATAGGTTTAGAAATTTCGTTCTTCGAATATCAGTAGAATTTAGAAATTAAAACCTTGCTAGATAGGATTTTAAAAAATGCTGATTCGCATTACTAAATATTCTGCACATTAATTTATACAAAATTAAAATCGGAAATCGGTCCTTCTTAATGTGCTAACTGACTCAAACTCCGATTTTACTAGCGCAAAGGTAAAAAACAAACTTTTTTTAATATACATAGAGATCAATTCCTGATCCTTTAGAAAATGTCACGCCCCCGAATCATTCTGTACCTACACGGTTATCGTGATAATATTGAAGTCTACCCACGAACCTCGGGGAAGACAATGGCCCACCTCCCTATTACCATTACAAAGATAAGCGACCGACGTTTCTACATTACTCCCCCGTTGTACCATAAAAAGACAGACTTAACGGTTTATGTTCGTATTAATCCAGTATATGTATATAAATGTGTGGTTTTTAAACTATAAATAAAAACACACAGACTTATGCCTTAATTCAACGTACCTATATATAATTCAAAATAAAAGGACTTTCTAGTGCGTGCCCAACACGCATTACAGTCGAGTTCTGTAGCAAAGTACCTACTTGTAGCGCGCGGCCCCGAGTAAGTAAGACATGTTCCCTATTAGCGCCGTTTCACTAAAATTTAGCAAGACACGTGTAAGGATGTCGACATCGCATAGCTACGAACCAATATCTCTCTACTACGGGAGCGCATGAGCCGCATGATGTGCTAACTATAGTGCTAACTCTTTCCGCTCTCCCGACGCTCGCGGTAGTAATCGTCGGGAAGCGTCCTCTGCCCCATCGGACTGCTTCTTCCTACTTGTGTCGCCCATTTATCGCGAAAATGTTCTATTTATATACTTTTAACCTACTTTGTCTGTAGCTTGAACTGACAATAAAAAAGGCACATTGAGTTTGCTACGTAAAGATTCCACATAGAATTACTAGAAATTAATAGCTGGTATAGACTTTCACTGACCGATTGGCCGAATCGTTAGAGCGGGTTAGATTCCCGCCCGGAACAAATATTTGTGTGTAAGAACATACCTATTTGTTTTGTGTTTGGGTGTAAATTATCTATATGTGTATATATTATAAAAAATATTTAAGTATGTACATCAGTTGCCTAGTAGGTATCCATAATACAAGCTTTGCTTAGTTTGGGACTAGATGACGCTGTGTGGGATGTCCCAAGTATGATTATTATTATTACCTTCCATCGAGTTTGTTTTTATAAAGTTTCTGGACTGCCATAGTTTTCGTACAGTTTGAAAATTTTTAACATATCTGTGACTTTTGAAAATAAGGAAATGAAACGCATTTTTTCATTTGTATGAAATTTCACTTCCCAAAAGTGTAATATTTCAAACCCACATAATGAAACCTTTGAACAATTTGTTACTGGACATATAACAAATATAAAAAGTTCCTAATTTTTGCAATTCGTCATGAGATAGGAATAAATCTATAGCATTATAAATGCGAAAGTGTGTTTGTTGGTTTGTCCTTCTTTGTGATTTTTTGCATAGACATACTTTATGAATTAGAGGGCCGTTTTTATTCCCGGAAAAAGGCACAATTCCTGTATGATAACTTCTTCATGCTAAAATTTCTGACCAGATTTTGAAGAAATTCAGCACGAAGAAGGTGTTTTGTGGCTTGGATTACCACAAAGAATAAATTTCATATCGGAGAAATGCACGGTTCAGAGAACTATTCACAGGTCCTGCGGGCTAAGTATTTTTAATGCTAAAATGGCTAAACCAATTATGAAAAAATTGGCATATAGATTTCTTAGGTAGTCAAGTTTCAGAATTTTCTACAGTCTCATAATGTCCTGAAGAGTCTAATATCGAAAAGGTATCTAAAAAACTTTTTTTCGACCAGTGTAATCGGAAAAAACAAATGGTGACAGACGAGAATTACCCTAAAAGGGTTCCCTTTTTATTGTATATAGGTAAACTAAAAAAATATATTTGTTTCTCTAAAAATAAATTTCATTTTAGTGGAGCCTCAAAGAAAAAAGGAAAAGGAAAGCACTCAGACGGGAACTAATGTATTGAAGCCAAAGAAATTAATTAAAGCCATGCACATCGATGCATGAGAGACCTTAGACACTTTGAAACATGAACATAATTTACTCGGGTACTTGTAAAAAGTACATTCATCCGGATTTTTCAGTAACGTTTAATGTTTGATATATACATACCCTGGGGGAGGCCTAAGCCCCTGCAGTGGGGTAAAATGGGCTGATGATGATGATGATATACATACCTACAATGTGTTTGTCTGTGTGTGTGTGTATTTAGAAGAAACTCAGCAAAATTATCGAGACTTCATTATTGTGTTCGCTACACTCCGTCATTTTTCTTTTTTTTTTTGGTCTATGAATGGTAATACTTTGATTATTATACTCTTAAAATTAACTATAAGTTACCTCATCGGTGACTCCATATGGACTCTATGGGATGAACACGAAGGTGCTGGATGCTGCTTCATGTGTAAGGGGCTGCTATGTCGACTCAAGGTTTCTGGGGACACCAGAGCAGCCCCAGCGGAAGCCGGGCTGGGTAGAGGAGCACTCGTTCCGCTCACCCCGCTCGTCTCGCTGGCACAAGTGGCTCTCGATACGTGGGAACCCCCCGACATGTTGTTCGCCGGGATCGAGTAGCAACTGTAACAAAAAATAATCGTATTTAATAAAAAAAATATCAATCATAAAGTGAAAGTTTGTTTCTCTCCTTAGAACGAATCGTAATGAAAAAAACTTGATAAAGGTTCTTAGATTATTTTGCAGGCATAAGCCGTCAGAGGATTCGACAGTAGATGTTTTTTCAAAACTGCGTTTTCATCATCATCAGCCTATAACGTCGGGCACAGGCCATCTGATTGTTAAATAGTAATTGTACTTTATGACCGCTTGGCGAAGTGATTAGAGACTCTAACTGCGGAGCCAATTGTCGCGTGTTCTATTCCCGCCCGGGACAAATATTTGTGTGCATGAACATGTTTATTTCGTTCCGTGTCTGGGTGTAAAATATCTATATATATGTAAAAAAAGGATATTTTAAGTATGTATATCAGTTGTCCTGTACACATAATACAAGCTTTGCTTAGTTCGGGACTAGATGGCGCTGTGTAGGATGTCCCAAGTATTATAATTATTAATTAATAAAAAAGGCAAAATTGCAAATTTAAAAAAACCTACTACAAAAAAAACGGTAATGAATATTAAAATGATGGTCCCTAATGTTTCAGCATTCTCTATAAAGTTCCACAACCTCAGGACAGTCGCGTTGCTTTAGTGGTCCTACTACATAAGTTAGTCGACGCAGACGAAACCACCGGCGGAAAGCTAGTGAAATAATAAAAAAAATATTTCGAATTCTCGTTAATTCACTTCAAAAGTCGCTTGACCGTATTAGCAATATGTACATCCAAATATATTAAAAAAACGTCCCACAAATACATATAATATTCAGGCGCGTACCACTCGAGCGCGCCAATAGGACGACGTCAAATTGATGGCTCATATAATATCCATATTTTTCACGAATTGTATAAATATTACCTTATGCTAAGGTAAGACGGTGTAATTTTTGCTTTGGGAAACATGAATACGCTTTGAGTCAACAGATTAAATTTACGTGAATTCATGTTACAATAAAGAAAAACTCTTAAAATGTTTTTTTTTAAGTAGCCACCTTTCTTTATAGTTACTAATAAATAAACTTAGAGAAACATAAAAAACTCTACTGTAGAATTGAAATTATCGCGACAAGCACATATCATTACCATATCCATTCATAATTTTTCTTATATAAATCAATTTAACCTAATTGAAAACATACAATTTTTAAAATAAACAATAAATAATAACAATAACTTTTTGCTTTTCTCACATCTAATGTATGGAATAAATGCAGAAAAATATCGCGTACGTTTAGTAACAATTTATATTCAAAATTTTGTTAATACAAATTATTCATATGCGAGCGCCGAGCAGCGTTCATAAAATTATTTGAAAAGTCCAGATCAGATCAGTTATCTACGTTGAATTTATGTTAAAGCCTTTATTTACTAATATGCTCACTAAGTACTACTAACTCGTGTCCCAAGAAGTAGGTAGGTAAATAAGTAAAAACAAGTTTTTGCACATTAGCATGTTGGTTTATATGAATTTCCAATATGAATAAAATTATCGCTGTATCGAATATACATACATATACAGATACACATATTATTTATAAGACGGCGGGCTAAAATTAAGTACCGTTGGAGTGATCTCGAATCATAAGTGTGCACAAAAATGTTAGTTGCAAATATTCTGTCTGTCTTTCTATCTGGATATTTGTATGGTTACAAGCTTTGAAACGACCGAATGAATTTTGATAGTATTCTGAGCGATCATAGTGCAGCCGTTTCATAAGGAAAGACACAAGGAAAGGAAAGAAGAACTATCTTTGTGCTAGTATAATTTCTAAAAACAATAATAATAATACATAGGACATCCTACACAGCGTCATCTAGTCCCAAAGAAAGCAAGTATAATGCTTGTGTTATGGGTTACTAGACAACTGATATACACACTTAAATTTTTTTTTTAAATGTATACGTATATAACTATTTTACACCCAGACCCGGAACGAAAAAAACATTTTCATGCACACAAATATCTGTCCCGGGCGGGAATCAAAACCCGCGACCCTTGGTTCCGCAGTTAGGGTGTCTAACCACTCGGCCGATCGCTCGTCATTTGGTCACAATAAAAACTTTTGGTCCCCACAAACAAAGCGAATATTTAATTTATTTATAATTTTTCATTTAATATATCTCCTAACCAGGCGCTTGCTGGTGCTGCGCTGGAAGCAAAAAAGCCATGCATGCCTTAGATTTTTCAAAGATGATGAAGAAAAACGCAGAAGTACTAAAATGAGAGTAATCCCGCGCGGTCGTATGGCATTACATTTCCAAGACATTTCTGTCGTATCTTCTTACTGGATTTGATAGTTTCCTTCTGCTACTTCAAGGGTTTTCATATTTTTTTCTGTTTTAGGCACAGCGGGTTCACGTATCTCTGCTATTTTCCTAATGTCTTCGTTCTTTATATCACTAAATTAATTGATAAATCTGTTGAAACCATAGTCTAAACTTATAAGAACAGTACATAAATAAACACTATTAAATCAAATTTTCTGTTTTATTTATTAATTAGGATGGCATATCTCAATCAGTAATTTAGGTACGACAGAACTTATGAACATATAAATAAACCCCTCAGAAACAACAATGTGTGCGCTCTTCTGAGTTTCAATGACCGGGAAGGACAGCCTAAAGCCTCTACAAAAACACGAACTAAAATAATGAATAGGTGCAGATAGATTAGACCAGGCCTGAAATTGGAAAAAAGTGTGGTAACGCGGGAAAAAGGTCAAATGAAATAAAAACTACTAAAACAGAAAACGGACTACTAATAAATAATATTATAATTTTTTTTTTTTATTACAAAGGAATTTCGCATGTGAATTTCTCAAACAATATTTGATTAACAAAGAGCTAAGAAAAAGAAAAATGTACTTGATTGACTCGACAGAATTTCTTTTGAATCTCTTGACTTGCATTGAATTTTAATGCCGAGGCGAGGCAATGAACAAACACAATCTGATTCGAAATGTTGCTTCTTTTCTTAATTGGACTTTAGCACCAAATTTGTACTACACTACCTACTTGAGCCAACTCTGTTTGTGTGAGCCTGGGCCAACTCTGTTTATCTTCTAATGTTTTGGTACAATAAAACATTTTTTTATCTTTTATTTTTACTTAATAGATCCCCCTTGCAAAAAAATTTTTTTCTTCGTTTTTTCTACGGCACTTTTTATTCTTCGTGTGCCACAGTCACATGGTAAATTTGTTGTTTTATATACATATTGCTGAATCCTGGTAAATCGTAGTAAAATTTGATTTTAAGCTTAGCACAAATCATTCAATTTGAATATTTTGTGCTTTAGCTTTATTAACCCTTCAGACGCGTATGGTACAGTATCTGTATCACAACCATAATGTATTCATACGATAGTTACGTAACCATATGCATCTGAAAAGTTTTAAAAGGTTATCAACGTGCCTACTCAGGCATTGTGTATTTTTTAACATGTCGTTGTTTATCCTTTTATAAAAAATATTATAGCTAGATGGAATTAATTTCAACTGGGACCAGCAAGGCTTAATAAATAATATTCGAACAAAGTCTTGCGCTTTCACTACATCAAAAATAAAATACAGCGAAATGGGATAGACATACACGGATGAAATTATAGATCATACGTTACAAGAATTTCACGGCATAGCGCACTGCAAACGCATCAGATACAAGTGGTAGACGGGTACAAGTGGCAGATTTATCTCTCTACGCAGGAAGCGGATGTGCTAAATAATCCTCCCTCTCACTCCTACCTACCAACACGACCGTCGCCCCATCTGCCAGCCTTTTGCATAATGCAGCAAATTACAGCAGAACCTATAGCGAAGTCGATGCAATTCAGTGCAACCGCGCAATTTATACGTGACACGAATCAGTTTAATTTTAAACTGAATTAATTTTCATGCAATTGTCAAGTTAATCGTCAGTTAAACAGAAGTTAACCAAGTTTCAAGTGAAATATCATTGATTATGTCCTCCTCACTTGACTAATATAACTTATTTATCTACTTAATTTTTTTTTAATTTCAAAAACATTGATTGGCTAGAAAGATAATATCATGTTGTACATCTGGCAATACACCTGAATGCGACATGATCACATGAATCAGTCAACCTGACAACTCACCTGTTTATTATTTTTTGTCTAATGAACGTCTTTGCATTCCGATCAAAATTAAAAATTACCAATTAACAATTTAACGATTTGACCAGTGCTTCAGACCTCAAATGTAAATGATGGTAATTTATTAATGTTTGTTTAACTAAATGTGTAGTCTCACTTTGTTAAATAATCCTGTTATATTCATATCAGATCAGTAATAATTTTGTATATATACCTAATATTACGTCACGAAGGAGGAAAAGGATTAGACCTTAACAATGCAAGACTATTCGTCGCGTCCATAAAAGTACGAATCGACTAGAAGCCCTCTTCTGCGTTAGCAGTCTAACTACTCATACTATAGTTAGTTGGTGTAAGATGGTCAACTTTAGTCCAAGTTTCTTGGACTAAAGTTTCAGTGCTCAAGGTCCCCGCACGCCGCTCTTCACCCCCGAGACATCCCCGCAAACCGGGGTTCCTTTCCTGATTATTATGCCATCTAAGGTATAGATAGGTGTAGATAAAGTTGTCAATCGATTGGTATTCATTGAAAAAGTGTCAACATTTTTTAAATCTTAGATTATCTTAGATTATTTTAATATGTAACTTGCTAAGTACTAAATCCCTACATAATATGTATATCTATACTAATATTATAAAGCTGAAGAGTTTGTTTGTTTGAACGCGCAAATCTCAGGAACTACTGGTTCAAATTAAAAAATTATAGTTGTGTCGGATAGTCCATTTATCGAGGAAGGCTATAGGCTATACTACATCACGCTACGACCAATAGGAGTGGAGCATCAATGAAAAATGTTGCAAAAACGGGAAAAATTATTCCTTTTGAGAGCTTCTGTCGCACGCGCTGCGTAAACGGTTGATGTTAACCAAAAATCATGTATTACGGAATTGTTCCCCTTTAAAAGTTCTAACCAAAAGTCCGCGACAGCATATATGTATCTTTTAAGGTTAACTTACTATAACCTTTTTTATGACAATCAAATTTGTTCTAACATTATGTACTATTTGCGAAGATGTTTTTTAAACGTAATATTAATCCTTATCAAATTAAATACGTTAGTTGTCTTAAGCATTTCATGCATATTATAATTGCCCTTTACACCACACAATTTAAATTAATATCTTAGCAGTTTTTATCGAAATATGAAAACTATAGCGGGAGAAAATAAATTCGCTGTCTGCCTCTGTTCGTTAACTTTTTACTTCCAAACCACGCAATAGACTTTGATACGGTTTTCAGTATTATCTTATTTTCTTATTATCTTATAATCTATTAATCTATATAATAGAAATACTTATTATAAAGCTGAAGAGTTTGTTTGTTTGAATGCGCTAATCTCTGAAACTACCAGTCGGATTTGAATTTTTTTTTCCTCTGATAGCCTGAATCTAGCGGAAGGTTATAGGCTATATATATGAAAACGAACTGTCTGTCTATTCGAGCAAATAGGTTTCGGCCAAAACAGCTTAACCGATTTTGATGCAACTTTACACATATGGAAAGGATGTATTCAAAAGTGACATTCAGAACTTTTTGTATGTCTGTCTGTACGTCCATCTGTCTAAACCAATTTTAATGAAACATCACAAGTATGAAAAGAAGGTCGTCAAAACTAACAAATGTTACTTTTTGTCCGTCTGTCTATCTGTACGTGTAAGGTCGTCAAAACTAACAAATGTTACTTTTTGTCCGTCTGTCTGTCTGTACGTGTATCTGTCTATTTGAGCTAATCTCCAAAACGGCTAAACAGATTTTAAGGAAACTTTGCAGACGGGAAAGAAGGTTGTCAAGAGATTTGACATTAGCTACTTTTTGTCCGTCCGTTTGTCTGTACGTCTATGTGTCTATTCAATTCAATTTTATCTATTCGAGCTAATTTCCACTACGGCTGAACAGATTTTAATGAAACTTTGCAGACGTGAAAGAAGATTGTCAAGAGTGTCATAAGCAACTTTTTGTGTTTGTTTGTCTGTCTATCTGTCTGTCGTTTGTCCACACTGATCTATCAACTACTACAGCCAAAACTACTAGTCTAGGAAGCTTAAATTTGGAACATATGTTTATTTTATAACGTGAGCATTAAGTTAAGAAAGGTTTTTTTTAGAAATTTCAAACTTAAGGATGGGAATGGAGGGACTCAAACAATGACATGTTTCAGGGTTTTTAGATTTCCACATTTTAAGGGTGGGAAACGGGAGATGTAAAATTGTATCGGTTTTTTTAAAGGGTGGAAGGGGAATGAAGATTGAAAGTTTGAATGGGTGTAACCAAAATTGGTTCCAGCAAAAAGTACGTATAAATCATCTCGAACGTTAATAGTACCTATAACAGGAATTCGTAGTCTACGCAAGCGAAGCTGCGGGCGGTCGCTAGTTATACTAATAAAATGAGAATAGCGTTAAAATACGATAAGTGGTCACTATATTTGGCACTTTGTTTCTGCGTTCTGCGAAAATATTCAGAGTATTCAAGCAGTGCGTACTATCATATAATTAATTCTAATGGTGCATGATTTTATTGATATACGTCAAGAGTTCAATCCATTTATTTTGGCAAAAAAGAAACAGCAACATGGCACAAAAGTTATATCGATTGTTGTACACTTTAGTTTAATGCAAAATTAAGAAAATTTTGTTAATTGTGATATACCGAAAATAATGTTAGTACGTTAGTACTATAAATATAATACACGTACATACTGTGCCTCCTGACACAGTATGTACGTGTATTATATATATATTATGAAAAAAAAGTGTGTTTTTTATCAATTTAATAATAACGATACCAAAATGTTAACAAAGAAACCAAATAAGAAAAAAATTTAACAAGAGAAGGAATAAACTCGTATGCTCACTACAGCAGCGTTGCTGGTGATGACGGTACTAAAGCGGGGCGTGTGACGTCACATTTTTTGGTTCGTGACAGTCTTATCATAATCCAACTGGTTAGATTATATTATGTCGGCTTCACTTGGGCTCTTCTGGAGGCTGCTACCATACGAAAACATTTCGAGGCTTGATGTGTATCAAAACGTCTTGTAAATCAAAATGACCACTTCAAAGTGTCTTTAACAAAATATACTCTTACTCAAAATGTCCATTCTAACAAAATGTTCACTACTGCAATACTATCTACTTAAACAATTCCTTATCAGCAAGTAAAACTTCATATTTTAACTATTTATTTTAGCTTAGCTATGTTGTTCATTGTTCAAAACAAAGTTTTATTCCTTGACAAAGTTAGTAGGTAATAACAAAAATGAAAGTATGTATGTCTTGAATCTGTTTTCTTAGTATTAAAGCTTGACGGAATTTTTGTCCATATGTTATTTTTGAAACGTCAGGGCTTAGAAATATGTTTAGGGTACCGTTAGAAAAGGTTTAGTTGTCCCTGAACCGCATTTTCGTAATAAAATTAACAGCATTAGAATTTGCCGTTATTTTTAAAATTTTATCGTTGCGAAATAAAAAAAAAACTCGTGCATTGCTAATTTTAACAGAATATAGCAGTATAGAGTACACACCTCTGAAAAACATTGTCAGAATGTGGCTATGACCATATGCCGTTTTTTGCCGTTGATTATATTATCTGTCTAATTTAGAATTTCACCGTTGCCGGTTTTTTTTTTTAAAAGCCTTGTGCACTGCTACTATCTTTAACGGAAGATAGGAGTGGCAGTGCATACAACTGACAAACATTACGACCACCAGACTACGATGATATTTTGCCGTTTTTATGCCGTTGCTCGTTTTTTTTTAAAAAAAAACCTTGTGCACTGCTATAGCTTCGACGGAGGTAGCAGTAGCAGTGGCACCTATGCAAAATGTAGTTTATTAACAATAAAACGTTAAATACCTATTTATTTTACTTAATTTCGTTAATAGCCAAATTATCAATTTCTCACTTTAGAACGATTATTAAATTTTCTAACAAAATCATTTATTTTATATCATCGAATGTTAGAAGGGTTTCAATGAATTCTGTCGTATACCGTAGGAAGGTGACCATTGAACCACACGGATTTTTTGTAAAAGGGATTGTTTAAAACCATTCAAGCATGACATCTGCGCCCGACAGGTTAAGCCATTCCAACCTGAATAATGGTATTAGATAATTAAATATTTGTTTTTTATAATTTTCACCCACACTTCATTTCACATTGGTGTAATGAAGAGTTTTTAAATTACTGCTACTAAATGGTTTTTAAGTGTTGAAAAAAATATATCAGGGAATATTGTGCATATGTATTCTTATTAAAATAACTGATTTAATAGGCACGTAGTGTAGTATGACACGTTTGTATTATAAACGCAATGATATGATCTTTTTTACGATATGTTTGGATGAACGTAGTCCAAACTCATAGAGGGTGTAGAGCTTACCGGACTGAACAAAAATTTTGAAGTAATAAAAAATATGAAACTTTTAACATGTTTTTCTCGGTGACCGTTAGTTTGCGCTATCTTTTCACTTTCAGTTTGGTAAGCTCTACACGCTCTATGAGTTTGGACTACGTTCAGCCGGACATCCCTTATACTATAAAATCAAAATACCTCTCCCTCACTCACTCATAATAACATGTTGTGTAGTTAATAATCATTAAAAAGATATTTTTTGAAATTCTGCCCTCGAGGGGATAAAATGGGAGGGATAAGTTAGTTAAATCCATCATTTTTGAACTATGTAAAATACGTGCTGTACGTTTTTGGGAGAAATTTTATTATTATGTATAATGAAAATTATCAATGTCTTGATGTAATACCGAAATATTTTAATATTCCTTTTATATTCGGACATGCAGCGCTGTGCGTAACATATCTACAACATACATATAAAATAACGTAACATACAACAGGACGATTGTATGTATCTTAGAAGCATAAATTCAGAAATTATATGAATAAATATCCTCCCGTGCTTGATCTGAAAGCGTTAATTAACTTATTCAATAAATACATTGATTTAAGAATTTATTAAATATTATTGTTTTAAAATCAGGAGGATTCTGAGTGACTCGTTGCTGTACTCAGCTTTGTTCCTCGCAATAACAAAAACAAACCTAAACTATAAGCTATTCATTTAGAATTTTGAAATTTTTGTAGTGGAAATTGTAACGCTAACCAAGTTGCGTCATCATAAAAAGAAGAACTTTCACCAGCAGGCTTAATAGATGTCAACCATAGATCATTATGTCAACATACACTAGTGTATCTTAAGATTCGCAGCATTTCGGATAATCACAGTGGCGTATATAAATTCTAACTACTATACTGAACCAACAATTCCTTCAATTATAAATACAGGGAAGAATCCACGGACAAGAACTTCTTTCTTGTTTCTTACACCTTCACGCTTCAAGGACGAAATAATTTACCAAAAAATTTACATAAGTACAGGTTTTCTATAACGCCTAAAATAACAAGACTTTTTAATGGATGTGTACCATTTTTATTTATGTATTAATACTGATATTATACTATTAACCTGAGGAAAAGAAAATTGAAAATTAAAAAAAAAAATACACTACGACGTAAACGCAGAAACAATACTAAATAGGGAAACGGGGCCGGAATTTTAAATACGCGTTCTACGTTCGGTGCTAACGAAACCGAATTACGGGAGTAAAGCCAAAAGCTACTTATTAGTCGATCCTAAAAGTTTACGATGGCGCAAAGAGAAGCTTAAGGTAAAAGCTTATAATAAAGCTAGACGACGACAGCGGCGGGAAAACGCTCCGAGCAAATCGAATGATTGAGCGGAAACGACGAACACCATTTCCGTTTCAACACGGCAGCGTTCGATTTCCGGCGCGTCCCGTTCGGACAGAAAACGGCTCGTACCGGATTAGAACCACGTTTACTTATTGATATTAATATGTTATATTGACAAATACAATTCAATATTACGAAAGAAATTATCGTTACTGTGCGCTTGTTAAATTTTACTAATTTAGAAAAATATCTAAAATATTAGTTGCTCAAACATTAAGTTTAACACAAAGCATATTGTTCAGTTGGTTTCTTGATACTAAAGATATCTAGTGCAAGATTCAAAATCTACAAAGGACAGTCACTCTGCGCCGCTTTAAGACGCATCTGTGTTATTTTATATCGATGACTCCTTTCAGATTGCAAACAAAGTTTGAATCCCGGAAATCCGGTAGTAAAACTGATCCTAAATAGTAAAAAGCCCTCAATAGCAAAAAAGCTCTTAGTAGTAAAGAAAGCCTTAAATAATTGGCCATAGCATTCGATCGAGTGAAAGTCAAGCCAATTGTCTCAGGTTTGTACAAACCCGCTTTTCGGAATTCACGGAGTCCTTTATTTCATTGGGGTCCGCCACAGACGCGCATGCGGCCACGGCCAATATATACTTTGTACTATAGATATGTATTTACATCATAGAGTATTTATTAGAAATTAAATCGGTTTCTTTTACGTAATTAACGATATAATGAAAATTTTACTGAAGAAACTATTTAAAACACAATCGCAATTTAAAATCTAGAAATGGTTTTAATTGAGATTTTGAGAGTTCATAGATTTATGTCATAAATGTAATATTCTCATAAATTGCACTCACGAAAAACTTCTAAGACAAAAATACACGTAAGCTATTTGTATGATGAACGTTTCACAGTTATTCTAGGTTATATAACACTTTACGCTGCATTTACTTTATGAGAGGAATAAACATTACGGGCACATAACATAAATTATCGACACATCTATTACTTGTTCCGATACAGAAAGTTCTGTGAAAATTAAACGACTTGCAATCAGCGGGAATTTCAGGGAAGGCGCGAGAACATCAGCACCTTCTATTATATAAAGCGACACACTTGACGTATTATATTTCAGTGAATGATGACGATAAAAATAAGTTGTCAAATATCAAAGTGACGTTTGAATTTTAAAAATATAAGCAAATAGACATACTTTGAAATAAACTGTTTTAGTGTCAAAAGTTATATGGACTTGAAAAATAAAAACAATACTATATGGGATATCATACACACGGTCGTCTAGTATAAAATTAAACAGAGCCTGTATTATGCCTACTAGACAACTTATTTACATACTTAAATATATTTTTTATGACTGATCGAAATCCTAACTGTAGAATCAAAGGTCGCAACTTTGATTCCCGCCCGGAACTAATTTTTGTGTGCATAATGCTCTTTGTTTCGTGTCTGGATGTAAAATATCTATATGCATAATTATGAAAAAATACGTGAGCATGGATTTCAATTTATATAATACCTATAATACAAGCACTGCTTAGTTTGGGACTAGATGGCGCTGTGTGGGATGTCCCAGGTATTATTATTATTATAAATCTTTAACGAATCTAATTTATCGTTTACTTCATTAAGAAAAATTTCAACAATTTGTAAGAACACTTTCGAATTACGAAACAATATTAGAAATTAAATAAGTGGTAAGAATATAAACATTTTGGTAAATATCCGTACCAAAACAGCCATAATTTATTTTAATCTTTATATTATATTGATAACACAATATTGAAATGAATATTTTAAACCAACACGCATGCACTTAAACATACGAACACACAAACACACACACACACACACACACACACACACACACACACACACGCATATATATACACGCGCATTTATATATAAATAGGATTGTTAACTTAGACATATTTGTTAGTTTCATTGTAAAATTAAAAGTGTAATCCATGTTTGGCCTTATTTAGTATTAAACTTGAATGTAATATTCAACTGTAACGCTGTAGGATTACCAAATAAAATAAATAAATAAGTTATTCATCTCTTCTGCGTTACTTCATCTCTGCCGGCCGTATACACAAGCTTTCATAGCTACAGGTAAGTCGTTCCCAGCCGACAACGCGATCAATGGGCGTTGTTTGGGCGCCTCCACTTTCACGTTGCGCGTAAATTTACGTACTATGGCCCTTAGTGCTTTCGTACATTGTTTATAAGCGTATTTTTTCTTGTAATTAGTTAATTTCGTATCATCTTGAATATAAAAATATGTTGTAACCAAACGATACCATAACAGTAGGTAATATAGAGTTTGTTTTAAAAAAAATGTTATAGTTGTTATTATTGACCCGATTGGCAAAATATGTAAAGTAAATAATAATAACAACAACATATGGTTTTGTCAAACTGCAAACTAGCTATGCTATGCGGAACGACGGATGCGATCACTTTCAATACACCTCTATAAAAATGTCATATTGTCTATAAAGCGTTAATTCACTCTCGAAGGTTCGGGAAAACGCTGCTGTCGAATTTATTTACTATATGGTTCGAGTGGATAAATATTTCGGATTCTAATTTCGAATTCCATTCGCGCTTTCTCTATTATTATCTTAGGGGTGGCAAAACTGGAAAATCATTCATCAACTTTAATGTTGTTTTTCTAGGATGGTCAACCATCGGTTCGTATATTATTCGCACACAACAATGCAATAAATATGGTTTTTGTAAGTGTAAATCATCGATGTACATAGAGATAGGTCGTCGTGACCACAAAAATGTGAGCAACAAATATACGCCACAGACTGAAATACTACTTGAAGTTTTAACATATTTACTGTGAAGTAAATGTGTGACGCACATGTATTTGTTCTGGAAAACCAAATAAGTATTTTGAATTCACAATTTAAGTATGCGTAATTTAACAAAATGTTTAAAACAAACGATAATGACACATGGTCAGTCTGATCTCTAAGTCTATCATTTCGCTCACATTTTCCATCGTTCAAAGTACCTATGAAATGGTCCATATGCATCTTAATTGATGAATATGCTTTCTAAGCTGTAAAATACTATAAATTATTACTATAAACAAGAAAATTTTCACGAAGAAATAAAAACTTACTTCAAAACTTTGCCTATTGGTATACATACTCAAACTAAAAAGTTAATAAAAATATTATTTTATTACTGTAAAGAAAAATTAAGGGCAGCATATAGATAGTTTACGAAGTCTGTGTCCATTCATTAGCTTTATATTGTGTCCTATATTTGTTATAAATTTTTTTTTGTATTCGTTGTAAATATTTTCATTGTTTTAATTGCCCATTCATGCTCTTTTCCTTACAGTAAGAAAAATATATTTACAATTTTTAGTTTAAATTTGTATATATAGACTAAACTAAGTATTGGAAGTCTATATTATATTTTTTTGTAAAAAATACTTTATTCTTAATTTTTTTTGGCTAAGAACTAAACGTAGCTCATTTGTATTTAGTATGGGGAGGCCTTCTAAACGCGTTACTCGAAGCCGATAACGGCTCACGGAAACAAATGACGGCTCCATCATTTGGATCCATCAATAGGATCCATCTCCTAATTTTATAACTCATTAAACCTTTACAGATGGGATATTTTGTTAGACATGGCCTATTCGATAAAAAATAAACATACAAATCGATTCATAAACGGCGAAGATATCGAGTAAACATATAGTTACACAAAAAATAACAGCCGCATTGAGAACCTCCTACTTTTTGAAGTCGGTTAAAAAAGGAGACCTTATTTTCAAACAAAAACAGAAACAAGTGGTAAATCCGTGACTTCGCAATCCCAGACTGCGGAGTCACGGATTTACCAGTTGTTTAGCTAAACAAACAAAACTAACAAAGTAACGTCGCGCCAACATGTCTCGCTTGAATATTCACTACAATAAATCAGAACGAAGAGAACGTTTTGTAGATGTCTGATATTACTGTTATTGTAACAAATTATGTACTTGTTATTAAACATTTACTTATGTAAAGAAATAAACCAATAGTTTTTATACGTTCATTAAATCCAATCTATATTATTATTATATAATTAGAAAACTTAATTATATAATTATTATTATATTATTTTTGCATTAATAATTACAGGAAGAAACGTAAACTAGGTTGCAGAGGTAAAAACTCTACTATTAGAAAACGTCTGATGGAAACGCAATGAGCGGGTCTTGTAATTTTTGTTTTTTATAGAAATATGTTTATACCTAGTAAGTGAAAGAATTTTATTGATGTTTACAAAAATGCCAAAGGTGCAAATTTTTAAAGTAAATCGTACCGTGACGTCATTCGGCCACATGACTATGGGCTAATGTGGGCCATTTGTAAGTAGGGCGCACCGAGTGACGTCATGTGTGAGTCGTCTCTTTCTCCGGTAAATAATGAGTATTTGATCAAAATTCAAAAAGTATAGTAATCAGTTTATATGATATATAATTTTGTTGAATGGGATGCGCTTGTTGTTTAAAAAAAAACACAATTCACATGGCTATTATTTTATTATCAAATTAAAACAAGTGCCATTGTGCAATGGGAATTACATACCAGAATTGTCATGATACCGTTTTTCATACTTTGAAACTATTGAAAACTCGAAGAAAATGACAGACTCGTAGATTAGACATGATTTGAGTCATTATAATAAGTATTGTCTTTTTTAAAACGTTTTGTTGAATTGCGTATGAAATATGTAATTCATTATATTATGATTCTGTAAATTTAAAAAATAAGTTAAAGTAAAAAATATTGAAAATATATCTAATCACTAATATCTCTAATAGAATATTTGATATACTTAAATTAATATTGATCCTGGTACCGGATCATAGTTGTTATATGTACGTGGCGTCTTCGCTTACCCAAAACACAAACTAATGCTTAGTTTGGGACCTAGACGTTGTTGTCATGTATACGTTATTATTATTTAGTATGTTTTTTTTTAGATTTTTATTTATTTGCCTCCGGACGAGTACGTGTAAAGATGTAGAGTAACATCTTAATGGGATAATTCGTATGTGACTCGCGTCCTCTGGTACTAATAAACTGTAATCATATATGTACAGAAATACACGTGCCTGAAGCCGCAACCAGAGCAGGAATATTACTATGAGTAGGATGACTCCAGCGTCTAGACAGAACCAATCGTTGTTGTACCTGCGTCCCCACCCCTGGCCGGTACAGCTCAGTACATACCAACTAACGTTCATTAAGTGCCGGTACTATTTTAAGGTTTGACGCTTATATTAACAAGTAAACATAATTGCCATGTTTACTAGGTGTTTGCTTGGCTAGACATCGTATAAGAAACACAATTTAAGGTTTCTTCGACTTCCAAAGAATGAGACAAGATAAAAAAGAAAAAAAAATATTAATATCTCTATGAACGAAAACACATGGATACGGCACAATCTCGTCGTCGTGAAAAGATGTGATGTTGTGGTACGGATGCGGCCGGTGTTAGAGCTTTTTCAAAATACATATATGTTTTTGAAAACGTTTTCTTTCAAAAATTTTAATACATGTTCATATAGATCTCATTATAACATGAATTTTGAGTACCAACACGATGAGTATGTGACTAATAGTATCGGAAATATTAGCTGTCAAAAGTACATTCGCATGCCCACATAGATTTTGCTAAAACATAGAGGATGAACACGTTAGGAATGGGACTCAGTAATAGATAAAGGGCTGTTATATAATTATGTGCGCGCGCAAATATTTAATAGTAATACGTTTTTAGATAGTGATGAAAATCCCGCAAAATAATAATTTTTATGTGTTGGTTGTTTCAATTGGTATTATACTTACTTAAGTAAATTTAAAAAATACGAATAAATATATCTATGTTCCATATGTATTATTTTGAAATAGTAGACAAGGGGTGAAAGTGACCTATTTAGGCACGAGATGGTTTGGCGCACGAGCGTATCGAGGGCGCTAATAGTTCGATTGCCTAAATAGGTCTTACACCCGAGGTAAACATACTGCTATTCATTACGAATATGGGGAAAGTAAAAAAAGCGTTAAATCTATATCTGAATCTGATGAACTCATTTCATAGAAATATCTGTCTATGTAAGTAAACAGCACTTGACAAAACAACTGAAGATCGAATGTCCGCTTTCTCGCCTTTTTAATGTTTTTTTTTTCAGTGGCATTTTACCCAGCCAGTATTTTTTATCATTGATGATGGTAAATATGTACTTTAAATTTACATAAATTAAATGTTAATTTAGTTATAAGAAAATTATACGTATAAAGTCATATTACAAAATTATTGATAATATTTTTTAATTACAATTTTACGCCGCGATTTCACAGAATTGTATAAAAAGTTGGGACATGGCTTGCATAGTTTTTTTTAATTTATTTGACAGCAGGAAAAATCGTTTCCAAGGGACGAAAAGTACATACTTTCATCCCTCTGATTAGGTAACTCCAAGTGTACTTTCCGAGTATGAGTATTGAAATAATAGATTGTTACACAAGGGGTGAAAGGGTATGTATGTAGTTTTTCTGCTTTTCATTACAAATATGAGGAAAGTAAAAAAAAAACGTTAAATCCATATCTGAATCTGATGAACTCATTTTATATTAATATCTGTATATGTAAATAATCAGCACTCGCCAAAACAACTCAAGATCAAATTATTTTTTCGTTTTCTTTTACTGTGGCATTCTACCAGTCAGTACATGGGCTGGGACAACCCACACGGCGCCATATAGTCTAAAGTAAGCAAATATTATGCTTGTATTATGGGGTACTAGACAACTGGTATACATATTCAAACATTGTTTTATAATATATACATACATAGGTACTTTTTACACTCAGATATGGAACAAATAGACATGTTCACGCACACAAATATTTGCCCCGGGCGGGAATCGAACCCGTAACGCTTGGCTCCGCGGTTAGGATCTCTAACCACTCGGCTTATCGGTCAGTCATCGACGATGTAACATCATTTGTTGTGTTACACAGCATTTGATGTGCTACATCAAAAGAGACGTACAACCATACAACTATAGTTTGCTAAACTGTGCCTTAACCTAAATGAGTTATAACGTTTTGTACGTTAACGGGAAGTAGGCTATGAGTTTTGATGAGTGAATCAATATTGCCCCCCCCCCCCCTCACGACTGAAGCACTTTATTTTGACTAATTTATAAAAAAAGAAACTAGTGTTGCAGCACGTACGGACTCAAGCAAAGTTGTATTAAATTCTACTATGTTAATTCGTTAATCCTAATCAACGCAAACACTCCTTGTATGTAAACAACATTTTAATTCGATTTGGACGGCCGAAAACATCGTGTACCCAAAACGGTGGCATTGCGTCGACACACTAAGCTCGACAAAGCTGGCTGTGAAACGGTGACAAGGTGAAATGTTGACGGAGGGAATTAAAAAAAATTTAACGTCGCATGAGGGAATCCACATTCCGCCTTTTATAATTAATCGAAGGGTCACCCCTGTTCACGCGAGTGTGTCGTAACAGGCCGACGACCCCGAATATTTAGAACAAGCTTAATACACCTTTGTCTATGCATACACGGTTCTAAAATCGATTCATAAATATGTGGGAAAACTCGTAGAGGTAGTATTATTTAAAACAGCCTGACTTGGCCCAACCGTAGTACTTACTTACTGTCCATGTAAATTTCCCCAATAATAGGGTTCCGTAAACTAATTGCGACAAACAAAACCACTAGAGTATCTTTGGACAGGACTTTGGGAATTCAATGAAATTTCTTAAGTGATTTTTTATTTGAATGAATATTAGGCAAGTTCTTAAAATCATTATCAACTAAACAGTATAATTAGAAATCTGAATAAAATAAAAAAAAGAGCACTCAACGAATAGTTTTAACGAAATTTGTTTGAAAATAAGATGCGTTTTAAAAGTTTTTAAGTTTTTTGCAATATTCAGTTGTTATCAAATTTAATTTTGTGTGAATGGTGATCGGAACACAGTGCTAATTTATACCATTATAAAAAAATATTTTTTTACCGCAATGGGAAACCCCGGAGAAATAGTAAAATTTTCTCCGTATAAAACTGCAATATACAGTACGGCGAAAGATATAATGGGCATAGAAATCTTCGTCTTATTTCGGCAAAGGTCGTATTTCCGAGCGGTGCGGTCGGAAGGTGATATCTTTATAGAGCAGTTAAAATCCACAACGAATTAAGAGATGTTTGATACATTAAATGTTTATTTTTTATTTACCAATATGTCTGTACAAATAAGCAAATTAAAATTACAATTACAGTGATTTTACGCTTAACCTATGAGACCTATGTTACGAGTTTTACCCACTTTAGATATTATAGGCTTTAAGTAAAGTTAGTTGTAATGTAATTATTTCGTAATTCTAGGGTGAAAAATAGACTACAATGTTTTATTAAAATATTGAAAGTTAAAAATCACCTTAAAAACAAAACGAAAAATGGAATCAAATGGAATTTGTAACAAGAAGTGCACGTGTCCAGTTAGCAACACGGCTTGCATCTACACTATTGTAAAATGACGTTGAATTTTAAATTCTTTGCAGTAAGGTTGAAAGTTATATGTATTATGTTTAGGGCCCTTATGTTTTGCGATTCGTTGTTTGTCGGAAATACGTGTACGTAGTGTGACGAAGATTTCTATGCGCATTATAACTTTAGCCGTACTGTACGTATCTTTCGAAACATGTACTTCCTTTTTAAATTCAATGCTTTATAAATAAAATAGAGAATAGAGAGCATAATGTAATTTATATCTATTTTGACCTCTGCATGAATTTCCTTCGAGCTTTTATAGAGTAGGTGTTGAGGCGTGTAGGACGGCGGCTGGGTTGTTTTTGTGTGAATTAGTTAAATGCTTATTGCTGCTGGTGAAGGACCATTTAATTTGCCAAATTATACAAATTAAAATTAGTTGTAATATGCGTACACGTGTACATAAGATGACGTTAACGAAGTGAAGTCCGAAGTGAAGTGAGAAGTGAATGACCGGCGAACGACGAATTCTTGAGTGAAGCTTGATCGAGACGAACGAACATTTGAATGATTTTCCTTTGTGTGTTGCCATTTAAATTGCGTTCTTTGACTCTGGTTGATCTTCAACATGCCGCCAGCCTTGGAAGCCTTCGAGGCTTACAATAATTGATGTTCGTGCACAGGAAGAATGCATAATTTGTTTGTAGCCCGACGTATGATGCCACTTGAAGTTTGTAAATCTGCCACTCTTGAAACACCATCACTTCCTGGATAGAGTTTCACGACCCTGGCCATTCTCCACACCATGGGTGGCATCTTGTCTTCTTGTATGATAACTAAATCCCCCAGTTGTATGGATTTACTACTTTGTTTCCATTTTACTCGAGACTGAAGTTCAGCAATGTATTCTAAATGCCATCTTCTCCAAAAATGTTGCTTAATTTGTTCTAAGTGTTGATAGCGAGATAGGCGATGAGGCTTGACATTTTCATAACTGGCTTCCGGTGATGCTGTCAAGGGACGACCCACCAGAAAATGCCCAGGTGTCAAGGGTTGAAGGTCATTAGGATCAGAAGAAAGTGGGGACAAAGGACGAGAATTAAGAATTGCTTCTACTTGTGTTAATAATGTACAATATTCTTCAAAAATTAAATGACGATTATCCAATACGCGTTTTAAATGTTTTTTCTTACTTTTTACCCCTGCCTCAAAAAGACCCCCAAAATGTGGAGCATATGCTGGTGAAAACTGAAATTTAATGCCAATATTCGTTAAATCACCTTGAATACTACTGTAATTTTGACTAATGAGTTTTTGTAGTTCTTTATTTGCTCCCACAAAATTTGTTCCATTATCACAAAAAATGTCTGTAGGTTTCCCTCTGCGTGATATAAATCTTTTAAAAGCTTGTAAAAATGCATCTGTTGATAGGCCACTTACTAATTCTAGATGTACAGCTGTGGTGGAAAAACATATGAAAATACAAAAATAACATTTTGTTAATTGACATCCACGACCTTTTTTGCTTGCAATGAGAAACGGTCCAGCGAAGTCAATACCTGTTACTATAAATGGAAAATTTGAGACCAATCGTTGCTCTGGTAAGTTACCCATTATAGGCATGACAGGCTTTCCTTGATATCTACAACATTTCACACACCTACGAATAGTTTGTCGAGCTAAATTTCTACCTTTGAGAGGCCAAAATTTTTCCCGAATAGAAGCTAATAGATGCTGCGGCCCGGCATGCATTAATTTGATATGTTCATGTGTAAACAAAAGTTTTGTAAAGTAATGATCAGAAGACAAAAGTATTGGATATTTCTTTTCATAAGAATACTTTGAATTTTGTAAGCGACCACCCACTCTTATTATGCCTTGAGCGTCAACAAATGGATTTAAACTTAAAATAGAACTTCTTTTCTCAAGTTGTTTATTGTGTGTTAATTTATATATCTCATCGCAAAATTAATCATTTTGACATTCCTTTACTAACATTAGCATAGAAGAATGTAACTCACTTACATTTAAACTACCTAATCGCTTATTTCTATTCCTTAAATTGTAAATAAAACGCAAAACATATGAAAAAACTCTATTAATCCTAAGTAAATTAGAAAAACGTTCAAATTCGAACCAAGACTTACTATTATTGCTAACTACTAAATTACTTTACCTTAATTCTGGTAAGGAAGTTTCACTGTATGAATACTTGCTCACAGGCCATTCACATTGTGGCTGCGATAAAAACATTGGCCCATGTAGCCACAAAGAACTGTTATTCAATGTGGTAGGATCCGCTCCCCTGGATATAATATCTGCAGGGTTGTTCTTTGTTGAAATATGATTCCAATTGGAATATTTTGTTAACTCGAGTATTTCTGAAACACGGTTTGTTACAAACTGTTTCATTTTAGAAGGCATTGTATGTAACCAACCTAACACTATTGTGGAATCTGTCCAAAAGAAACATTATTGTTTTATTACGAAATGCTTTGATTATCTTTTCTGCCAGTTTTGCAGCAAGTAACGCACCACACAATTCTAACCTAGGAATGGTGGTCGACTTTATAGGGGCAACTTTACCCTTTGAACACAAAAGATTTACATTAATCGTTTCATTATTGTCACTACGTACATAAACACATGCTCCATACGCTACAGTAGAAGCATCTGAAAAACAATGTAATTGTATCAGTTGCGAACTTGCAAAAGTATATCTAGGTATTTTGACATTCGTTATATGTTGCAAACTAGTAGCAAATTGTAACCATTCTTTGTTAATTTCAATAGGAAGCAAATCATCCCAACCTATTTTCTGTAACCAAATTTTTTGTAAAATAATTTTTGCAACTATAATACAAGGACTTATCAAACCTATTGGATCGAATAATTTTGAAATAGTAGATAACACTTCACGTTTTGTATATTGCTTGTTTAGAGCAATATGTTCAATTTTAAAGAGGAAGTTATCATTGCCATAGTCCCAACTTAACCCTAAAATTGTTGATTGCAAATTATGATGAATGTCTAACATTGTCGGTATTGAATCATTATTGATGTCTTTCAGAAAATCAGGAGAATTTGACTTCCACTTGCGCAATGAAAAGCAACCTTTATTTAATTCACATGTAACATTTTTGAAAATGTAATTTAATTCTTCCAAAGAATCTGCACCACATAAAAAATCATCAACATAAAAATCGTGTTTAATTATCTCTGAGATTTCAGGGATTTCACATTCATTACCAATCTGTATTAAACATCGAATACTAAGAAATGGAGCAGAAGATGTACCATATGTAACTGTATTTAAACAATATGTTTTAAGTTCTTGATTTATACTGTCTCGCCATACTATTAATTGTAAAGGTCTATCTGATTCATGAACTACAATTTGCCTGTACATCTTTTCTATGTCAGCACAAATCGCATATTTGTATTGTCGCAATCTTATTAGTATTGAGAATGAATCATCTTGTATAGTCGGTCCAACCATTTGTATATCATTAAATGAATAACCTGAACTTGTCTTTGCTAAACCGTCAAAAACAACACGCAATTTTGTTGTAGTACTTTGTTCCCTGATAACTGCATGATGTGGCAAGAAATAACTCAAATCACTTTTAATTTTATATTCGGATAAATGGTTTAATTGTTTATATTCATTTATGAAATCATTATACATAGACTTAATGTATAAAGAATTTTGCAATTTACGTTCTAAATTTAAAAACCGATTGCATGCTTGTAAATATGATTGACCTAAATATTGTGGTGAAAATTTAAAAGGTATTTTTACACCAAATCTACCGTTTTCTAATCTGGTCGTATTTTGAATAAAATGATTTTCACATTCTTTCTCCTCATTCGTCCAAGGCTCTCTGAATGGCACTTCTTCAACTTCCCAAAATTTTGTTAATAATTGGTCTATATTTTGTACAAAATTACACTGTTGGGATATATTGCAATGTTTATTTTCAAATACAGGGCCAGATATGAGCCAACCTAAATGAGAGCATTGAAGAACAGGTTTATTTTTACCAAGAAATATTTGTTCTTGAGAAATAAGATTCCAAAACATATCTGCACCTATTAAGATGTCAATAGGGGATGGTTCATGGAAATACGGATCAGCTAACTTTATATCATAAGGAATGTCAAGATGATTTGTATTGATTCTATATTGAAGTAACCTTTGTGCTATACATGGCAAAACTAAACACTTAAATTCTGTTGTGAATTCACTAAGCCGTGATTTTATTTTAACTTCAGTTATACATATGGATGTTGACATGGCATTGTTAACGCCCATGACCCTAGTTTTGATCGACTTACTGTTGAGTTTAAGTTTGTGACATAATGATTCTGTAATGAACCCGGATGTGCTCCCGGAGTCAAGCAATGCTCGAGCTTGATGTAACTGGCCCGCAGCATCATAGATGTAGATTGTTGCAGTGGATAAAAGCACTTGCCCACCTGAAGTGCACGACATTGAAATTGTATTACTATTTGTGTGATTATTTGTACTGTTTAATATTCCTTGCTGATTAATGTGGGTAGGTGTGGATTGATTAATTGACTGTGTTGGATGATCAATTTTATTTCGATAATATGATTCATGTAATAATGTATTATGCTTATTGTTGCAAAGCTTACATGAACCTAAACGACACTTGGTTTTAAAATGCCCTGGTCTGAGGCAATTTAAACATACCTTAAATGATTTTGCCTTTTCAATGCGTTCTTGCAAAGGTAATTGCTTGAATTGATTAAAACTAAATAATAAATGATTATCATGACACAACGGGCAAGTATATGAACTGTTTTGTGTAATAAATGCCTTAACTTTGTATTGATCATTATAGTTTTGTTTTGACTTTGTATGTTTCATTTCCAATGTTTCGAGCAAATCAGCACGATCTGTAAGATATTTCATGAAACTTTCAAATGTTATTTTATCGAGCGTTGATCTATGTTCTTCCCACTCTCGTATTGTAGTAGAATCTAACTTTTGTAAAATGATGTAAATAAGTAAAGTGTCCCACATCTGGACAGGTTGCTCTAATGTTTCAAGAAACCTTAAATTCTTCATAACATTGTCGATAAGTTTTCTTATTGCATGAGAAGATTCTTTGTGTATAGATGTAACTTCAAATAAACTTTTGACATGATTGTGTATAAGTAACCTAGAATTGTCATACCTTTTAACGAGCAACTCCCAAGCTATAGAATAATTCTTAGCCGAGAACTCTAGTGACCGAATAATCTGAGCTGCACCGCCTTCTAATGCAGCTCGGAGGTAGTGATAACGCTGTATGTCTGACAGTTCCTCATTGCAATTAATTAAGGACTGAAATGAGTCTCTGAACTCGAGCCAATTTTCATAGGAGCCTGAAAACTTAGGTAAATTAATAACTGGTAATTTAATTGTTGATTTTCCATGTCCTGTTTCACAACAAGTGACATCATTAATAATAGTTTTGTGAGAAGTATCGCAACCAGTATCATCACTTTTAACATTTAATAAGCTAGTTGCCCTACCAACAGAGCCATAGTACAAGTCTTCAATTTTTTGACGTTCTGAATACTGATCGTCATCAATAAGTTCCAATTCGGTTTGTATGCGATCAAATTCCTCATAAATTTTGTCAGTTTTAGAAATGCGAATTTTTAATTCCGTTACATGTTCACTACTCATATATTCAGAAAGATTGTCGATGTAATTGCAAAATAACGTCAATTTACCCTTTACTACACCTCTCTTTTTTATCAATAGTCGAAAGTGATCATCTGAAATATTTTCTTTAGACATTGTAACTAATGAATTATACAGAATTTTATAAATTTAATTTACCTACCTACCTATAATAAAGTGAAAATTTAATGTTATATATTGAATACTATGCTCCACATTTTGTTAATAATTGAAACAGAACTACCTACGTTATTATTTCTATAGCAAGGATATCATTACTAGATTACTTTGAATACGTGAAATAAAAATTGAAAATGGGTTCATGCTATTTGTTCATTGTCGTGCTTTGAAATGAAAAATATGAATTTGACTTCATTTAACTCAAATTATGTATTACTAAACATTACGAAAAAAAATGCGGAGGGAATAAGGAAATGTTATATATTGGTCATTTCTGGCTTACGTCCCTTTGTTTGCTTGCTTGATTTTACTGCTGCCGCCGTCGTTCGTATTCGTCATGATGTGGGACGTGGGAGTCCGCCATTTCGGCGTAGCGTGCCCACACGCACGTTTTTCGCTTGCATCGATCCGGCTCGAAGGACCATATGTTGAGGCGTGTAGGACGGCGGCTGGGTTGTTTTTGTGTGAATTAGTTAAATGCTTATTGCTGCTGGTGAAGGACCATTTAATTTGCCAAATTATACAAATTAAAATTAGTTGTAATATGCGTACACGTGTACATAAGATGACGTTAACGAAGTGAAGTCCGAAGTGAAGTGAGAAGTGAATGACCGGCGAACGACGAATTCTTGAGTGAAGCTTGATCGAGACGAACGAACATTTGAATGATTTTCCTTTGTGTGTTGCCATTTAAATTGCGTTCTTTGACTCTGGTTGATCTTCAACAGTAGGTATACCGGACCCTGCGAGGTAGGGAAGAATCTCAATAGATACCTCTCGTAGTTAACAAAGTGGCGTATTTTATGTTGTGAAACTGTACAAAAACGCAAAATAATATTATTAGATCGGATGCCCATGGTATGATATGGAATGTTCCTTGTTCATTTATTAGCTGTGCTTTAAGTGTGCCTGCAAATGACAGATCAATCAATGAAGTTAATTGCCCGTAAAATCATTTTCGGTCTATTGTACATTTCTAAACTTATTCACAACGTACTATGGCCCGTTATTCCTTAGAAAAGTAATCAACTTGACTTCAAACAAAATCACCGTATTCGCAAAATAAAACTACAGCATTTTGACAAAAGCAATTTGTTTTGACTTTAAGCAATGAAGTATTATTTCAAGGAATTCACTTGAGAAAGCTTTTATACTCATTTATCCATAATATAGGGTAAGCAAAACAACAGGAGGTAAGTTGAAAAAGCTTTTGGTAATTATATTTGTTTGGTCTTTGATTCGATTAAGTTTACTTGACATTTTGCCTAATATCGAAAAAATTAAATGTATATTTCTGCTATAGTCGGAGAATTTATGAGCATATTTAAATTTTTTATGTGACAATTGACGGTTGACCAGAATTAAAGGAACGATGCATAATCCCACTCGACCATATACGTACTAAAGTATTTAAAATGGACTATTTTGTAGGCTAAAACTGTTTTTACGTCATACGCGGTCGGTAAGGTATTGGGTATATATGTACGTATTTGTTGTCTGTTTATCGCCAAGGGTTTTATGCTTCACTATTTAGTTCGCGGTGCCTTATGTACACTTTTATTTTAGTCTAAGATATCGTCTCATAATGAAAAATATAATGTTACTGTAACGGGAAATAAATAAGTGTTACAAGCTTGTTTTATATATACGTCTTCCGATGATGAAGCATTTATTGGGATGCTTTTCAATGAAATGTTATTGTAACATAAAATTTCATTAAAGGGTATTTTGTTACTTTTAAGTTATTTTTATGAATTATATGCATTTTATGAATTGAATTTAATCACTACATTAACAACGTGCACACGTGAATGATTTTATATTATTTTTCTGCAACAATAACACATACGGTGCTACGAAGTTTGAAAATTAAGAATTTGCGTCGGTGATGGTCTAAAATATGTAATTATAAACGCTTGTGAGTTCGTCTAAAATTAAGGATATCTTACGATGCCCAAAGAAAGACTTAATTTCAAGTAATCATGTTGAAAAATTATAGTTTTTCATTCCAATTACAGTCCACCTTTGCCACAGCTGAAGAGTACCAACTAAGTAAAAAGTATTTTAAATTACTAAATACTATTCAACTTATTAACCACCGAATAAACAGGAAAAACCTATAAATCCGTTCTCTTTTTATACTTCGTATGTATTGTATTATAGAGTTTTACACAAAATTCTACTTATAACATGCTTACCATAATATTTTTGCTTCAGGACTTATGAAGGATCAACGACGTTGCTCAAATTAGAAATCTCGTTGGAAAAAGTTTCTTTCTCCGAAGACGATGAATAAAATGATTACCAACAGTAAACAAAAAAGGTTTACTTTGCTGAAAATCAAAGCAAAAGAAACGTTAAAATCGAAAAGCTCTTAAAAAAAGTTTTATAATCTCAGATTTTTTTAACCGGTACCCGGAAAACTTCGCGGCTTTTTTGAATGTATGAATTTGGCATGTTACATTTCTGGCAATACTGAGTACTGGCAAGAAAGTACTTAATATATTGTTTGACAGCAAACTTTCTTTTGATAGTGACAAAATTTAAATTATGTTTTAAGAGGTGTTACTTTTTCATTTTTTAATAAATTTCAAATGGAAGTTATGCAATTTTTTCCCCACTAGGGTCTGAATGCCTCTAATGGTCAAAAAAATATTTTTAGTGTTTATGGAGAAGACAGTTTACCTGAAATGATTGCAATAAATGGTTCAGTAGATCAGGTTTGGTAATTTTAATGTCAAAGGTGTTCCAGTGTAGTCGTCCTATTAAAATAAATGTTGTTGTTACAATTGAAAAAAAAAATGAGAAAATCGACATATAAGCAGTAATCGAATCGCAGAAGAGCTTCGGCGTTTACCTACCACTATGGATCACTTGCATAAACATAATTTTGTAAAAAAGCTATATGTTTGTTTGGTGCCACATGATTCGAGTGATAGAAACTTGATGAATAAATCTGAATTTCCGTCTGCAAGATGTTGCTGGAACAACATGAAAACAGGCGAATGATGAGAAGTGGATCACCTATGATAACAATGTTTGAAAACGATTTTGGTCTAAACAAAGTAAGCCATCGCAAATATTCCCAAAGGTTGGTCTCACTTCCAACAAAGTTACGTTATGTGTAGGTATAATTAGAATGGAAACGCATAATACGTTTACATTTTTATTATTATTATTATGAGCTTTTACCACATAGTCAAACGATTGATTCTAAAATCTTCTGTCAGCAATTAGCAAATCTGAAACAACTCTGAAACCCGAGTAAAAACGCACGTAATTAATGAAAATAACAGACATTTTCCATCAGGACTGAAAGTCGATGAGGCACGCTGCAAGTTAATTGCAGTAATTGGCTATTGCCACCGCCTTAATTTCACCGAGGACTAACAAGTTGAATTGGTCTAGTGGTTACTATGGTAACCTAACTTATATGGCGGATTTTGATTCAAATTCTAGCCTACATTTGAGGGAGATTTACAAAACATAGTAGGCAATGCGATTAATTATAGTATGGAACCCTTTTCACTCGAGTCCAACTCACACTTGATCGGAATTTTAAAATTTCACAGCATATGAAAATATTGCCTATGAAATAAAATATAAGAATAAAAGGAATTTCTCTCTGAACGTTTCGTGTGGCAATAAAGTTATAAATGCCAATTCGTAGTGTTCTAAACTGAAAACACTTTTCTTTGTTGAGTGAGCAATATTGACTTTTGCTCACTGCTTTTAAGGAACAAAGGCCCGCTTTTGGAACCAGTGAGGTGAGAAAATCTTTATTGTTTCCACTATGAAAAGGCCGCGAACTTTTTCGACTATCTAATATAAATCACATTTGTTTGAAAGGCACAAACAATAAGTTACATATGATTCAAAGTTTCATTAAATTCAAACGCAATAAATTACAAATAAAAAAATCATATTTTCTTAAAGTATAAGGTTGGTTCAGCCAGTAGGAACCAATACAGAATAGACAACTCTAAAGTAGTCCAGTGAAATCGATAAAAAAGTACATAATAATATGTACTATGCGCCTCACCTGTCTTCACACTTTTCCATTTCATATTTTTCAATGATTTTCATTTTTGAATTTACACAACTATGTCCACATTTTAATATTTATAATATATATTATTTATGAGAACACCGAGTCTCAAGCGCACATGCCCCTTCGCGAGGATCGGTTAACTAAATCAAACTGAGAATTGCACTGTATTCCCGACCAGTTCTGAACGGAAATCATTTGAACTAAGTATAGGTATAAAGGACGTCTATAAATATCTAAAGCGCTGCAAAATTTAAACTCAAAATGCGAAATTTTTCATTCAATATAAGATTCAATTATTGAAACTTATTGAAAGTCAAGATGCATTTACCGCCACCACCGCGCCGGTTCGGAAATATTAGGAGAAGAAACGGCAAGAAACTCCCTTCAGTATTTTTTACAACATCCATTTTTTTTAATGTAATGCGTAATATAATACGTTAATATCATTTAAATATTTTTTAACAGAATAATAATAACGTTTTGTAGGTAAAATAAGGGATAACAGTTTGTACGGGAATCCTTTCATTTTTAAAGTGAAAACCATGAAAACTGGTATTTAATTTTTGGTTGGAAATTAAAAAAAAAGTGTTTTAACCTTTATAGAAATTTAATCCTTAAAGCATTCTGAGAGCTTTGTTGGACCGATGGGACTCTCCAATGCTTGAGCGTTGGATGCGTCGACACATGGGGAGGTAGACTGCTAATTATTATTGTTTTTCTTTGTACCCTAATTATTGTAACCTAGTTTATACTATCATAAGTTAAGTTACTTAATACTGACAACTTTATATATGGACAACGTCTGATATATATATTTTTTCGTTATATTATAATATTAATATTAAGGTTAAGGGGTAAAATAGTTACAATTGATATTCATCCTTTTGGTAGCAAATTAAAAATGACCCGTTTCAAGGTTTTGATAAAATCAATTCTAACATTTATTAAAGATTACATGTCTAATCCAAACTAGCGAAGCCATGGGCGGACGCTAGTCAAACATATTTGGCTATCTATCACCACTGACAATCTTCACTTCTTAATTTAAAAAAGGTAGGCGTTTAACGTATAATTTGTGAAAAGTTAAGCCACTGCCTGACTACAAGTTTCTGACTCTATGCCCGCCCGTGCCTATCACATGTAAATACACGTGCGGGTTGCGAGTGCAGTGGGCGGCGGGAACAGCCGTGGCGCGGATATCGCTCGTTGCGCGGATTGTTTTGCCGGGACGTACTCAGGGTTGCCCCAAAAGTCGTCTTGTCGATTAAACTGTTCACTTAACTGAAATTTGTATTTATTAAGAAGTCTTATTTGTTCAAGTAGGTATAAAAATACAGAAAACGATGTGCAAAGTGTCGTGATAGCCCAGAGCGCAACGAACCTGTCTCAAATTTATAAGGCCATAGGGCTATGGTTCGAATCCGGGCGTGTACCAATCAGTTTTTCTGACTTAAGTACATTAACTATCGCTGACTCCGTGCCTCGGAGAGCACGTTAAGCAGTCGGTCCCGGACGCTGTCAATAGATGGCGGTCGTTACAATCCCCAACCCGCAGTGGAGTAGCGTAGTGGGTTTAAGCTCCAAACCGCCTCCTCACCCTGGGGGAAGCCCCTGCAGTGGGGTAAAATGGGCTGATGATGATGATGATGTGCAAAGATATTATACGTATAAGGGTCGAACTGTTCATGTCTTTCTATATTTTTGTTGTACAAATATAACACAGCGTAATTACACAATTAATTTAGGTAATAATTGCTTCAAAAATTAAAGATAAATATTTTTAGCGATTTGAGTAAAATAAGATCTAGCAACTGATTTATTCAAATATTTTAAAACATTCATTATTCAAAATAATTGCGTAGGTAATTAAAATTTGTATTTGTGCAACGAATTCGTTTCTACGTGACTTGAACGATACCACAGACTACTAAAAAATATTTTCATGCCCGAATGAAAAGTGTGCATAGACATCATTATAATAGTTGTAAGCGTTTTAATTTAAAAAAAAAAAGAATTAAGAAAAACAGATATTTAAATAAAATAAACATGAAGGAGTTTCTTTCCGGTTCTTCTCGTTCTAGTTTTTCGAAGTGTATACTATAAACATCTTATATTGAATAAAATATTTTTGATTTTGATTTGGTTCTAATGTGTAATGTTCCTTAAAACCAGGTATGTTGTTTCGTACGTATGTATTAATATACATATATTTACTAAATGTATATATTATATATGATGATAATTATATTTTCACATATATGATGAGACCAGTTTCATTCAGTTTCCAAAATTTATTGAAGCAGTTTTGTTACAAATCCAAGCGTAATTTTAATATAATAAAAATGTTGAAGGTGGTGGTACATAATCGTAATCGATTTTGGAATATTTTTATATTTGAACCTAAAAAATATAAAATGGACTGGAAAAATGAAAGATATAATCTTTCATTTTTCAAAACGCCCATAAGGGCGGACATCAATGTAAATACACCAACTTATCAAATTTTCTTCCGATGAAACTCAATCTTTGCCTTTGACTTTTTATTTTGCATATATAGGGCACTTATTAAAATATATGCATGAGATACATGTCTGCTTAGGAATACAACAATTTTAAGCAGAATAAAAAAAATATATTTTTTTTATTTTTTCTTATTTATAGTAGCTGTATTGCTATACCACAAATATAAATACAAATAACTCAATGCACTTCATCAAGAAAACACAGTAAACTAGTTCAAAAAATCAGACATTTGCACTGGAACGAAAGTAATAAGTACTTAGTTATTTTATTGATTGTTTTATTTATCTAAAAGCAATGACAAACGAAAAATTATGTTAATAAAATTATTGACTTTTAAAGTGTCATTTGAAAATAGGTGTCCATCACTTTCAGATAGATAATGTCTTTTTTTCGTTTTATTAACGCTGCTTGATTATGCTGTCTTAAATTTGGCAGCAAAATGTTCCTACGACCTGATTTAAAAGTTTCAATACCTAAATCAAAAAATATAATTCAGTGTTTAAATTTGAATAAGTCAGATATACACAACAGAAAAAAAGAAATATACCTACTATTACTGCAATTTTAATAAATATTTGTAAATAGTCCTACTGATGCTCACATGCCTACTAGTACAGCTCGCGTCAATCTTCTCGTTCGCTCTTAATTTGACGTGGGTGCGTTTTGCGTAGATGCGCTACCGGCTCCGGCCCACTGATACCTATACATACCTCTACTTCAAAGCAAACAAAAAAGGCGCGAACATATTACTGTAATCCAAATTTAAGCAAAATCAGTGATAGTAATTACAATCGATATATTACTTAGTATACTAATATTTCTTACATTAACCCTTTCTGACGTCATGACCAAAACGGCACAGTCGAATTATCTCCGCGGCGAATTACCATGCCTAACTACACAGTACACACCTCGCCTACGATATTTATTAGGTACATAGTGTAAAATAGTCTTTATATATCTATTTTAGCGTCCCACCTTTTCAGGTGGCAAAATAAGAATTCGTTAGTTGTTGGTTCCTCGTATATTGTGATTTTTCGCTCACAATTCACGTACGGAACATAAATGATTTATACGAATATGACGTATTTCAATACGAAATATATTATTCTGACTGTAAACAGAACCATAAAGTTAGAGGGCTTTATTACACAGGGCGATCATTTGATCACTGCCCATTTTTTTTCTATAGACTCCATTTTGTAAAAAAAAGTAGGTATAAAAATTTTTACTTTAAAATGATTTTCTCGAAAGAATTATCTATACAGCGTGGGTACTAACACAAATATAAATATTCCGCATGACAACGGTGTGACCGCGGGCGTAGCATGCAGGGAAATCCCGCCGGTGGCCGTCGATCGACGCAATTGTCAGTCGTCTGCGTATCACCACGGTAATGCAATATCTTTTTACGATGTGATGAAAAGAAGAACCACGTATTTTAATATTTTCGCCAAAAATCATAATATCAAAATGACGTTATTATTACGTAACTATGAGTTGCCTCAAACTGAAACATATGTCATTAAAAAATTGTCTTTTCAAAAATTGTTAGTAGAATATGATATTTTCAAGAAAGCGACGTCTGTGAGATAATATAAAAACTTACACATGTGGCGCCATCTTATATGTTCCACAATTGCTTTCAGATGTTTTTATTTGAAGCAATACGTATTTTCCGGAAATAATACATTTTAGGTATTTGAAAGCTTATAATTTTTGTTAAAAGTTTCATGATTAAAGTTTATTCAAGACAGCTCTACTGACAACGTGTTGTAAAGGATAATAACTAGTCAGATAGTGCCATCTATGATGTAGTAACTAATTCAAGGTCAGTTTATTTCTTTGCATCTGTTGAAATGTATGAGCGACTTCATGGCAATTTCACTACTTTTTTTCAGAGTATATCAAACCCCCCGAAAATTACAAAATTGAAATTAAAAATGTTTTCGCATAACTTTACTTTTGAAATTGATTTTCTTAAAGTGCAGTCTTTTTATTTTTAAGCAATTAATCGATAGTGTGAGTCAATACTTAACTTTTTTCTTGTATACAGACGTCGTGATGACAGTCATAATAATTGGGAAGCATATGTGACGCTTTCATTACTTTGACAACTTAATTAATAATAGTAATAGTGCCCAATAGACAGAGCATGTATTATGGGTTTTAGATAACTTATATACACGTACATACCTACTTAAATATTTTTTATAAAATATACATATATTGGATAGAAGGCTAACACGAAAACATCACATAAAAAAGGAAAGAGATGAAATAAATCTCAAATTCAGGAATCTCTACTGGCTCATGGGTAGAAATTCGGTACTTTTGGTCAACAACAACATTATAATATACAGCATTATCATAAAACCAATTTGATACACAAGACACATTATATTACACTTGCTGGCGGTGCTGCCCCATAGAGGCATATCTTAGGTTCAATGATATTACCTCTGTGTGGCAGCACCGCCAGCAAGAGCAATATGTGTCTACAACGAGCACTTTTGCATTCTGCGTACTATAACAAATGTTCCATGGTTTTCCAGAAATGGCGAGATACATGAATACCACAGTGTGCCAACAATCAACAATGTAATAGAAAAATACATAGGAAAATATGCTGAATGATTGGCTATCCATCGAAACGAAAGAATGTTTTTGGAAATGAAGATTGAGGTGCTGGCCTTTTCACATTCACGACAGTCATCCATTCACCAAATCAGCTAATAGTCTTGCGGCTGATTGTTGATAATTTAAATTTGAAATATGCAATAAATAAATTGATCAATTTTATGTTTTATGTCAAAGTGACATTTCAAGAACTACAATAAAATCTCAAACGTCATCATCCCCTGCATTTTTAATGACTTCTTTATATTAGAGTCAGCGATTAATCCAACATGCTATTATAGTCGACTATAAACGGCATTTAGTTTATGTTGAATCAGAATGGACCCCAGCATGGATGTAATAAATCTAAATTGACAGTAATCTATCTGTTCTGGTCGGGGTCGTGCAGACAGGGAGGCCGGCGAGATAAATTGCGGTTTATCTAACAACATCCAAGCCGTCATTTGCCCGTCACATTTCCGCTAACCAAATTTTCCATACAAACACGTCACTACCACTTAAAACACGCTAGAAATTGGATTAACGGTAACACAATTGAAGAGTTGAGTGAGACAAGGGGTTATCTACGACTTCTATCAAAAATGACTTATGTGTATTTTTTGAATATACTATTCGAATACTATTAAAAAAATACACATAAGTCATTTTTGATAAAAATGGTAGATAACCCTTTGTCACACTCAGCTCTTCAATTGAGAAAATTTTACACATCAGTTTCGTCAGAGGCAAAATAGAATTTTACAAGAAAAACTTCAAGCTTTGTAATTGAAAATTGATGATTTTTAGAATTTAGATGTTTGTGATTCCGTACCTTAGGCCATGGTGGCTTTGCGGGTAAGGCAATTGCGGCTGAGGTTCATTTAAATAAAATAAGTACAATTGGTCTTAAAAATTCATTCCAAAGCGTTTGTTTTACAATAACAGATATCGTCAAAAATAACTTTTGACCGAATGTCGATCAGTTTGTTGTAATCGGTTAATTTAAGTTAGGCCCAGGCTCACGTATCTCACCCGAAAAGCCGCTACTGCGCTAAGGGCAAAACCACGGGGCAAAACGGAACCCTATTGCTGTCACTTTGCTATCTGTCCGTATATGACGGGCCTCTAGCTCGAAATCCGTTTTTGAGGTACAGCTAAAATTACAAACCTGAAATTCGGATATTTTGTGGAAAACATAAATCCAACACCGAATAATGAATTAAAAATTCATAAAAAAATAAAATAATGAGGGACCAACAAAATTGTCAATTTAGAGCCATTTTTGTTATAGGGTCTATCTTTTAGGTTGGTAGGTATGACACAATTACTTGTGTGGTGGTACAGAAACGTCGTCAGTGCGGAAGTTAATATCCGACTGGCACTTGTAAGGGTTCCGGTGTCAAAAACAAAAAACTGAGCCCATAATTTCATCACGTCCGCTTGTACGTCTGTCCTGTGTACGTCATACCCTCGTAACTTCCATGTTTATAGACAAAAGTGAATTAAAAATTTCATGGCCATTGAACTGATGAAATTGAGATGTTATTGGACGTGAAACAACGAAAATTTTTGATTGAGGTACTCAATTTTTTTTTTTATATGGTCTCGAAAATGTTATAATTCCATCACATTACTCTCACCAGTCTCACCACATATTATCCTTCATTCATTCATACACATATATTGATGTACTCGTACATAAATACGTACACGCAAAATCTTTACTGTTTACTTCGTGTTCCACTGACAGGCGCCACTCGGTCTGCCCGATCGCCCTCACGTCCACGCCTGATAAAGAAGCTTCAACTTATGTACGCTAAAAAATATGAATAAGTAGGTATATATTTATTTATTCTGCTTTTATGTACCTACTCGTAGTTTCAAGAAATTCGTTGCATAAGTAGGTAATAAAGTTAACAGTATGGGACGGTACAATAGAGAGTACGGTGTTCGTTATAAGTACAGAACGAGACGGAACCGAAACGGCAAAGGGAGAGACAGTAGCGCAAATATCGCGAGATTGTCGTAGTCTCTGAGTAGTCATGATAGGGGCTGTCATCTTACCAATTAGTCAATTTAAGTTGACGCATAAACTGAATTACATTTTTGCATTTATTTCGCAACTACCTATGTATTTGTCCTTCCCTTGAAATTCGAACGTACATTTTACTAAGGTTGTTTGTTATAAATATTTTTGTAAAAATAATAGACTTCATATTGTTATGAAAAACAACTGATCCAGAATTCGATTACCTGATACATGAATAAAATGAAAAATGTAAGTCACCCTTCGAGTACTTGCATACACCGGTATGAGTGCCAATTTTTTTTTTTTATAAATAGAGCAAGCTACCACAAACTACATTTCGTTTCTTTTGCCTGTACTTGTGCCACAAAAAAACATGTAACACGTCCAAGCAAGGAAACTTCGTCGCACGGTCTTGGCACATGGCATCTCAGTAAAAATACTAATGACAGTTTTTCAGACATTTTACGCATACGGAAAAACAACAAGCGAAAATAAAATACTATTTTTACGAACTAAAAGATGAGTGTTCTGAAAGTCTGGTTGACGTGACTAACTTCAGTCTGGTTCGCAGACGAGCTAAGGGTTCTCTACAGTACAATAGGCTCTAAACTAAAAGGACTTGGGATGACGCTGACACAAGTAGTCTGTCTTTTTTCATACTTCATAACCCATTGAACTCCAATCAGGACCATGTTAAGTTTTTATACTACCATAATCTAGGGTGTATAAGTACAGCAGTATAGAAAAATTTATTGTGATAAATAGATAAATTAATAATACCTAAGACATCCTACATAGCGCCATCTAGTCTCAAAGCAAGTAAATATTATGCTTGTATTATGGATACTAGACAATTGATATACTTAAATATTTTTTATAATATATAGATATTCGACACCCAGTCACGTAACAAACAAACATGTTCATGTATAAAAATATTTATCCCTGGCGAGAATCGAACCCGCCAGCTTTGGTTCTCCAGTTAGGGTCTCTAACCACTCGGCCAATCAGTCAGTCAAATCGGTCAGTCAATGATGCTATTTTTCGAATCCAATACGTGTCTATACTTTTTAGTTATCACGAACAACGCGAAAACAAATATTCTCCATATTGTGAGTACCAAAGAGATGCACACAAACTTACGAGAGACGTACCTTAACCGCCAGTCGCAGTGTGCATGTAAGCCATCCTGAAATATATTTCCAACACGAAAATCAAACTTTATATGATCTTATATGGATTTATCTCTTAGTGAGATACTAAAAAAAATTATGTATATAATTGTGCATGGTCGGAATCCATGCACACCCTTAGATATCGCTTTTGAAAGCAATCGGTCCAGTCACTAAAAAGTTCAAAATAGCGGACATTTAAAAAATATAGGAAACCTATATTCAAATACACAAACAAGCACTTAACTGATCTATATTTATATACACTAAGACTAAACATCCAACGATAATTCTACATAAATCGCAGCGCAGATACATTACGTAATTGCGACACAATCGTCCTTCACGACTCCCGAGCTACAAGTTAAATCACATTGAAACTATTGAAATGAAAGTAATTGAAACTGTGAAAGAGTAAAATCACAATGAAACTGTGAAAAAGAAATTTTATCCAAAACGCCGAAATGCGCATGGTAGGCGATTTCGTAGAGTATTATTTGTAGCAGAAGTAGCAGGTAGCAGACCATGTGAAAGAAAGTACAGGTGCGACATATGATTAAAGTCTATCCGTTATATTAGACCTTACACGCCGGCGTCGGCATCCTTTGAGGCAGCAGCCAAGTGCCGGCGGCTTTCTTTGTGAACTTTTGTCAGTATGCGGTGTCCACGTGTCAAAGGGTGTGTGTTAATATAATGGACAAACTATACGCATTTCATGTGATTTTTCACATGCTACTTGTGAAATATTCCAAGCTTAACACAGATCGAAGTTCTAATTATTTATTAAAATCTCTAATTGTTCATCTTATATACTATTTGAATGGTGTTTTAATGAATCAAATGAATCAAAGAAATCGTCATAGGCTAAGGTAGGTACTAATTTTATGACAAAATAAATAACAGGCGATTAAGTCTCTGAAAGAGTTGAACCGTTCACACTTACACAAATCCTCCGAAATAGATTATGAAAACAAACGAAAATAAACCCCACAGTCTTCCCGTTCCTTTATCTCTTAAGCACATGTCCCCACATTCCCACGTGACAAGGCACCAGAGCGGAGATTTTGACATCTGTGACCAATTAATCAAAGCTAGGGAAGGAAGCTGTAAACATAAAATAAACGTTAGTTTGTTGTTTCTATGTTCACAGGGAAATTTTTATTTGTCAAAGTAACAAAATATATACTTTGGATGTATTTCTTTAAACATTTCTTCGCTATACTCATGGCTTTACGAACTATTACCCACTATGTAACCATCCATCTATAGTAAAATATGTATATATATTATAAAATATTTAAGTATGTATAACAGTTTAGTACCCATAATGGAAGCACTGTTTAGTTTACTGTTTAGTTTAGTGTACTGTTTAGTTTAGTAGACTAGATGGCGCTGTGTCCCAGATATTTTATTATTGTTATAGTCGAACGTGTCTTTCAAGTTTAATACTGCACTAAATTTTGGATTGACACAAAATTGAAGGGGTGAGTGGACAAAGGTGTTATCTGAAAAAACAAAATAAATCGACTTTTTACATGGAATTAGATTTTAAATGATCATAAATCGACTGCGCAAATTTTGATTCATGTCAAAAATAAAAACCTATAGCAAAGGTATTAAATGACAAACATGCACGCACGCACGCCCGCAAATGTATGCACATTTCAGGCTTACAAATGTGGTAGGAGCATTCATGACTCATTTTGAACTTTTTGTTAGTTAACACCTTTGTCCACTTACCCCTCTTCAATTGTTAGATCAATGAAACAATCTAATTGACCATTCCCAAATTTTTGAACTAATATCCATTATATTATTTCGAATGAATAGGCGACTTTAAGGATATAATTTGAAAATAATTTCTTTTAGATCGGTATTTACTTAGATATATTATATTGAAAAATCTTATAGCGTGACGTCACCTGGTGGAATTATGAGTTTTGCCATTGCCATTGCATATTTATAAAAACAATAACACTATTACTATTGACAGTTCAGAGACTGAAATTGTTTTCACTGGCTGACTGACTGACTGAGACTGACTCGTAACTTTTAAATAATAACAAATCGGAGTATTCTTAAAATGGCGTATGTAGAACGTCGTAGTTCTTTAATCGTGCTACGTTGCCTGTTTTTATTATTGTTCAATAAAAATAGTTTAAGTTTCATATACTAGACATTGGCAAAATTAACATATGTTAGAACGCAATTAACCAAAAAAAGAAGAAGAAGAATAACAAATCAAAATAATGTGGTCTAACAAATCCATATACAGCCCTAATAAAATACCTGATACGAACCCAAAAGAAGGGCATCTCTGTTATAGAGAGCGTAATGAAATTTTTGGTGAAATGCCTCCCTTGTCGTTCCACGTAATTACATTCTGATTCTTACTCGGAGAGGATATACATTTTCGTTTCACTTCAGCACAGAATATTTGTTTTGAAAAGGTATGTAACGCCTAGTAAAAGAATTATTTCCGCTTACTAATATAAGACAATCAAGATTACCAACAGTACCAAGTCAAAAAATATTTGTGATGAGTGGTGATGAGGCACCGGGGAATGGCCGGAAATTGCGAGTTATATTTATCGCCTTATTCACTCTCAAGAACCTCATATACGTACTATGTGGCTTGCTTACGTTTATCAAATTAAAATTTCAAAAAAGAAAAAAAAATTTAAATACGAGATCTTTAGCGGGCAAGTTTAACTGAGACTCAAAGTTATTTCGTTTCAACTGCGAAGGATGCAAGAAAACATCAAGATTTAAAATAGATCTTTACACGAGTGTTCCCGAAATGTTATATCTTTAAGTTTAGTTTTAATTTTTTAGATAGAACTGACATACGCTCACGCTTGTTCCCAAAAGAGGATGTAGATTGCCATTTAGTATGGTCGCTATAGGTACATTCAACAATAATTTCAAACACACCATTAGTTTCATGCTTATTTATCTACTAGGGTACCCCTAGAATTAATTATTACCTTAACAATATCGCATATTCGGCATATGCAAACATTTACAGTAAAACTACTTGTCATGAATAGAATTGTAGACCCAAGAGCTTAAACTAATCTGTAGGGATTTGAAATAAAGGCGTTAACACTTCAGTGACGAATTGCCGCATCCATTCAAAGCGACATATTTTCTTTTGCCAAAGAGAATGTCGACTAAGGGTAGATCTATTCCCGGCACATATAAAAACTTTAAGGCGCGTGTCTTCGGAACCCTCCGCACCCTAAAGGGCATTGTCTTATTAAGCACCTATTATAAACTGCAAAGATACAGAAAATGGGCTCTTTTTTACATGACTCTCTGCGCTTGCGATGTATATGTTTAGGAAGATTAAATCTGATATTTACAGCGATCTGCATTATGTAGTTAATTATGGAATTATGAGATAAGTTTAATACTGTTTCTTTGCGGTTCTTTGCACTTCAGAGCAGGTCTTAGACGTGTTTTATGACTATAGGCCACCAGGAAGCCTAGCCTTGCCACCGAGCTTCTTTGAATTGGCTAGGACCTCAACTAGGCCGATATTGAAGTAGTTTTTTCATTAAACAGGTATCACGTCATGGCAGGTTTTTAGACACCTTTTATTATTTTGTGTCTTAAACCGAATGGTTCGATTTTACTACAGTTTTTTGCATTAACTTATTAATAATTTCAGAGCAAGTTTTTAGACATGTTTTATGATAGGGACCATCAGAAGACGCTGCAGTAATATATTTCTTTAAAACGGCTTTTTCGTCACCGATTAATCTTTGAAAAATAATCAGTACCAAAAATAAAATAAAAACAAATCTTAAATACCACGTCAAAAAGAAACATTAAATTAGAAAAAAATATTAAAAAGAGAGTACCTATCTCTAAGATGAGTAAAATAATCGCGTAATGATTTTTTTTAAATTTATCAATTTATGTAACGTAATTTGTATGCCCGTATCTTTTTATAATTTTAAGGGGATGAAAGTTTGTACGGGAATCCCTTCATTATCAAAGTTAAAACCATGAAGATTTGTATTCAGTCTTTTAATTGGAAATTGAGAAAGACCTATTTTAGCAATTACAGAAAAACTTTTGGGGTAAATTAGTTAAAAATTGGTGTTCAACTTTTTGACTGGAAATTAAAAATGAAATCTTTCAGTGTTTTTAACCCTTAATAAATGCTTATACACAAATGTTACGCGTGTATGCGAAGCTGTAGACGGTCGCTAGTTAAAATGTATAGTTCCATATATTAATTATTTGTCAGGCATTGCTAGTCAAATAATAAATTATGTGTTCTAAGCGTATGCTTAGTCAGGAATGCCCCAAATATGGGATCATATATGAAGATTTTGACGGTTTCTAAACGTGATCGGAATATTAATTCAATTATTAGGTACTATTGGCGCTCACAATCTCACTACGTATTAAAAAATCAAACCCTGTAAATCTTGTGATATATCCGAGTATAGCTGTGTATGATTAGATTGCAGAATGTGTCTGAAAAGGATATTACTTTATATGTCGAACTGCTTATAATAGCCTACGTGGCTATTTTAAACGTTCAAAAAAACATCGGAATATTTTCTGATTTATTTTTCAGGAATAATTACAATATCTATTATCGAATTATATTATCTGGATACAGAATCATATCAACATGTTGAACTGCAATAACCGGTTGTGTAATAATTAATGCATTTTCGGCGTATCTTTGAGGTTAATCGCAGTTAGTTTGAAGTTATTTGTCGTCAAGCTACCTTAGAAGTCGTTAAGCTAATAAAGTCATAATTGTCTTTATCCAATATAACTCTTTGAGAAATGTATAGTGTTTCTTGAAGAAATTAACTGAAAAATATTTACCATCACGTTACATTTATCTATGTGCTAAGCCGCCTACAAAACTACCCATAACAGTATAACCACAATTTCCGGAATAGGTATTAGAGATTTTTGTCTGCAACAAGCTAGTGAAAACTATAATACTATCTGGTTCGCTTACTATATGTTCGATTTCAATTCAGTATATCCAGAGCTTATACCTCAGTTCGGATTTGTGTTCAGATTCTAAATACGGAGTTTTAAAAATATATCTCGTTCGTGTATTTTCATCTATTTAGTGAGAGGGTACGCTAATTATATTAATACGCATTCAAGTGAAATGTTGAAGTGGTATAATGGATCTGCAAAAACGACCTCAAGGAAAAAACTCGGAATCATTGTTACAGTTTCAAACACACATCGTATTAATTAACTTTTGAAATGAATAAAATTTAGAAATATTCGCGATAAAAAAAATCTGCATTCCAAAAATATTTATTATTTGGACTAACTTGCGAAAGTGTATTTTTAAACTTTCGTAGTTTACCGCTTTTTAGATACATAAAACTTAAATAAAATTATCAATACCTTGAGGACATTGTCAGCTTAACTTATCGGAAAGCATGATATTAAAAACAAAAATGCCATATCATAAAATTTGGATTTCAATCGTCTTCACACTGTCCTGCATTAACCCTAGCAAAGCTACGGCACAGCAAGTTAACAATAGAAACGATCTTTATATAAAACGAAAATGTGTCGAATCATTTTATAAATATAGCCAAAATGTATAGCCTACCCTACTTTAATACAAGATGCCGACCCCGCGGGTTTGATTTATAACGCCTGATAGGCCTTTAAAGTATTGTGGAGCCGATGTAGAGGGACAATGTCCTTTCAATAAATAATATATTTATACTTAAGCACATTTTAGCGAAATTTTTGAGAATGGGTGTAGCGTTTTTTATGGTTTCTACGTACGTTGTTCAATCCAGTTAATATAAAACAAAAACATATTTTTCTTTAAAATTTTGCTAGTTATATCTGTTTTTTCTATTCACTTTAGCAAGAAATGTTGTACGCAAAAGTCGTAAGAATAAAAGCTTTAGCCAACGATATGTCGCATGTATACATTTGAGTAGCAATGAAATTAAGGAATCTATACTAATATTATAAAGCTGAAGAGTTTGTTTGTTTGTTTGTTTGTTTGAACGCGCAAACCTCAGGAACTACTGGTTGGAATTGAAAAATTCTTTTTATGTTGGATAGTCTATTTATTGAGGAAGGCTATAGGCTATATGTATAAAATAATACTATCTGTCTGTCTGTCTATTTGAGCAAATCTCCGAAACGGCTAAACCGATTTTGATGAAACTTCACAGATATGGAAAGGAAGTGGTCAAAAGTGACATACACTACTTTTTGTATGTCTGTATGTACGTCCATCTGTCTATTCGCGCTAATCTCCAAAACGGCTAAACCGACTTTAATGAAATTTCACGGGTATGAAAAGGAAGTGGTCAAAAGTGACATACGCTACTTTTTGTTTGTCTGTCTGTAAGTCTATGTGTCTATTCGAGCTAATATCCAAAACTGCTGAACAGATTTTAATGAAACTTTGCAGACGTGAAAGAAAGTTGTCAAGAGTGACATCAGCTACTTTTTGTGGCTATCTGTCGTTTGTCCTCACTGATCTACCAGCGTAGATAAAGCCGAAACTACTAAGTCTAGGAAGTCGAAATTTGGAACAGTGGTTTATTTTATAACGTGAGTATAAATTTTTTAAGAAAGGAATATTTGGAAATTTCAAATTTAAGGAGGGAGGGATGGAGGGGCTTTGTATGAGAGTCTTTGTTCTTTAAATAAATAATGACGTGTTTCGAGGTTTTTGGATTTCCACATTTTAAGGGTGGGAAACGGGAGGTGAAAAGTATGGGAGTATCTGTTTTCTTAAAGGAGTGGGGAGAATGAAGATTGAAAGTTTGAATGGGTGTACCTAATATTAGTTTCAGCAAAAAGTACGTATAAATCATTTCGAATGTTAATACTACTTAAAACAGGAATGTGTAGTCTACGCAAGCGAAGCTGCGGGCGGTCGCTAGTTTTTAATAAGCCAATTTATTGGATTTTCTAACTAGCCCGAAACGTGAGATATCAAAGCATGAAAATTTTATTTTCAAGTATCATCGAGATCTATTACAAAAGAAGTCCTCCACTTTACTTTCGCCTTTCAATTTGAATAAAGAATTTTCCGGGGACCTGGGAACCAAAATCAGAAAAAAGTGTAGATAATTTTTCTTTCGTGATCATAGCAGAAGAGCGATCTCTACAAAACCTATGTGATATAAAATCTGTTATAAGCACTATAGATCATGTAAGCTGCTTAAACAATTATTTAGAGTAACTAGCCTGACATACAACATGCTTTCCTCGACTTCACTTTACTTTCTGGTGTTACATAAAGTTATAATCTATTTACTTTGGGATTGAACCTTGAACCTAGGACATTATAATTATAACAAGTATTACATACGTCACAAGATACGACAATAGACGTCACAGAGTATTTTTCGTTCAAGATATACGATAGATTGAAAAACAGATATCCAAATGGATAACGACCCGACTTGAACTAACCCCTAACCAGGAAAATACTCGATGAACTTGTACAAAGTAAATTCAACGAGACAGCGGCTGCCAGTCACACTCGCCAATTTGCATAACGTGTTGGCAAAAGCTCGTTTTATGTTAATGCCTGCAGTCTAGTGTCGTGTAGTCTGAGATAAGTTTAAGTGAATCTATTATACATCCACGTCTGAATTTAACGGTGATATTTAACAATAGTGAAATTGTAATATCAATGTAATATTTAAGAAAAACTATTACCATTCCTTCCATATATTTTAATTAATTATATTATTTTTTAATTAATCAAAAGAAACGAAAAAGTGTCAAAACTGCTTCAGAATTTTTTATATTACCTATGTTGAATAACCCTCTTAGATATAGAATTCAAACAAATTTTACTGTTTACATGTGCCCAATAAAGTGAACAAAAACTATAAAATTAGTATTACCTAATTCTTAAAAAGAAAACTATATTCTAAATAATTGAAGTAGTGAGTGCAACCACAAAGTTCCGTGAACTTCCGTGTAACTAACTAGTAGTGGAATATAAAATAGTTTCCGACAAGTTAAAAGCACACACGCTTTACCGCGAACCGCCCAAACAATGTCGGCACCGCGGCGCAGTCAATGACTGCTCGGCTAGCCGACCACAGATACAGAAAAATATAGACCGAACGTTGCAATTATTTACAACTTTCGACGTTTCGTCACAAAATCTGTTGATAATTAGAGTGAATTTAAAAGAGGTAGATAATGATAATGTTATAGCTTCAGGCTCATCGGATTATTTCTTAAATGTTGTTGAGTTATTTCGTATGCGTTTAATAAAATAATAATAACACTGTATTATACATGTCTTATACGTGTTATACTTGATTCGTTTTTACTAGAATACACAGAATTACAAGTATTATTTAAAGTCTTTAGTAGGTACTATAAATGTCGTGATATTACTTGTAGCAAGAGTAGAAAATAATATAGGTACAAAAAAATAGTTTTAGATGGTTTTAGTTTTGATTAATTATCGACGATAAGTAATGCCACAATCTTTTTTCTTCGCAGTTGACATATTTTTACACGTTATTAACACCCACGATGACATTTTGAATTGTTGTTTAATTACGTTTTTGGCACGTCGTCGCGATTAGCATAGGCGAGTGACTGAATGAGTTGTTTCCGGTCGGCAACAACGCTTGGCGCAGACATTTGGTTCGCGGTGTCGTTTCTATACGCTAGTAATATTAGTTCTATGAACAGCTGTAACATAATATGTAATAGATTCTTAACTCTACATAAATTGGACTAGCGTAACACATTTATGCGGCGTCATCCCAACTAAACAAGAGCTTTGCCGCCCCCAACAGCCCCCGGGAATCCGTTTCTAGATTGATGAGCATACATTTACACTTTACACTGTCTAACTTTGAACGAATCAATAACACTGGCACGCTAATCATTTTTACAACGAAACGAGCGAATACTTATGGAAACACTAAGTCGCATACGTACACTTATGGTATGGTACGTTCGACCTAGATAATCTAGTTGTATTATATAATAATGAGACTCAGAGACAGCTTTAGACGGATGCCTAAAGGAGATATTTTCCCAGGACTCGTAGCGGGCTTTACAAACCTAGTTTTCTTTCAAACATTGCGGTTTTTAAAACCTCGCTGATTCTGATTTAAACCAAGCCTAATTTATTTAGCTCAGTGCCTGGACTCACAAACCCTAGAGCCGTGTCAGGTGAGACTAGTCAAAAACTGTCAATTATCAGAAAAGCAATGGATGATCGAGATATCTTAAAATGCCTGGAATCAGAGTAATTTATGCTTCTTGTCCTATTCTTATAAAATTGTTGTGCTGACGCGGTATTTCTTCTCCTTACCTTCTTCTTATTTTATGATATCTCGTTCATCCATTGCTCTACTGATTGTGAATCATCATTTCTTAGTGCAACCTCATTCGGTCACGTCTATTTTACTAAAATCTAAGTCAAACGTACGTGTAAAGGCATCGCAGAATGTTCCATTTTAATAATTGATTAAATTATGTTGAAGAATTACAATAAGTAGTTAACTTAATTTCAAATAGATTAAGCATAATGCAACCATTTAAAAACTTTGCTAAATATATTTTTATTATTATATACATCACGTATAGATCGGTTGTCACCATACTAGCTAGGTATGGGCCAAGTTCCATTGATACAAAAACAAAGAAAACCTATGAAAGAGACTATTAGAACTATGGAGTTATGTGACGATTCATCATATAACTCCAAAAATTAGCGGACCATGTACAACCATGGTAATTAGCCATTCGTGTAATAATTATATCAACGTGTAGAAGCTACTTCAGATAGTTCGATGGAGTGGAAACTAACTTCAAGTTATTCTAGTGAAAGTTTCTTCGAAATCAAATCGGAGATTTTCGAGTTAAAGCAAACAGAGAGTAGGACATATTTATTATTTTCACAGCCTATAAAAAAATTGTGATTTACTTACCAATATGGGTTTATTCAATATATTAATATTAAGGTTAAATGATACCACTGATTCCCATTCAAATTTATTTGACCAGTAGTAAAAAAACTACATGTTGTTATATTTATTTTACTATCTTAATAAGTAAAATGTATCATGAAATTGTAGGAACTTTATAGAAATGTTTTTATAACACGATACAGTTCTAACTTTGGTTTTCAAAAAACTCGCTCACACATACATAACTAAATCGAAAATTATGTACTTAAACTGAGAAAAGTGATTTTAAATAATATGATTAATATGATAATGACCAAGACTATCATCATAAAAACGAGGAAACCAAAGGACATAAAAATTAGGCATGCATCAGCATAATTATCTAACAGGACTCATAATTTTCCTCTTCATATTCCTTGTTTTTTATTATTGCGGTTATTTCTTGCTCTACTGATGATGAACACTTTTGTCAGTGTAAATATTCAAAATTAGAATCCTTCCGTGTTAGAAAGAACCATAGACATATATATACTAGCGTAGGAGACCAACTGACATCTAAACATCGCATGACCGAAACGGAAATGAGTATGTGTGCAAAATTCACATGTGGTTGAGCCAGTTTTAGTGATGTGCATGGGTGTTTTTTATATTATCGATAGCACGTAGTACTTTCATGATAATGTGTCGTTGAAATTACCGCGATATCATAAGTCGAAATCGGCAATCCTATTTATTATTTTGAATCTGCTATACTACATAATTTTTGTTTTGAGTTATTTTTCCTAACTTTTAGTTTTTTAAAATGACAAATCATCAATCAGTCAATTCAAATGCCATTTCCTTAACTCCAATAAATATTTTTTTTTTGTTAACGGTTGATAATAAAAAATTTGCAGAAGTAAAGAAAGCGTTAACATCATTATGGAAATGTTAATATTTAGTTGAATACAAGCCAAGTAATAAATAAAACAATATAAATAAACGATTTTTATTTTTAATTACAATACGTCACGTTGCAACGCATAACAACAAAATTTTAACTCTTTGTAAACAAAAAATGAGAATGTACAAAACAAAAACATTTACAATAGAGAAGTTCATGATGTTCAAAATATACAATTTAACTCGATAGAATTGAAAGATAAACCAAAACTAATAAAACAGTGAAAGTTTTTTTTTAAATTCGTCAATAAATGACTGAGCAATAAATTATTGATATTTATTAATTTGACGACCGCTTAGCCTAGTGGGTAGCGACCCTGCCTACGAAGTTGGAGGTCCCGGGTTCGAATCCCAGGTCGGGTCAGTATTTATATGATGAATATCGATACTGGTACCGGGTCTTGGTTGTTATATGTATGTGATGTCTTCGCTTGGTACGCAAAACACAAGCTAATGCTTAGTTTGGGGCCACGACGTTGTAATGTGCACGTTATTATTATTATGTATTTTCGTGCGGTTTGACTGGTGGATTCTTACTGCCCATGACGTCACATTGTCTACTCGATTGAGTGTCGCGTCGTCTCACTACACCACAAATTATGCCTTGGATGCCTTGGACTAGTCTATAATATCTTTTGTTTCTTTGTGTAATAGGTAATTAAGTTTTATTTGAATATAAAGGAACAAGTTTTTGTAAAAGACAAAGTGATAATTTGCCTAAAATTGATATTTTCACTGTGATGGACTTTTCTTCAAATCCATTTTATATTAGTGCTGAAATAAAGGTTTAGGCTCTAAAGTTGAAGGTCCTGGTGATATATCCCGGTAAACGTACGCTGACACCGATCGCTTGGTCTTCAGATTGACCTGTACAGAAATTACAGTTGGCATAAATGCTCTGACTTTAGATATTAAGTATTATTAGTATATTACTTAATGTACTTAGTAAGCACATATGAAAAAAAAGAAACCCCTAACGGCACAAATTCAGTAGGTATAGATCCTTTCTTCAAAAGTCGTCGGTGATTTAGTTAGACAAAACAGTTATCCGTAAAATGTCTACTGCAAACCAAAGAATGTTTTCGAGAAGTCCTACCTGTTCTATTTAACATTTTTTTCCATTGTTCTATGCTAACCGTGTTTACAGGAAACCTGGATATTATGAAATAGTCATCATTATCAGGAAGCATTTTTTAACACCGCAGTTTCTTGGAGGAAAATGAGGTTAAACTATTGTATACAGTAGTTTTGTCATTCAAAGTTTAATTATTTACGACGTTCATAATCAGAGAACAGATAGAACGTCAGACTTTAAATCATAAATAAATAACGATTAAAATTAAATAGAGCATCAGATTTTAAACCATAAATAAATAACGATTAAAATTAATTGTGTATATATCTTATATTTTTATTTGAAAAAGTCTTGTATTTACATATATACCATATGTGTAGTATACATGTATAGATGTCATACTTTCCCTTACAATGTGCTGCCAGGCTAAATAAACCTCACAATATGTTTAAAAACAGTTAACGACATCATTCCAGTGGAACAGGTGCAATTAGGTAATATCAAATTTACAAAATATTTATATTTGAAAATATCGACATATCGATACATTTTGTGCAATCCCTATGTTTCATTGTTTGATGGTAATTTTACACAATATTTTTGTATTGTACACATAATTGTTTAAAATAACAAATTATTTACAAAATAAAGTATTTACCGTTTACTACTGATGTATAACCAAGTAAATTTAGGATTGCTTTTTATAAAAATAAGCATTAAGATAACAGTATGTTATTGGCAGTACTTACCGGTGAAATGTCTCTTTATTTGGATTATTAACATATGTTACAGTGCAATTTAAAACTGAACACTACACCATTTTTATCACAAGAATTAATTTTTGTAGAATGCAAAACGATTATAACACAAAATAGAAAACAAAGCTGGACCTTATTTTGACAAGTGAGTAAAGAAGACTAAATGTGTTCAAAGAGGTTTTATGTCAGATTTTCTTGCATTTCTTTCTCGCATGTAGGATTTCCGCAAAGAGCTGGATGTCATTCGCACACTGTGTTCCTCTCTTACGCTAGTATATATACCTTTATGGAAAGAACATATTTATATTTTCACGACGATTTTATGAAACACTTGTATTGTGAAATAAATACAACAAGGTGTAGTTTCTTATTTCTGGTTAAATAAACTTTATATGGAAATCAGCGGTATATATTAAACCTTGAAGACCTAAAATGTTCCCTTTAGTATAATGAATTACGTGGTAGGTGATTCCGACAAAGAGATTCCATGTTAAGCTAACTTCACTGAATGACTGGATCGACAGAAAAAGCTCATAAAAGCTCAAACTCGTAAATCTAATTTAAACACGACTAGGGTGTGAAGTTAAAAAAAACCTATTCTTAAAAATCGTAAATCTTTAAACACCCTATCGTAAATCTTTATACTGGCAAGAATACTAATTTCGGATGTTTTCTTTAGTTCTAATATAATGTACAATATTCAGTATTTTCGCCTGTGAATCATTAAAATGAATCATCGATTTCATTTCGTTGAAAGATTCCACAGAATCGGCTCTTGGTCAAAAATATTCTTGCAAGTTGACGCATTATATACCTATTTCCGTTTATCCCTAAATATATGTGTACGGGTAGTTTTTAGCCTAAAAAATTCTGGGAAACGATTTTATGAGTTCGGGATAGTTAGTAAAAATGAAGTACATTCCGATCATAGCCGCGTGGCATATTAAAACTGGACAACTTTACCTTTCTTTAATTTTCCATCCAGTGCAGTCCGCCAATGAAACAATATTGTCCAGATAGGCCATTGCTGAAGTACGTAATATTTATATTGGGTATATACAGGATTTAATGTGAGGGTTAAAAAATATGTAGGATAAAATTTTGATTATAAATATTTGACCTATAATTTTATTTACAATATAATAAAATGTACACAGTAACAGATAAGTAGATGGATTCACTTTTTTACAATAACTAAAAAGTAAAAAAGTTGATTTAAAAAAAACCCGTCTGCGGTACAAAGCTACGTTACAGAAAAGGTGTAAACAAAATGTCTTTCTTCTCTCTCCGATCCCATACTTCGCAAGTACACAAAGAAATTTCATATTATAAACAATATCAAGAAGTCGGTTTCTTAGAGTGTACCTAGGGGCTGATCGGAGAGTGAAATATAGGACAACTTGTTTCCATTTTTTTCAAGTTAGCTTTTTACGCAGTCGGGTACTTTTGTCAGATCTATGACAATTGCTTCCCCCCCCTCGCCCCTCTCTGTCTCTATTTCCAAAAGTAATTACCAATATTGCTGAACGTTTTCATAGTTACTCGCATAGACAAGGAAAATAGGTACGAAAAATAGTATAGGCACGCAATAATGGCACATATCCAAAACCTATTTGATTTATTTTTGGTTTTTGTTGTATTTCCTATATTTTACGTAACCAATTAATATGAGGTTACTATGGTACTAATTCGGAAGTTCTCTCTATGAAACAAATCCAAAACTACACCAACCCTTTCCATTGTTTCAAAGTTATGACTATATGAAAAAATACGCTTCGCATTGAGAACTTCCTGTATTGTAGTCAGTTAAAAAGAAGATTCTATTTGTATGTTACACCTTAAGCTTCGACAAGTTCTCAACAAATAAGTTGATGAACTATTTTGAAAACCTGTTAGGTGATATGTATGTAACGCAGCAGAGTATTTGTGAAGTGATTAAAAATGGTCTTAAGAACTATGTGTCCATATTATTAATGAGGTATATTTTATGATGTTATTAACAACATTCATTAAACACAAATCCACATTACAAATGCGCTACAATAGTTGACACTTTTTCCAGTCCGCGCCATATTGATTCATCCTTGCTCAATCTTAGGGATGTGACGTCTTAATAGCGTTGTACCGCGTCACATCGAAACATGGCTAACAATATAAATGTATAATCAAATACTCGATTTGCATATCTTTGATTGTACCGTTCCTCAGCCCTTGTAGTATGAATAGTTGATATATATTATATTATATAGCTCATATTGTGTAAGTTTACGGTTTGTTTGCGACAAGAATAAAGAGGTCATGTCAATCACTCGCATGTTGGACAACATAACCGCGCATAGTGATGTACCCAGTGATATTGTTAAGAAGTTGAGTCGAGTTGTGACGTCGATTTGATTACAATAAATGATAACGTTCAGTATGTTTTGTTTTGCATATTATTACGTAAGTTATAACATTTCTTTATATTGATATTACTTTAAAAATATTAAGAATATATGTATATTCTATATATAATTTCTTCACTTCAAATAAATAAATAAATTTCTAATAAACGGATTATTTCAAAAGTTTGTTATACAATAGAAAGACTAGTTTTTACGTTTATTGGCGTGTTCTGAAGGTAGTGAACAACGAAAGCTCATATCATAACAAAAAAATAGCAGTTTTTAAATTTTTGAAGTGTTTGTAAATATTAAACAACTAGCGACCGCCGGCAGCTTCGCTCGGAAGGGTTACACTTGTGTATGGCGTTATAATTTATAGTTTTAAAAAAACACTAAAAATTTCATTTTTATTTCCGCCCAATAGATTAAATAACAGTTTTGAAATATCAATCAAAAGCCTTAGAAACATTACAGAAGACACCTATAGTATCTCCCGAGCTTTCCCTCACAAATCATTCACAAATATGCTGAATCAGTTCAACGGTTCTGGGTGAACACAAACTGTTATGCATTAAATTAAGTTAAAGTGTGAAAGCAACTGTTTCAATAAAAAACTTTATTTTAGCTACGTTGGTAATATTTAAATAGGTCTAAAATTTGTAGGGTCACATATGCTATCGGCTTTAAATAATTGAATGGCCTTACTAATATTTCATTAGATCGAGAGAAACACTATGATCTATGCATTTATTAAGCAAGTCATAATATTCGTTTTTATCGCTAAAGGATAGACTAAGATGCATGTAATATTTACTCAGCTCGAGAGAAAGTGTACACTCACACCAACCACGATATTACAATTTGTCGCCTCGCTGCGGTCGCAGCTGAGGGTCCAGAGCTGTCCCTTCGTAGCAGTGTCATTAATTTCTATTCAATAAATCAAGTTTACATGAGCAGCGTCTGGCGGGCAGGACACTGCTGCGCTCGTGAGAAATAAGAACATAAAGGTGTACCTACATATATGGCCAAATAAAATATTCAGATTGATATATAAATCGTGTTTGATTCAAATCAATCATTCGTTTTTCTTTTTTTTTTAACATATGCGTCTCGAAACTTTGAACTTACTAGAAATCAGTAAAAAAATATTGAAACCTCAATCTATATGCAGTTAGATATCGAACTACATACCATCTTACGACGACCGCTTGGCCTAGTGGATAGCGACCCTGCCTACGAAGCTCAGGACACCGGGTTCGAATCCCAGGTCGGGATCAGTATTTATATGATGAATATTGTTACTGGTACCGGGGGTCTTTGTTGTTATATGCATGTGCTTGGTACCCAAAATACAAACTAATGCTTAGTTTGGCGCATAGACGTTGTTGTGATGTATACGTTATTATTATTATCTAAAATAAATTTTAATTTAATAACAGACATCAAATATCGTTTAATTTTATATGTAATGAGGCGGGAAAATAAAGAAGGTCAAGTAAATTCAAAAATTTATTCAAGAAGAATTTACTGCAAATAACCTCGAATTTACGAGGGATATTAATACTTTAGGATAGTAGATAAGTACGCTCGCTAGTCAGTAGTGAAGTAAAGTAAACCAAGGTATTCCGAAGTGTACACGAAGAGTATAAGGAGTGCTATATAAATGTAAGAATTGAAAACAATAAAAATAGTGCTCAATCTAAAATAAATTTAAATTTCTATTTAAAAGGAATTGCAGAACCGTATAATTTTTCATATTAAATACGCTATGCGATACACATAGTCTAAAAACTAAAAATCATAGTTAACGTTGATACGGTAAACCATATAAAATAAGTTATTTTGCGCTCTATTGAAACTAGTTTCAATTTACAAGACTTCACGCAGCCAGGCAAGCGAAGCGACGCGGATTTAATTAAATTTTACCCCGCCTTACCTATGTATGGAGTTAAAAATATTACATTATAATTTTACATAAACTTCAATTTAATGCTGCCGGGGGATTACTTTATGAAATATATAAAGTGTTGTAATTTACGACGGAAGAATTATCAGTTTCTATACCTATTGACTGTCCAACTAAAATAGATCGGTTTGTTTACTCTATATTATTAAGTAAGTATATAAAATTAATAGTATGATGCCGGTGATAAAAAAGCCGGTTGGTGGATTTCAACGACCGGAACTGACGACTTAACGTGCTCGCCGAGACACAGAGTCAGTGATAGTTATGTAGGTGCATAACTTAGAAAAAACTCATTGGTTTATGGCCTGGGATTCGAACTACGGCCTTTTAAACAAAAAGCGGACTCGTTACCACTTGGCTATCACGACGATGACCACAATTTTTATGCGCTTTTTTGCATTACTTAAATATTACCTCAAAAGGTTGCTATCATGGGCGACCAGGAGCACTGGAGTATATCTGTTCCTTTAGAATCGTTAATCCAATCCTAATGGTTTTGGCGTTAGATAAACCGGTATCACCTCAGAGTTAGTTTATAGATACCTATAACAGTTAAGTATATGCCACAAGGCGGTAATGCAATAGATGTGTTTTATCTGTAACCGCCAAGTCGGTTTTGATTCGGTTTTCTTATATTACATAGGTTTGCAAAGCAGGTTCTTAGACAACTTTTGTGGTTATAAGAGTAAGCTACCAGAGGGCGCTGCAGTATTCGTGTATTTTTAAACGAATATATAGATTTATTTTGATGTGGTCGCTTTTTTTTCATTACGCAGATACACGTATATCACCTAAGAGCAGGATCTTAAATAGGTTTTCCAGTTATAGGTATTGCGGCCACCACAGGACGTTGCAGTGCAGATATGTATGTTCAAAATGGCTGTGCTAATTTCCATGTTGATTTTTGCATTACACAGATATCACCTCAAAGCAGGTTCTTAAATTGGTTTATAGTTAGGAGCCGCCAGAGGGCAGGGCAGTAGATCATTATTCGAAACGGCTATTTCACCATCATCAGCACAATATAGTGGGCACATAGACCTCACTGATTATTGAAAAGTAGTGATAAATAAAAAAGTAAAGTAAAAAAACCTACTAAGTACAAAAAAACTTATTTACAAGAAATTTTAACGGTGGTCTCTAAAATACCAAATTAAAAGGAAAAAGTTAAAGTTATCTAAAAAGTTCGAAATATCTTGGAACGTCACTTCCTTTAGAGATCCCGGTAAACATGAGTAGGTATATAGTCCAAGCGAAAAGTTAGTCATACTATAAAGTAAGTACTATGTTTGTAGTTCTATAATTACAATAAGATTCGTAGAACCATTCATAGTTATCTTTGTTAGTGACAGTGTATGTCTTTTATATCTAGCGAAGTCGCGCTAGTTCTCCTTTATAAGGTCCTTTATAAGCTCAAGTATAAACTATTAAGCTATAATCTACTAGTTACCAGTGACAGCTTTGCGGGTGAAACAAATGAGGCCGAGCCTCACTCAAATCAACTGGGTAGGTACGTACAGATCACGTCAAACTTTATAGCGGATCTGAATACAACGCTTTGACTGGGCTTGCGTAGATATATATACCCCTCGCTTAACTGCGTCCCGCTATACCTAAAACTGTTTATTGCGACGCGACTTGTACCTACTTTCGGATCCGTCACAAAGTTTGATTGTAACTATACCTACCGACAAGAACAAAAAATGTGCGGTCATTAAGTAATTAGCACGCGTTAAATTCGTAAGGGTGGCGAAACTGATTTGAGTCAAATGATACTCATAGCACTTCCCACCTTACATAATAACATGTTCCGTGATACAGACCATGGATTTTCGATATATGACGGCAACTTAGTAAAGCCACAAGAGACACCATTGAAATAAAGTGTAAAAATCATAGACCACAAGTTTTAAATCGAATAGAGATTATTTTGTTAAGTGTACAACCACATTTTAACAAAAAAAAAAGGGTCTAGTGTGAAATACTCACCATGGCGGTATGTCTTTATTCTCTTCGAGGCCGGAAGGTGTTGCGAGTGTGTCAGCATCCCCTTCCCCTCTTCCGCCAGGGTGCTCGGGTATCACTCTTTCTATGGTCGTGACCTCTTCGATATCAGAATCGATACCTTGAGCGAAGTCCATATAAAAGGACTCCCGGGAATCGCTGGAGCCTCGTCGCAGTTTTAGCGACAGATCTGGTGAGCTGTCATCCATTTTTCAATACTTTTTCAATCCAGTACGACAACATTAAACAGTTGTTTCACTGTATGGCACACCCATCTTAAGTCACACGACCTAATATAGTTACGGCCATGGTTTTTTTTTTTTTAAGTAAAATTGGGTTTTATTCATTAATGTTTATCCCATTTTCTTCACTTTATTGAAACTAATAAATTAAAATAATTATTTGAAACTTTTTTTACATTCGGTAAAGAACGGTATACAGTCATTTCCGTTAACTATGCGCCATTGTGATACCATTTAGACCAAGCTTGTAACAAAGAAAATTTTAAATAGGTACCTAATCAAATGTTAATTAAAAGTATGAATGTACAACAAACAAACAATGAACAACACAGTTTTGAGAACCAGTTTGAACTATGAATCGAACATAACCAAAGCAGCGGGTGTGAAGGCGATCGCGCGGAGGTGCATGAACGCTATCAGCTTGGACGGAACAACCGAAAAGCTACCTTAGTTATGTAGCGGTTCATAGATTACACCTACCTTCCAAATTTCATCTATATAATGCCAATAGTTTAAGAGAAAAACCACAGACAGACAGACGGACGGACGGACATGGCAAAACTATAAGGGTTCGTTTTTTGCCATTTGGCTACGGAACCCTAAAAAGTAGGTACGTCACGGACCAAAAATTGCCCACTTAAAGTTATCAATAAACCATCAATAAACAAAGCATAGTGAAGTCGTAACGTGTTTAATGTGACGCACGTTTAAAAATCGAATTAGAGAAACGCTTAAGTACCTACAGACATTTCATGTGTTATAATGACAATGGTTTGTCTAAGCTATGAAGCTATGAGTCTTATTTCCTTGCATGTTTTCGATCGCTTCGAAGTAGGTATGAAACGCGGCATCTTGATTATTCTGGTATCTAAGATACCTACTTAAATTGATTTAATGTAATATGGTCTAATGTTACCACTATGGCCCTGGGTATTATGAAATTACTGATATGTATCTAAGTAGGTAATTATTTTCATTCTCGGGCAATATGTAGTACCTACCTACGTGTCCCTACTGATGGATTGGATTGCGAGAAATGAAAGATTAATTAGATTAACGTAACTTTATTTTAGACCTACCAACTTGTATAGTTCCAATCAAACTTTATGGCGGATGTGAACATAGGCACAAGTCGCGTCACAGTAACTAGTTTTAGGTGTAGCGGGACGCAGTGGAGCGAGGGGTATATGACTGTACCTGCGCAAGCACACTTATAGCGTTGTATTCCGATCCGCCTTAAAGTTTGAGGTGAACTATACAAACATTAAACGAACAGAGAGAGCGATGTTTCAGCTGTCAAAATTACATATCAAAAATCACAGTATCATTTCGTTTAGAAATCTAACACCCACGAAATTACACGAACTACAAATTCTGGCATTAATACTCGGAAAACATTGTAAACATTTAAATAGAGCAAAAGTATAGAAAAGAACGAGACTGCCTCCTTTAATTATGTAGGTACTAATAATTCTAATTTATGGCAGAACTAGAAGTTGTTGCATAGAGACGTTGTTTTATTATTATTATTATTATTATTATTATTATTATTATTATTGTATCGTTGTCATTATTTCAATTGAATATCAATTTCATTTTTTGAAAAACAAAATCAATTTCAATAATATTTATAATAATAGCCGATACTTTATTGATATCATTATTAAACTGTATTTAAATGTTAAACACCATTCATTTTAATAATATTATGAAACCTTCGATTCGGCGTGGACTGAAAGCTAGTTATAATTTAAATTAAGCACAATATAGGTAGGTATATCTGTGAAGGACCTATAGGGTTTTAGTACCTATGTAGGTATTTATATAATTTTCGAAGCTGAAACAATAATGACAAACTATTTCTTTGATTGTGCCTACCTCCCTACTTACCTACTCAGAAATGTCATTATTAACAGGAATTACAGGAGGTACCTAGGTACAATGCTAGAAGCGCCAGTACAACAATAAAAGCATAATTTTCAAATTTACGATATAGGTACGGTAGTTTCAATTACAACCGTAAAAATCATACCATAATTACTAGTGGCTAAGCTAGGTTACAAAGAATGAGGTCCGAAAAACAAAGACGACCGCAGACGATCGCAGTACGCTGACTACAAATACGCTTTCACATAAAGGAACAATGACCTGTGAACCGTTTCAAAATCCAACCTTCCCTAAAATCGACGCTTCCTGCTTACGGCGTTAATAGCCGGCGACACGAAACACGCGTGCCTCTACCTTGGCCTGTTAATCTATAAATTCATTTCATTAAACACTTGGAAAATTCAAAATATTTCTCATACACATTGCAACAACTTTAGTCTTATCGGCCTTATACGATTACTATGCGAAAGGTATCGTAAGTCGTAAAAAATAAAATTCTTTTTATTCATCGCTCATGTGAACCAACCTACTCAAAGACACGATAATCTCTGCCTGTATCACATTGCCCGGGAATGTTTTTTTATATATTTTTTCATTTATATGAATGACTGTATAAATAAATTATTATTATTTTACCGAAGTTTCTCACTCACAAACGATCACTATCACAAACACGTGTGATTCGGCGCGCTTGTAAACACGGCACAGGTTCACTCAGCACGCACCAGCGCGCGTCTGCCGCGGGCCGCGGGAGGTGGAGGCAAGTTGGATGAGAGGGGAAAGGGATGCCCTCCCTTCTCCTTCCCTTCCGAAACGGGATCAATCCGATTCTGCATCAAGGATTACACACGAACTCGAAATTAACAGTTGTGGTTGTGATTGATGAACAGAATGTTCTGTCGTGGTTCTGTCTGCCCAGAATTTTCGGTTTCATTTCTGACCAACCATGTATCTTACGTATTTTACTGCACTTTTAATTAAATCTCTATGATTTATCTCTATGATAAATATGAACAATAAATGAATATTAATTGACCGATTGGCCGAGTTGGATAGATACCCTAACCTGTGCCCTAACTACAGAAACAAAAGTCGCAAGTTCGATTTCCGCCAGGACCAATATTTGTATGCATGAACATATCTATTTGTTCTGTGCTGGGCATAAAATATATATATATTACAAAGAATATTTGAAACTGCTACGCAGTCAGTTCTCTAGTAATATTTAAGTATCCATATCAGTTGTCTAGTAGGTACCAATAGTAGAAGCTTAATTTCCTTGCTTACTTTGGGACTAGATGGCACTGTGTGGGATATTCCAAGTATTTATTTATTTATATAATAAAAGATAATTAGAAGTAATAAAAGCACTACTATATTTTAAAGATTTTGAATGAACTAAACAACGCTATATGATAAAACCCAAATACCAATAACGGGGTACCAAAGTACATTGATACTACCAGTACTCCAATATGGTCTCACTTGAAAACAAAACAAAAATCGCATCAAATACCTCAGTAACGGGCCCCTACCCGAATCTTAGAGATACGACAGCTTGTTATTCTGCCGTATTAATCTATCATTTTCTGTCGAGCAGAATATTATAGTACAAGCGTAAATGAAGAAATAAAGAACTTTATGGTATGTTAACTGACTTCTATTTTCTATATACATTCTAATGCGAATAGCCTTTTCTGTATCTTGTACCCTTTAATCAGATTTAAAATTAAACTATTCATAAGATTTACACATTACTAGTGAATGTGTGAATGATTTATTTGCTCCATACCCAATCAAGATCAATTTACAGCAGTAGTATTTCATGGATTAAGCTAGAGTGAATTAGTGATAAGAGAGTCGACCAGTGATGGGACACTTTGACAATCGAGTATACTTAATGAAAGCAAAATTATGTTTGCATAGAACGATAGAGCTTAAAAACTTTTCAAGATTTTGGAAGTTCAATTTTTCATTTTATTTTTAGTTTCATTTTAGTGTAAACCCTATACTGATTTCCAAAGCTACTCGAATATGATTGTGTCGATTATTTTAAATATTAACAAAAAAAAATTACTAACAGTTTTGACACCAACATCGGTTGTAATTTGAAACTAAGTATCTATCTATAGATTATACATTTAAAAAAAAACCTCATAAGGAAAACAAACTATGAAAATTAGTAAATAAAACAAGAATAATGTATAAATTCTTATTTTGTGAATAATTTCTTACAACAACATATAAACTATTTAATTAATGTACATTTAATGTTTGCATTATTATCACAATACTCAAGATAATTCTTACTTCATAAAGGTTATATAATTTTTATACTGAAATGTCCACATTTTTAAAATAATAGAATATCGTCTGTGCATTACCACAGAGTACAACTTTTCATTTGTAAGCAATATAACTCTATCTAAAAAAAACATTAACACAATATTCATAGATCACACCAACTTATAAGAAAACATATAGTTTTTTTTTTTCTATGTATTCCTTACATTCAAATTTTTAATTTATTATCTGTCCCTGAATTTTCAGAACAAAAACAATACAACAACCTAGAAGGCTGTCGAATAAATTTAAAAAATCTATTAAAAAACCCCTAGCGACAGGAGTAAAAATATTAATGCTTGGTGCCTAAAACCTAAATTGGTTTGGTGAGCAGAATTTTGTAATACATTTTTTATTTGACTTACAATTGTACAATCAGATTGACTTTGCGGTTTTTATTCAGTTTTTTTTTAATTAAATGTCTAAAATGTTTTAGATATATGTAATTGAATAAGAATTCCTAAATGTGAGGATATATGTAAAAGTAAACAATAACAAAGATTATTAATTACAGATTATGATATGGCAAGGTAAGTTTAATTTAAAATATAATGTAAGGTAGAATGTATAAAAAAAATAATAATATCCATTTGAATTTTAGTCTTAAAGCTCTATATTATATGATCAGCTTTTAGAAAACTATCCTGGACTGCTTGGTTACAAATTTACAAATATGTCAATATAATATGTTTAAATTGGTTTAAATTTATTTATACAGAAAAAACCTAAAATGGCGATTTAAAGAATAGGACAATAACTATAATGAGAAATTGATACCCACCTGAAAATCAATGACTTTAACTTTGCAAATGTTATAGTAGATATAAACAATTTAACAATTTAAGATATACATAGTGGCTGTAACAATAAATAATTGAAGAATTAAATGTATGAATGCACACGAATGAACACAAACCTTCAAATCTATTATATAAAGTGCATAATCCTTCACCCATTTCAAAATACATTTTCGTTTTTTTATTGATAAATCATAAACATAATTTAAGTCTTCAATTAAATAAATCATACATGGAAATAAATCATTTCTGGTCATTTAAAATATAATGAAGTGTTCAAATTACATGTATCAATTTATTCATATTCTGCAGTCGGGACAGAAGCAATTAAACACATTATATTTAAATTGAGTCAAATTTATTTTGATCTAATTAATCTAATCATTGTTTATATTATTTATTTTTGTCAACAATTTAAAATCCTTAAATTATACTATATAGTTTAAATGATATATTTGTATGTTCCCATTACTATGTCAAAAATAGACATTATCTTAGCATTTTAAAACTGAGGATCCTACACATGTTTAGCGAGATGCATTGCAAACAAGCATTGCAAATAGAGCAACAATTGTGAATATTTATTGGCAACTCTAAGCGCGTTCTACATTCCCGCCAAAACTAACCGAGAGTTGCCGAACACGAGAGTGAGGAAACCACATTCTCCTAATCTATACTTTTTAATTTCAGTCGAGTTACGGCGTGTATGTTACCCGAGAGAATCCTTTAAAAAAACAATTTTTGTCACACGCTATATGACGCGTTAGACAATACAAACGGGATGATACACATTTTGAAAAATACTGATTATCACCAGAGATATGACAAATCAAGGATAGTTGCCCCATATACTATTCCACCAGCCCATTATCGTCTCGACGCATATTGTCTAACACGCGGCATGTCCAATACGCGTTTCGCCCAATTTTATTACATATCCTGTGCAAAACGCTTTATGTCAAATTTGCCTTTTGTCCAATACTTATTTAGCCTAGTGAGTAATATGTCCAACATGCGTCATGTTCAATAGGCATTTTGTTCAATTTAATCACGCATTTTGTTCAACACAGTTTTCATAGTACATATTGTATACAATCTCAAGAAGTGGAGTACACTACCTCACAGGTGGGCGCGCAATTTGTGCATATTATATAGAATGTAACTCCTTCAATTTTTAGAATTGCAATATCTTAGAAATGGTGGTTATTAAAGAAAAAAAAAGTATATGAACAAATTTTGTAGGTAATTTCATGATCTTTAATTTTTGTCTGATCTATTTTTTTGATGAAACTTACCGTTTATACGAAAAATCCAAAAAATCTATTTTGTTGACTTTTAACTTTGAATAACTTTTTTGGCAGACTTGGGATCGATGGGGACTTTTGGTACTTCATATTTTATAATGGTGTACATAAGCTCTCTACCAAAATTTAGCTCTGGGGGAATTTTGGCTAGTTGAAAAGTCTATTTTGACTGAATTAGTAGTAGAAACTTGATGTGTTGGAGTTTCAGGAAAGTGCATATTCTTCGTTTATTTTGGACACCCTGCGTGTAGGACATTTTACGTATTGGACATAACGCATGTCGAGACGCCTATTATGGCCCACTGCAAGGGCTTAGGCCTCCCCCAGGATGAGGGGAATTGGAGCTTAATCCACCACGCCGCTCCAGTGCGGGTTAGTGGATTTTAACGACTGCCATCTCTTAATGGCGACCGAGACCGACAGCTTAACGTACTCTCCAAGGCAGAGTCAGTGATATTTATGTACTTAAATCAGAAAAACTCATTGGTACAAGCCTGCTGCCCATTCAAACCACGGTTGCACGGCCTTCTAAACCAGAAATATGCAATTATGAGTAGTGTCAAAAAATTGCGCCAAATTGAAACATATATTACTGAAAAGCTGGTCATTTTAAAAAATACTTAGTAAAATATATTTCCCAAAATAATTATATGTTACAGGCTTGAAAGTTTATACTTTTTGTTAAAAATTTAATAATTAAGGTTTATTCAACTGAACTCTAGTGATAGCGACATTAGCGACATCTGTTGTTTACAATAATAACTAGTTATTGATCGGTGTTAGTGGTAAAGTATAGTAACTAATTAAAATTTAGATTACTTAAATCAGTCTATTGGGTGTTTGATCATTTTTTTATCTACTCCATCGGTATTTCATTACTTTTTTCAGCGATTATCAAACGCCACTAAACAGAAAATAACAAAATCAAATTAATCGTATTTTTTATATTTATTTACATAAGATGCATTCTTTTTATTTTTAAACAAATAATAAATAGCGTGGGTCAATGCTGGGCTTCGTTCTTTGTGTATGAACCCGCATGTGACGTCACTTAGGTCTGCTACGTAGAAATGATTGCATTGGCTCTGCATTTTTTGCCAAATAATGATTGTGTGATTAAAATCTGATTTGTGCCAAATAATGTCATGACGCGCCCGAATTTTAAAATTTTCAAGATGAATTAAATCCTTTCCATACCAGTTTTCTATAATAAGGAAAAAAATTAGGTGACGCGCCCCTTCAAATCAGATACAACTATTTTGACATTTTCAACAATATTTCCATTGAACATTCATTGATACATGTAAAGTGAAATCAACTCTTAATCTTAACTGTTTTACATACAACTGGAATAATGAAATTATCCGACGCAGGATTTCCAAGCGAGCCCGCCGCAAGCCATCGCGCCGATGAGATAAATGACGAGCGCAAGAACTAATCCCAGGATTACATACATCTTGATGTTCTTCCAGAACAACGTGCGTTGCAGGGTCCGCGATGTAGCTCGGTAAGATACAGACTGCAAAAAAATATAAATATATTTGCCATTTTATAAGAATATAAAATATATGACAAAAGAATTAAAACTAGTGATGAAACGATTACGACTACGATTAATCGTAATCGGCGATTATCAGTAAATCAACGATTAATCGATGATAAATACTACTTATTACAAATATAAATCTAGAAGACGACACTTATCTACTGCATATAGTATTCGTACATCATTAAATGTCATTTGTGTCTTCAAATTTTAGGGTATTCCTTTTTTCACACGGTCTGCAGGCCAGGGATAGATTCATATACTTCGGAACTTACCATCTCGTACCTATTACTTCATGCCTAGAGTTAGTTCTTCCACTTTACATTTTAGATTTTCATTTTCTTCTAATAGCGGTTGATTTTTTTCATCTATATTCTGTTATACGGTTGCTGTAATATTGTAATAGCGCAAGTGCTTTTAATAACGCGCATCACTGGCTGTGTATTAGTAAACAGGAAAAAATAATTTAGTTTTTCTCTAATTCACGAAATAATCGTAACGGAATAATCGTAATCGCTAAGCTATTATCGTTTCATCACTAATTAAAACTAGATTTTCCCGCGAAACCGTACACATAACGTGACTATAACACTACCTACTATGTTTTCTTTAAAAATGTTTTTATTCTAGCAATCGTATTTCTTTTATTTTTTCTTCTTGGGTTCTATTCTGTATACTATTCTATCTCACAACTGCTATCTTGACTAGTTTATTTAAAGTTTCAACGGCATTCAAAGAAAAACGAGAGAAAAAGACAAATTAATATTTTCGTATTTAGAATATTTGTTAGGACTCCTAAATGTGGATCAAAAGTTTTTTCCCTAATAATACAAAGTACAAATTTCAAGTAAGTAAATATGTTCATGAGATCTATACTAAATATTACAAATAACAAAATCTAATTTTCAATTGGAAATTATGCATAATTTTCATGGGTAACTTTAAATATTTTCTATGTTAAACTTTTATTTATAAATAACATTTTATATTTTCTTTTGAAGCCATAATGGTATACAAGTTTATAATCAAATCACTTAAAAACAGAATGCAAGTTTGTATACCAGCGCCACCGGTATGGCTAACATGGTCACCAAGTGACCGGCGTGTTCCAAAAATAATAATAAAAAAATTCATTCTTTAATCATTCATAGATGATTATCCTATACTTGAAATTCAAACTATTACTACCACAGAGCATTAGAGTAGGTTAGAGTTGGTATGTAGGCAGATATGCTGTCCCTTTCAAGTTTGCAGTATAACGCATACTTGAAACAGATCTCATAACTTAAAATCTTAAAGGCAACATCAAATTGTACCATAGATATTCGGGAAGGGATGAACAACCTAACCACTTTCAAAAATGAGAGAAATCTGAGATAAAACTAATCATATATAATACTTTTATTTATTTTCGTTGTGTAAATATTTATTTTTGGGATGCATCTTCAAAGAAATATCATCAAATGGCACCTCCAACCTACTCAATTCCCTGTGATTAGATACTACTGTTTTGATGTTAGAATAATAATAATAATACCTGGGACACTTCACACAGCGCCATCTAGTACTAAACTAAGCAAAGCTTGTATTACGAGTACCAGATAACTGATATACATACTTAAGTATCTTTTTTTAATAATATACACATATATAGATATTTTACACCCAGAAACGGAACAAATAGACATGTTCATGCACACAAATATTTGTCCCGGGCAGGAGTCGAACCCGCGACCATTGGCTTTGCAGTTAGGGGCTCTAACCACTCGGCCAAGCGGTTAAATACTTAAATACTAAATACTTACACTTGTGGCTAAGTTATCAGCCTTGTCGACCAGAAGTTCCAATTTTTCACCACGCATTGCCATGCTATCTGTAAATAGAATGTAAAAATAATTTTAATATGCATCTAGTACAAAATCATAATGAATATTTTAATTAGTTTTTACTTTGCTTGTGTCTAATAAAATACAGAATATAATAAAAAACAAAATTTAAAACTTGAAAATCCCATTATAATCCATTAAATTCTAGTGTTACAATACAATTACTTTTGTTATTATGGTTCAGACCTCATCTCAATTCACCAGGTTTATGTATAATGGACATTATTTTAGGTCTTGCTTAGTGCATACTATAATCAATAGTAACTTACAGAGGCTTATAAGTAAATTCAAGGACCAATCAAAAAATTCTGGTATTCAATATTTGAATTTATAGTTTGAACTTAGTTCATTTGTTCTTCTGACATTTTGGTGGGTCTGTGTGCGTGGGTCATGCCTAACAGAACAGTGAGGTGATATTTCTATTTATCTACGTTTTTGACGCCAAATTTCTATCTGGACATGCATGTGATCGGAGTGTGTAGTTATAGTATGTATATTTTTAAGCATAAGATATTTATTTTCGGGATCGGCAGAATATCAGTGATGGTCATGTTCGCCAGCGGCTGGCCATCATTAAGCTGAATCGATTCCGTTTGCCACCAATTTTGTAAGCTTTGTTAAGAAGGCTTTGTTAAGCTTTGTTATTTGTTTCATTGGTAGTTCATTCTTTTTGGTGAACATTCCAGGCGTTTTGGGTGTATAACAATATTTTCTTTATATATTTTATCGATCAGGCGCCAGAGGTCTACTTATCAAATAGCCCATTTTTCATTTTGAATACTTCTCTAGGTGACCACTTCACTATCGGCTCACTTAGCAAACAGTCTATTTAGCATGCTGTCCAATTCTCAATGTGTCTACTTCGTAAACCGTCTACTTTTTTCGGTAACGTCATTATCGGATAGTTAAATAGATAAGTAAAATAATAATAATAAAACTTCACCGGGAGAGGAAAGCTGACAGTAAAAAATAGTTACAATTTCTTTTATTAAATTTCGCGTCTATCCATGGCGCGCCCAAAATCAAAGAATACTAAGACACATTCATCAAAAACTTATGCAAATAAAGTTAAAAATTAAATTGAAAATTTTAAAAACCCCCGACACAAAAAAACTAACCTTTAAAAAGTATGAAATAATCAAGTTTGTTCATTGCCTAATGATTTTGGATCCTTAAAGGCGTCGGGGACCGTTAAGTAAACTTAAAACACCTAATAATTAAGTAGCGGTAAACATTTTTAATTTAATTTTTAATTCAAAATTTTTAAACTTTTATTTACTTTGAATTAATTCATATTTGATCAGACAAAAAATATTTTTCAAGTTTTTAGTTTTCATTTCATTAGTATTCCTCATTCCCTTTCAATATAGTGAACATTAATATTCCTCATTCCCTTTCAATATAGTGAACATTATGCTACTAGTCAAGCCCTTTCATTTGCTACCCATATTGTTTGTGATTTGTGAAAAAAAAGTAATTCCCCATTTTCTAGTGGCGGCTATCTTGGATTTGAAATTTGTCATAGTGTATAGTATTCTACTAGTCAAGTCCTTTCATTTGATACCCATATTGATGTAGTGAAAAAAATGTGATTCGCCATTTTGTGCTGGCGGCCATTTTGGATTTGAAATTTGTCATTATGTATAATATTCTACTAGTAAAGCCCTTTCATTTGCTACCCATATTGAGGGATTGTGAAAAAAAGTCTTTACCCATTTTCTAGTGGCGGCTATCTTGGATTCGAAATTAGTCATAGTGTATAGTATTCTACTAGTCAAGTCCTTTCATCTGATACCCATGTTGATGGAGCAGTGAAAAAAAAATGTAATTCACCATTTCGTAGTGGCAGCCATCTTGGCTTTGAAATTTGTCATAGTGTATAGTATTCTACTAGTCAAGTCATTTCAGTTGAAACCCATATTGATGTAGTGAAAAAAATGTAATTCGCCATTTTGTGCTGGCGGCCATCTTGGATTGGAATTTGTCATAGTGTATAGTATTCTACTAGTCAAGCCCATTCATTTGCTACCCATATTGAGGGATTTGTGAAAAAATTTGTAATTCGCCGTTTCGTGGTGGCGGCCATCTTGGATTTGAAATTTGTCATAGCGCATAGCATTCTAATAGTCAAGCCCTTTGATTTGATACCCATATTGATGGAGTAGTGAAAAAATATGATGTCCGCCATTTTGTGGCGGCGGCCATGTTGGACTGATTTTCATCAAACATAGCTAAGAACACTTTCGACTAATTCACTTTTCATATGAAAAAAATCCGCAACCAAATCGGTTCATCTGTTTGGGAGCTACGATGCCACGGTCAGATACACGGATAAAAAGACACACAAATGCACACACACGTCAAACTTATAACACCCCTTTTTTTTCGTCAGGGGTTAAAAACAGAGAACAGGATAAGAGGCGTCTATTAAGTCAAAAATCATTGCAATCGGCTAACGAGAACCCAACCAGACCTCCGAAATTTAGTGGGACGAGATAAAAGGTCTATTTTACTCGTCTATTTACTGAAACTAATCGTTTTGTAAACGCGTTAACGTTAATTCGAGAGGATTTTTAACAGGGAACCTTGTCTTCCACGCTTGGTATGACAAGGCCGCCGGCCACAATGTAGATTACCGGGTTCCCTGTTTAAAAGTTACAGGCACGACCCGTTCATTCTTTTTGAATATGCTTCTATAAGTTCCACCTGTATGTTTGTTTGTACGTAATGGAATCTTAAAACGCGATTTTCACCCACTTTCACTGAAAATATTGGGCTGAAATTTGGTAGATATACGTAACTTCAATGACAATACACTAAAATGATAAACATAACCAGATGCTGTAGCCAGGATTGCCTCCTCATGAGGACACTCCTCAACGGTTAAAAGTACGGACACGAAAGTTTGTATATACGTGGCATTTTGATAATATTAATCACAACAAATTGATGCTGAAGTCAAGATTATCTCCTCAAGGAGGCACTCATCAACAGTTTATAGCACAAACACAAAACTTTGTATATTGTATATTGCATCGTTTTAGAGGTAATTCTGAGTTCCACATATCTGTATGTTTGTAAATTTTGATGGAATGTATAACAGTTTATAAAAATTTAAGACTAAAAATGAAAAAACAAATTATAGTTTAAAAAAATTTAAAAAAAAATGCTTTCATAATCTATACTAATATTATAAAGCTGAAGAGTTTGTTTGTTTGTTTGAACGCGCAAATCTCAGGAACTACTGGTTCGAATTGAAAAACTCTTTTTGTGTTGGATAGTCTGTTTATTGAGGAAGGCTATAGGCTATATGTATTAAAAATACTACCTGTCTGTCTGTCTATTCGAGCAAATCTCCGAAACGGCTAAACCGATTTTGATGAAACTTCACAGATGTGGAAAGGAAGTGGTCAAAAATGACATACACTACTTTTTGTATGTCTGTATGTACGTCCATCTGTCTATTCGAGCTAATCTCTGAAACGGCTTTTAACCGATTTTAATGAAATTTCACGGGTATGAAAAGGAGGTGGTAACAAAAGTGACATACGCTACTTTTTGTCCGTCTGTCTGTCTGTAAGTCTATGTGTCTATTCGAGCTAATCTCCAAAACGGCTGAACAGATTTTAATGAAACTTTGCAGACGTGAAAGAAAGTTGTCAAGAGTGAAATCAGCAACTTTTTGTAGCTGTCTGTCGTTTGTCCTCACTGATCTATCAGCGTAGATAAAGCCGAAACTACTAAGTCTAGGAAATCGAAATTTGGAACAGTGGTTTATTTTATAACGTGAGTATTAATTTTTTAAGAAAGGAATATTTGGAAATTTCAAATTTAAGGAGAGTGGGATGGAGGGGCTTTGTATGAGAGTCTTTGTTCTTTAAGTAAATAATGACGTGTTTCGGGGTTTTTGGATTTCCACAAGGGTGGGAAACGGGAGGTGAAAAGTATGGGAGTATCGGTTTTCTTAAAGGAGTGGGGAGAATGAAGATTGAAAGTTTGAATGGGTATACCCAATATTAGTTTCAGCAAAAAGTATGTAGAAACCATTTCGAATGTTAATACTACCTAAAACAGGAATGTGTAGTCTACGCAAGCGAAGCTGCGGGCGGTCGCTAGTAAAACATATATGGTGTATTTTTTACAATTACATTAATTGTCTCGTTTAATTTATTCTTATACTAAAAGTTATTTTCTTTTTTTTTAATTTGATTACCTATTTAAGCATATTTTTTAGTTTTTTAATTATACCTATTCAGAAGTATAATTAGAGTTCAGTACCTACCTACCTAAAATTCTCGCTGTACTGGGAGAGAGAGAATAAAAAGTTTCTCAATTGATTGTACTTCAGTCGTTATTTGACAAGTCGACGGTTTACAAAGTAGACACATTGAGAATTGGACAGAATGCTAAATAGACTGTTTACTAAGTGGGCCGATAGCGAAGTAGTCACCTAGAGAAGTAGTCAAAATGAGAAATGGGCTATTTAATAAGTAGACCTCTGGCGCCTGATCATATTTTATTATATATTTCACTGATAAAATACTTTGTGCAAAAATGTACATTAAAGAAATTTTCAATGAGATTTTAAATACTTTATTTAAGAGACAATGCTCCATCCTTATTCTAAGTGGACAAATAGCATTTTATTGTAATTAAAAGGATCTTTCTGGCACAGGTTCTATTAGCTTAAAAGGAGGATCCAACGCTATTGTTTATTTAAAAAAAAAATATTTTGTATTGTAAATATGTTGTTTTAAATGAATAATTTACTAATACAAACTATAATTTCCTCTATGTATACATATATACACAACGTGTTAATGAAAAAGCGCAAAACCTCAGACTCCCCAACTAATTTTTATTATAAAAGAATTATGTGAATTATGAAATTTAATTTTCGCGGATTATTTAAGAAGGTATTAGCTTTTTTTTGTTTTCTTGTGTTTGTTGCAAATTAATAACTCTATGGTAATTACGCGCGATCTAGTGCAACGTTGCCGTTTCGCGTGCCGCCACATCGCTGTCCACAACAACCCCCTCACTCCCTGTACTTGCTATCTCTTTTTTTCGCATTTCTGGAAACGTAAACCTTTCACACGCTGATTGCAAGAATTCAATGTTGCATACATTGCACTATGGAGCGGGCTATGCTCAGCATTTCCTTGATGGACAAAATCAGGAATACTGAAATTCGTCGAAGAACTAAAGTTGTCGACATAGCCAAGCTGAAGTGGCAATGGGCCGGCCACATTTGCCGTAGAACCGACAACCGATGGGGTAGACGGGTTCTCGAGTGGAGGCCACGTATTGGGAAGCGAAGCGTTGGACGCCCCCCGGCCAGGTGGACTGATGACCTGAAGCACCATACCGGGGGTAATTGGATGCGGAAGGCGGAGGACCGTGTGTGGTGGCGAGCCTTGGGAGAGGCCTATATCCAGCAGTGGAGAGACACGGGCTGATGATGATGATGATGATGATACATTGCACGTGTATTAGAAAGGTTAGTAACTAAGTTCATTCGCCTCTAGAGTTAAGTAATTAATTAACACGGCGTAATTAAATTATTTTTTTGGTTAAAATTTGACCTCTTTTTTTATTAGTGGAATCAATTCTACTCTCAATTCTGAAAAAAAAACCAACTTCAGGTTTTGCGCTTTTTCATTTACACATTGTATGTATAAATATTTTAAAGCTGTAATTATGTATGCACTGCAACAAATTAATGTCAAAGTATTGTTGCAAAATTAAAATCAAACATCTACAACTCACGCCAGTGTAATGACTTTGTTATGATTCCAAGTCATAATTAATTGGATAAGAATAATAAACTACCTTCCTCCAATAATTAACCCAATAATGTGTTCAATTCATAATTTATGTGTACTGAACAATATATGAGTACAGATAAAATGTTCTGATACCATATTTTTAGTAAATTGAAATTATTATTATACATGGGGAGAACATGACCAAAAAGAGTCAGGAGTTTCAAAAACAAGTTCGGAAGGTAACAGTACTAACAGAGCTTATTCACGTACTTGCAGTCAGTCAGCTCAGCGCGATATATACTTAAGGCGTAAGTGCATCTTAATATCTAATAGTATTTAAAAACATAGTCATTTTCCAAAATTTAAGTTTTTGTATACTAATAGTCGTTACACTGAAAATCAGTAGGTGCCTACCAATTTTTAGGAAATTGTTTAAAACCCTGTTTTATTGTGTTTTTACATCATTGTTGACATGCTGAACACCAAGATATGTTGTTTTAGTAGTACAACACTTTTTATTTAATAAAACTTAACAATATACAAAACATGAGGTTTAAGAAAATTATTATATTAATTTTATTTACTAAATATTGATAGGAACGCTACAGATTAACGCAATTATTCAGCTACCTGACCGCAATCACGTGAAGCTCTGAAAGTTCTATCATCCACCCAAAACTCAGCTTTTAGAAACTCATAATTATTTTTAATCTGAACTGCCAGATTATTATAACTTGGAAATAATAACCTAAGAGCCAAGTCCCAATGTACCTACTGTAGCTATAATCTGGTCAGGAACAAAACTAACAAACAAAATTTTATGATACGGAATAAAATAAATTATGAAAACAACATTTCAACAATGTACAGCATGTGTTACTGATCTGTACATTTCTAAAGTTAGTAACAAAATGACGCAGTAACATATAAGTGCCATAGCGAGAAATGAAATGGACCTGCACAGTTAAGCATGCGCATTATTCAAGATTTCCACAGATTAGGTATCACATACTGTACATTGTAATGTAATAATGTAATCTAATATAATAACATAAACAAATGTTTTTGTACCACAGTGATTAAATTTAGTACTTACCTATATTCTTTACCATGATGTCCTTCAATTCATCTAACTCTCCATGTACTCTCGAGATGGTATCTAGATCTTTGGATTCAGTGTAATGTTTCATTTCGGTGGCCAGCACCCGAGCGAACTCGCTGTTCATAGCATATGGGATAGCCGTCTGCGCTGTATCACCAAAATTTGTAGTGAACCTTCTTTTGATTTCATTGAGAAAAAGGAATGCCCTCGAACGTTGAAATTTCTGAAATGCATTTTAATCTATCTTATCTTTTATTTAATATTGCTCCAGTAGATTCAACAAAAACATTTTATTACTTAAAATTTGGAGTAAGAGAAGGATGTCCGTTAAGTCCAAAACTGTATGCACGGTTTATAGCTATGGAAAAGAACATGAAGAGAGGGCTGGTAGGAGTAAGAATAGGGAATGAAAAAATATGGATGTTGGCTTATGCAGATTATATACTCGTAGTAATTTTGGCTATAAGGAAGCAATGTGGAAGAAATGCTGAAAAGGATGAAGAAATATGTGGAAAATAAAAAAATTGAATTAAATATAGAAAAATCTGTAAGAGGGATTGAAGGGGAAAAGATAAGTATGGCAATGGGGAAATGAGAAACTAGAAGAAATAGAAGAGTTCAAGTATTTGGGATTTTCAATAAAGAGAGATGGAGGAATAGCCAGCACGTTAAAGAATTATGCAGAAAGGCAAATACAGTATAGTAAAACAGATATAGGGAATAAGGGAAAAGAGATTCAGGATGATTTTAAAAGAGGGATGATGCTTCTTGACTATTTGGTAACAGGAGTAATGACACATGGAGTAGAGTTGTGGGGTTTTAAGAACTGGATGGAAATATGGTATAACTGAACCTATATAAAGTGCATGATAAGACGGAAAAAGTTGACACCAGACGATATGGTTTACGGAGAAACGAAGAGGAACAAAATATGAGTGAAGGCAGGAAAAAGAATACCAAGATTTGAGGATAAAATTAAATCTAGAGGCAAAAGGTTATTAGAAAATGTCTGTGGGAAAAAGAAAGAAGGGTGGAGGGGGAAAAATTAAGTGATAGGGAAAAATTATACAAAGATAACAGCTACAATGGAGAAGTGGTGAGATGGAAGGCGAGAAGATGGAGAAATTGATAGAAGATATAAAGAATTAAAGGTTAACAAGAGGCCAACATATCTGAAAAAAGTCAAAAACTAGGAATTCAGAAGCCTTTTTTCCGAACTAAGAATTCAACATTTTTGAAATGTCTCTACTTTGACAGGGCCTCCTTTAAAAAAAGCCAGATTAAGATGTGGGAATCTGGAAGAAAGAAACAAGTGTTGGATGGCAGATGAGGATAAGAAATATAAAATATGGGGGGAGAGGGAAAATTAGTTACTTGTTGGAGCATGTAGGGTGAGAGGCAAAAAGAGAAATAAGAGAACTACTGGGAGAAATGGGAAAAGAGAAGCAGTGGAATGGGTACAGAGGGTAGAGAAGTTAAGAAAGGAAAAATAAGGTCGAATGGGATAGATGGGAATGGGAAATGAGAAGGGGAGATTAGAGATATATGCAAATATAGACATAGCTTAGATATAGAGAAAATGTATGAAGACTCCGAGAATGGGCTGTTTGTAAAATAAATAAATTAATAAAATAAATCAAAAAAATAAATATGAGGACTGACTAAATTTGGAACAAAATAATATTAATATGTTATTATGACAGGCACTTCATTAAACATTCATACCAATTTTTATCAATACCTAAAACAAATTATGAACGTACTGATAAAGCAAGCTAATAATGTGATTTAAACATTGTCCTTAATGTTATAGTAATATTTTTCAATAAACGCAATTCCGATCAATTTCTCTTTGTCGTCTCTTATATTTATCACTTCTTTTCTCTACTCTTCACTTGTCATATCAAAACTGAAGTGAGAATCCCATGATAAATAAGCCCATAATAAGAAAAACTTTATTTTGAAATTACACACTTAACAACCTAAATTACTCTCGGAAAAGTTTTCTATCTGCCAATGAAATTAGCATCAAAATATTTCTGTGATTAGGTACCTCAGACAAATATACAGGCACCAATTATAAGAAAATGCGTTTGTATTTTGGTAAGGTGCTAATAACCTTATAGCCTTTAATTTGATTCATAAACATTTCTATTTTATATATATTTACTTACAGATTAGTAGTAAGCAATCGATAGCACTTTACAATTTTGCCTAATGAAAAGTTGAAAAATATTTAATCAGGCTTGTAAAGGAGTGGTATAGGAACTTCATGAAGTGAATATTTTTTAACGGAAATGCAAAAATAAATATAGGGCTTGTAGAGGTGGCTGATAGCACTTTACAATTTTGCCAAGTGAAAAGTTGAAAAATATTTAATCAGGCTTGTAAAGGAGTGGTATAGGAACTTCATGAAGTGAATATTTTTTAACGGAAATGCAAAAATAAATATAGGGCTTGTAGAGGTGGCTGATAGCACTTTACAATTTTGCCAAGTGAAAAGTTGAAAAATATTTAATCAGGCTTGTAAAGGAGTGGTATAGGAACTTCATGAAGTGAATATTTTTTAACGGAAATGCAAAAATAAATATAGGGCTTGTAGAGGTGGCTGATAGCACTTTACAATTTTGCCAAGTGAAAAGTTGAAAAATATTTAATCAGGCTTGTAAAGGAGTGGTATAGGAACCTCACGAAGTGAATATTTTTTAATGGAAATGCAAAAATAAATATAGGGCTTGTAGAGGTGGCTCTTTGCTTTGTTCCTCTAAAAATCTAATCAAAATCTAATCTAACATTTATTATATTCTAACTTTCGAAATAGTGTTCAATCAATCAACCTATTTTGGCCGAATTTAAAATTTATCGTTCTTTAGGAACACAATTTGTATCAGGCAGCATTAGAAAGCCAGGGTCGGCTTTCCATTGTAGCCTGTTGAAAAATTAGAAAATATGTATTTAGGGGAAAGACAGAAGGAAGAAGAAACTCTAATCCCCAAGTTATTGTCTGAAGGACTATACCAATAAATATGAAACATCCATTTATTGTTCATTTTATCAGATATTAAAACAACTCACGTCATCAGTAATACAGAAGAACACCAATTTGTTTTCGGCGATGTAGTGGAATAAATAATTTCCATGCGAATACGTCAATTTGTCATCATGCGGTGGAATTTTCGATAATATCTGCTCGGTAACCTGTGCGAAATTCCCAGCACAAGATTCATACTTGGCCAAAATAACTGTACCTCGAGCTACTACACTATATAGTATCGGCATTTTGATATGGGGGCTATAAAACACTCGATCAGCTGAGCACAAAACAAAGAACCGATTTCTTCAACAACAAAGGTGATTTCACCATAGGGTTTCCCTCGGTTGTCTGGTATAGTCTTCGTGTTATTTACTACGGTCGAAATTATTGCTTCAATTTCACAGAAGAATTTGCTATTGGAAAAAATACTACTAAATTATATTGAGTGTTTCGAAGCAACTCTAAAAAAACTTTAAATTAAAACGCTACGGCCCTACGGCTACAAATTGTTTTTCGTAGGCACAGACAGAGCCAGGTAGGTTTTCCGATCCATTCGTTGCCATTCGTTCACTGCCACATTCGATAATTCGATATTCACTGCACCACGATACAAAGACACAGACTACACAAAGAATACACGGCACGGCACGATTGTACAAAAATCACTACCTATAGAGATAAGATCACAGGATATTAAACACATGCAAAGATACCTCAGATCCCAATTTATTTATTTTTTAATAGAAAGCTGGCTAAGGTTGGTTTGGTTCTCAGAATAATGTAAAGTAGAGTGGTTTTTCTCACTTTATATTAAATGCAATTTATTTCAATGACTTCAATTTCCGACAACGACGGTGAAAAGTTTGTGCCAAAGTTGTATCTTCTAAGCTACTCCAGGTACCATAATTGTGGCGACATGGCCACACTCTCTACTCACACTGGCAACACCAGAAGCTGTACTGGCAGTCAACACGACTCAATACAAACACTGTCAGAGGCTGGCTAACAACAAACTGTGGACCAGAGGAAGATATCATCGAACCTAGTCTCAAATTCAAATGATTCCTTCGATGAAGCCCTGCCTCGAGGAGACAAAAACAGAGATCGATACGAAGACTTCAAGCTCTCGGTGCGCTCATACAAACGCGATTCCCTGTAGCCATTTTGTTCTGTATTTTCACGTTATTATAATAAATTAGTGATCGTGTTCCCCAGTGTTATCATTCTTGGCCACGAATCCTAAATTTGGTGACCTCCGACGTTTCTCACAGTGCACGCGATCTCCTGATAATTCACTATCTCGGAACCTCGCGTAAAACAAACGAACGTCGTTCTCGTGAAAATCTCAATAGCTCGCGACCGTTTCTCCGCGTTTCTTCAAATCACAAGAAACAGGCAGCTCTTCGATATCACGCGATATTCTTCTGCCTTTTTACAGTCGCGCATCAATGGCACTACATCGGGATCAATTCACCGACGCTTCAACTTCGCAGCCGCTCGTGTCCACGGAAACGGACGCCGCATCATCTCAAATGGGCGAGCCCGTCCCCGTTTACAAATTAGCTGTAAAACTGCCCCCTTTCTGGCGAGATAAACCTAGAAGCTGGATCGCACAGGCAGAGTCGCAGTTCGCCATTTCTCGCATCACCAACGATCAAACTAAATACCACTACGTTGTGGCGCATCTCGATTCATCAACTGTTTCAGAGATTGAGGACATAATCACTGGCCCTCCCACTGATCGTACATACGAGAAATTAAAAGCAGAATTAATCCGCCGTTTATCTGTTTCAGAGGAAGAACGTGTTCGAAAATTAATCAGTACCGAGGAACTGGGTGATAGAAAGCCATCACAATTTCTTCGGCACCTACGCATACTCGCACGTTCCACGCTGTCGGACGACATCCTCACGCAGCTATGGCTCAACCGAATGCCATCTTCGATTCAAGCCATCCTCGCAGCACAGTCCGACCTACCTCTCAACAAATTGGCCGAAATCGCCGACAAGGTTCTGGAAATTACTCCTGCGCCAGCCATTTCTGCTGCTGCTCACACTGCGACAACAGCTCCAAACGAGGTACTAGCCAACCTTTTTAAACAAGTAGCATTACTTACACAACAGGTTGACTCCCTTACACAAAACTTTGGTAGCCTCACTCAACGGAAAGTTCGCCCACGCTCTAGATCTAACAGCCCCCGCCGTTCCGACAACGTCTGTTGGTATCACAAGCGATACCAATCACAGGCTCGCAAATGCACTCAACCCTGTGCATTCAAGAACGACCAGGGAAACTAGATGGGCAGTCCACTCTGGCGGCAGCCGACTGCCCGCCCACATCAAGCCGCCGTCTCTTCGTGAATGATCGGAAATCGAACTGTCGATTTTTGATTGACACCGGTTCTGATCTCTGCTGCTATCCACGACGCCTCCTTCGGGGTCAACAACGTACACCTACTACATACGACCTCAGTGCGGCTAACGGTAGTTGCATCAAGACATACGGCAGCTTACACCTATCACTAGACTTTGGCTTACGTCGCAATTTCACTTGGAACTTTGTTATCGCCGATGTCAACACGCCGATCATTGGTTCCGACTTCTTATCACATTATCATTTATTGCCTGACTGTCGCAACAAGCGCATCCTAGATGGCATTACAGGTCTCTCCGCACCTGCCTCTCTAGCAACAGGCAACATTAGTAGCATCAAGTCAGTCTCGTCCACTGCTACTAATACAATTTTTGGACAATTACTTTTAGAATTTCCTAATCTCACTCGTCCACCAGGGATCGACAATGAGATTAAGCACACAACTGTGCACTACATCAAAACCATGGACGGGCCACCTCTTTCATGTCGACCTCGCCGTCTCGCACCTCAGAAACTAGCTGCAGCAAAGAAAGTTTTTGAAGAGATGGTACAATCTGGCATCGCTCAACCTTCAAAGAGCCCATGGTCTTCGCCTCTTCATATGGTGCCTAAGAAAGACAACACCTGGCGCCCCTGTGGAGATTACAGACAACTCAATGCCAGAACCATACCAGACAGGTACCCCGTTCCTCACATCGAAAATTTTACTCACAATTTGGCTGGTTCAACTATATTTAGTACTATAGATCTAGTCAAAGCTTATCAACAGATACCCGTGTATGAAAAAGACATCCCGAAGACAGCAATCATCGTTCCATTCGGCCTCTACGAGTTCCCGTTTATGAGCTTCGGCCTGAGGAACGCTGGCCAGACCTTCCAACGCTTCATCGATGAAGTCACAAGAGGTCTGGATTTTTGTTTCGCCTATGTGGACGACATCCTTGTCTTTTCTCGCGACGCTGAAGAGCACACTCGCCACTTACGCACCCTATTCGAACGACTATCCGAGTACGGTGTTGTAATCAATTCATCAAAATGTGTGTTCGGGGCTAACGAAGTCACTTTTCTCGGTTGTCGTATAATCAAAGACGGAACATGTCCACCTCAAGAAAGAATTACAGCTCTGCAGGAATATCCTTTACCGAAGACAGTACAAGGCCTCCGCAGATTCCTTGGGATGATCAACTTCTATCGTCGCTTTCTGCCACATGCAGCAGAACTACAAGCTCCGTTGATCGACGCCCTCGCTTCAACAAAATCATCGGGATCTAAACCTATGACTTGGACACCCGTTCTCGAACAAGCATTCGAGCAATGCAAGTCAAGCTTATCACGGGTTACTCTATTAGCCCATCCCATTCCTAACGCTCCATTAGGTTTGTTCACAGATGCATCAAGCACTCATGTTGGCGCTTGCCTTCAACAACGTGTCAACAATTCATGGCAACCGCTCGCTTTCTTCAGTAAGAAACTGAACAAGCAACGGGCAACCTGGCCTGTTTACTACCGCGAACTACTCGCTGTATACGAGGCCGTTCAACACTTCAGACACATCCTGGAGGCTCAGCACGCCACGATCTACACTGATCACAAACCTCTAATCCATGCATTTTCACAAAGGAAGGAAAAACTCCCTCCGGCTCAACTCAACCAGTTGTCTTTCATATCTCAATTCTCCACAGATATCGTTCACATCAAAGGCAGTGACAACATTCCTGCCGACACGATGTCCCGGATTGAGACAATCAACCTCACCGAGGACTACGCAGCCCTCGCCTCTGCTCAAGATGATGACGATGAACTCCGCAGTTTGCAGTGCGGTAACTCGTCACTTCATCTCGAAAAGGTCATCATACCAGGTACCGACATCAAAATCACTTGTGACACCTCGACCGGTAAACCTCGCCCTTATTTGCCTTCGTCATTTCGTCGCGCTCAATTCGACAAAATACATAACTTGTCGCACCCCGGCGCGCGTGCTAGCGCACGCCTCTTGTGCGAACGTTTTGTGTGGCCGTCGATTCGCAAAGATTGCCATGACTGGGCAAAGTCGTGTTTAGCCTGTCAAGCTAATAAAATAACTCGACATGTTAAATCACCACTCGGGAATTTTAGTTTACCTTCCGGTCGCTTTCGTCACGTTCACATCGACATCATCGGTCCACTGCCTCCCTCGAAAGGTTTTACATATTGCCTGACAGCTGTTGACAGATTCACTCGCTGGCCAGAGGCGTGGCCCATGTCAAGCATCACAGCCGAGGAGATGGTCGATACGTTCATCAACGGCTGGGTGTCCCGCTTTGGCGTGCCTTCAACCATCACTACAGACCAGGGCCGCCAGTTCGAGTCTGCACTCTTCAACCGGTTCCTGGAGCTCGGAGCCACGAAGCGGATTCGAACATCAAGCTATAATCCGAAAGCCAATGGTTTGGTTGAAACTTTACACAGACCTCTCAAGGCCGCTCTAAAATGCCATAATGAAACATGGACTAGAGCGCTTCCCCTTGTCCTTCTCGGATTACGTAGCTCCCTCAAACTCGACCTACAGACGACACCCGCTGAACTGGTATATGGAGAGCAACTACGTCTGCCCGGCGAATTCATATCACCTGGCACCCCAGACAACAAATACGAGGACCCGACTGACTTCGTAGTTAAACTACGACGACAGATGTCTCAGCTACGTCCAACACCGGCGTCACGACACTCTCAGCCTTCTATCTTCGTATTTAAGAATTTGTCTACGTGTACACATGCTTTCCTTCGCGACGACTCTGTCCGCCGCTCATTACAAGCTCCATATACCGGCCCCTACCGGATTCACGCACGGCAGGACAAGACCTACACATTGGTCATCAACAATAAACTTGTAACGGTATCCATCGACCGTCTTAAACCGGCGTTTGTCCTAACAGATCCGGAATCGGAGCTGCCCTCCGACCATCGACCTGCAACGCCGAGCACAGCTACAAGTTCGCCTGCCGCGTCGAGTCCTCACACTGCGTGCCCACCTACATCGTCGAGCCGGTCGCACGCAAAGAATCCACCTGCACCGAGCCCGTCTTCATCACCGGCGCAACCTACGCCTACGAAGACGACTTCACCAAACCCATCTGTTCGAACATCGAACACATCTCCGTCTACCTCGAGTTCTCCACCAACAAGCAACTGCCAGCCCTCGATCCTCAAGAGCCGTACCACGTCAACGCAACCTCACCACTCTGAGCGTACGCCCTATACTACGCGCAGTGGCCGACGTGTTCGCTTCTCAACCAAGTACAACTAAGCCTCTACGTGGGGGGGTACTGTGGCGACATGGCCACACTCTCTACTCACACTGGCAACACCAGAAGCTGTACTGGCAGTCAACACGACTCAATACAAACACTGTCAGAGGCTGGCTAACAACAAACTGTGGACCAGAGGAAGATATCATCGAACCTAGTCTCAAATTCAAATGATTCCTTCGATGAAGCCCTGCCTCGAGGAGACAAAAACAGAGATCGATACGAAGACTTCAAGCTCTCGGTGCGCTCATACAAACGCGATTCCCTGTAGCCATTTGACGACCGCTTAGCCTAGTGGGTAGCGACCCTGCCTGCGAAACTGGAGGTCCCGGGTTCGAGTCCCAGGTCGGGTCAGTATTTATATGATGAATATGGATACTGGTACCGGGTCATGGTTGTTATATGTATGTGGTGTCTTCGCTTGGTACCCAAAACACAAGCTAATGCTTAGTTTGGGGCTTAGACGTTGTTGTCATGTATACGTTATTATTATTATTATTATTATTATTATTATTTTGTTCTGTATTTTCACGTTATTATAATAAATTAGTGATCGTGTTCCCCAGTGTTATCATTCTTGGCCACGAATCCTAAACTTACCAAATTTTTGTTGTAGTTTTAGATACGAAGTGAATAGACAAAAGCCGTTATAAGAGTTAACTAGACGCCAAGTAAACGGTCGTTTGATTTTAAATGGACATATAGGTTTTGCTTGTGCCAATAAGAGGAGCGAAGTAAACCGAAGAAACGAGCCACCCAGAACGCTCAAGAAATTGTGATTTACCTATAACACATGATTTATAAAATGATTTGTTGTATTGGCTGTTACAAAACTAGTAAAATTTAAACTAATTATGGTATTTTTTTGACACTTTATATTGTATGGTTTAAAAAGTTGTATATATTCATATTTCCCGTATCCTTTCATTTGATGTATCACAAAATGAATTTGATTTTTTTCTAATTTGCGTTCCAAAATGAGAATTGATTTATCGTTTAGAATTTCCTGTTATTACAACTATGAACTTTTCATAACAAGTTTTTTTCATTTATTAGGATATCACATGATGAATGCTCTTACATATATTTTTTTTTAATTTGATATCTAAAATTGATCCCTAATATCAAAGTAGTTAATTAATTTTATACGTTCCTAATTGAGCCACAAAACATTTTATTTGTACCAAAAATCAAGTTCTTCTTGTCTAATACATTCACAGAAAATAGGCAGTGATCGACGGATAAGTATAGACACCAAAAGAGTGATTCTTTATGGGTTCCGTTTTTTCAAACCGTATGCCCGGAATCCTAAAAATTGTAATTTACATTGCCTCAACTTTCTGGCTTACTAATTTGTTCTTTTATAATTCATTCATTAGTTTGTTTGTTTCGTAAATGTTACCGCTCAGTTATTAGTAATTCTAACTTAGGATCTGATTTCGAATCTCAGTCTATCGTATATTTTTTGAATATTTGTGCCGGGTCATAATCAGTGTTTGTGTTGTCGATGTTTGTACCCATAATACTTATTACTAATATACCGTACCATGATCCTTGTTGGAAACGAAAATAATGTACAAGTTTAAACAAATAAACGTACCTTTATATTTTATTACCACAATAGAAATATTTAACTTTAAATATCGATAACGTTGTTGGCTACGCATTATTTACCTTCATTGTTTGGGGGCTACGTTCTGATCATAAGCAGCAATGATTTTGTATCAGCTATCTTTTTCTTTCTAACGCTTTATTGCACAAGTTAGAACAAATTAAACATATGTAAAATTTACATTCCTTCTATAACTTTAGTAATTGTTTTGAGCCGGTAGCTATCTTCTACAAACTCATTTTGCCTCCTTACAGTTTACAATTTAAAGTGAACTTTATGCATGACACTAAAGTTTCATTTTTGTATTATATACTTTCGTAAGTGCAGAGTCCTGAACCTACGTAATAGGTCTAATCACGTCTAATACGTCATGATTACGTCCATGCCTAACTAACGTCTAACACCAATGTCACCAATGTATTTCAATCATGGAACTAATATGTACTACGTACAACTGGAATGAGCTCTACGAAGAAATTTCGAGGTCTTAGAAATTTGACCTTGAAAACGAATTAAAAAGATAAAAGTAACAAGGACGTTAGTGGGTGCCATATTGTCATTTTCTGATTAGGGTGACGAAGTTACGTAGGATAAATAAGACCATAACAAGAACTTTTTAATTTTCGACTAAGATCGAACAAAACTCTCTAAGCCTATCTTAACCCGTGACACTGAAGTAAACTTTTTTTATATGAGTATAAAGATTTCTATATGTCCGTGTCAATAACCTATGTTATAATTATGCTATAAATTAGAACCTTTAATTCGAACATTTGTCAAAATTGGTTTAGCAGATTTCAAATTAAAATGCTACAAACATACATCAGTATAAATGGAGTAAAAAAACATACATGAATGATGGGAATCAATTTACATTCATTATTAACAAGTAATTTTAATATTTATAAGGGATCATAAACCACGAACGTAAGCACTGAAAATGAGGTCTCGCGTGGCCACCACGTAGTAAAACTCGCGATAGCATCAAAAATACTTGTTGGATTTGTACGAAATACTGTTAAATCATCAAATTTACCAAAAAAATAAATAAATAAACGGCAGTAGCCAGACTCCTATCCACCTCGATAGAAAAGTAGAAGCAAGCAAACAGAAGTTTAAGAGAGCTAGTCACTAAAAGCGGGCAACCCGCAGAAAATATGATCAATCGACGGAGGCTTCTCACCTCCAAAATAAATTGTAAAGCAGTTAGTAACTCTAAAAATCAAAGCTTCAAATATGGATATCTCAATCACCTTAGTAAATTAGCTGCATGGTCTTTTTATGTATAATACCCTTTTGAATACAAATCTCCTATTGATTACAGAAATAAAGCTACCTAGAATGTGATTCATAATTGGATGGCTGACCGCCTTTATTTACAAAATAGTTAAATCCCACAGAAGTAAAGATCCAAGCGCAACAAGTTGCGTAGGTACTTTTACACGCCGAAGCCCTCAGAACCGTCACTCAGGAAATATCTCGTTGAAACGATCCCAATGAGCCTAAACACGCTATTAAAAAGGTCAAGGATTCTGTAGATATATATATTTGAAATATATTTCTCATATACATTGTCGCACTTCACCGCCTTGAGCGCACGTCGGAACTTGAAAACTTAAGTTCGTACAGGCAACCAAGCTCCTTTCTTTCCCGAAAAAACCCAAAAATCTTAAAAATTCCCAATCATTCGACGGATAAAAATGGATTTAAAAGACTCTAGGTACTGAAACATTATTTCCAGGGCCGAAATGTCTCAAAATTCAACGCTGGTGCGAGACCTAAGAATCTCAAATATTAATATGATGGCCTCCTTCCTTTCGATTTGCACCAGAGATACGGACAGATTCAATACCCCATCGAAATCACACACACAAGTCTCTCAAATGCATATATGACGTCAAATTCATTACCCGTATGGTGTCAGATCTGTAACTAGAATGACGTCAGATCTGTAACTAAATTATTTTCCTACTTTAACGAAAAACTTTTCTCTTTAAAATGATACCTACATAGGTTTTCATCTTTCATATTCATTGAAATATCTGGCAACCTATTATTACGGCCACATCATAGGCAAAAGAGGGCAAAAGGCAACTACTAAAGTATTATTATTAACTAATCTAAACATTATGGACACCTTAGTATTAAGACGTCAAAAAATTCAACTTTGACAAATGTCAAAATTCCCCAAATTCTCGTTTCAGTTGCCAGCATAAAATCATAAATTAAGACTTTCGTTTTAAATATTAATAAAAATTTTAACAAATATGAAATATAACATAATAAGTTTTAAAAACACTATTATCATCCGCATACCAAGATATATTAAAAACCAGAAGTCACAAAAAATAGAGTGTAAAATAGTGTATTACTATCTATTTCTATAAATATATACTTATATTCATAATTTAGGTCTAAAAAAAAATAAGTTTCCTAGAAAAAAAATCTACAGATTTCGCTCTTCTCGCAATTATCGGAGGACATTGAACAAAATTGTACGACAAAAAATTTTCGAAGAAAGTTATGGACCAATTTTCAATGTGCTACCATACTTTGCCACTCAAGCTCTTGCATTTTTAGACGCTAGTGTTTTCGTCTACCTTTATAACTTTTTGAAATAAGGCCGAATCTTACTTTCTAGGGTAGCTAATCTGATAATCATTCAATGAAAAGGGCACCTGCTCAAGTCAGGTTTTTCGACCGTTTCTAAAATTTTATTTTTCAAACTTGTAGACAATCTATCAGTCTCGGAAGGTTTTTTATTTTTTCGATATTAATTCTTCCGTTTTTGAAACAATCAACTTTTTGTCCGAAAAATAGGGAAATTTCGACTTTTTCACCGTTTTCGATTTTTCGATACAGTTACGAACCGATTTTAAAAAATTTAGTATCTTACAATGCTCCGAAAGCTCTTGATTTTTTTGCCATCACTGTCTTTTGTCTATCATCATAAATATTGGACATATAGGCAAATTTATTAGGCTCCTACACGAAAACGATCTAATAAACATATTCATTGTTACAAAAAGTTTTTATGAAAATAATTTTTAAGTATGCGTCATCGTTTATTCTGACAAGCGGAAATTTGTACTATATATTTATGTAATATGTATTTATGTATTTGATATTGTGAACAAGATGAAAATAAATCAAAGTTGCCAGCCGATTCTGTTATCTTTTATTGTAATAATTACTGTACTTACTCGAGATTGAACGAAATCTGTACCTACGTTATGGAAAAAATTTGACTTCATTTTCGGTTTCAACACACTAAAAAACATTAACAGTAGATGATATTATCAAATCAAAATTCGAAAAAAAAATTTTTGTAGACCTGTGTTATATTAATATTTTACTAATAGCTTGTCATCCTGCGTTGATACTTTTTAGGTACGTTTCTTTTTCATTTATTATTAATTCTTGCTTAGTCCAGGGCTACTATAACTTTGCGTTAACGGATACCCAAATAAAGCTAAATTACAGTACATAAATAATGTTTAAAAAGAAAAGAAGATAGAAAGAAATAAAACTGCAAAAGAAAACAGAAATAAAGTTGTTTAGTAAAAACTCCGCAAAAACAAAGAATCGACTTTTTTTATTTGCTACAGCTTTAAATTAAGTGAACTGATTTTGATAATTCTTTCACAGTATCTACCCTAAGTTATAAAATAGTGACTTAACACAAAAATTATCAAAATTGATTTAGAACTTTCAGAAATATTAACGGCCAAACGTGTATAAAGTCCTATTGAATTAAGTCCAAATATTTTAAAAAGTGGTATAAGAACGCGATGTGAGCAATCATGGCATTGCCTCGCAATGCTATTATGTAACCTTTATAGGCCACTAATTACTTACCCTAAAAAAAGTGTTCATCAATAGTCGAGCAATGGATGACCCTCATAATAAAAAACGAGAAATGAGAAGAGGAAAAAATATGCGTCTCTGACTTCGCCTCCGCTCGGCGACTGTGTACAACCAGCGGCGTGAAATAGCAGCTGGGATATGGAACGGCCAAAGTAACGTATTAGACCAGCTGATTTCGATAATTCTTTCACTGTATCTACCCTATGTTGAAAAATACCGACCAAACACAAAAATCATCAAAATAGGTTCAGAACTTTCAGAAGAAGTGATATTAGAACGCGACGTGAGATCATTGCATTGCGAAGCAATGCCATTACCTGACTTTTGTAGGCTACTAATTACCTACCCTAAGAAAAATGTTCAACAGTCGAGCAATGGATGACCCCTATAATAAAAAACGAGAAATATGAAGAGGAATGCGTCAGCGGAAATTATAGGTCCTGTATCGTAATTATCATGACGCATAGTTTTTTATTCCTCGGTTCCCTCAAAATAAAATCTAAATTCACCATAGTACTTTTCCCAGTGTAGTGGTTCAATATTTTATGCTAGCCACACAGCAGTGGTGTAGAAAGAGATAGTGAGGCACCCGGTTACTTCCCTTTCACACTTTTTTTTTTAATCACCCGTTTACGTATGAGATAAGACCACGCTAATGTTAGAGAGATATCATTCCAGTTGTACGTAGTACATATTAGTATTAGTTCCATGATTTCAATGTATTTTATTTTGTGCTCTGTGCTCAAGCTCATTACATTAAATTCATAATGATGCATTACCTAGATTCAGATTAGTATATTTGTTTGAGGGTTAAATAATTTATGTCAACTTTGTTGAAGCTGAATTAGTTGTGATTTAGTTTTGTAAAATTAGTACCTAGTGACTATTAGCTAGATTAAATCTTAAATTTTTTTTACGTAATTTAAGGTGTATGTACATGATAGGTTTCTAAGATCATAGTGAATTAAACTATATACAATTCTAAGTAAAACTGTATTTTCACCAATATTTGTTATAACGAACGAGACACTGGTTAAAAACCAAATGTGTCAAGTAAAATCCAGCCACCACTTTTATAATCTATAATGACTGAATTACATGCCGCATATGCTGTAATTGGTGGTGGAATAGCAGGAGTTACATGTATAGAGACTCTGGCTATATTACATCCAGAAGAATTAGCAGTTATTATTACTGCATCATCGTTAGTGAAAAATGTGAGCAACGTTTTATTCTTTGGAAAAACTATTGTAAAATTTGATGTCAATGAAACTGAAGCTGAAACACTTAAAAAAATACACCCTAATTTGAAAATTGTATATGACGCAGTGAAATTTTTAGATACAAAAGCTAAACAAATTACAACTGACACTGGACAAATTATAAATTATAAATCTGTTTGTATTTGCACTGGTGGTGTGCCCAAACTTATTGCAGATGCTAATACATGTAAGAGAATAATTGGCATTAGAGACACAGAATCCGTTCAAGAGTTTCAAGAGAAACTTAAAAATGGAAAGAAGATGGTTATAGTTGGAAATGGTGGTATTGCTTCAGAGATTGTACATGCAACACAAGGGATTCAAAAAATTTGGGTGATCCGAGATGACTATATATCATCAACTTTTATAGATCCTGGTGCTGCTGAATTTTTTCAACAAATATTTAAAAGTAAACCCGGTATTGAAAAACAAACAGTATTAAAACGACATGTCTTTTCGGAGGAAGACACTGTGGTTTCAATCAATAAAAATGTGAAATCAGCTGCTTTGGGACCAGATTGGTATAAAAACCTTCAAAATACAAAAAATGAGAACTGTGAACAAGAGTTAGAGATTGTGTACAAAGTGGAAGTGACTTCTGTTCGTGAAGTTAATGACAAAAAATTTCCATTGGAAGTTACGTTATCTAATGGTACAATTGTGCATTGTGATTTTGTGATTTCAGCAACTGGTGTGGAACCAGCTGTTAATTTTTCTTGGGATGACTTACCAATTAGGGGACCAGATGGGGGTCTAGCTGTAAATGAATACCAGGAGACATCCGTCAAACATGTGTTTGCAGCAGGTGATGTTGCACATGCTGCATGGAAACATGCACCACATTGGTTTCAATTACGCCTATGGACACAGGCGCGTCAAATGGCTTGTATGGCTGCTAAATCGATGCATGCACAAATAACCAATCAAGAAGTATTACAAGATTTTTGCTTTGAATTGTTTACTCATTGTACTACACTTTTTGGATACCGTGTTGTGCTTTTGGGGAAATTTAATGGACAAGGATTGAATAATGATTATGAAATACTTATTCGTACGACCCCTGGTGTAGAATACATCAAATTCGTTCTACATAATGATAGATTGCAGGGTGCTATACTTATTGGGGAAACTGATTTAGAAGAAATGTGTGAAAATTTAATCCTAGACCAAATAGATTTAAGTCCGTTTGGGGATGATATCCTTAACCCAGATATTGATATAGATGATTATTTTGATTAATTCTGTCAAAACATATTTTGCTCGTTTAGAGCTAGGCAAGAATAATATTGTGTAGTAACTAGTCAAATCAGTACAAGCTTAATAATCACTAAGATTGTTATTAATCTAATATTATATGTATTACTATAGCAATAATTTTTAATACAGAAATAATTTAATGTTGTTGATAGAACATAGAAATATTTTTATTAAATTTATTATATTTTATAACCTGTCAGATAATTAATAATACTGTGTGGGTAGCATATTGCATTATTAAATATGCAATAGCATGCTGGGGAAACGACCTTTTAACTATAAAAGTATTTACGAGTAGTGTGACTACAAATATAGCATTTGTAGGTATTTTTATGTACTCATCTAATACTCTTTTTTTTTTCTATATTCATTAGTAAAAAAACTATTTTCTTTTGAAAAGCAAACAAAATAATGTCAAATGAAAACAATGTCAATTATTAAGCCGAGTATGTTGAAATGAAATGTAGGGATACTTTGTTGACTTGCAATACAAATATTTGCAGTGGCCCATGTGTTATTTTTGTAGAATACATAAGTTGCTCTTTCGATGCTAACTAGCTTGCGGCAATTGAATGACCAAATTGTCTTCTCAATTTGTCATAACCACTGATATGTACCTTGGTCACGATAAATGGACTATATGAAAATTTTTTACATACTTTAAACATACATAAAATATGCTATAAAATCTGGCTAATTCTTTGATAAATTTATTTTAAAATATTAATTTTATTGCTCTATATCCATGCTTCCCGTCAGAATATATTTTAAATTTAGTTGTAAGCTGAGGTTGTAAGATTTAGAATTTTTGCTGATATTAACTTTAAACCAGATATTTTAAATAAAAAAAATTTGTTGAACATATGTTAAAAATATGTTATGTTAATAACATTAAAGTAAAACAATTGTAATTACATTTGGTTTGATTCAATTAATACATTTGATACCAAAAAGTTAATAGGTATTTTATTTTTATGAATAGCGACAACTTTACCCCATAGTCATGTAGTGTCAGGATTGGTCACGATGACTAATAATATACTCTAACGCGTGGCGTTTAGGTGCAATTTAGCTTGCACGCCCGATGTTTAGGTATCTTAAAGAAAGAAAGAAAGAAACATTTAATTACGACCAAGGGTACACACCAGACAAACCCAAATAGAAGTTCTCCGCAACCATGATAGGTGATCTGACTCAGCACACGCTGCAGGTGTGTATGACCACGCCCACAACACAGATTTTCAGTCGGTCCCTATTTAAGTCAGCTAGTATTTAAAAGTCGGCTTTTTTCAAGACCAAAGGAGTGTAACTTCTGTACGTTAGTACTATTACCTATGGATTTACATTGGTAGATGAGCCGCTCAGCACATAGAGCGCACGAAATTATGTCATCACTCAAAGAGTTGCATGCGCAACTCTTGTCTTAGTTCCCAACCAGCGCTCGCCATTTAGGCTAAGAAAATAAGCAAAACCTGGACAAAACCGATAACTGTAATTTTCTTTTTCAATGACATAAATTATTATTAGCAATAGTTATAATAAAAAGAATTAAACATTTTAAAGCTCCGTGTCAATGTAAAAAAAAAATAAAAAACAATTTTTTTACCTTTATTTGATTTCATAAGTACAGCATAATAAATAACTTTGTAAAAGTACCTCTGTTAGAATATAACGCTTGCATTCCAGTAAAAAAAAAAAAAACAAAATTAAACTAATACTTAACTAAATCAATCGGGGCTATCATTAATAAAGAAGGTTTCATGAGTTAAATTTTTTTTGGGTTATCTTTATGTCTATGGTTATCTTACCAGAAATTATACGTAACTGTAATTCAACAATTTATTGTGTTATATGTGTGTTAATAAATTATAAAAAATTAAACAAATTCACTTTGCAAAATTTTGAAGTCACAAATTTTGTATTTTCTGGAAAAGCAAAATACGTAGGTAACTACTTCAAAAGTGTTTAATTTATGCCTTTGAATTATTATTAGTACTTAAAGTAAAAAATTAAACAATAAATGTGCACGATTATTCATTAATTGATAATTTTTCATAGTAACGTTTCAATATAAACGGTATTTCTTGCGTTATAAGGTCGTAATTTCTTTGTGTACTAACTCCCGACCGTGCTGTCGCAAGTCGCAATCGATTAAATGTTCATTATTTAGATTGATAATAGGCACCTAATTAAATTGTTTAAGAAGATGAGATATATGATTTTTGTGGAATCACGTTTACCTATTTATAGGCCTTTTGTTTTTTGTAGGTACATATAGAATTATCAACAAGCAAATTATGACACATAAAGCAGACATGATAAATAATTCTACTGATTTTGTGAAAATAACAGCAACAGTAACCATTGATGGTTACTGTTGCTGTTTTTTGACGCAATAGCAACAATAGATTCGAACAAATGGAAAAACGCTGTGACCATGTGGTCAAGGAAGAAAAATACATATGGAACTTAGATCACGTTATGGAACTCGCAGAACAGAATTCTTTTATTATAAATGTTAGTGAAAGTTCTGACGATTCTGATTGATTCTGAAAAATTCTGATTATCTCATTAATACACACGTAGTGTATTATTGTTGTCATTTTTTAAATTTGTTATTAATTGTGAAATTATTGTCATTTTCTGTAAAAAAAATGTAAAATTATGACGAAGTCAAGAGTTCGCAACGATCCTATGATGAAAATAAATGAGTACGAGAATGTACGGTTTAATTTTTACTCCAGTATATACGAGTACCCCTTTACTTTTGAGTAGCATGGTGAGTCACTATTTTCTTAGCGCGAATGGACTAGGTATAGTAATGGCGCGCGCGTGGAGACCGATCAATCCACAGGTGGCGCGCTCAATTATGATTACACATACCGCACTGTGTCCAAAAACATTACGTACGTCCCGCGCCTGCCTCACTTCCCGCCGCGTAATGTTGCTAGATCGGGAGAGGTTTCCTACTGTTTTTGGGATAATCATATAAAATCAGAAAAAAGGTGTTTAATAAAAATATTAACAGATAGGTATATTTAGGCCGCGTTTATATAACACAAATTATTTCTTGCGGGGCAGCCGCATGGTCGCTGCGTACTTGTTCATTCATAGTAAGTTTTAACTATACCAGGTACTAGGTCAAAACTCACAACATTCAAATTTCCTTCAGGCGCCAGGTGTTTACTTGAGTTCAATGAGTTTTTTGGTACACTACGAGTATAATTATAGAAAGGAAGTAGCATGACCTTCTGACATAAGTGTTCTTCATTTAATAGAAAGTTACTCACTACAACTTGAAATGCATACATACCATTTTAGTTAAATACCTAAAGGAAATAAACATTTCTTTTTTTATACCTATTACAATAAATAAAACCCGGCTTCAATAAAGTACCTTTTTAAAGGTAAGGTAAGGCAAGTAAAATTTTTATTAGGTACCCTTTTGTTGGGTAAGCTTTTTACAATATTTTCTTTTAGAATTTGAACTGATTGGCAGAATTTTACGTTTAGATAAATAATGTAGGTACCTAATCTTATATCTAAATCTTTTTCAATAACCGCCGTTTCTATGACTTTCACCATTTATGTGGTCATCATTTACAAGGAATATATTATTTTTTTCAATGAATTTCTTGAAAATTGAAAGAACGATTGCTAATCGTTTGATATTTGAACTTATAACAAAATCTTCATTTGAAATTTTTCGGACATGTGCTTCACAAATACGGTATTTATGTAATTAAAATTTTGGGAAGAGAAATAAACTTCATTATTTTTCAAACCAATAAGCTTGTGAATCCATAGCACATCTGAGGCCAATTGCTTCTACACAAAAGGAATGTTTTATTGATTTCGACAAGTAATAAGCAACAGTTCCCGATAATAACCTACGATATATTTTGACAAATTATGAAGCTGAGGCGATTTTAAGACAATAATTTTGCAATGCTACCACCATTTTCACTATTATAGATCGTTATTGAGTAGCTTTCTCGTTGTATCACATAGAAAATCCAAATCAGAAATATAGACATCACTAATTTCTGAGTTTGATCGTGTAGGCGATTGTGGCTGTGTATCCTGAAATGAAAAACTTTAAGTCTATCATAAAATGAAAAAGCAAATTGCTTAATCAAAAACTGAAAATCAAATGTAATCAATTAAACGTAAAAATTATAGGTAGGTATGTACGCACTTTTTCCGAAGTCGAAGGTCCAGATGTTTCTATATGTGACTCAGACAATTGTGATGTCAAGACCAAATACCGAATTAGCGTGCCATTATTAGATAACTCATATATTATTTCATTCACCAAAATTTCATTGTAATCGGAATGCATAGAAGATTCATTAACACGTATACAAAGTATTCATTTAGATATATCCATTGTATTTTCTAGGAAAAAATGAAATTTTTTGTATAATAGCCACCGAATTTCCAGTCACTAGTTGTGAATGAATTCCGCATTTATCAGTAAGGTATTGGATTACCCACCAACCACCTACCCGCCATCAACCCGCATTGGAGCAGCGTGGTGGATTAAGCTCCAAGCCTCCTCATCCCGAGGGGAGGCCTAAGCCCCTGTAGTGGGGTATTAATGGGATGATGGAATGGAATAAAATTGGAATATTTCATAATATAATTATGACCTACATAATGAACAGGAAAGGTGCAATATGAATAATAATTAACTAATATATCTTGACTAATTCTACCTTAATCGGAATAGCTGATTTCTTTAGTTTTTTTAAACCACATTTTTTGTCACAAAAATATTGCTCGTCAAAGTGAATTGAACAAATTACGTTCCGCTCTGATGGTCTCAAAAACTTATCTAGCCGTGTTCTTTGTATGACTTTCATCCAATTCAATTTTCTTTGTTCTTTGTTGTTCACACAGGTGCTTTATTACTCAAACAATAGAGTATTCTAAACAGGTATTAAATAAAAAGTAGATAAAATTTTCGATGGAACTGGCAACACTCACAAAATGAACGCGCCATTTTTTAAGTCAATCACAGTATGTAAAACAAATTCAATAATTAAATAAATCCACTTTTGAATACGTTACTTACAGGTGAAATGTGATCCCATCCGATTTCTTCGTAAGCCCAGCAGCATTTTTGCATGTAGGAACGACACAAGACAACATTTTAAAATTAAAATTGACACTTGTGCTGTACATTATAACGCGGTAAGTGCAACGGAGTGACTAATCGCAATAAAGTGAAACCACTCTATTTAAGAGTGGTTTTTGTTTCTTCAGTTTCATGCTCACAGGCGGTTTCTGGTTTGTTCTGTATTCTGAGGATCAATCGTATATTTTAGTTGCTGTCTTTACATTAAAAACAATTTCTTTAGTTTATAACAAAATCGTTGCATAAAGTGTTGTAATATATTATATGTATTTAGAATAAGCTGTTCACTAGCTTTCATTTGATATCCATATTGCCGTAATATCAAAAAAATCTACGGATCTCGTGCTTTCGCACGAACTTCTTACGACATTGGAAATGAACCTAACGGAATAAAGTAAACACACATATTTTGGATAATATTTTTCGAAATAAATTTTTTTTCTCAAAAAAAAATTACACAACTGTATCTGAATAAGCTTAAAACTTCGAAATATAACATTATAAGCGACATTTCGGTCGAACAAATCGAATTAGTACGAAATGTAACACCGACGCATATCCGACTTCCAACTAAGGGCACCCTTAACCACTACTTCCGGTTGTCTGATTCTAACAATTTTAGTCTCAGTCGATCCCCCGTCTAATTACTCCGAGCCGTTTTTTTATTTTTTTCTAATCGGACTTAGTTCTCGAGATATTGGGTTCCTAAAATGAAAATTGGGGAAAAAAATTGAATTTTTTTTTCGTTTTTTGCCGAATTTTTTTTTGTTTTTGAACTTTTTCCAAATTGTCTTTTGCCATCTTGTAGAGCTCGCCAAGCTGCGTCTTTTGACACCACGTTCATCGCGATATCTCGAAAATTCTTTGTGCAATCTGCCTGTCTCACAAAACTCCCAAATGACCCCCTATACTCCAAGGAAATGAAAGTCATTTCCAATGACGAAAGTTAGGATGAAATGAATACAATTAGACGTAGGGGATGTCAAGGGAAAATTAGACGGGGGATCGATTGAGACTAAAATTGTTACACGCGTCAGGTTGGACAACCGGACAACCGGAAGTAGTGGTTAAGAGTGCCCTTAGTTGGAAGTCGGATATGCGTCGGTGTTACATTTCGTACTAATTCGGTTTGTTCGATCGAAATGTCGCATAGAATGTTATATTTCGAAGTTTTAAGCTTGTTCAGATACAGTTGTGTAATTTTTTTTTTGAGAAAAAAATTTATTTCGATAAATATCCAAAATATGTGTGTTTACTTTATTCCGTTAGGTTCATTTCCAATGTCGTAAGAAGTTCGTGCGAAAGCAGGAGATCCGTAGATTTTTTGAATCGCAGGCCATATATTGAAATATGACGTCTCTCCAACAATTAAGACAAATCTAACGACACCTCACATGTTCAAATCCATCAGTCCGTTTAGGCTACACATTGGTACGTACAAACATGTATACATACATATATATACAAAGTGAAATTTTAACTTCCATTCAAAAAAATTCTAAACGTTAGGTATAGGATCACCAATGACTTCATTATGTAAATAAAAAATAGAGATTGACTGAGATGATGCACGCTACGAAACTTTTTTTTTGTTTTACCCTTGCGATGGGTAGGCGAATTAAACTCTACAGCTTCCTCGCGCCCGAGCGCGCGGGGTATGTGGGAGTTGCACCCACTAAACAACCACCTGAAGCAGAATAAGGACGCATGTCGTTAGTCCGAAAGCTCTTACGACTTACGATCAGAGCGGCCAGGTGGCACACTAGGGTGTCACCGGCGCGAAGTTGTCGGGTGACCCCTAAGGGTTACTCGAGGCGAAATAATGCCAGAGGCGCGGGCCCCCGGTAAAGATTATCGTTATTAATATAACGTGGAATGACTTTAATTGGGACAGACCTAACACCTGGATAGGTGATGAAGCAGTAATGACGATTCCGGTTCAGAAGGGAAGTATTCCCTGAAGTGACTAAATGTAATTATTATAATAACAAATTTTAATTCATAATTAAGTGGCAGTAAATGAATAGAAGTTATGGAGTTACTGAGTGAAAGCACGTCAAAAACCCAGAGCACGTAACTCGGAGCGACTCTACGTCACAGATGACATATAACAGATGTCGACTGCGCGGCTCCCGCTGCACAGGAATGTCAGTTTAACTCACGAAATGGGAAGCGCGATCGGCTTGTAAAGGCGTGAGCTGCCATAGAGCACATCAGGGTGCAGAAAACACAGAAAGGACTATGGAGCGCGAAATGCGCATAAGCTGGAGCTGGAATGCCGGAACGACGCCACGAAGGCTAACTGCCGCTGCGCGACAACATGTACGACAAACACTACACACACAGGCATCTACTACGTAGTTGTCACTGGGATCTCGGTAACAGGCCGCTACTCATGGGCCACGCGGGGCAGAAAGGCGCTCGGAGGACCGAACACGACTGATCGCGGCGGACCAGGAACCGGAATGGTCATCGTAGTATGTAGTTTCACAGAGAGATGCTGCTGCGCCCATCTTTTGCTAACCTGGGTTAGTCGCCTCTTACGACACGCTTCCCGGTGGCGGTGGGGAATTGTATTCTTGGCCGTCCCCACACGGACATTACGAAACTAAGGGCTAACGCGCACTTGTGATTTCTAGTTGGCCGATGGTTTAATGGATTGTTCAGGGAATCAGTATAGAGCTATAATATAAGTGTGCGCATTTGACGATTAAAAATCGAACGATCGAACTATCGAAAACCATTGCCGATCCCTATTTAATTAAACTATCGGCCGACTAAAAATCACTAGTGCACTATTGCTCGAAACTCTGCGCGGTCGTTCGACAATTAGCCAGCTGATTTGTGTGGCGGGTGACTGGGCGACAGTACAGTACGCGAACACAGGCGTGCACACACGAACAGCGTGTGTGCACGCCTGTCAACCTCTCATCCGGTGTGTCAACCTGACGAGTGGCAGTGTCATGGAACTATTATGTACTACGTACAACTGGAAGGAGCTCTCTCTAATATTAGCGTGGTCATACGTAAACTGGTGATTAAAAAAAAAAAGTGCGAAAGGGAAGTAACCGGGTGCCTAACTATCTCTTTCTACACCACTTCTGTGTGGCTAGCATAAAATATACCACTATACTGGGAAAAGTACTATGGTGAATTTAGATTTTATTATGAGGGAACCGAGGAATAAAAAACTATGCGTCATGATAATTACGATACAGGATCTATAATTTCCGCTGACGCATTCCTCTTCATATTTCTCGTTTTTTATTATAGGGGTCATCCATTGCTCGACTGTTGAACATTTTTCTTATGGTAGGTAATTAGTAGCCTACAAAAGTTAGGTAATGGCATTGCTTCGCAATGCATGATCTCACGTCGCGTTCTAATATCACTTCTTCTGAAAGTTCTGAACCTATTTTGATGATTTTTGTGTTTGGTCGGTATTTTTCAACATAGGGTAGATACAGTGAAAGAATTATCGAAATCAGCTGGTCTAATACGTTACTTTGGCCGTTCCATATCCCAGCTGCTATTTCACGCCGCTGGTTGTACACAGTCGCCGAGCGGAGGCGAAGTCAGAGACGCATATTTTTTCCTCTTCTCATTTCTCGTTTTTTATTATGAGGGTCATCCATTGCTCGACTATTGATGAACACTTTTTTTAGGGTAAGTAATTAGTGGCCTATAAAGGTTACATAATAGCATTGCGAGGCAATGCCATGATTGCTCACATCGCGTTCTTATACCACTTTTTAAAATATTTGGACTTAATTCAATAGGACTTTATACACGTTTGGCCGTTAATATTTCTGAAAGTTCTAAATCAATTTTGATAATTTTTGTGTTAAGTCACTATTTTATAACTTAGGGTAGATACTGTGAAAGAATTATCAAAATCAGTTCACTTAATTTAAAGCTGTAGCAAATAAAAAAAGTCGATTCTTTGTTTTTGCGGAGTTTTTACTAAACAACTTTATTTCTGTTTTCTTTTGCAGTTTTATTTCTTTCTATCTTCTTTTCTTTTTAAACATTATTTATGTACTGTAATTTAGCTTTATTTGGGTATCCGTTAACGCAAAGTTATAGTAGCCCTGGACTAAGCAAGAATTAATAATAAATGAAAAAGAAACGTACCTAAAAAGTATCAACGCAGGATGACAAGCTATTAGTAAAATATTAATATAACACAGGTCTACAAAAATTTTTTTTTCGAATTTTGATTTGATAATATCATCTACTGTTAATGTTTTTTAGTGTGTTGAAACCGAAAATGAAGTCAAATTTTTTCCATAACGTAGGTACAGATTTCGTTCAATCTCGAGTAAGTACAGTAATTATTACAATAAAAGATAACAGAATCGGCTGGCAACTTTGATTTATTTTCATCTTGTTCACAATATCAAATACATAAATACATATTACATAAATATATAGTACAAATTTCCGCTTGTCAGAATAAACGATGACGCATACTTAAAAATTATTTTCATAAAAACTTTTTGTAACAATGAATATGTTTATTAGATCGTTTTCGTGTAGGAGCCTAATAAATTTGCCTATATGTCCAATATTTATGATGATAGACAAAAGACAGTGATGGCAAAAAAATCAAGAGCTTTCGGAGCATTGTAAGATACTAAATTTTTTAAAATCGGTTCGTAACTGTATCGAAAAATCGAAAACGGTGAAAAAGTCGAAATTTCCCTATTTTTCGGACAAAAAGTTGATTGTTTCAAAAACGGAAGAATTAATATCGAAAAAATAAAAAACCTTCCGAGACTGATAGATTGTCTACAAGTTTGAAAAATAAAATTTTAGAAACGGTCGAAAAACCTGACTTGAGCAGGTGCCCTTTTCATTGAATGATTATCAGATTAGCTACCCTAGAAAGTAAGATTCGGCCTTATTTCAAAAAGTTATAAAGGTAGACGAAAACACTAGCGTCTAAAAATGCAAGAGCTTGAGTGGCAAAGTATGGTAGCACATTGAAAATTGGTCCATAACTTTCTTCGAAAATTTTTTGTCGTTCAATTTTGTTCAATGTCCTCCGATAATTGCGAGAAGAGCGAAATCTGTAGATTTTTTTTCTAGGAAACTTATTTTTTTTAGACCTAAATTATGAATATAAGTATATATTTATAGAAATAGATAGTAATACACTATTTTACACTCTATTTTTTGTGACTTCTGGTTTTTAATATATCTTGGTATGCGGATGATAATAGTGTTTTTAAAACTTATTATGTTATATTTCATATTTGTTAAAATTTTTATTAATATTTAAAACGAAAGTCTTAATTTATGATTTTATGCTGGCAACTGAAACGAGAATTTGGGGAATTTTGACATTTGTCAAAGTTGAAGTTTTTGACGTCATAATACTAAGGTGTCCATAATGTTTAGATTAGTTAATAATAATACTTTGGTAGTTGCCTTTTGCCCTATTTTGCCTATGATGTGGCCGTAATAATTGGTTGCGAGATATTTCAATGAATATGAAAGATGGAAACCTATGTATTGTTTTAAAGAGAAACGTTTTTCGTTAAAGTAGGAAAATAATTTAGTTACAGATCTGACACCATACGGGTAATAAATTTGACGTCATATATGCATTTGAGAGACTTGTGTGTGTGATTTCGATGGGGTATTGAATCTGTCCGTATCTCTGGTGCCAATCGAAAGGAAGGAGGCCATCATATTAATATTTGAGATTCTTAGGTCTCGCACCAGCGTTGAATTTTGAGACATTTCGGCCCTGGAAATAATGTTTCGGTACCTAGAGTCTTTTAAATCCATTTTTATCCGTCGAATGATTGGGAATTTTTCAGATTTTTGGGTTTTTTCGGGAAAGAAAGGAGCTTGGTTGCCTGTACGAACTTTGTTTTCAAGTTCCCACGTGCGCTCAAGGCGGTGAAGTGCGACAATATATATGAGAAGTATATTTCAAACATATATATCTATAGAATCCTTGACCTTTTTAATAACGTGTTTAGGCTCATTGGGATCATTTCAACGGATATTTTCAGAGTGATAGTTCTGAGGGTTTCGGCGTGCAAAAGTACCTACGCAACTTGTCGCGCTTGGATCTTTACTTCTGTGGGATTTAACTATTTTGTAAATAAAGGCGGTCAGCCATCCAATTATGAATCACATTCTAGGTAGCTTTATTTCTGTAATCAATAGGAGATTTGTTTTCAAAAGAGTATTATACATAAAGGGAGCATGCAGCTAATTTACTAAGGTGATTGAGATATCGATATTTTGAAGCTTTGATTTTAGAGTTACTAACTGCTTCACAATTTATTTTGGAGGTGAGAAGCCTCTGTCGATTAATCATATTTTCTGCGGGTTGCCCGCTTTTAGTGACTAGCTCTCTTGAACTTCTGTTTGCTTGCTTCTACTTTTCTATCGAGGTGGATAGGAGTCGGGCTACTGCCGTTTATTTTATTTTTTGTAAATTTGATGATTTAACAGTATTTCGTACAAATCCAACCAGTATTTTTGATGCTATCGCAAGTTGTACTACGCGGTGGCCACGCGAGACCTCATTTTCAGTGCTTACGTTCGTGTTTTATGATCCCTTATAAATGTTAAAATTATTTGTTAACAATGAATGTAAATTGATTCCCATCATTCATGTATGTTTTTTTACTCCATAATTATACTGATGTATGTTTGTAGCATTTTAATTTGAAATCTGCTAAACCAATTTTGACAAATGTTAGAATTAAAGGTCCTAATTTACTAAATTACGAATAGGTTATTGACACGGACATACAGAAATCTTTATACTCACGTAAAAAAAGTTTACTTCAGTGTCACGGGTTAAGATAGGCTTAAAGAGTTTTGTTTGATGTTAGTCGAAAATTAAAAAGTTCCTGTTATGGTCTTATTTATCCTACGTAACTTTGTCACCCTAATCAGAATGAGACAATATGGCACCCACTAACGTCCTTGTTACTTTTATCTTTTTAATTCGTTTTCAAGGTCAAATTTCTAGGACCTCGAAATTTCTTCGTAGAGCTCATTCCAGTTGTACGTAGTACATATTAGTTCCATGGGCAGTGTATATCATAGTGTACAATCAGACGTAACGCAGAGGTCACATCGGGTGTCTTCGAAAATTAACCACGATGGCCAAAATTAAACAACGCCAATTAGGTACGACTGAATATCGACTTTACATCGTTCACAATAGTCGCGTCGCAGTAACTAGTTTTAGGTGTAGCGGGACGTAGTGGAGCGAGGGGTACATGAGTGTACTTGCGCAAGTACGCTTATAGCGTTGTATTCCGATCCGCCATAAAGTTTGGGGCAAAAGTTCCATGGGTAAAATAGACTTGTTTGACAGACTATGTTTGTCATTATATGTTGTATAATCTGTGATGTTGTCAATGTTGTCATGGCCGTCATGTAAAGGTATAGCATGGAGGTACAGTCATGGATTTGTGGTTTATGTTAGGGTTTTGGTCTGTGTTGGTTAGTTGTTGGTTTTGGTCAGCAGAGGTTGACTGTCAGTAACACGTCAGTAGACATGTGTAACTCAGCATATTTTTGTGCGCTGGCGCAACTGCTCTGCAAATGAGTTAGCACATTGCGCTGGCGCAATTGCGCTAACCGGTGCAGTGAAGTAAAGCTGTAAGCTTGTGCTGTCAGCTCAGTCACTAAGTGTTCCGGCGCAATTGATTACGCCGCGCGCACAGCACTGTTTGTAACCCATTGCAAACAGCCCTTGCACGCCTTGCGCTACTACGCTGCTACGCGACACCATCTTGAAATATTTCTATCAACTCAAATGCGCCATGGCGCAATTGTATCGTGCTGCGTGCGCCAGTTATATTGTATCAGTTCAGGAAAGTGTGTCGGCGAGGTGTCAGCGCAATTGCGCCGCGCAGCACTGTGTTACACATGACTGCACTGGGCTGCACGTCAGTAGTTGTCAATATCAGTCAATATCACTCAATATTTTCAATTCGAATTTGGGGGTTACTACGATTTGACGATTTGTGCGAAAACGAAACATCTAGCCTAGCCTAGAGTTCTAAAATGAAAATTAAATTTAAAATATAGGATAATTTTTATTTCTTAAGTTGTGCTATTTAAGAAATTATGTTGTGGATTCTAGTCTTTTTATGTTCGTTATGGATAACATTTAGTTTATATTGGCCAATATTATGGAGTATATATTATCTATTTTTCTTTACAATTTGTATAATTACCACCGTATTCCTTTTTACTTTATGTGGCCATGTAACTTTGTCATCGCCACATCAACCTACATTATTTCTATTGGACAAAGCTGAAAAAGAAGTGAGAATTTTAAATGAAATTATAAAGGTAAATATACATATATTATTGGTCTACCAAATTATCCCAGAGTGAATAAATAAATAGGTGATTGTTAAATAGAGTAGGAATTACTAAATTCATTATTTTAATTTCTACATGCTTAAATTGAAAATGAATTGCATAATTTTATTCGAGTAATTAACTAGCCCTAATACTACATAGGTAATGAATTAAAATTTGGGTTGGATTTCCAAAATTACCACCCTCTTAATAGCTATCTCAATATGTATTGTTTAGAGTTAGTATTTAGAAGAATGTAACAAGCCACCCAGAAGCTTTATTGATCCATTAGTAGTTTGGTTAATGGTCCAACAATGATCTGTGGGTCCACTATTTCAAAGTCAATATGTTTAGGTTTGTTTACATCAATGTGACGAGCGGAGACACCTAGAAGATGAACATTGTAAAAATAACTTACTGTTGGTTTCAAATGTTTTCATGCCTTGCTAACAAGTGTATATTTTTATTTTTTTTTCCCAGTTCTGCATTTCGGAAAATTCTGAACCCCTCAAATTTTTATTAACTCTTTATGAGTGGTTAATTTTGAAAAACTGTACCAAAAATTCTGATGTTTTAATGCATTAAAATTTAATAGTCAACTTTCAAGTATAATTTTTTATTTTTTCATTTCAGGAAGACCTTAATAGTTGGCTTCAGAGTTCAAAAAGAGGTCATTTACCTGTAATTTTTGGCCGTACAGTTGACAGTCAGATACAGCAGTTGCTAGATTATATCCTTAGAGATTTTGTCACTCAATGGCTTAAAGAACTATCTTACAAACCTGAATTGGTAATTGACAAATTTAAGGAGCACATTTGGGGTGCTATTCAGAACATACATGAAAGATTGCAAAGAGTTGATGCTGAAAAAATATTAGCTGAAGACATGGTTACGAAAATAACACAGCATTTTGAACGAATTCGAATAGCTCAAAGTTGTGCGTAAGTACAAGTGTACAAATTTATAATATTACAATAAGCGTAGCAAACAAATCCATGTCATAATAGTGATTTTGCAAGTAAAGCTATTAATTAAAACGGTTTTACATTAACGGCTGTCCGTGGTTTTGCTTGCATGGATTACACTTGTGTATTAGCGTTAAGAATTGATTTTACAAAAACACGATTTTATGAAAGCTAAATACCTACCAATATTCATAACTTACACCTTAAAGTACAAATCTCTATATAAAATCAAATGTTAGCAAGTTTGAGAAAAAACCAACAATTAGGGATATAACAGCTATTTTCTATGACCCAAAATCAACATCGAAAGTCGAGAAAAGATATTTTGATGATATATGCAGTGTCCACTAGTCTGATCTACCATGATCTTAACAGCCATATGTTTTATTTATTTTATTTTTAAAGTTTTTAAGGAAAGCTTACAGCTAATTACAACTAAATTATGAGCATTATAAAAAAAAACAGTGATGGATGTCGCAACAAGCCTTCCGCAAATTGAATGAATACACTCAGTTTTTGTTAAATCCAGCACCAAGTCTTGGCTTAATTTCTTCAAAGTAATTATAATTTCTAACCATAAAGGTAAATAACAAATTTCATTCGTTAAATTTTAAGAATGATGGAAGTTTCATATAAACTCATCTCTATTGAGCACAACTGAAAATAAGCGCGTTGACGTGAGGCACAGTATTGGCCTGAGTTGTGGCCCCTTTCGTGGGTGCGGCACAAACCTACACAAAATATATTATATGTGTGTTTTACTCTTTAAATTATTTTTGTTTTGTTGGATCTGCTATCATTCCTACGAATAAATATATTTTCTTTCTTTCTTCTTCTTTCTTACTATTTTACTATCTTAAAGGTTAAATTCCCAAAAATCTTAAAACTCGGCATATTTTGTTTATGACCTAAAAACCAAACACCAGTTTTCACTCATACCTTTAAAATAATGGTTTTCCATACAAACTTCCCTAGTTTAGATGGAAATTGTAAAAAAAATCATTTTCAGTGGATGCTGACATTACACAAGAATTCTAAAATCTAAATTTTGTATGATTCTCTATAGTGATTTCTGCTCAGCTTTAATGAGCGAGTGAGTGTTATTTAGATTTCATGTGGGATATAAATTAACAGAAATGTTTTAAATAGTACAGTCCATCCACAAAAAAAAAATATGAATAATTTTTTTTTAGATAAAATACATCTATAAATTCATTTAATTTATATGCAAAGGTGCAAAGAATAGTAATATAATAGTAATAGTAGAATAGTAGTAAAGAATAAAATAGTGTAGGTAAGATGCATTTTAAATATTTGTAATGTATTTTAATAAGAATTAGAATCAGGGTTGCCAGATGATACACAGAAAAAAACCAGGCACATAATTAGAAAGTGGGGCAATAAAAGAAAAAATATGTTTATTATTTAAATTTAGTCGCGCCCAGTGCCCATTGCTCTCTCCCTGCCTACCTGCTAGGTGACCGAATCGCACCAAAAAAACCGGGCATTTTGTGGTCCATATTTATAGTATTTGTTTTGACCCAATATTATTAATGACAACCAGACATCTGATTAGAATTAGATAAATATATATGCACAGGTTTTATCGTTACATTTAGTATCAATACCAGGGCGAATCAATTTGTGTCTTAATAGTTACGGAGGTGGTGGCAATGTTTAGAATCCTCCCTCAGGATTTAAACTCTCAACAAAAACGAGCTTCGTTTTCTCGCACAAATTAACTGTACAAATCTCATTTAATTTTTATGCTTTAATATTTTAGATTAGAACTAAACCAACCTCCAGTGTTTTCACTTCTTCCGCACTTGATGTCATGTGAGACAGAATTGCATTATTTGAGACAAGTCAGTGAACTTTTGGTGATGTTTCTTTTGCCACGCTGTTATTCATTGCCACCAGTTTCTCATTTAATGATTGAAGTCATTGCTTGTAAAAGTAAGTGAATATTCATTTTATATTTTATAATGTCATATTTATTTAATTAAGAAAATTTAGAAAGTCAGTAATTAACAAGGAGTTCAATTAAATCATAGTACATATATTATTGTAAAGTTAAAGTTAAAAACTAAAGTGAACTATTTTTAGAAATAGTGTAAGGTTTTGAAAGTTTATTTTATACAATAAAATTATTTAATTTATTTAAAAAAATTGTATAATTTTTTATTTTCAGTTCTGCAGCCAGCCATAGATATGGTAACTGAACCCGATTATATTAATCAAAAAATAATACAGTACTTGGAAGCTCAGAAAGAAGTGGATGCAATGCATGTTAGAACTCATGAATATGCCAAAACATTTGAAGATTATATAAGACTTATAAATAACTGTAACAATATTGATACTTTAAAGAGATTAAGGTAAGAACATGTTGTGCTTATTTTTTGACTAAAGTACCTTTTATAAAAATTCTAAAGTTCAAAATGGGGCACATTCAGTGCACTCATATCCATGAACCATTACGTTAAAATTAAAATTTTAAGATTTATGTCAACAAGAAGTAATTAAAATGTCAGATTCTAAGTACAAAAAATTAGATTCACTGAGATTTTGTTATAGATATGACATTGTAACACAAATAATGCAAGCCACTACATTGCAAAATGTGAAAAGAGCGAGAGGTATAGACATTGATGCAATAGAGAAAAGCGGACCACAACCAAATGTCAGTAAACAGCAACTAGCCGATGCTAGAAAGTTGAAAAAATATATATCACAGTTGACCATAGCTAAAGCAGAGTGTGAGGCATCTCTAAGGAAATTGGGGTGGGATGGTGCATTTCCAGCCATAGAGTCGGATAGCAAGGTACCATTATTATATAATTGTATTATCACTACATATTATGAAATAAAGTCCCTTCAACATGTCTATCTGAACGCGATAAACTCAAAAACTACCTAACAGATTTTCATATGGTTGTCACTAATGGAGAGAGTCATTCAAGAGAAAGGTTTATGTTTATACTTAATTCATTAATGTTTGTGCAAATTGGTTGAAATATGACAATGATTGTTGAAGATGTCAGAAAAACTCAAGCCAATTGGGAAGTTTCATCAAAAATCCTGCTTAATCCTTTGGAGACATAACAGAAAAATGTATGGAGAAATTGTTCCACTTTTATAAATCTAAAAATGCCATACCTATTTTAATGTTTTAAAAAAATGGCTACATATATTATGGTAATCGGAAAGCTATTTACACAATACGATATGAAACCTTATCAAATTAAATAAATTAGTTACCTTAAGCGTTTCATGCACATTTTAATTGGCCTTTACACCATACAATTTAAATTAATATCTTAGGAGTTATCACAAAATTAAAACTATCGCGGAACAAAATGAATTCAAGCGGTCCTACACCGACGCGACAAGCGCGATGTAACTAGGCAGAAGTTATTAGTATTGCATTCAAAGAAATATTTTAGTTTGTTTTTATGTAATATTTTTTACTTTTTCAAATATGTGCAGAATTGTAAATAAAATACATCATACATACTTCAAGTAGGCTGAACACATGTTATATTTAAATCTAATCCACATGTTCAACACAACAAGCTGATATGACACTACGGCAGAAAAAAATAATTAAAATTAAAATATGTTAGTGCACTCAAAACTACAGCAACAGCCTTCCAGCACTTGACTATGAACATTGTGAGTGTAGAGAGTTCTTTACACAGCGCGATGTTTTTCAATATTCACAGTGTGAATTCACGCCGTAAGTTTTATGCTGTGCGTTGAGAATCGTTATCACTGACTCCGTGCCTTGGAGAGCACCTTAAGCAGTCGGTCCTGGGCGCTGCCAATAGATGGCAGTCGTTACTCCAAGGCTCTAAGCCCCCCTTACCCTGGAGGAGGCCGAAACCCCTGCAGTGGGGTAAAAATGGACTGATGAAGTGAAGTTGAAAATCGGCATTGAGTAACAACTTTGCGCTTTCTGTGTGGGCTCAGTCAAACGTACAGCAACTTTTCAAGTACTTGATTCGCTGTTTAGTTTGCGCCTTGAAACTTGCGTTTCGTAATGACCGTTTCAGCCACACTTGATCAAGAGCACGGATTTGAATCTATGCTAATTTTTGACGATAAAGCGTTAAGGACTACGTAATTTAAACATCGTTAATAAACACGCACGGAGCGCAACAAACTGAGAATGCTAGTGCCGACTCCTGGTGCTTGAACAACCAAGCGTCTCCGTCGGCGCTGTCAAGCTCGTCTGAACTCACTCGAATTGTTGGGCGATAGACCCTGCTCTGAAGACACATGTACGGGCGTTCACTAAAACACACAGCGTCTCGCTCTAACATATTCATTAAATATTTTTATAAAAAATATTCCATAGAGAGTTTTTTCAATACATTCTAATCCCTTATAGGCACTACCACTTCACAAGGTGCTGGAGAGTGTAACGGGACGTCGGTACCTATCAATGTTCTTGGAAACTATGTGCTCACAAGGCTTAGTCGGATTCTGGGTTGCTGTAGAGGAATTGAGGCACAGCCCGCGGAGCAGCTGGCATCAGCTGGGCGCCGAGATTTTCTATACATACATTAGATCGCCAAGCGCCGAAATCAAAGTGGACAAGGTGACGAAAATTTTTATGATTGTAATTTTATTTATTAATGTTAAGTGTAATTGTTATAACTTTTTTAGTTACCTTTATAAATTAATTTTCTTATGTGCTAATATTAATTTTATTCATATTGGCGAATTCACCATAAAATAATACCGAACAACATTATGCATATTTTATTTAAATTATAATTAATTAAAGTATTAAATGAATTTTTTTTATCATCTCAAAATAAATTGCATCTATAAAATAGCTGCATTAATCTGTACATGCTAATAACATTGAAAACAATCTTACTAAATTCAGTTGAGATCAAAATAAGTTTTTTGAAATATAATTAGGATTACAATTTACAATCATACATTTTAGTTATAAAAAACTTTTTTATAGTACTGAGACAAATAATAATATCTGGGACATCCCACACAGCGCCATCTAGTCTCAAAGTAAGCAAGTATTATGCTTGTATTATGGGGTACTAAACATCTGATATTCAATACATACTTAAATATACTTTTTTATAAATAATATATACATATATAGATACTTTTACACCCAGACATGGTACAAATAGACATATTTGTCCCGAGCGCGAATCGAACCCGCGACCCTCGGCTCCGCAGTTAGGGTCTCTAACTACTCTGCTAACCAGTCAGTCAAGAAATTACAGAACCTTCTTTTATGTGGTGACTTTTTGTTTCCACCTTTTGATTGATAAATTTTAATCTTCTAGTATTGTCCACACAATTAATGAAACAATTCATAAATGGCGATCGCACTTTGACCGTTTTTCTTTCATAATTATTATAATCGCGTTACGTTGACACTTCTATCTAGCGTTATGCCAAAACGCCACCATTAATTTCGTTTCTTTACCTGTGCGGATAATGTCTTATTACTTTGAAAAACAATTTTCAGGATACGCGCAAAAGGATGGAGGCATTTCTTTTAGGTGACAAAGGGCCAGAAGTATTTTATGAAGTTCAAGAGACTGTTGTGGATACCATACAGGAAAAATACTATCCTTCGTTTCTTCTTAGTGAACAATATAGTGCGTTGATCGCCGAACTTGCTTCAGAAGACGCAACCAAAGGTATTATGGTATTTTTAATTATACTAACTTTGCACGCGACTTGATCCATGTGAACAGCACATAGAACTATATCTTCTCTTACCAAAGTTTACATTTTGTCGTCAACTTATATTTATTGACCTGATTGGCCGGCCGAGTGGTTAGATACCCTAACTGCCAGCCAAGGGTCGCGGGTTCGATTCCCGCCCGGGACAAATATTTGTGTGCATGAACATGTCTATTTGGTCCATGTCTGGGTGTAAAATATGTATATATTATAAAGAATATTCAAGTATGTATATCAGTTGCCTGGTACCCATAATGCAAGATATCGCTGTGTGGGATGTCTCAGGTATTATTATTATTATCTTCTAATTAAACGATATATTCCCAGGTTTCTTTTTTATTTTTTAAATTGAGTAAAAGTGTATACAAGTATGGATGCTAAAATTAATGTCAATTTGTATCCTATATAAAATATCTGTTCTTGAAATAATCGCTCTGTCAAACAGATCAGTTACTTAATTTATCATCATTATTTTTTTCACTGAACTTCATATTGCTTTCTGTTATGCTCAATAGTGACATAGCAATGGGGACGAATAATGGCGGCTAAGAAATTTCACCGATCCATGCACAACTTATAGCCGCCTGGTACACAGGAACTCACCGTTTTGTTTGGGCGATTATTAATTCTTCAGATATTGTATATCCGACAGCGGTTACGGTACGGCATGTTGTCGCAAGCTCACCGACACGATACCGACAGTTATGACGTTACGACTAATGTAGTTGAATGTGGAATGGCCCAATCACCGATTATAACTTGAAATGCTACCCATTTTATTACTGTAGCAATTTTTAATAATAAATAAATTTTCGTGTGACGTAGTTAATATTTTTCAACTTTTTTTTTTGTTTATGTTACGTGAAATCTTCGCCGATTGTGAACCGATTTGATAGATTTTTTTTTTAATAAGGTATTTTTAAACAGGCTATATCTCGAGGTTGGTCCTTTTTGAAATAGAAGAAAATATTTCATCTCTAAGGGTAGTAAATTAGAGGGATGGCTCACATTTATTTGAACTTGATTTATTCACCTTCTTCAGAAGTAGAAACGGGGCGGGAGCAGTAAAAAGATTTTATGCATTTGTATGGAGTCTGTCATTTGTATTCGCCACTGCGACCAAGTCCTTAATAACCCATAAATAATTGCGTTTCTTTCCCTATTTTTTTTTAAAATAAATTTTCCCTTTTGTCACTAGATCTAATTTGTGCAACGCGTTTAGAAGGCTTATCCATACTAAATACAAATACACTCCAGTTACTTACCACTAGAAATTTAAAAAACAAACATAAAACTGACTTCAAAACTGTACCCATATGTACAAACTTAAACTTAAAATTTTCAAATTGTTTTTTTCGTTACTTTAAAGAAAAGAGCATCAAGGGGCGGCATATAGTTTATAAAGTCAGAGCCAACTCAGACACTTTAAATGAGTACTTACAACAATATGTATTGACAACTATAACAAATATAGTACATAATATTAAGTGAATGAATGTAATTAAATGCAATAAAAAATAAATGTTACCTGTTGCCTATTACTTATTCAATTATTAAAAAAATAATAATAAACATGTATTATTTTATACACCTGATAACATAAAACATTTGAATCAAATTTGAATATTTAAATATGTAAATCAAGTCAAATAAAATATTTTCAGATCTGAGTTCAGAGCGATCGCCTATAGAAGATAGACAGCTGTCAAATGATTCCGTTTCGTCCGCGGAGAGTGTAGGCAGTGGAGTACACCTAACTGAACACTCGACATATGCGAGAAGAAAATTAGATCAGTTACAAGAGAAACACAACAATAAAACACAGGTACAATGAAAAAACAAACATATTGCCATAGTTTTATGTGGAACATAAGCTGCTGCAAAACCTAACATATTATTTTGCAAAATATTTATATGTCATATTGTAGCCGATTTATGTATTGAAATAAAAATTTTATGGAGCGTCTCAAACAAAAAAATGCAAAACTGTCATGTAAACCTTGCCAATTCGCTTATACATACAGGAAAAACGCACAGTTATCCGCTAAAACCTTGTTAGGCGTGTATAAAGCTACCGTGTCGTGGTCGGGAAAAACAATGTTTAAAATGCTGTCAGTGTCATGACATGGTTTAAAAACCATTCTAAGTTACAATGCGTTCAGGGTGCTGATGAGGCTGCCGCGGTATTGTAGCGCGTCCGGAATGAAAGCGGCAGCGCGCGTGGATGGCTTTCATGCCATCATGCGCAAACGTTGTGCCTCCATTCTCGCGCGGGTGCGTGGACACCTGGGCACCATCGCTGATAGGTAGAACTCTCCATTTATGACCCATTGGGTACATCTGCATGTCAAATAAATAATTGACTGTTTAGATTTAACTTTTAATTGTATTTATTTATTGTTAAGATTTGTTAATATTTCATTTTATTGTACTGTTTAATATGTAAATAACGTGTAAAAATGACTATGGGGCTAGCACCCGAGAATAAATTATTATTATTATTATTATTACAAAACATCCAATGGAATCACTTTAAATAACTCATTTTTAAAGTGTTAACGGTGCACAATTTTATTATGTGTGCACCTTTAATTTGTTATCTCCGAGCGCCTTGCCTTTACTTTTCTTTGAGTCTGAGATTTACATTTAAAGGTCGGGAATGGGGGTTGGATTATACTTGAGTATCACAAGTTATTGGAAAAATGTCACATTGTCAGAGCACAATTGTTAAGAAGATTAACTTCTTTTGTGACTTATGAATGAAACTATACTAGGCAATCTAAAAATATATTTTAGTTTTTGAGAGAGAATAGGAGGATGTTTGATATAATAACAAGAGATGGATAGCCAACAATGAAGGAGGAAAATACAAAATTACCATATCTGCTGTTTAAAAAAATGTATATCCATTACTTAACTTGCAGATATATAGTCACTGGCATTGGATAAAGAATCATATATCTCCATTGCCCATTCTTTACTATCATGTTAATTACATTCAACATAGACTAACTTAATAAATATACACACATTTGCCCATCACATCTGCAGGCTTTAGCAGCTCTGCGCGCCTCATTGAAACCTGAATCTCGTGCGTTGTCGTTACTGGCCGGTGAGGTAGAGAGACTGGCCGGTGAGAGACGACGACTGGAGGCTCACCTCGCTCGTACGGACACTTGGGCCGACCACTTGGGCCGCTGGCGGGCAACCGTGCATAGTGCCGAGGTATCATGAGAAGTAATTGTATGACATACAATATAAGGTTACAACTTTTGCCCAGGGGTATAGCCAAAGACTGTATATGACTATATCACTGGATGCAAATATAAGATGTGATTAGATCACATTTGGAAATTTAAATAGTTTTTGAGTTTAACTATTAAAATGTTGAGGAACGCATAGGATTTTGGATAAAAACGCCCCACAGCAAAATTAGCAAATTATTCTGCTTGCTACACACAAAGATCACACATGAGCGTGCTATTCATCAAATTACCGTGTGATGATGTGCGAATCCATTTTAATGTGACAAATAATTGTTTTCATTTTGTGGCTCTCCAAACGTCACAACCTTGCGTGCTGGGAGGTCAGCAGTCGAAAGTTTTATGTCTGTAGTTTTTCTAAAGCGAGAACATGTGCGGAACAAATTTATACCTTTAATTTTGGAAATTGTTTTGGGGTCAGTTAAAAAATTTCAATATTTTGATTGACAATATTTGACATTCCCTGACCACACTTCTCGTAAACGTCCTTGGGTTGTGAATAGAAATGAGTGAATTGCGATAGCCTAGATACGAAAACGAAACAAAAATCTAGAACATAAATACTATAGATAAAAAAATATTTTCTCTTAGTTAAAAGAAAATATTTTTTCTTAAAATTATGCTCAATAATATTTTTAACTGTAAAATATGTCTTATCCTTATCTTGCGATTGTGACGCTCGGGTTGAAAGAAAGAGATAAAATATGCTTTAAACGCGGTCTAAATAAACGTTTTTAAATTAGACAGTATGATCTTAAAATAATCTATGATAACTCCAAAGTAAATTAAATTATTTTATATATTAATTGCATTTGAAGATTATAAAATATTTAGAGTTTGCTTTACCACAGGTAATAGATGAATCTAAACCACCACAGTTTGTGATAGTGGTGCATATGGCCGAGGATGAGCCAATCAATGAAGACAAACCTGAAGGCATCACCACTGGCTGGGTTTTATTGCGAACGCTAAATGAATTTCAAGTAAGTAACATTTTATTTATTTTGATATACAACACGTGAGCATATTTTATTCACGATACTATTATTACTGTATTACTAATTTTTTTTTCCCTTACTAAAAAGTCACCTTCCTGAGCCTTTGAAAGATTGTGAACTGTGGCGACCATTGCCTCATCGGCTTCAAATTTTTGAGCTCGGTTCCAACCGTGAAAAAAAGGTAGGAATCACTTGGGGGAGGCTCGGCGAATATGGAGGATGTTTCATCAATTTATAACCAGCATCTTCAATGGCAGCCATATCATGAAACAGAACAACATTTCTTAGGAGTTGGAGATGACAATCTCTTCTAAGTCATGGACTGCTGTTTCGTTTCAGGGTCGTAATGGTGCAGCCATATTTCATACATATGAATCTAGCCAAGAATTCGTCAGGATCTTGCTTTAACAAATCCACCTAGCTTTGCGAAATTCTCAGTCTAGTTTGTTCTTGCGCGCGGCATGCAGCGCACTGGTTCCTCTTTCATGCATAGATGGTCATGCATAATACATTATAAACACTCCCTATCAAAATATTCACTTCTTCAGCTACAAAACGAACAGTAACGTGACGATCCGCCTAAATATTTGTTTGGTTACTGATGTCGTAGGGCGCCCCGAACTTGGGTCATCATTGGTAGAACTTCTTCTTTGCTTAAACTCAGCACATCAACGAGCTTTATTATTGATATGGAGAAGCCTTAACCCATAGTGCTCCTTGCAAGTTCTGATTTATCAGTTCCAGGTAAAAAAATTTAAACATGTTTTTAATTACCATGTAAATTTCAATTTTCTCCATTTTTGAGAACACGCTACGACATGTAGGAAACAAATGATTACGATTTTTAAAAAAACAAATCAAAATCAAAATCTTTTCAAATTCTCGAAGAAATGTCTCGGCTAAGTCTGCCAGTATTCATTATTTTCTTACCAAGGAGTATCTATCTCAATCTCACTTTTTATTGAACACATAATTTGCATGTAGATCTTCATTATTGTACTATAATTACTCAAATATGACTTAACACTGTATTATCTTTCAGGAATTACACAGAAAGCTGAGACCAATGTGTGCAGAATTAAAAAATTTAGAATTGCCCACAAATTCCTTCAAGTTTCTATTTGGGAAAAACGATAAAAACTCTCTTGAAAAAGCCAAAACTTTAATACAAAAGTATTTAGAAGTGAGTATTTTTTATAAAATTATTATGTATAAAATTTATATTATGTATAAAATTAACTCAAGCATCAAGGAAAACTTAGCAAGAAAGTTTTGGTTTTACACGACAACGCTCGTCCACACACGGTCAATCATAGCCAAAAGCTCTAGGATGGATTTGGATGAGAAATTTCCAATCATCCACCATACAGGCATTTTTTTGGGAATGAAATTTTTTTTGATATTTTTTTTTCAAATAAATTTATTTACCGTAAAAAAGAGAAAGCATTGCATGCAAAACTAACAATAAATTATTCGGTGCCGTATCTCTCACACTAGAATTACCTATGTTGTGAGAAATAGTCACTTTTAGTGGCACTAAAGCCCACATTTGGCACCGAACGACTACCACCTGTTCCAAGCGATGAAGACGTGGCTCGCCACGTAACGCTTTGACACTGATGCTGAACTCTATGCCGGTATAAACCAGTGATTTGACTCGCGGCGGCAGATTTCATAAAGGGGATTATGAAAACTTGTACCACGTTATGATAAATGCTTTAATTTAAACGGCGATTATGTGGAAAAATTGCCTAAGAGTTTATCTTCAAAATGGACATAATAAAAATAGTTTTTTTTTGCTTTGTTTATTTTTTATTTCAAAACGTCTGTTACTTTCTGGAAAGACTCTAAATTTAATTTTTGGATTACATTTTTAATAATACTTTTCAAATAATTTGGCCATACAGATCTATTATTTTAAATGCATTATTTTATATTTATATTTTATTCATTATTTTATAATTGACTTTAATTTCTGTTAATTTTACATATTTTTTAAGGAATCGTCTTGGTACTGTTTGGCGACTTCAGTTTGGTTACAGAGTAAAAACCATATTAACTATGAAATTAAAAACCAATTTAATTGGTTGTAGCTAAAACTATACCCCTTTTTTAACTCAACTGCAAGGAGGGTAATATTTTTTAAATGTTTGGGGGAAAATTGCCCATGGATGTATAGTAGTGTTATCTTTATACATATTAATGTTTGTAAACAAATTCTTTTTCAGTTTGTTTTAGAAGATGACAGACTGAATCAAAGTGAAGCTTTATATACATTCTTAAATCCAAGTTCAGAATATTTGAAGCAAGGCGATTTACCCAAAAAGACGAAATTCTCCTTCGCGACATTGTTCAAAAGGTAAATCCCAACATTGAATACACGTTCCATATGCAAAGCAGTGTATGATCAGTCTTTAATATTATATCAATCACCAACGAGTTCTGAATATTAACAGTTTAACGTAATTATTAATTATTATTTAGCACAAGTAGTGAAACGACAAGTCGTTCTTCACAAGAGAGAGAGGCTTGCATCCGAGAGTCAGCCGATGAAGAAGAAATGTCATCATATTTAGACGGAAACGGTGCTGATTCACTGAACAAAAATATGACCGGGTCCATGCGTGGTAAGTTAGTTATAATCCATCATATAATGTTATTATTCTATAGAATATAGAATTATTATTATTCTATAGAATATAGTATAGAAATATACTACTGATTGTTCGGATAAGGCAGACTACGTCATACGTATGTACGCGAGTCGAAGGCAATCAGGCGATGACATCTCAAGATGAATCGCGCAATTGGTCAGAAAACTAAAAAAAAATTTTAAGTTTCGCAAATATTTTGCTTAGTTTGGGGCCTAGACGTTGTTGTCATGAAAACAGATTTGTTTGTAATGTTGGTGAACGTAAAGACGACCTCAACATTGCAGTACTTGCCACCGATATGCGCGGCTTTGAAGCTAGTCACAAAAGCATTGCAATAATATAATTTTATAGAAGTATTGCGGTGGGAACTATGGCGGATCTGCGCATCGCACTTCAGAGCCTCTTAAATCGATAGCAAGTACTATACAAACTTAGTGAATGACACACCTAATAAATTATTAAATCTTTTTTTTTTTGAAACATAATAGAACTGTAATATTTATTTAAAATTTCATAAAAAAACATCATGTAAAAATTGGGACATGCTTTTTACAGTTGCGTTATATTATTATCTTAAAGTAGGTTTTGTTAACGCGTGTTCACATTATTATTTTATTTCGCCCGGCACATATTTAAGCCATATTCTTGCTTAGGCGAATATTTTATACTCGTCCCTGAGAAATTGATTTACAGGTTTGTTATTTTTTTATGAACAGAAAGAAGACAGTGTGTGCGCTTACGGAAAGAGGTTCTGTGTTTGTTTGTGTGTATGTCTGTCTACATTTTCTCAGAAACTATTGGACCGATTATGGTGAAGTTTTTCGTGTTCCATTTCAGAGTTTTATGGTAATAGACTACAAGGTACCATGAGATGTTGCAGATGTGGTGCTCTAAAACGGTAGGGCCGAAATTTATGTTTTTTTTTCTTGTTTAACATAGGTATCACTTTAAAGCAGGTTCTATGACTTGTTTTATGGTTATAGGCCACCAGAGGGCACAGAAGTATTTTTTTTTAACGGTCGGCCGGGTTTGACAGGCGTTTTTTTTTGGTTTTACATTAGTATCACTTGTGAGCAGGTTCATAGATTCAGCAGTTTACGGTTATAACCTGCCACGAGACCCCACTCTTCAATTTTGTTATTTTCATATTGTTCTCTGAAGTAAAAACGCAGTTATTTAATGCTTCAGTCTTTTAAATATTCTTTTTAATATACAACCAAGTATTTAATGTTCCATTCAAATTTGTTATTGTCGTAGGTTTTTGATATTAAAATTTTTCATACATTTTAATATTTTAGATTAGTATATTGTACTACAATGTCCATTATATTTGCTCAGTAAATTCTTAATTCACTGTACATGGTAGCTACACCATAGTATATCCTACTGAGCAAATTATTAAATTTTCAAAACCCCAACTCGCTGATTATGCAAGGTGTGTTAGTTATGTAATAATAATAATACTTGGGACATCGCACACAGCGCCACCTAGTTCCAAACTAAGCAAAGCTTGTAGTATGGGTACCACACAAATGATATACATCAATTTTTTTTATATAATATATAGGTACATATTTTTACACTTCTTATGCAATTACATTTTTTTAAAATTGTTCCTTGTAAAGCTTGATTAGTGATAGGTATTATGATTTTTCAATATTTACAGTACCATCGTGTCTTTGTTACTGATGAACGTTTTTTACAGGACTGAGTGCCGGTAGTGAAGAGCGCGACAGTATAGCGGAACCATTATACGCATTGCTCAGTGAAGTGTTTGACATGCGCGGCGTGTTCCGATGGCTTAGGAAGACTCTAGTCACGTTCGTGCAAATAACCTATGGTCGGACGATTAATAGGTACGTAGTTTTTCAAAAATTTTTGTAAAAAAAAATTTATTAACTTAGATCAGTGTATTGTAGTGATAATAATTTCAGGAAGTTAAATTTAATGGGTCATTAAGTCACCTAAGTCGACTAACCGATTGGCCGAGTGGTTAGAGACTCTAACTGTAGAGCTAAAGGTCGCAAGTTTGATTCCTACCTGGGACAAATATGTGTGTGCTTGAACATATCTATTTAAAAATAAATACGTCGTGATAGCCGAGTGGTAGCGAGCCCGTTTCTTGTTTAGAAGACCGTGGTTTAAATCCTAGGGCATGTACCACAGACCAGTCAACCTATAGACCACGCTTTAATAAACGTCAGTACGAAAACGAAATCGCCAAAAAGTGGCGGGGTGCGGGGAGAGGCTAGTTTTCATTGGCTCGTTCAAAATTGACAATTTAATGGCTTCCGACGTGCTTCCAACTGACCGCTCACAAGAGACGTAGTTATGTAGTGTCACTACATAGCCTTTGCGAATGCTACTCCCTGTCAAAGCGTGGTCTATAAGGTTGACTTGTCTGTGGCATGTACCAATGAGGTTTTCGAACTTATGTACATAACTATCACTGACTCTGTGTCTCGGAGAGCACGTTAAGCCGTCGCGTCGGTCCGGGTTACCATCAATAGATGGCAGTCGTTATAATACACCAACCCGCATTGGAGCAGCGTGGTGGATTAGCTCGATACCCCCTCAACCAGAGAAAGAGGCCTACGCTCCTGCAATGGGCCATTAATGAGCTGATGGTATTAAAATAGAATTATAGTTCTAGTATTTAAGACCAATAAGCAATGTGAATTTTAAATGTCTCATTTTTGATTTCAGGCAAATCAAAGAAACTATTTCGTGGTTGTTCTCAGAGCAAATGCTTCATTACTATATAAGTATGGTGATAAAATCTTGGTGGCCGGGTGGAGTTCTGTCAAAATCGCCAAATAATAGAAACGTGATGGACAAAGGTTGGTAGCTTTTTACCGTGCAGGAGTATCTTGGTTTCAACATAGATACTTTTGAAAGTTGAAATTGAAGTAAGCATTAAAAATGCTTAAATAGGACTTAGATATTTCTTGTAGTAGGATACACCCAGAGTAGCTAGACTTGAACGTTTAAAACAGAAGCAGTGCAGGAATTGAACTCGGAAATTTACAGTAGTAACACACCAGCTGCTATTTATTTTATTCTATTCTAGGTTCATTAGTAGTTAATGATCATTTTTTATGGCGTTGATTATGCGCGCTCTATCTTTCATGGGTGATTGTATAGTTACATGTGATGAAGACTAATAAGTACAAAAAGATATTAAAATAAAAAAAAATTCTGACATGATTTTTTCGAAATAACGATTAATTAAAGTTAATTTTGCTTTTGTACGGCAGCCAACGCCAACGCAACGCTAACTAGCAAAAAAGTGGGGCAATGCATTTGTTGACCTCGTTTGCCGTAGATTATATGTTAATTATCGCCGCACCAATAGTTGTTATTTTCAAGAAAAATTGTTATTTTTTTTTTATTTTTAATTTTCAATTTATCTTTTTACTTATTAGAGAGTATCCTATCATCTGTACCAATATAATGCTACATGAAACATACAGCGTATCTACAATACTTTGAGTTTGATTATTGCTCAATATTAGTTTTAGATGAACCCAGTGTTGTATAGTAACCAATATTCTAGTGTAAGAGGGTTCTATACCAAACTTACTCAAAATGAATTTGCAATGAATGTTGTGATGAACGCAATAAGTATTCTAATTTACTACACTCTCCTATAAATCTGAATAATTTAATCTGTCTACATTTTTTCTTAACCTTTCTCAATAAAAATAAATAGATTACATTTACAACTAAAACTGACAAAATTTTATCCATGTTTATATGTGTCCGACGACTCTAATGGCGTATAGGTATACTATCTGATAGTGTGCAGATAGAGTTTGCTCCTACGTCCTTTCCTAACTTCAAGGCGGAAAAAAACAATTAGTTAAGTCAACTGGAGGGGTTAAGGGTAGAAACTGAAACAAACTGGCTGAGGAATATCATTGCGTCTTCATAAGTAAATATGCGTTATCTTATCACGGTGTCCACTGGGAAGAGTCAAAAAGGGAGCTCTGATTGAAGTTCATCATCATCATCAGCCCGTGTATTTCCACTGCAGCATATAGCCTCTCCCAAGGCTTACCACCACAGACGGTACTCTGCATTTCGCATCTAATTACCCCCGGTATGTTGCTTCAGGTCATCTGTCCACCTGCCTGTAAAGCGTCCAACGTCTCGCTTCTTAGTACGTGGCCTCCGCTTGAGAACTCCTCTACCTCATCAATTATCGGTTTTACGCGAAATGTGGCCGATTGACCTTCCCTTCTGTTCAATTAGTCTCAACGCTGAGGATCGTGATTCCCATTATTCGATCCCAGCTAATAGTAAATAATTGTGATAAATCATTAAACACGGGTCACAATTCATCGACAGTTTTTTCTCAGTCTCCGACTCTCATTTAGCAGTGGTATTTGGCGGTCTCTTCCATCTACTTAATTTTTTATTTTTGTTGTAAAAAATGAACTTCTCCGGATTATCATATTTTTTCCGAGTCACATGGTTGAAGTACTAGAGTATTCTTCGGATCTGTGTATCTGACATCTCTGCTTGAACTTCCATTCCCCCCGTACTGACTCATCAATCTGACAAACGGTCTCATTCGGGGCATTTGGCCTATCATATGTTGTTCACCTGAGTCATTCCATTGTCCGCCATTTGTGCGCCAAATTTCTTTCTCACAGGAACTAGGAGACAATATAGAGCTTAGGTAGTTAAACCCCTATACTACATGCAAGATTGTTAGGACACCAGATTGCTCAAACTGCTGGCATCTATCTACAATCATAATGTTAGTCTTGCTTCAATTGATGGACAGATCCATATCTTTGTTGACAGTCTTAACCCCTATAAAAGCCCTTACATTTCTTTAGGACAGTAGGAGACCAGGGTTTAATTGTTTGCATATCGCGGTTCATCAAATATAAGTCTTCCCGTGAAGATCCCTCCATCCCAACCGTCCAGAGCTTTCCTAATGATAAACTTCCCATAGATGCTGAACAGGATCGGTGACAAAATATATCCTGGGTATATTATTTCCTCGATTTCAAAAAAGTCCAATAGTGTGTTTTGATCTTGAGATTCGATTGAAGCCTATTTACTTGTTCTTTTATTTTACAGAGCACACTTGCGCGCTAGCTCACCAACAACTATCAGAATTCGTGTCAGAGGCGTTGTCTTCTTTAGTAGGCGCGCCGGCGGCCGCCCGTGGTGCTGACAAACTGTTCCACACGCTCCAAAATACTACGCACAACAAACAAATATTCTATGTGAGATATTCTAATAAGTATTATCACAAAACTAAGTAAAACAACACTGTAACATTTCATATTTGTAAGAGAGTCTTTTTCACTCATGTAGAGTAAAAAATACTTTTTTGCGTTGAAAAGCATCATTACTGTTCTGCGAAGCGGGAATAAGATGCGTTTATGCTTCCTAGGGAGGAAAACTGATTTGAATTTCGAATCTAAATAAATTTATGAAAGACGTGATGAGACCAAAAAGGTTAAAAGCAAAATTTAACTGACATCAGTCAAAAACATGATTTTAGTACACACTAAAACTAAAACATATGTAACAATTTAATTTAATTAAACAAATTTAAATTCAATTTTATGTATTCATGGATGACCGCAGAATTTCATTTAAAAAAAATAATTAAGCAATCATAAAAGAAAAAATATATAATGCCTTCTCATGAAAAATGGAGGAAAATCGTAAATTATCCCTAAATTATTATATTTACAATTACTAAACCTTAAATGTGTGTATGAAACATTGTTTCCAAAGAAAATCTGATACTGTATTAATAGATTGTAGTGACCTCCCAACTATTTTAATACCACATAAAAGATGGATGCAGGAAATAAAGGTATATTGATAATATTCAATTTCACCATATTTTTTTTTTGGTATTATGAATGTTAAACATAATTGAGCTTAAAACACTATAATAAATATTTCTATTTTAAGTCGTTATCTATTAATTTTTCTCATAGAGATAGTGAAAAGCAAAATGTTTACTTGGGTGCAATATTATTTAACTCGTGGGTGGCATTAAATTTCTCCCTATGTTCCATATTATACTTTACAATCTCTCGTTCTGCTTGGAATCGAAATTTAAAAAAAATTCTTCGCTACGCTCTGGATTCAGTATTTCAGCCTCGACAGAAATATGCTATTTTGCCCCCTTGGTTAACAATCTAAGTTTTTTTATTCATGTGTACCAACATTAGAAAAAATATTTTAAAATGTAACGTCGTTTATGATAAAAGCTAAATAACGGGGAAATATAGTTCCTGTACTTCGATACATCAGTACTCGTATTGATTGAAAACAAAACAATAATTGTTTCGAATATCATAGTAAAGGTTCTCAAACTATCATATTATAGCCCAAGCGCACTATTGTTGTGCCACGTTATTTGTTTTTTAGTATATCGTTCGGAACATTTAGTTTAATAGTATTGCATTCTTACCTGTTTTTTTTTGTTCAGAATTTTTTAATAAATTACGATTTTTTTAATTAAATTTCAGAAAAAAAAAACAGATAGACGTCTCTTCTTTTCCCATTATTGATATAATTGATGTGTCCTGTTCTGACTGGGTACCACTAGTGAACTAACTGTTAACTCTTTTACGATTCCAGGAACTGTTTGAACTACTCCTACTAGAAGTATTCCCAGAACTGAGAAGATACCACTAAAAAATAGAATAAATCGTTAGGTAAGTAAAGTTAACGACAATATGAACATTCACAGTAAAAAATGCTCTATATACAGGGATATTATCGAATACCTATATTATGTGTTATTAAAATATATAGTTTTTGAATGTTTAATTTTTAAAATGATCTTATGTTTTTAATACAAATGCTTTCTCTTTAAATTGGAATGAAAATTGTCTTTAAATTAGATATAACATAATGTAAGATAAAATATTGCTAAGTATAATTAATAGCTCGCGGATTGTCTTGCTCTACGCCACAAATGATTTCATAGTTCGTAAAAGGCATGACTGTCCGTGATTTTAATAGCGTCGTACTATAAATTATATATATGTACATACTTATAGACAAACAAAAATATTATAGGACACACTATCCTAAAGCGGAGATAAATAGAGGCAAAAAAATACGTGTGACTCTCAAGGGGTTTTATATTTCTAAAAATTTTCACGAAATGAAGTACCAGTTTCGTTAGAACTCAGAAATGGTTCTGGAAAAAGGTGGCAGAAATGGAACTCAGATGTGGTTAAAAAATGACGGTTGTCCTGCACATTACGCAGTGCAAGTACGAGAATAGTTAAATCAAAACTACTTGAAAAGATGGATTGCAAATCTTGATCCTATTCTTTCGCGAACTCGCTCGCTGAAATTTAATGGATAGATTTTTCTTTTTAGATTTATACGATTACGAAATTTTTTGTTTAGACTGAGACAGTAGTGGCATCCTTAGCGTTTTCATTTTAACTGTAGGTGCATATAACTTAAAAATAATGATTCATTCAGTTTGTATATCCGTATGGTATAATCTACCACTTCACAAATTTCAATATTTAACATATTTTGCATACACAAACGTTGATTTTGATCTTCGTTTAAACAAAGTGGTATGTGTTATACATTTTGGAATCTGCAGAAAAGGCACTAGTTTTTAACATTACTACCCACGTACGTGTAAAGCTTTTTTTGCAATGTAGTACCACAAAATACAACAAAGAATTATTTTATGTGGCACATGATCTGTGATTGTGTTTGTAGTTTAGTTCTTTAGTTTTTAGTATAGATCTCGAACCTAAAGGGACGTTCATAAACCATGTACTGGTATGTGGTCAATTCAAGTGTTACATCTCACATATATTTAAAGTCACACGTTAATTTTCGGTCCATGAAGTGACGTGAATAATTATAGATTTAAAACAAAATATTGGAATTGTAAGAAACTGAAAATTTGATCTCTTCGGCAATTTATTTTCTTTTTATGTATTCATGTGTATTTTTACAATATATTTGTCTCGTTTATAAAATTAATACTGTGATCTTTAGAATACTTCTGGAGATAAGAAAGAGCTTTTTCATGTCGTTTACAATCGTACGTGGACTTTCAGTGCGCCCAGTGGTGGGGATAGGAGGGTGGGCCTTACAGTCCTCAATCTATAATGACAAACTTATCGTTGCGTAGCGTAAATAGTTACGTCTATAAACTAGAAAGGATAAGCTGAGATAAGGGAGACAATTCGCCTGTCTACTGTTTTATAAAAAAAAAGTCTTTTCTTAACAAACCTCAAACACTTTTTTCTACAGTTCACATTTTTATATAAACAAAATCACTATTATAGTAAATGTATTTACGATTTCTTTTTTTCGTGATTGTAGGCGATATTGTGGCGTCTTATTTTGTATGTATGGTTAAACATATAATTCTATATCTTACAGTCGATTATTGAAGCTTTTTAAAATGGTTATGTTACATTAGTTACATTTAAAAGTAATTCGCTATTCAAGTGAATACGCTAGTTGACTATTATTTTTTTATTATTTTATATGAACGAGTTTACTAAATATGACAGTAAAATAATTTTAAAAAATAATCCTGTTAGAGAGAGGGCAATACCGCATGGCGCACCTATGTGTGACGTCAGGCCGCTTAAAATAATGTTTTGCAAGAAAGAGACAGAGATAGAATCTTAAAAGCCTATAATTTCCATATTCTTCAACCGAATATAATTTTGTTTTTTTTTTTAATTTAATTATTTTTTTTAATTTTTATTATCTTATAAAGTCTATTTTTATATTTTCTCGATAAATATTATATAATAATAGTCAAGTACCGTATTACGAATTACGATGCGCAGGGACGACGACGACAACAATGCCGCTGTCTGTAGCGGAAGCAAACATTTTGAAATATTCTTTTTCAGAAGAAATGAAACTTCCTTACAAAAAAAAAACTATTTACGTAGATAGGAAATAATTTCTATTGATATAAAAAATAAATAGAATTAAGTCGTTTGTGAACATTCTCCTTTATGACATTCCAATCTAGTCTTCATTGAAATTAGCATTAAATTGTGTTTAATTGATTTGGACTTAAATTTTTTTTAAGTGATATATAACTACTCTCACATCGATACGTTGTACGTAAATTGTGACGACTATTTTAAGTTAATTATTTAACTAATATTTATTTATTTATGAATTTACTTTGATAAAATATACTCTTCGAATTAGTAAACTTTTTTAGCTTTAAAAAAAAAATTAAAATTCAACCTTCTTGTTTGTACTGAGAGTGAATCTCCAAGGTCAAGAGGAGCAACTGAACGTTACAATTTTATTGTAGTAACAAACCTAGTGTATGAGGGTAATTTGTAACAAAATCTCCGTGACCGCATTAGAATATTCAAAACTAAGTCGAAAAAGAATGTTGTAACTGCTTTACGAAAGTCAGTAGAACACATAGCCTCTAAATGTTTATACAGCGTGATCAGAAAAATGAACGTCTTGCCCAAAATTCTTTTCGATTAATTAAAAATGCATTGTCTAATTCTATGGCTACACGACTGCACTATTAATAAATAAGGAAAAAAGTACTTTAATTGGTTTTGCAAAGTAATTTTATAGGTCAATGTTGTTTGTAAAATGTGTCTTATATTGAGCACAATATTCTTAAAACTTGTATGTTCCAACCGATGGCAAAGAAGTTTCACTTCTGATGCGCACACTGTGTTACATGCACTCGTTCTTTAATGTTTCTAAAATATCCTATACCAAAAACTTAAGTATCTGTACCAATCAGACTTGTGAAAGTATTAAGTACTTATAGAAAAATTGCGGCTAATTGTAGAAGCTGTTGTTGCTAGTAAAATCTAAAAAGTATATTTTTGTATGTAATATTTTTTTACACACGACAGGACAGAAGCCGTATGTATTTGAAGTGAGAGGTCGAGTGTTTTGTTTGTATGTATATCTCTTACTATTTTGCTCAAAAACAATCAGACCGGTTCCGATGCAGTTTATTGTATTACACAGGTATTACTTTAGAATAGTTCTTAAACATCGTTTACGCTTATATGCCACCAGAGGGCGCTGCCGCTAAATGTGTTTTCCCAAAACGGCTGGGGCGATTTTGATCAGGTTTTTGTATTACCTAGTTATTACCTCAGAACAAGTTCTTTAACTTGTTTTACGGTTATAGGCTAATACTAGGTTATAATAATAGATTATATACTAATGGGCGCTGCAGTAGAACGGTTATCTCACAAAGCTAGGCCAATTTTAATGTAGTTTCTTTGTTTTACATAGGTATCACTTTGAACTAGGTTCTTAAATATGATCAGTAATAGGCTACCAGGGGACGCTGCAGCAGATGTGTTTCTCTAAAACGTCTAGGCAGATTTAGATACGGTTTTCCGCATTACATATGTACCACTCCAGTGCATGTTTTTAAATTAGTTTACGGTTATATGCTGCCAGAAGCTGCAGTAGATATGTTTATTCACAAGGTTTTTCATTATCATTTAGATCTGGCTATAAACATCCCATTGTTGGGCACAGTCCACTAATGTTTAAAAAGTAATGAATAAAGATGTGAAGTTAAAAATTCTACGACGAACAGTTTTTTTTTAATTATATTTAAAAGAGTTAATTAATTGAATAACTATATTTTAGTTTATAACTGACCTAAAACAATTAAATAACGCTGTGCGTGGCTACGATAATAAAGTTTAAACCACGCACGACACGACGGTTACTTAACATCTTAAATTTTATTTTCAGGTCAATTATAAAGTAAAGTATAATCATTTATTTCTAAAGGACCACCTTTTTAATATACTTTTGCTTTAAAGTTTTATTCGTCTGTGTTTTTAAGAAATTTCATTTTTTGTATTTGTAGAAGCTCAATTACTATGTTTCAAATGTAAGTAAACATTGTCTGTCATATAAATAATTTAAATCCCACGTCTATGCTTTTTGAGCATTATCTACGCCACAAACTTAAGGATGTTTGTTTAATTTTATTAAGGTATGATTCTTAAGTCATGTCTGAAGATAAGACGTGATTGAAAATTGGGCATTTATACATAATGCAGTGTAACAATATAAAAATACTGGTGACAATCTCGTATTATATGGTCACTGGATTATTGAGATATTATTTTTCCTTTTGGAAATTGACCGATGTGACGTAGCTTTTTAAAAAAGAAAACATACAAAGTATTAATTTTCCTAATTATTAATTTTATTTCAATGATTAATTAAATTAAATTTTAATAAGTATTAGTTTCGCTGCAATCGCGGTGAGTTCATGAACTATAGTATTCTGTTTTCGTAATATAGTACATTGTACTATTATGTGGTAATTTTTTTGTTTTATTGTGCTAAAGTCACACCATGTTTTGAAAATTAAAAAAAATGCATTTTTTATTCTGCTTAGAATTGTTTATATGTTCCTAATCAGTATGTTATTTAAAATTTATATCTATACCTATCTACATTAAATGTTCTATTTAATAAATTAATGTTAGGTATTCTAATATTTCGATGTATTTGATTCTCGATCGATAATTAATTTTTTGATCAAAAAGTTAATCGACATGCATCTAAGGCTAGAGGCTAATATTTAGCAAAAAAATGTGCTACGTTTTATAATATAGACTGGTCCTTAGTATGTGAGCGTCGCAGATGCACAGCATCTTTGGTTATTTATTTTTTTAATGAATCACCTGATACCAAACAATCAGAGACATATTAGTACTTAGCCTAGGTAATACATAGATTACTGCTCAGGTTTCTGTTGGATAAAAAACTCCGATCAAGATCCGAAATTATTGTAGGTAAGATAACGAAGAAAGTTGAAGCTTCAGGTTGTCAGAAAATCAAAACTGAAACTAAAAACAGAAGAAGGGCCAAAAGCTAGTTCAACTTTTTAGCAGACGTGCTAGCAATCATTTTTGAACAGAAAAAATTGTAAAATAAATCCAATAAAATAATCATACAAGTGACCACAAATAGAGTAAGCTGTAAATAGGCGATTGAGATAAATGAACAAATACCTATATTTTTTATTACAAAAATCAGCTGTGGTGATGTGCACTAAGCACTTTATAATATTTTAACCATAGACATTAATCTACAAAATGTGCTGCTTTTTATATATATGCGACACTCACCAAAACGATGGCGGGGCAGTGGTCCAACTGAACTGTTCTGTTCGACCAGTTGGACCATGGGCCTTGGTTCAACTATAAAAATAGTTGGACCGCAGCCCTCTAGTGAAGGCCCGTAGTTCAATTATCAAAAAATTTACTAATTTTTTATCTAACAACGATAGCTTTCCAACTATAAATTTAGTTTAAAAACATCAACTTTGTAATTGCTAAAACAGGTATTTCACAATTTCCAACTAAAAAGCTAAACATCGATTCCCATGGTTTTAACCTTTAAAATGACAGGATTCCCGTACGAACTTTCATCCCCTATTTAACGCCCTTAAGGATTGATTTTCCGTGAGTCCTGAAACACGTATTTCTTAACTTCTGACCATAAAGCAAAATAATGGGTTTCATTGTTTTAACAGGAATCTATAGTTCTATACTAACTGAAACTTGTCCAAAATGTCGCGAACGTTTGGGAGGTGGTCGCGCTTATCGTGAACCACAATTTGTTAACAATCAACCTTTTGATTACAATATATCTAACCGTTAATGCTAAATGTTAATTTGATTGTATTTTTTTTATAAGTTACACCTTTGTTTACACACATCATGAGCAATAGGTTGACGGCAATGTCTTTAAAGACACCAACCCACACGATGAAACAGCACGTTCCAGCTAGATCCAAGGACGTCCTGGTGCAGATGATGATCTGCCAAATCTCGAGTACACGACACGTTATATTAAAATTGTTTTAAAAATTGTGTTTTGTAGCTCTATCAGAACCTTTGGAGTTATGAAATGGTCTTTGTTTGTTCTTAATTAAGATCACAAAAATTAATCAGCATTTGTTTCTTTTTCCTTGGTAGAATTAAAAGATAGCTTTTTACCCGCTTTAACATGACGTGCACAAATCTATTGCTTTATAACGAAAATCGTCATCATCATCATCAGCCCGTGTCTCTCCACTGCAGGATATAGGCCTCTCCCAAGGCTCGCCACCACACACGGTCCTCCGCCTTTCGCATCTAACTACCCCCGGTATGATGCTTTAGGTCATCTGTCCACCTGGCCGGAGGGTGTCCAACGCTTCGCTTCCCGGTACGTGACCTCCATTCGAGAACTCGTCTACTCCGTCGGTTATCAATTCTAAACGAAACGTCGTAAACGAAAATCGTACCTGAGGTTAATGGTACACCTATAGCCATTTGATGCAGTTAAGGTTTCTAAACTAAGTTTTTAGTTGAAAAGCTATCGTTATTAGATGAAAAATAAGTAATTTTTTTAGCTATAAAAATAGTTGGTACACGACCCTTTGTGAAGGCCCGTGGTTCAACTGGTTGGACAGAGCAGTTGGACCATTGCCCCGCCATAACCAAAACCTTGTATGCCAAAAAGGGTGTATTTCACCTTTCAAGTCCAATATGTGATAATTAAAACAGAGACATTTTGCGATACATTTTGTCACTGAGATAGCCATATCAAGAATTAGTTAAAATCATAGATTTGTCACCTTATTCCACTAACATCCACTTGAAGGAATATTAAGGGAAGATATTCCACTTCATTATGATAATATCTGTAACATCTCACACACGTTCATATAGATCCTAACTAGACAGAACTTGTTCTGTGGTTGTTTTAATATTACTTGGATACCTTATTCAGAACTAGACTTTTGAGGAAATCTAAGTTGAACCCTTGAGTTAGAAGTAAGAAGGCTTGACGCTTCTTTTCATGACAATACAGAAAAACTTTGGAAATTTCAAAATGGGTAATGTGTGATAGTGGAAAGAAAATTATCCCTTGATGGATCACAGTCTATTGTTTTATCTAATTTTTAATCTGGCGAAATATCAAATATCAAAGGAATTGTAATGAATTTTTAACTTTATTACCTACTGTTGTTAATGTGTACAGAAATTTTCTCTATGTAATAATTTTGAAATGTTGCTATTTTCACTGCCAAAGTTTGTATAATAAGTGAGAATATTTTCTTTACAGTCTGCTATTTATTGTAACATGTCTGTGGTAATTTAAAATAAATGTATAATATTTTAAGTTCTGAAAATATTTTCGAAATCCCCGTAACTGTAAATATGTTTCAATTTTCGTCTTATTTCATTATGCACATAAGATTGTATTTTGAAAAATGTATTTATGTAAATTAAGACAATTCATACTGTTAATAATAAATATATTGTTGATGACGTATCACTATTGAAGCCTGTATGAATTTAAGTTGTTGATTGTGAAATGCGTTATTATATAACGTTACGAAATAACGTTATTAATAGTTTCGAATATTGATAAAATACTCTGTTTAAAATAGCACGTAAAGAGAGAAATGAATTGGAACAAGATTCATGCTTAAGTAAAATAAATATATTATGCATATTTATATAGAATTTCATTGTTGTATCCTTCGTTCGTAATTTTGCTTGGGATGACAAAAATTTAAAGCCAGGTCCCTGAAAAAACGTTTTTAATTAAATTTTTTAGTACTGGATTTGAGCGAGCTCGAATCGGCCAGGCCGAGAAGGAGATCTGACTTCAAATTATTAAGGATTAATTGAGACAATATAAATAAAACACGATTATATTTTGATAATTTCTATTATTAAATTCTCAGTACATTAATCCATACAACAGTTTTGACACCTCGTTACAAAGGAGGCTTGGTAGGTGTCAAAACAGTTTATTTATTATTTACCTAAAAATCTTGTCATATTTAAACCGTATCGAAAATAACGATCCGATTCAAAATTTGGCACAAACACCACAAAATAGCAGTGACTCAATTTTTTTTTAGGAATTATATGAATACTGTGCCGTTTTTACCGTTCGTCTTGCTCTATCGTCGTCTGTGTCACTTTTCGTTCAAATGCACTCAAAGAAATTGTATTCCTATATATATATATATTCGAATGAGTGTTATATAAATATAAAAAAAGATTCGTTCTACCACCGCGTTTTACCGTCTCTAGTAGCCTTCAAAGCATCTGTTATCACAGCACTCTCATTTATAATTTCTTTTCCCTTAAAATCTACATAAAAGAAAGTAATCCACAAAGGTGTTCCTAAAACTAAAATTCTCTATTATACCACACACTCAAACCTTGTATATATTTTGTACCAGTTCGGATTTTGAATTCAGCGGGATGTTGCATTACGTTAACTGAAGTTGTAAGATACAATAAAAGACAAGAATATATTATTATTTAATTTATAACACGTTTAACGGGAGCTTAGATTGTAAAGAGGGAAAGAGTTTTATTCTACTGGCATTTCAATCGGATAACTTGTGGGTATCAGATTTTTATAAGTTAAACTTAAAAGCTCACATTAAAGCCGATACAAAGTATATGCGATTTATATCGTTCAATCGTAAACATGCAATAGGGCGGAATACAGTGCTAATTCATTTATTATTTGTAAAATGCTAGATTTTGAAAAATATAATGTACTGCTATATAGTTTATAAACAAACAAAAAAACATCCACCAGAACAGTAGAATTACTGTTAAAAATATATCTTGGACGCATATTCTATTCATATATAACAAATTATATTACTAATGCTATAACATGTAATACAGAATGATAATATGTTTTTATTTATGTATTATGTATACGTATTTAAAAATAAGTAGATTTCTAAAAAATTTATAAGTAAATGGAATAATATTTATATCTACTTTCTAACTAATATAAATAAATAATGTAATATTTTTTTAGATACAATATTTTTGCTCTGTTTATTTATTGGCGGAATTTTCGATATTTCCAAGCATATAATGAAAAAAAAAAAATTATAATTTTCCCTTGATTGATCAATTCTATCAGTTAATAAATTATTGACAAGGAATCTGTAAACAAAGCCAGTTCAGCATTTGATTACACCTAACCCTACCTTAGATTAAAACACCCTGTCGTGAAAACTTTTATACACAATCCTATCATTCTGCAGTGGAAAAGGAAAATACTCCAAATATCGATTTCACATAACGAATATCAATTGAAATTTCACAACGCTCGAATGTTTGAAATTAAATCGATGCATAATATCGTAAATAAATTTCGGTTAAAAACTAACTATTTACATTGATAAATTTATTGTCATCATATTTACCTTGGTGAATAGGTAAAATGACCCTCTCAATATTATAAACTATTATATGACACGCTCCGTTGGATAATTCATACAATAAAGTTTCATTATTGATATTGCAATTACTGTGAATTTTAAATTTTAACTAAATAATATTCTTAAATATTATGTGCCTGGTAAGTAACTTGTCTTGGACAGAACTTTGTTTTTATTCTAATGAAATGAAAATTTATTTTTTTGCAACGATAAAATAATACGCACTATAATAGCTAAAACGTTACCGCACACACATTCTCCACCTGGAGCCATTCAGGTAGTTAAGTGCTTTGGTAACGTAGGTATATAAATATAGTAATAATTATAACATCACGTAAAATATAATGTATCTAATAAATGTTAGATATATATACATAGACAGTAATTTCTACTATGTTAAACCTCCACGTTTCTCTCTTGGCATCGATTCCGCCATAAAACAATAATGCTGATAACAAGGAAGAATTCCGATTTAAAATAACTTTTATACATTTTGGCCTCTGAAATCCTTGGCAGATGGTATGGTGTGCTTCTAAGTATGGACTATACACAATATTCACTATGACTACAATAATTTTTTACAATCTTCTAATGTCAACTAAACCTCGTAAAAGATATCTTTCGACTTAAAAAATGATTTTTTATTTTTTTTTAAATTAAATTACCGATTTACAAAGGAGTACGACATTGCCTGTGTCCATATTTTATACATAACAGATTTTGCCAACATCTGTTGTTTTGCGCAATTGACCGTCAATAAGTATCGAATCCAATGAGCAATTAAAATTTATCGAAACATGATCGACGTTCCGTATTAGGTGCCATTGGCAAGCTTTATTTACACGCTGCTTTGTTTAACGAAGGGATGTATAATCCGACAACTCTAAACTGGCGGCTCCTGTCACGGGGTAATGTTATTGCAGGGGACAAAGGGATTTTTAAACGGTGGATATGCGCATATTAAATTACCAGGTCGTTAATTTAAAATGCGCCGATTGGCCGCCTGTTCAGATTTATCAAACTAAAACTAACCGACTTCCTTCCGAGTCAGATATCGAGGAGCTTTCGAAAATATTCGTATTCTAACTACGTATACCTCAACATTTTACATCGTTTTTTTAAAGTTAAAGATAACAACTATTTTTAATCATTATCCAAAAATACTTGAATGTTCCTTTTTGGCAGTATTCCATCAATTTGTAAGATTTTAATACGCTTTGGATAAGTACGTACATGTAAAAACGGCGGTATGATGAAACTGACCAAAATGAATACAAATCAGTCGCTGCCCTTAATTTCCCTTATACGCTCTCACAAGTAAAAATTAGTGTCGTCGTGAAAATCTAGAATACTAATACACAACAGTTCGATGGTACTACATTCTAACCTACAAGAGGTGGGTTCGGTTTCTCCTACATTTAGTCGGGTTGTTTACGCGAACGGGTGCAGCGTGACAGGCTCGAAGTCGTCGTGCGAAGAGGGCCGTGATGGTAAAGGGCGATGAGGCGGCGGAGGAGGAGGGGGCAGAAGGCTCGTCCCCTCTGCCATGTATACGTTGGTCACACGTTCCTGTTGATAACGATATTTTAAATTAATTTCTATATTGATCCGTAGTACATATTACGTCCCTATAACTATTTTTTCCCCACTATCGTTCCGGTAGTTATAATTTTCATCTTCCCTTTTTGAATTCGACTCCGAATAATCCATCTCACAACTGAGTTTGGCTCGTTATTAATTTTGAATCTTAGTTTCGTATCCCACGGGAACCTTCTACCAGGACTTACAGCAGCTTATATTACTTTCCGAGCCTTCAGCTATCTCCATAGTAAAAAACCACATCGTTTCGTAACTCAATTACGACGTGAAGAGAGGACAAACAAACACGTTTTCGCGTTTATAATAATACATTATATTAATAATGTATGCTACATACTTGATTCCTGTCATACTTGAAGATGCCAGGAAACCGATTAGGTCTTGCGTCGTTGTTGACACCGCCTGTCGAGCAGCTGTAGTTCGGGTTCGGAAATGAAATGTGGCCGCTGGCGTCACGGTAATTCTCCTTCAAGTTTTGACCGCGTGTCTTGCGGCGCTTTACTGCGTATACCAAATATAAATTGTCAGTTATATAACATGGCTGTATTCTGATTTGTATGCATAAATAAATAAATAAACATACTCTGGTACCAATCTATGGGCAGTTGCATGAACGCTACTTAAGAATGAGATGAGCGTCTACATTTTCATACAATCCTATTATTTTTCAATTGTCGTGATAGCCCGAGCGTAGCGAACCTAGCTGTTACGAGTTTAGCAGGCAGTGTGGCCGTGGTTCGAATCCGTGCGTGTACCAATGAGTTTTTTCTGATTTAAGTGTATATAATTATTATCACTGGCTCTGTGCCTCGGAGAGCACGTTAAGCTATCGGTACCGGTTGCCATCAGCAGATGACAGTTGTTAAAATCCACCAACCCGCACTGGAGCAGCGTGGTGCAATAAGCTTCCTCACCCTGAGGGGAGACCTAAGCCCCTGCAGTGGGGCATAATTGGGCTGCGGGAATGGAGCCGATTCATATGATATTACGTATAGAAAGTCAGGTATAGTTCCAATCAAGCTTTATGGCGGATCCGAACATAGTCACAAGTCACGTCGCTGTAACTAGTTTTAGGTGTAGCGGGACGCAGTGGAGCAAGGGGTACATGACTGTACCTGCGCAAGCAAGCACGCTCATAGCGTTGTATACCGATCCGCCATAAAGTTTGAGGCGAACTAATATGATAGGAGTATATTTGTTTTGGTACCTTGTTACCTTCTTTTAAAAACCAAACTAGAATTAAAGGACGGACTTAAAATTTTCCTGTTTTTAAAGAACTAAAATGTAGTAGGTACGTTTGGCCGCATTGCTTCATATGAGAACATTGATTTAACAATTTAATAATAAGGATTTGTAGTCGCTAACCAAAAACGAAATAAAATCGTCCGTAACGAGCGTGGGCTGATATGGGCGCGGGCCCCGCGGCCCGGCACCGTTGTGCGCGTCAGTGCATGCAAATACTTATTACGGTTCGGACGTGTCGCACTGTTTACAGGAATGTGACGAGAATTAAATCGTGATAATGTTCAAATTAAATTAAAAATAATCGAATAGCCGTCTGTAGGCATAAACTAATGTTAAATTATAATGTTTCTTACCGCAAATACGATATTCAGCTCTTTTTTGCGTCTTTGACGAGTAGTTTCACAATTTTTTACGACACAAGTCGGCATCGCGCACGTTTACTCGGCGCTAAGCCATCGACTACATCGACTAAAAGCCGGTTGGAAGACTTATTGCGTTTTGGATGACTTCCTGCGCGGATACTTTAGGACGTGAACAGCACATCCAGTTATATTATTGGTATATCAATGTTTGAGAAACAATTTTATATTGTAATTTATTTTTGAAATTTCAAATTTGAAAGTGCATTTGAAAAGTGCACCAGCCTCGATGATAATGTCTATTTTGCGAATTATAAATAATAATATCAATTTGATATATCAATAACTGTTTTACTATAAAAATAAGAAAATACTACGATTATATGGCGAAAACTGAAAAAAATAGTATCTTCGTGTTAAAGATAGTGTGATCTCATTTTCGAAAAGGGTATATAATCGAGTCGCGTTTAATTTAATTTTGTGTCATTCCTGCATGTAAGTGATAATAATATTTGAAAACAGGAATCGTCCGACGGTACATATTCACATCAACCATCCGATTACTATGCCAATTACTACTTGTCAGGAACGCAAACTCTCGACGGCTGTATAGTTTTGTATAGTGTATGTAGTGTCGATCCTTCGGATACAAAGAAAATACATTTTTAAATTACCAATCACGACGACAAGCACGGCCACGAAGATCACCAAGAACAGGGCAGCAGTCAAGATCACGAAGGACATGTAGCGCAGGCTACTCGTCGACGCCACTTTGGGCTCCGGTGCCTGACCTTGGTTGGAGACCACCGCATCTGTGGAAACATTCGTTGATGTATTTAACAAGAACACAGAAATCTCTATAGGTTAGAATTGAGATGTCGGCGTTACATACGCGTAGCGCTCACATGCGATCATCTAATAGCATATGTCAAGTGCAAGCCTTAAATCGGACAGTTATAACTCTATAATTAATTCATATCCAAACATATCAGATTCAGTAATAGTTAGCAAAACCGAAAGATAAATTAACGATTTGTAAATCTATACCTATCCAAAAAAGCCATATCCGTGTCTACACGTTTCAAGCCTATTTACTCTGAATTCTTTGAAAATAATTTTTACTTTTCGTTTAGAAAAATATGCTTGTTCGACTTACAACCGGGCGAACTTCATGCGGCACGAGCAAGAAAGATATGTCGGCATCTACTTTAAAAATTGAATATTGTTGTCTGTTAACTCTTACAAGTAACTATTTCATTGTTTAAAAGTACTTCATTGAATTATATTATAAAAATACGAACCTGTGGAACATTGTTTCCCATCGGATTCATCTGGACAAGCGCAAACATAATCCTGGCCTCTGTAGAGACATAGGTGACTGCATCCTCCGTTACGATCCTTGCAGGAGTTCCAGCCCTGCTGCCTTTCCGCGGACACAGCTTTTATCTCCATCGTCATTTCTAAATCAGTTCTGAGTGCGGTTACGTTTTTCCCAGTTTTCTTGTCGGCTCGCATAACCGCTTTTTTATACCAATCAGTCCAATAGATGTAGTCTTTAAACTGTGGCGAAACGAGATGGAGAAAACGTGCGTTTAAATGTATATTTTATCTGAATATATTTACTTTAAATAATTACAGATTTTAAAATTGTTTTTGGTGACCGATGCGAATACAATCCGCTTTCTATTCAATGGCAATTAATCATATCTGCAGAATTAGCAAAATATACAGTCGTCCGGGTGCTTGTACGGGTCGAGCTGACCCGCTGGTTATGTACAATCATGCGCCCTTTGTGGGAGACTATAGGGTCGAAGAATGGTGGATTAAAATGCCGCGCTATTTTTAGGGTTTGTTTCCGTGTAGTGCTTGCCCTCGATGTTATGTCGGCTATTAAAGTAGATACTATTTTGGTAAATAAAATTAAATACTCTATTATGTACAAATTTTCCGCGTTTTCTATCAATTCTCCCACGCCATTTCTCTTAACCAATCAGAGCCAGTACGGGTGCCGAATACGTCTCGGCAGCCGTATAAGCGATAGCCTGTTTATATAACAAAGCAATTAATTTATTCTATTTGCCTATTAGAGCAAGTATCTAGCTAGTACGGAGGAGATAAAAATGAAAATAGCCATCCTTTACTTACAAACCTACATTTAACTATACTAATACTAAATGAATGCCATAAAAACACTAGTAAAATTATCAGGCGTATGTATACTTTAACTCGATTTTTCATTGTCTGTATTTCCCATTCGGTGCGGGTGCGACGAATAGGCGCAAGCTAACAATGATATTACAATAATATTTGGGTAATTAGGTACGCGTTTATTTTTTTCAACTATTCAGTTGTTTTCGCAAATTATATTTATTAGATTATTGCCTTAAATTAATTGCGAAGAATTAATCGCTAAATAAAAGCATTTTATTTTTTATAAAAAAAAAATAACAATCTCAGTTACCTGTGTCATTCCAAATGGATTCTTTGCGTCTGGTACGAGCTGCACCCTTCGCTGTCCGTCTAAATCGGAAGTATCGATTCTATCTTTCAAGGCATCAGTCCAGTAAAGTCGTTTTTCTTGGTAGTCGATTGTCAGGCCGTTTGGGAAACCGAGGTCTTGATTGACAATCACTTTTCTTTGGGTTCCGTCTAACAGGGCTCTTTCGATACAAGGCGCTTCTCCCCAATCGGACCAATAGATGTACCTGAATATAACGTTACAGTAATATTATTGATTCATTTGTGTTTATCGCCTTAAATCTTTATCTATATTATAAGACTGTAACATTGGAGTTAATGTTGGGATATTTATTTCAATCATGGAAATATGAACGTCGTTCTCGTCTATCATGCACTATGAAACATAAGTTCAGGGAGATCGAACGAGAGTCAAATTCATCATGATTCATCATGATCATTCATCATCATTCAATCATGACATTTTCTGACCGCTTTTCTTTTTGTCACATCCGTAGGCATACCTACTTCACACCTCGATATTCAATCTTGTATTCCTACATAGTCAACTTTATGTTATCTCCAGAAGACGCGGCGCAACAAAGTTGTAGGCTAAATAATTTTACCTGATCAGGTGTTCATCCTTGAATTCAAAATTCACATTTATTAAACCTTAATGTACTTTAGTTTGAACGTTTATAACTCAACAGTAACTGAACAAATAGTGTTGAAGCTTTCACATTTACATAGATGAAGTAATTATTTATTTAATTAACGTACTGGGATATAATATAACACTGCTATTTTTAAGAGCGTTTGCAAAAAGTAGTAGGTAAATGCGTTATGGAACGTCAGCCGAAGCCGTTTTTTTGTTGTATCGCATCGCATCGCGCCTTTTAACGTAATATGGCAAATTTGAAAAGCCTTTCTATCAAATACGCCCATCTTTCGGTCCGTCTAAAAAGATTTAGGAGGTTACGCCTATCTCGGAAACGCCGTCTGGAGAAAAACAAGTTATGGCTTCGGCTTTCTACTGGTGGTCGGTGACCGCCATGAGACGGTTTGGAAGAAGCTATGGTCAGAACAGATAACATGAAAGTCTCCGTTTTTTGAGGGATGTTCAAACAGAGAGAAACACGGGCATATTTGATGATTTTATTTGATTGGGTTTCACAAATCGGCTGTATTATGTCTTTTGACGCGATACTATACATTAGAAAAAAGGCCTCGGTTGACGGTCTATTAATATTTGTTCATAATGGTTAACATGCAAGCAAAAATTGGTTGAATATATTTTCGGCATACTCACCCTTTTCGGGGAATCAGAGCCAAAGCTCTCGGTTCCACTAAACCTGTGATAACGACTTTCCTAGAACTTCCATCAAGTCTTGCTACTTCCAGAACCTGCAGATATATTATTATCATTATTTAATGACAAGTATTTAATGATAAATGACAGTGTCGTGATAGCCCAGAGCGCAACGAACATGTCTCAAATTTATAAGGCCCCAAAAGGCGATGGTTCGAATCCGGGCGTGTTTTTCTGACTTAACTACACAATATCACTGACACCGTGCTTCGGAGGGCACGTTAAGCAGTCGGTCCCGGACGTTGTCAATAGATGGCGGTCGTTACAGTTCCCAACCCGCAGTGGAGCAGCATGGTGGACTTAAGCTCCAAGCCCCCCCCCCCTTCTCAACCTGGAGGAGGCCTAAGCCCCTGCAGTGGGGTAAAAATGGGCTGATGATGATTATTTAATAATTCTATAAAAAGTTACTTTCTCATGAAAATTATAATGAAATGTAGCTATTATGTTATCACCTTATATTCGTTATCAGTCCAATAAATATTATCGGCTATCCAATCCACAGCTAACCCGTTTGGCGTATTCAATCTAGTCCTTACAATCACATTTGCTTCACTCATGTTTTCCATATTCACCGCCCTAAAAGTTTAATATTTTAGTTAGAAATTTATACGCAAAATATAACCAGGTGCGAGTCGCTTTCCCATACGGAGGGTTCTATATTTACCAATGGAGAAGAATTATAAAAAGGGAAGCTGGCCGAGATAATCTAGTCAATAGACATCTATTGCGATGGTCTATTCGAATATTTAGGTTTCGTTAGGACGAGTATATAAACATCAGAATAGACCTTCACAATATCAATGACAGGATGTTTATTGCCTAGATAATCGCGGCCGGCTTCCTTTCTTATAGATTACCCTTCATCACGGACAGTTATCTATCTGACATAAAATATAGTTAAGAATAGCTGGAATAATCGAATTAATAGCACATTTTCATTGACAAGTGCGTAAGGAAAACAAAAGATGTTGTTTGTTTCTTTTACGCACATGTGTTAGTAACACTGAACTAATATTATACTAGTAGAAACGACGCCGCGAACCAAATGTTTGCACCAAGCGTTGTAGCCGACCGGCAACAACTCATTTAGTCACTCGCCTATGCTCATCGCGACCGCGTGCCAAAAACGTGATTAAACAACAATTAAATAATGCCGTCGTTGGTGTTAAAAACGTTTTAACGTTTTAACTACATAGTAATGTTACGACATATATAATACCTACTAAATACTTGTATAATACTTGCGAACTATGTGTATTCTAGTGGACAAGAACCAAGCATAACACGTATAAGACATGTATAATACAGTGTAGATACAATACAATACTTGGTAGAAAAATCAGTGTGGTAGAAACAAGGTGATAGTGCCGCGCGCACATATTTTGTTCGTGTTGTCTATTCTACTAGTATTTAGTTCAGGTGGTTAGTAAATATCTTGTGCCAGCTTTCCTACAAATAGTTTAAAAAGCCTGTAGCACACCGACAGATAGGCAATGAAATCTCACTATAAGGGCCGTTTTGAGGTACGAAGCACTAAAAAAATTAAACTTACTTTATGAAATCCAAATCAACGTCTGTGTAGAATATTAGCCGGCGTTCCCAATGAAAATCAACGGCAATAGAATTCTTGACGCCTTCTATCGGTAACGTGACGTCCCAATGTTCCGGCGTGTCCAATGACATCATAGAAACGCTGCCTCTAGTTGCGAAAACCAGGAAATTTTCCGGATGACTTTGACATATCCTGGCATCGTCGTCGGATCTATTCGTGAACTGTAGCCCGGTTGGGCAAGCGCAACTGTATCCGCGCGAGGACCTCAAGCAAAGATGCGAACATCCCCCATTGTTTGTCCCGCATACGTTCTCGGTGGCGTTGTCGTGCTAAAAACCAAAAGTATTTCAAATATAAAATCACTTGTATGTCACCGATCACGATCAGAAGCCATTAGTGTACATCACTGACTCAACTGACTGGTCGGCCGAGTGGTTAGAGACCCTAACTACGGAGCCAAAGGTCTCGGGTTCGATTCCCGCCCGGGCCAAATATTTGTGAACATAGACATGTCTATTTGTTCCGTGTCTGGGTGTATAACAGCTATATATGTATATATTATAAAGAATATTTAAGTTTGTATATCAGTTGTCTGGCACCCATAACACAAGCTTTGTTTTGTTTGGGACTAGATGGGGCTGCGTGGGATGTCCGAAGTATTATTATTAATAAACACAACATCATTAAAGTCGGGGCAAACAAAAAAACAAATCGTTATCTACATCAGGTGGCCAATTCTCAACTGTTCGTGCAGTATTCGTCGTCATCCTATTTAATTTGGACGAAGGAAGTGCTTAATTCAGCTAGCTCCTCAGGAAGTCCAATTAACGAGGTTATTCAGTCTTTTGCTATGAAGACTATTAGCTTCTTCAGGTGCCTAAGATATGTCGATTTGTGACATCGATATACATTCGAAAAACCACACTCTCATAGTCAACGCCGAACTTCGACGCGGCGTGATTGACCGTTAAAGTGAATCACATGTTTGAATTTGGAAAATTGGACAGCCATCAACTAGGGAACGATTTTTCGAAATTCTATCCCTCCATTTGAACCAGCAACTAAATATGTCGTGTTTCACGATTTTTAGAAAATTTAACCCTAAGCTAACAAAATAGGGGACGAACGTTTGGTATGGGACTTTCGTCAATTTTAGAACCGCTGAAACGATTCACACGATATTCGGACATTAGATTTCTTTCTTAACGTAAGCCTCCACTAAAAAGGACTTTTCGAAATTCTCCCAAGGGGTGTAAAATAGGGGTTGTAAGTTTGTATGGAATACGTCATTTTTTAAGACAAGTGTATGAAAATTGGTATTTGCCCTTTGGATCAGATACGAAATATGTCGTGTTTCAAGATTTTTGGAAATGTAACCATTAATGGAGGAAACTTCTCTCATTCTTAGAGTTAAAACAATAAACTTTATTTTTTTGCTTTATGGTTAGAAATTAAAAACATTTGTTTTCGCATTTATAGAATTTTAACCCCCACGAGGGTAAAATAGGTTCCATGGATTTATACCTCTTGGATAAAAACTGAAAAAGAAATGTTTCAGTGTTTTTTTTAATTGTAAAATAACCCTTAAGAAATGCTATACATAAGCGTAGGTAATGTATGCGAGCGTAGCCGTAGGCGATTATTAGTTGTATTTAAAAAAAAAATTGAAGAAAAAATATTACCTCTATTGCTCTGATATCCATTAGGCCTTCCAAGTTCTCTCTCAAAACGATCGAATCTTTCCCATTGGTTTTGTTGGCTCTATGCAATGCTTTTGTTTTCCAATCTGTCCAATAGATATATTTCCCAACGATTACTATACCATACGGGTAAGGAACATTATTCATAACAGTTCTTCTATCGTTTCCATTGAAATCTGAACTCTCAATTGTCAACACTTTAGCATCGTTCCAATAAAGTCTCTCTTCGATGCGATCGATTGCTAAACCGTTCGGCCATTTTATATTGTTGTCCACGATAACACGCCTACACAGTTACAACATGTTAGATATATCAAAATAAGTAAATAACACGAATTCCTATTTCAATAACTTACCTGTTTTTGCCGTCCATATCGGCCCTTTCGATTTTCGCTTTGGTACCCCAATCTGACCAAAACATGTATCCGTCTTTGTAATGTAAAGCTATCGCTCTAGGAGAATCTGTAAATATGTTTTCAGTTAAGATTTCCGCTATCAGAATAAAAAATATATATAAACTAAGGAAAGTTTGTGTACCTAAGCCAGTCCAAATTAGAACTTTTCTATTCTTGCCATCCAATTCTGCGACTTCGATGCTGTTGCGGCCGCCATCCGTCCAGTATATCTGTTTAGTGACAATTTAATGGATTCTATTACAAATGTTTTATGAATTCAAAACAGTTTTACTAGTAAGGTAATTAAGGTTTCACTTGTAAGTTAATAACAGTGAAAAGCGTTCTACCTTTCTTCCCACAGAGTCTATAACGATTCCGTCTGCTGTGTGTAATCCAGTATTGAGCACTGTCTCGATGTGTTTGCCGTCTCGACTCGCTCTCTGTATGCGTTTTTCTGCCGTGTCCGTCCAATAAATGGCACCTATAAAAAATTTACGTTTCATTTGGGCCGGAAATTACGAAAAATGTTTTGATATAAAATAGAATTATGGACTAATTATAAACCAAAATTAATTAAAATGTAATAAAATAGGAAAATTTTTATAATTGCCATACTTTTTTTTTTAGTACAATATATCATGGGTGGAAATTTGTGTCTCATTTATTCGATTTCAGGCCGAGTTCTTCGATAATAATATCGGTTGTTAAGGAAAACATCGTCATTTTATAAGTATTTCTTGTTAAAGCTAAGTTAGCATTGGTAATATTATGTAATATAAAAATTATATTAATTTAGTAAAATTATAAATTTTTGTGTACCTGTATTGATGTGTCAGAACAAAAATAAAAAGTTTGTAATTTGTAATGAAAACCCATACGATATTATATTATTATTATATTATTGACGACCGCTTAGCCTAGTGGGTAGTGACCCTGCCTACGAAGCTGGAGGTCCGGGTTCGAATCCCAGGTCGGGTCAATATTTATATGATGAATATTAATACCGGTACCGGGTCTTGGTTGTTATATGTATGTGATGTCTTTGCTTGGTACCCAAAAACACAAGCTAATACTTAGTTTGGGGCCTAGACGTTGTTGTCATGTATACGTATGTTATGTTATACTGAATATAACATTTTTAATCTGATCAGAAGTCTGTCTCCGTCTAAGAAAACTCAATTTAAATACTTTATAATTAACGTATTATTTCATACCGGTCTTTCGATCCACATCGACTCCTAAAGCATTTTTCAACGGAGGCAATGGCATCACGACGTCAACCAGATAAGGCATGTCCAGTGATACCATACGGATGTCCACGCGATGTGCGAAGATCAGGTAATTAACTGGTTCATTTCTGCATGTGCGGCCGTCGTTCTTAAATAAAACAAAATATCGTGAAATAATTTGACAAGTAATTTAGAGCGTAATGAACTCTATAGTAATCCAAAGGTTTTTAACGAGACTTACTTGTATTTTTATGCCCGTCGGACAAGCACAAGAATATCCACCTGGATTCAACAAACAGAGATGGCTGCATCCTCCATTGTTTTTGCCACATCTATATAGGGATTATATAAATTTAAAAATAATATGCAACATCATCTTGTTACAAATTTGACATACATTCAATACACGTAACTGAGAAACTAGATGACCCTTACAAATGAAAGGAACTTTATAACGTTGTTAATAGAGTTCTTTTTTAAACTTTGCAGCTACTAAATCCTGAAAGCGAAGTGGCGCCTGTTGTCAAAATTAATATAAGTAGAAGGTAAACTAAAGGCCTTTAGGCAAGACAGTAGGGTACTTTTCTGTCAAGCTATACTAGTGTTTATTCATGTTACAGCTTGTATCATAAGTATTCACCTCCGTCTTTCGCCTTTTTTATTCTTTTAAATTTCTATAATAATTACCAGAAATCGTATTAAAGTTGTATTTAATATGAGTGAAGCCTGATAAATAGTACTCTCTCGTTTTAACTCAAGAGATTATATTTCACATTTCAGTGCCAATTTCACATAAATTAGAACAATTTTGTAACATTGCATTAAACAAACTAATAAACCTTGCTTGTTTAATATAATAGTATTGATGTACATGCGCAACTAGTTTTTTTTCCACCACAAGGATTTTCTCATCTGTATCCAGTCAATTTTCGCCACTTTTATTAAGCCGTCATGTAACTGAGTGGAGAGTGCCCAATATTCAATTTTCCAAAATATATCCGGCCCAAAGCTATTTCTGCTTAATAATATTGTGGACTAAATATATTGAATAATAATATTATCAGCAACAATGCTTTTTTTTTGGATTTGGATTTTAATTACCGCTTCTGTCGCGCCAAGAAACTTTCGACATTACGCTTTTCATTGCAAGCCGAATGATCTTTAGCTTGTCAACCAAGGACACAGTTAGAGACCACGTTTCGGTTGAAAACTTTAGTTTTTTATAGATTTAGATTATAAATAGAATATAGTAAGCGGCACGAGTCATGAGCGCTGACTTCCACACGTGCAGCAGTTTATCTCAAGATCTGTTCGACCTTAGGAAATAAGGTCATGACGAATTGATAATGTGTTTAGAAAGGCTCCTCAGTCACACCTCATTTCCTATCGCCAGAGCTAAATAAACCATTGCGTGTGTGGAAGTCAGCGCTCACTACTCGTGCTATAACGTAGTATCTATATATATTTATAAATTAAATGTATATTGTCAACATACCTGCTATTACCACGGACCCTCTCTTTGTGGAAGACTCTGACATCCATCAGGCCAGCGACGCCAGCGCCAAGAGTACGGCGGTTTTTCCCAGTTAGCTTGTTAGCAGCTTGAATAGATTGCGTGTCCCAATCCGTCCAGAACACTTCATCTCCATACAAATCCAGTCCGAACGGGTGAGGTAGCAGTTGTCCTGTTACAACTTAACACTTAAATATGTTAGCACAATAACACTTGACTATATCGTAACTATTTTAAAAGAAGTTGCTTTCCATGCCATGAATAATAATGAATAAATTAGGAAATCAACGAATGTGTTACGATGAGGGTACAAAATCAAAATGTTTTGTTTGGATCTTTATTATTGGATGAAAACTGTTAGTGATTAACGTGAAATATTTATTCAAAATCTTTAATTATACCTACCACTGTGACAATAAAAAAAAATATAATAAAATATTTCCAAGAAATAGCTTACATTGTGATATTTTATCATTTAAGCAATCGTGATCTTTAAAGAAAGTAGGACAATGAGACTGTTGTTCGGCGTAGACCTTAACAATGCTAGATGTAATTAATTATTTAGCCTTATATGTGTCTCGGGTCTTTTCAAGAGTTCAATGGATAACATCTACAAAAGAAATTAACCTGTTTGAGGTCCAATCAAAGTGACTCTCCCAGTTCCATCGAGGTTTGCGTACTCTATGGTGCGGTTTCCACCATCAGTCCAGTAGATACGGCCATGAGTTAAATCGAGAGCTAATCCATTCGGCCAAGTCATCCTGTTGGTGATGATACGTTGCCTGTTCCCGCCATCCATGTCAGCTCTCTCGATGCACGGTGCCGTGCCCCAGTCAGACCAATACATCCTTCCTCCTGTTAATTATTTGTAATAATAGTAGTAATTGTGATAAAATAATTAAAAATTAGTAATAAACACATGACAAATAAACAAAAAAAAGCATTAAATGAATTTTACAAAAATATTTTATAGTGTTTATTTTTTCAAGTTTCGGTGACTTGTATATGTCCTATTTGTACTTGTAGATCCTATTGTCATTATTTTTTAAAAACTAAATACGTACCTAATTATTATACGTAAATTTTATAGTTACTAAAAATAAACAGAATAAAATCATCAGAATATCAGAGGGAGCTTCAGGGTATGCAGATATAGCGGATGAAATGATAGGGTCCAGACTGAGGTGGTACGGTCATGTACTTGGACGAACAAATGACCATTTCGTGAAAAAGTGCCTCTTCATGGCTACAAAGAGGAGGGGAAATGAAAACCACCTGGACGAGGAAGATCCGAGGGGACATGAGGGAGATGAGAGTTACAGTGGAGGACGTACAAGACCGGGATAAATGGCGTCGCATTATTGGGAAAACCGACCCCGCGTAACGGGAAAAGGAGAGGCCAAAGAAAGAACGTACTAACAATGAAAGTGTTTTATTTAATTTTTTTTGTAATTCGTCTTTTAAGAGCCAATGTTTTGTGGAAAAATAGATAATGAAGAACATTGCGAGATAATCTAACATTCGTATTACCGAGTTCAAACTATGATGTAAAGAAATTACCTTCGGGATCCACAACTATGTCTCGAGGCTTGTCTATGTTCTGCCAAGCCAAAAGAGTGCGCATGCTGCCATCCGCATTGGCCACCTCGATCCTGTTAGTACCAGCGTCGGTCCAATACAACTTATTCGTTATCCAATCGTATGCCAGGCCAGCTGGAGATACTGCAATGATACAAAAATACAGTTTTGTATAAAATAGGGATAAGTTATAAGAAATATTTATATTTCTAGTTCATATGATCCAATAAATGATGCTAAAGTATCAATTTACTTCTAATTATCTAAAAGAACATTTAATTGGTTTTTTTATTTTATTTACGCTGAAAGAAGCATTCAAATACGATATAATTGATGAAAGTTACTACAAAACAATAAAATTGTTTAAGTTATTTGTTAGCACTAATATATAGCTTTTCGGTGCATCACTAAATTTGGTATGATTATGTAATGTATGATTATCCTGTGCGGATTCGTGGAATTATATGAATTGACTCTGACGAAATTGCTTTATGCAGAAAACGACATGAATATGAAGAAGAAAAAAAACTGTACTGATATTTAAATACAAAATAGGCTACGAGGTGTAACTTACTTAAATTAGTGTTAACAATAACAGTTTGATGTGAACCGTTGAGGAACGCTCGATTTATCGTGTCTTTCTCAACATCGGTCCAGAAAATGGAATTCGTGTTGTGATCCCAATCCAAAGCGACTGCCGATTTTATGCTTTCCACTGGTATAACCTAAAGGTTATATTAATATATTATTAGATTCCGTTTCAATTCTTAATGTATTATACAACAAAATACAAAAAAAACTATATTACCATGTCCTGAGATTCCGATTGTTTGCGTGGATTTAATTGTTTCAATCTTATGTCTTTTTTACGTGCATATAACAACAATTTTTCAGGGGTATCTTCGCATGAACGCCTGTAAAAAGTAATTAAAATGTAAAATGTTGTAGTGATAAAACATCTTATAAAACATATATTTCTTCCAGGAATGCCTAGAAAAATTATCATAATTGAGTTTCTTCACAGTCATAACCTCTACAAATAATACTAAGTAAATAAAAATTACCCGTCGGAATTGAGGTTGAACCCGACAGGGCAACGACAGGAATGGCTGTTGCTGTTGGGAAGGCATAGATGTGAACATCCGCCGTTGTTTTTTCCACAATGATTTTTGTATTCATTTTGCCTCAATGGATGATAACTAAAAATAAGATAAAATACAATAAATTCATAGAAAAATGTTTACATTAATTTTATTTATAACCCGGTACAGCGGAGCCGCGGCCGAAAAGCTCGTTATATTATATTTCATAATTCTTCGTATACAGACAGGGTAAATTGATTTTCCAAAAACAAACATAATTTATCCAATGAGTACTTTATTTATTTATTATTGTTTCGTACGCCACAGGATGAGCACAGAAATAAAAAAATTTGATCTCTTGTTTGGTCTCGATTTTTCGTTCAAAATGAAACGATCTCGGCCATAAAATATTTTTCAATACATTTGCTATTAATACGATCCTTATGACATCGAAACATAAACCCTAATATTGTATGTTACTGTTGACGCCTAAATATTTCCTACCCGCAAATTTCATCCAGCGCACCAAAATCGAAGAATATTTTTTCGATATCGCAAAAAGACGAGACGCTTAAGAGAAGGCAAGCAATAAAGTCGGTTGACCGTGCGCGCTCCCAACTGATATCCAGTAAGTGAACCTTTCTTTATTTTGGGTGTCAACAAAACAAAATTATTGTTTGTCAAACGGTCTATTCTTTTCCTTATTTATTGTATGCACGAAATTAACTCTAGATCGATTCAAACCAGACCCTCGCAGGTCAAGCCAATTACAATACTAGGCCCTTTTATTTTACAGCAATCACAAACGAGCATTCTGTTTGTAACGCATGCGTAAACCGCCAAAAACAGCCCGCTCCCGCCCATAGTTCCCGCTATTATTACAATTTGAAAAATCTACCTAATTTTAATTGCAAATGTATTGAAAAACGTCGTATAATGTTCGTACTCAGTAAGCTGGCTATTATAGTCATCGGTTTATTATACAGGCCTAGACTATAATATACAGCTGGTTACTTGTATCATAATGTACTAATAACGGATTGACAGACACCATTTTGTGTACCACTTTGAGGTAAGTTATATAACTTAAGTAAGAATAAAATTATTAGAACTTCATCATTAGTAAGTGCATCTTGCATCATTCACCTATGTATATCCATTGGTACATTTAATCCGGCGTGGACTGTTTGGATCCCTTTGCCTGTTTTCTTATTCACTGTGGATATGCTCTTCGTGTGCCAGTCCGTCCAATAGACGGCGTCTTCGAATAGAGTCAGAGCAAACGGATGTGGCAACCCTTGATTCGTTACCTAAAACCAGAATAACACGACATGAACATCGCAATATATTTATGTGGTCTCTAAAAAATTGTACGGAATTCAATAAAGTGACCACACCACACCCAGCCATGCACTGATGCGGGTAGTTTAATATACTACATTCGGCTTGTTATAACTCTTACCCTTTTGCGATCTCGTCCATCAAATGTAGCTCTTTCTATGACGTGGTGCTTAGCATCAGCCCAATATATCTTAGATTCGATGTAGTCAATAGTGAGTCCGTTAGGCCAAAATATTTCATCCACTATAACGCTCTTTCGTCTCGATCCGTCCATGTCCGACCGCTCGATTTTTGGATTAGGTCCTGTATCAGTAACCAATTACTGTTTAGGTGGTCAAATCATTATAATTTCTGTAGAAGTATAGACATATAAGCAAAACCAAAATCAATTAAGAACCCGGACTTTAGGAGAGATTCATACTAATTTATTTTATGCGTTGGTCAATTACTGCTAAATGTGTATCAATAAGTTTACCCAAAACTGAATTTAATTATAAACGTAACGTAACTTAAAACTATGCTTTACTAGTAGTATTTTATGTTTTATATTAAAACATTTTTTGGCCAACTTAGGTCGTTTACACCTATATATCTGGGTTCCACAAAATATTTAAACATAATTGCACTGCATAATTATTACAAAAACGACTCCAGAAGTGAAACCTGTAGCAAAATTAAGCATGTCATATTTTTCCAAATCGAGAAACAAATTCGTCTATTAATAATTCTGAAATAATAATATATTTCTCTTATATTGTTGCTACACATTAAAAACTGTCTTCAAATTGCAGGTTCTCCTTTCCTAACTCATAAATAACTCAACGAATTCTCCTTGTACTCGCTTATAATTAATTGAGTCCACATACCCCAATCAGTCCAGAAGACAAGAGCATCGCCAGGATGTACAGCAATTGCTCTTGGCTTATCCAAATCATTAGCTACTATAACAGCACGTTTAGTGCCGTCCAAGTTTGAAACTTCCACTCTCCTGGTACCAGAATCCGTCCAGAACAATAGATCGTGAATCCAATCTACGGCTACTCCAGCTGGTGTTTCCAAGCCCCATCGTATTATGTCTGCAGGAAAACAACATGTTCAAATATTTACCGCATGTTAAACTCACAGTTGTAAAAAATATTTAAAATAAATAAAGGACTGTGATGAATAAAACAGTCGATTTAAAAATGAAGTATCTTGAAACATTATCAGCGATATAAAATTTGTTCTGAAAGTACATTACCATCAGACATTTATAAAAACCATTTGATAGTCCAAGTATATTATGTGGTGAAACTCAAAAGAACACAAGTGTTGTGGTCTGTCATAATGTTAGAGGTCATCATCATCATCAGCCCATTTTTACCCCACTGCAGGGGCTTAGGCCTCCCCCAGGGTGAGGACGGGGGCTTGGAGCTTAAGTCCACCACGCTGCTCCACTGCGGGTTGGGAACTGTAACGACCGCCATCTATTGACAGCGTCCGGGACCGACTGCTTAACGTGCCCTCCGAAACACGGTGTTAGAGGTTAGAGGTCACAAAGATGTTATTTTATCGCAACTATGCTTACACCGATCAACGGTTTTTTATTATTTATGGAACTTTCAATTTTATCTAAAATCATAACTTATCATCTCTCCGCGTACTTCATTTGTAAAATCTTTGAAACGTTCGTAATTATTATATGTATTCGGAAAGACAGCAAATAAACGTCATACTGCGTACCTTTAATGGTGTGGTCTTTCAGGTGCACAACTCGGATGACCCTCAAATTGTTCTCAGTCCAAAACACAAGGTCTTTTTTGTAATGGTAATCTAGAGCGACGGCGTTATGCAGGCCCTTCACAACCGACATGTATTTATCACCAGTGAGAGTTACCTGGCAATCACAATATGATTATTTTATTTTTAAATATTTTAATACCTTGTTGAAAATATAAAAACACAAAAAAATTAAAACTAGTTTGTAAGTTGAAATGTCAAAACACTCCGTCTAATATGTGACAAATATATGTCCTGAATCACCTCAAAATCTTCAAGCGCTTATCACATAAATTATATAAGAATTTAGCTTTTACTGTAAACAGTAGTCAATATAATTTATACGTCATTTAGAACACACCTGACGTATATCGACTCGGTTAGAAAACAACAACGAAGGGGAATCCCCAGTGGGCTTGCAAGAACGACCGTCTGGACGAAGTACATAACCGGTCATGCATCCGCATCGAAAACTACCCATCGTATTGGAACACGTCTGAGAGCACACTGGATCCTGCTCATACATACATTCGTCTATGTCACGACAGCTGCGAACATAATTTAAATATAATTTATATTTGAGATATATGTCAATAGTAGAAAAATTGGAATTTTTTATAAATGAAATATACTAGGTGTATCTTCGCACATACCTGAAACCATCTGACGCGAGTAAAAATCCTAGAGGGCAGGCGCAAGCAGGACGTCCGTCGAATGTTGTGATGCACTGTTTTTCGCATTTATCTTCAGGCGTGCATTTTCTATGCACAGGGCAGTTGTCTTCATCATCACCTCTCGGACAGTCTTTCATGCCGTCGCACACGTGCTTTCGATTAACGCACGTCCGGAAGGCGGACGTCACCAGAAGCTCTTCTTGGGTCTTGCACATATATTGGTCTTCTTCGCAAGATATTTCACATTTTGCCTCGTCTTCACCATTGGAACAATCGCGGACTCCGTCGCACAGCCAAGTTTTCTATAGGATAACAGTTAAAATGGTTTTATGGTCAGAATTTATGCTGCACACTTTTGTACATGCTGCAATTGTTTTCGTCTTATAAGGGCAGTTAAGTTATTCAAAGAAAAGTATTCAGACACATCGAAAAAAATACTATAAATTCAATAAAAATGAAGTTTAATAAAATAGTCTATATGCTGGCAATTCGACAGCGGAATGCGGAAGCGAAATATTAATATAAGCACATATCCGCTCGTACATGATTGGTTGATAGTCACGTGGACTTTTACGTGATCTGTGCTGCGATTATACAAAACAAAGATGAATAATATTTTTACTATTCGAATTAAAATATTATGAAATTCTAATAATACATTAATTAGATTATATTTGTAATAAAAATTGAACGACAGCCTGTAGATATTATAAACAAAGAGAAAATAATTAAATTTTTATGTTTAACAAAATGCTGCTTACTAGTATACATCGACGATCGGCACAAGAGTATTCATCTACTGTGCAATTCCTCATTGCATTGGGTTCGCAGTTGAGCTCGTCACCACCATCAGCACAATCGCGTTCGGTATCACAACGCCAACGCTCCGGAATGCACTTGCCATCGCTGCATCTGGGTTCATGACCACCAAATTAGTTTGGGCTTTTATTGTTTTAAGCCCAAACTAATTTGGTAAACAATAATAATCTTTTATAATATAATACTGAATATAAATAAATGATAGTCAAGAATTAACACAAAATCGACAGGGGTGTTTTCAGTGCGCCCGTCGATAAGTTACAGTCGGTCCGTCGTCGTCGCCACGTACGTATCATTACATTAATTTCTTAACAGTATTTCTCTTTCTGGCGTTTCCAAACTGGTGCCATCAACAATGTATTTAATGCACTTAATGTTAAATAAAAACTTTTTATTTATTCAATTAACTCCTGTGGTACGACCGATGGCACGAAGCAAATCCTAGTCCGTATAGGTATATTTATGCAGGTATTTGGAGTCTCTACTAGTGAGTGAACCATACCTGCTGTTACGTCAGGTAATCATTAACATCGACGATCGTTAGTTACTTACTTGAACTCGCCAGCGTTACAACTCCCTGGCAGCATGGGACATGAGTCTTCGTCGCTCCAATCGCGACAGTCGTTGTCGCTGTCGCATTGAAACTCCTTGCGGATGCAACGCTTATTGGCACATTGGAACTCGTTCTCGCCGCACAGAAGAAGGTCGATAGCTAGTAATCACAATTCATTACTTTATCAAGATGAATAAAATTGGTACTATACCAGCATTATGTCTTTCTCTGGTTAGTTGATTCATCATCATCATCAGCCCATGTTACCCCATTGTAGGGGCTTAGGCCTCCCCCAGGGTAAGGAGGGGGTTTGAAGCTTAAATCCACCACGCTACTCCACTGCGGGTTGGGGATTGTAACGATCGCCATCTATTGACAGCGTCCGGGACTGACTGCTTAACGTGCTCTCCGAGGCACGGAGGCAGTGATAGTTAATATACTTAAGTCAGAAAAACACATTGGTACACGTCCGGCTTCGAACCATGGCCCTATGGCCTTATAAATTTGAGACAGGTTCGTTGCGCTCTGGGCTATCACGATACGTTAGTTGATTGTCGCTTGTCAATGTATGGTCAAGTTTCTTTACTTGACAAATGTAAATTATCTGGAAAGAGATATCGCTATACCTCTGCCAATACATCTGAATGCGATGACAAATGTATAAACGAATGAATCGGTCAAACTATCAATTCAGCTGTTACATAAGTTTTGTCTAATTAACGTTTCGGCGTTCCGATCAAAATTAAAAATTAATCGCCGATCCACAAATCAACGATTTGGCCAGAGAACGTGGATGTAATAGTGACTAGATAGACAAATTCAATGAATTTACAATGGGCATGCAAATGTTTGCAAGTTATCATGTAACTATAAATTAGGAAGCTGTAGTTCAGCTATTGTAATTTAATTGCAATGATACAATTATCAAACTTAAGTGGTACAACATGACATACATAATGTAGGTGGTTGAGATATGAGGTTATTGGGTACTAAGCAATAGGCACTTCTGATATAATATGTCTAATATGGCAAAGAAAACTATAAGAAATAGATAGACGTTGGCACTATTACATATGTTGAAACGGTTGAAACCGAAAAAAAAAATTAGTGTAAAAGTACGTACATCGAGGCCTAGCACAGATGATTTCGATATATTTATCGATTCGACATAAAAACTGTATTGATCGATTGGACCATGATTAAAGTAGCGACAGCGATCAACATCATTGATATCGATTTATCAACATAAAAAAGTGTCGAGGTAGGATGCTAATCGATACAATCGATCAATAAACTTCTTATATCGAATCGAGGAACATATCGAACTTACCATTCTTACTATGTAAAAATATGTACATCCATTTTTTACAAAGCAAATTACTTTCCAATCAGTACAAAATACTTACGACATTCAGATTCATCGGAGCTGTCTGAGCAGTCGGCCTGTTTGTCGCAATGCCAATGCTTTGAAATGCATTCTCCGCTAGCGCACTGGAACATCCCTTGGCCACATCTGTGGAACATACATTTGATGTATTCACCTCGAAAACCGTGAAGTTCAAAAAAAAATTTGGGTTCCAAATTACGGAACTACTACTTGAACGGAAACTGTCATTTAATATTTTGTAGTGACTTTTAAATCTTCGTATGTCATATATGGCCATGTCTTGTTTAAAACAATTAGATTGGAAGAAACCCATTTTCCAACGTTTTTATTTTGGAAAACGGTTTCGAAGTGTAAGTCAGATTTTTAGATGCGCTGACTGATTTAAACATAAAAGTATGAATTGACTATAGAAGCCCTCTTCTGCGTTTACCGTCTAACAACTCGCACTGTACCTAGATGGTGCAAGATGGCGAGTTTCAGTCCGCGAGGTTCCTGGTGTTCACCCCCGCGAAATAGCGTTCAACATTTTCGATACTGTGAAGTGACATTTCTGTCTCTATCAAAACCAAACGCTGCTGTCAAATTTATTTACTCTATGGTTTTAATGAAGTTCTCTGTACCAAAACATTCATTGCAATCACTGCATCTGTAGAACATCCAAAAATTTAATTAGAATCTATTGCGTTATCGGTTGATATATAAATGTTCACAGTATCATGACGAATATCCGTTCTTTGAAAAATTATGCAATCGTTTTTGTTGTTTTCATTATCAAACGGTGATCGCGAGTAATAGAAAATTAGACTTTGTAAGTCGTCAGTGTTAGAACAAAAATGAGTTCATACGCCATAGCCAACGTCATGTTAATCGCACGGGTGATTTTGTTCGATGTACAAAACGGTTCGCCCACGGAAGCTGGAAATATTGAAGTTGCCTCTTTTGGGGAAGGAGGGATGAAAAGAGGGGAGAAGGGAGGGCGAAGGTTGCAGCTCAGCTCGGCGTGGGCGGGTCGCCATGGCAATCTTCGTCCGCTCGTATTGATCCGGCCGCCGCGCGCATCTTGGCCCAGCATCCGCTCTAACCACCTAACTAACTATACACGCATTAAATAAACCGCACCGAACAATCGGAAATTTCAACTAATTATGAAAATATATGAATGAATATTATGCTTAACTATTCGCACTAACATAACGCATTTGAAAATGTAAATTATAATATTTATTTAATTTGTAACTAATAAAAATAGAATATAGTCAATATAATTGGTTTAATTTTTTGAAGGAAGGCACTTCAATCCGGTCGGTGTTTTTATTTCATTGAAAGATATTTTCTATTTTCTAAGACAATATTCATTTACTATGAAAAAGCCGTCCAAGTGCGAGTTGGACTCGCGCTCCGAGGGTTTAAAGTTTAGTATTGCAAAACAATATAATATTTTAGCGATATAACAACAAATTTTGAATTTTTACCTTTAAACTCTTATAACTTTAAACAGTAGTAAAAAATTTAGAAATTAGAATTAAATTCTCGTATGTAAATATCAACTTGATACCTTCATGCTTCAAGTCCCCTAACAGAACCCTACCCTAAGACCTGAAATTATTGTGCTGTGATGGAGCATTACACATTTTCTATATGGATTGCAGTACATAACAAAGCCACCGCCGGGTGGTGAGTCCATTGAATGAATGTACAAAAAGCAAATGTATTTTTTCATAAAAATTTCAAAGTATGTAATAGTCCATATACGTAAAGATTTTACTATACAATATTTTGTAAAATAATTGTGCAGCTTTTAAAAGCAGTACAGCTTTTCTGTTATTTAATTTTTTTAAAAGATTAATCTGTTTAAAAAAAAGTTATATTCTTGTTGTTCATATCACATTTCTTCTACTTGTCTCCTTTTTTATTCGTCCGTTTTCTTTAGATTTATGACCTTCCGTTTTACCTCTAATTCATTGTACATAACAACTCAAACGTATTTGTGTCTTTTAAGCAAAAATCCCGCAGTTAATCGATATTTTGGTGTCAAAAAATAGACTGTTTCTTTTTTGTTATCAAGTTAAAAGTAGTTTGAATTAAAATAGTTTATTATTAAACATTTTTACTATTCAATTTATTATTAAAAATACAACTATCCATTTGTATTCTTTACGTAACTACGTACCACATGCATATGTTAACTGGTAGTACTTAAGTAAAGTGAATTAATCCAGATTATATCACAATTTCACAATAGATAACTATTTCACAACTGATAACATTTTTATTATATAATGTGACAATTAAAAAAAAATCACACCCCCCTAGTCTCTAATATTTGACATAAAATATTTTATTATCACCTATTTTTCAAGAATTATCACCAAACTATCTTTTATTCGCAAAGGATAAGTATCTGTCTAAGGATAAGCCTTCTGTCACTATAGCAACGTCATTATAAAATATTTTTGTTTAAAAAATGAAAAAGTTTTCCATCTTTCTGTGTTCATATTTTGAACATACCTGCAAAATACCATGTATAAATTTATAGTTTCATATTATCTAAACATCGAAATTTCATCAGGAAAACGAATTCATTATAACTGATCCTAATTAATTAATACAATACAAAATCAAGGTTACACTGGACCTTGACATATATATTTTAGAGCTCTTTTCATTATATAAAACTTAAACTTTCACATCATCATCAGCCCATTTTACCCCACTGCAGGGGCTTAGGCCTCCCCCAGGGTGAGGAGGGGGTTTGGAGCTTAAATCCACCACGCTACTCCACTGCTGGTTGGGGATTGTAACGACCGCTATCTATTGACAGCGCCCGGGACCGACTGCTTAACGTGCTCTCCGAGGCACGACCTTTAAACTTTCACAAGTAAAAGGAAATTGTTAATACAATTTAAAACCGAGTTCGATTTGATTCCGATGGCGGCGTCTTAACACGGTTTCACAATATTATATATCTCAAAAGATTTGAAGAACACTTCAACCCTATTGAAACGATAAAGTTCAATGTAGCACAGACTTTATTATATGGCTTGTTCGAGAATGTTTTCTTTCTTACATTTATTTTTTATTTATATATTATTATTATTTATTTATATATTATTATTATTTATTTATATATTATTATTATTTATTTATATATTGTTATTATTATTATTTATTTATAAACGGTAAGCGCAGAAGAGTGTTTCTAGTCAATTCCTACTTTTATGAACATGAATGTAATTGCAGAATCTTTATTTGTTTCGTCCTATACGAATTCTACTTGTGCGTTACACTTAACGCTTTTGTACAGTAATACGTCAAAACATTAAGTGGCGTATATTTAGTCTGCGACGTCCATATTTTTTTTTTACGTTTTCATTGTTACGACGCGGTATTGTATAAGATTCAATCATGGATGTACGTACATCCATGATTGAATCTTATGGATTAATGTAATTTAAATGCGTAGTATTTTGTTTGTAACTACATAATCTGGGTAATTTATCTGGATAAGAATTATCACGAGTGCATTTACAAAGATCGTTGTTATCTGTTCAACGTGCGAGATACCATCTGATTTCCCCACGAGAATTATTTAGGTGATTGCAATTTTTAAAGCTGAGATTTTTATTCTAGATATATTTAAAAAAAAAACTAGATGCTAGGGGTTGTCTAAATGTACCTAGGTTCGTTTGAACAGCTTATAGGTTCTACCTGCTTTTATTTAGATTTGAAATTAAAAATTTAGCTCTAAAAATTCCAAAAAGCTTCTTGAGTGATGTCTATTTCTTGTTTAAATATTGGAGTTACTACTAAAATATTACATATATTAATAGGAGTTTTGTCGTATTTAATTAGTATTCTTCTAATATTTTTTTTTGTATTTAACTGTAACTAATATGCTTGAGCATAATTTACGTTTAATTTTTTCTTCTAAAAACATCACAGAGGAAAATAACACTAAAACATAAAGTGGTGCTTAGTTATTTCGAGTATAAAATATTCGATCGATTCATCCCCGCTACTATGTCACGCCGAATCTGCGATTTGTATTAACCTTGTCACGCTGACGATGTTAATTTGTTTTGACAATATGACAATAATGACGTCACCCACCCACCCCCGAAGTCAGCGATTCCGCCTATCACACGCAGCTACGCAGTTTATCCGAAATTTGGTAACTGATTTGCTTTTATATGTCGCAACTAAATAAATTATTTGATGCGTAACACACCAGGTATAACATTTAAATGCCGCGCTTTGTTAATTGAACTTTCATTGTTATTCTAATAAAGAAATATTAATTAATATAGATAGACATGCCTGTACAAGACGTCTTGCTCTATTCACATAACATTTAACTGTAACTATAACGACGACCGCTTAGCCTAGTGGGCAGCGACCCTGCCTGCGAAGCTGGAGGTCCCGGGTTCGAATCCCAGGTCGGGTCAGTATTTATATGATGAATATTAATACTGGCACCGGGTCTTGGTTGTTATATGTATGTGGTGTCTTCGCTTGGTACCCAAAATACAAGCTAATGCTTAGTTTGGGACCCAGACGTTGTTGTGATTGTGTGTGTTATTATTATTATTACTATTTGAAAATACGTATTATACGATGATATTTTCCCCTAAATGATAAATATAAATTGGTATAAATGGTGACCGGATTGTACTCACATTGGTTTGGTGCAATTGACTTCATCGGAGTTGTCCCGGCAGTCGTTGTCGTTGTCGCAGAGCCATGCTTCGTGAATGCAAAGTCCGTTAGCGCATTGGAATTGATGTGCGGTGCAGTTCGGTCCACCTGTTTTTACGTATTGTATTATATAAATAAACATTATTGTACATTTATTTTTATTAAGATTCAAAACGTTTCGAGGTTAAATTTTTATTTAATTACTTATCATTTTACTTGACCGTTTATTTTAAGTGTTTTAAGACAAACGCGTGAAGCGTACTTAAGAACGGGCTGTACGCGTGAACGTACATACAAATGCTCTTACGCGATTAAGACTTTAATACGCATGTTAATGGAGTTTCGATTTGAATCATTCTCAGTTGAGTTACAACTCATAGGTTTATATAGAGCCAAAACTTCGAAATTCCTATAAATATTATGGTTATAGAGATTTCGTAATAGTTATGTATATAACTAATTTTTCTCTAATAATAGTTTTGGCTCTATACCATTATAATTCAAAACAAACCTAAATTAAAATGCGAATTAAAGTTATAACCGTTTAAGAGCGTTTGTATGGACGTTCACGCGTACAGCCCGTTCTTAAGTCTTGTATGGTATTTATGAAATCCAAATAATGACAACACGCTTATCAACAGGTTAAAACGATGAGTTCGATAATCGTTCGATCAGTAGTCGGATAATTTGTAACTGATAGTTCACTTACATCGAAGATCAAATATAAAGATAAAGGTTAAAGAAAATGACACGAGATGTCAAAGTTTTACGAGGATATTTAAAAATTATTTCGCTGCAAAAAGTGTTAAGAACTTTCCGTGCTCTGAGGTTGTGACAGTAAGATAATATACGTAATATTTGTATAATTAACGTATTTAATGAATAAATGATGCCAACCGAGTTCATTGACGAAATGGTCTCACCGCAATGCGTCTCATCCGAGAAATCTCCACAGTCGTTGTCGCCATCACAGATCCATTCGCGCGATATGCATACGTTAGTGTGATGGCAGAGTGTTCGATTCTCGTGTTCGTCGCATGCTCTTACGCAGCCTGTCTCGTCTTCTGCTTCAGCGCAATCGGCCATGCCGTCACAGCGTTTCTCCATCGGTATGCAGGTACATGATATCTGGGTAATTTGCATTTTATTGATAAGGAGCTTTTTACTATTTTATTAGTGGTAACCAGTAGGTTATTTAATTTTTCTTACCATCGACTATTTAATGAAAAATAAATGCACTTTCACATTATTAGTTAGGATAACAATTTCAAAATAATACATTTTATTTCTAAAATAATATTTTTGAATATCTAAATTATTGGCTAACGTTACACACTACAGTGATATATATTTTGGTTAGAAAAAAGCTCTGGTAAGACATTGCTTCATAAGAAAATGTAACAAGATGGTATGTATACACTAACTTGGCACGAGAAGTGTGTGCTGGCGCAGGGCTGGTGACAACCACCGTCATCTTCGAAGTCATCGGCAACCACCATCGACTCTTTGTCGAAAGGTGAACGATCTGTCACAAGATAAAGTTATATCAAGATATTTCAACGTAAGTGTTTTATTTTACTAAGTGAAATTTATCAATTTCTATGTATAACCTGTAACGGAATTAACTAGAAAACGGTAACTGCTTTGTTCAAAATGCTTTTGAAACATATGTGTTATATTTTTTTTATAATTCCATTACAAGAAAAAAAATTTCAAACAAGTTCATAGAATTGAAAATAAACTTTACGCAACGCAAATGAAACGCTTTCTTGTTTCAATAGACTATACGTACAATGCTTAAGATTGGGAATGATAATAATAAGTACGGAAATTACGGAATTCCGTCACCGACACCAAAACGTCGGAATTTCCGATTCGGATTGTACATCCGAATCCGATTTCGGTTCGGATACTTTAGAAACGGAAATTTATCGGGTTTTGACAACTATTACTACTGCTAAGTTTTGGGCATGTTGGGCATGGCAACCTAAAAAGCCTTCTTGCTGACTGTTCCTCGTGCCTCGTAATGTCTTTCTAAGTCTTTTTGTAATTCGTTTCGTAGATAGATACACATGCCTTCCCCGCGCCCCGTGGTCGGTTTGTCAAACTGTAGAAACGCACTCGTCGTTTCGAATAGGGCGTACGAATGTAAATCTTTTTTTTTTATAATTTTTATTTTACACAAATCCACTTAAACAGCAAAAGTTATATTTTTTGGAAATCACATCAAAATCTATTCACATATTCGTACTATAGGTATCCGATATCTGAACTGAGTACATTAAACATGACATAAATGTCACTGCTCAGGAGAGGTTAATTTAATGTGCAGTGACCCTTTATTAACTCGTAGGCGTGCCCTTTTACGGGTATCTAAAAATGGATGTACATAGAACAGCAGTTTTGATACATTTGTGTTTCAACCACTTTAAGGGTTCCGTATCTCAAAAGTAAAACGAAACCGTTAAAGGACCACACTGTAAAGACCCTTTTTCTAAGGTATAGGTATGAAGTTGAAATTATGATAATATCGAATACTAAAGTCTAAGGACCTTAGGAGTCATAAAAAATTTAAACTTGTTAGTCAATGCAAACTAAAAATACTGCCATTTATGTTATACACTTATCAATACCTATATAATACTTTCAGTTGACCTAGAACCATGAAATCTGGCAAAAACGAAACAACTCGCAGCATACATTTCCACTATTTGAGAATTTGTGTAAATCATTTAGCTGCAATCGTCATTATATTGTATGAATTTAAATAGCCAGGGGTCTTGATTTAAACTTGATTTGATACTCTTAGACAAATAGACAGACGACCGTTTAGTTTAGTGGGTAGCGACCCTGCCTACGAAGCTGGAGGTCCCGGGTTCGAATCCCAGGTCGGGTCAATGTTTATATGATGAATATTGATACTGGGACCGGGTCTTGGTTATATGTATGTGGTGTCTTCGCTTGGTACCCAAAACACAAGCTAATGCTTAGTTTGTGGCCTAGACGTTGTTGTGATGTATTCGTTGATATTATTACTATTATATATTATTATCTTTAAGTCACCCGTGAATTGTTTTATTTACTATCAATATTATTGTTATCATTTATTGGGTATTGGTTTGGAATACTTACGGTGCCAATTATCAACCCGTGTGTAGGAGTTATGCGGGCGTACACCGGGCGCATGGCCCAGTGCGGTCTGGGGCGGCTGGTAGGGCGGCACGCGGAGCGCCGACCGTAGATCCAGTGAATTGTTCGCCGGACGCGCCGTGGCCATTTGACCAAACGCGTCCGAACTCACTGTACCACAATATTTATTCAAATTCAAAAAGTTTTTATTCAATATAAGATGCTTACATACACTTATTGAAGGTCAAAATGAATTGATTAGGTAATACCGGTTCAAAAACTAGAAGAAGAAGAGCCGGCAAGAAACTCCTCCCTGTTTATTTTATTTAAATATATGTTTCTCATAATTCATTATTGTTTTTTTTTAAATTAATATGCTTACAACTATTACAATGATGTCCATGCGTACTTATCATTTAAATATTCGCTAATTAAGTAAGCTTTTTTCATGAGTTGGACTTTAACTTGCTTTGTAAATTGATTTGAATTTAAGTTCAACATTTCTTTAGGGATTTTATTACAAAAACGGATACAATTTCCCATGAAAGAATTATCAACTTTTGAGAGTCTTAACCTGGGAATCGATAACATATGCTTACGTCTCGTATCTAAGTTAGAGAAAGCATTTAAGTTTTTATGTACATAAATTGTATTTTCATAAATGTACTGATAAGGGACTGTCAAAATGTTACTTTCTCTAAAGTGAGCCTTCACACTGTCTCTAGATTTTAATTTATATACAGCTCGAATAGCCCTTTCTGTAGAACGAATATTGTATTTGAACAAATATTCCAATAAACGTAAAAACATTATCTTTCATTTCCCCGCGACACCATAGAAGAGCTGAGTCGTGGCTGCAAACACAAATTCCAAGACACGCTTCGTTGTTCTCTCATGGCATGTCTATGTTCATGCCATAAATACATAGCTCAAAACCTACGCACCTCAATAAAGTACGTCATACTTTAAGTCCATCTCTATGCCACTCTCGTCTTTGACAAGTATTTGTGTAGGTGGTCACCTCGAACATTTTTCAGTTTTAAACGAAGATAATGAATATGACACTTCAATATTAAATTTTGTCAAATAAAATAAGTTGCAATATTATGTAGAGTTCATTTCGCCCGTGACCCTGTAAAATTTTATTAAATTTTTCGAAGTCTTGTCATATTTTGTGCACCCTTTTGCTCCCCTTATACGAGTACTTACATCTGACGTAATTAATGAATGACCCTTAAGGAAAAATATCGTTTTAATAACTATTAGTCGACTGAACTGTGTCTGTTGACGGGGGATCCTTGGAGCAAGGAGTACTTTGTTCAGAGGATCAGTGTCGCAATACAGCGCGGCAACGCGGCAAGCATCCTTGGTACCCTGAACCCATCGTCTCTTTAAAATTTTGTCATTTATCATAATTCACATAGTATTTTTTAATTTTTAAATACTTTTAGTTTTACTTTGTATATTTTAATTTTCATTTGTTTTTGTATAATTAATTTACGTAAGTGATTGTATTATTAAAATAAAATTTGAACATTTGAGTATAAGGAAAATGTAAGAAATTAAAATAAACAAATCTAAACATTAGTCGATATGACTCGCACGATCCGATAAAGATCATAATTCCGTCCTTTTCGCAACTTTTATAAGTTCATTCAAAAGCTTTGACTTGTGTGATTTCTCTTGCGATATTTATCATAAGAAAAAGAAACTAGTTTGTATTTTTGGAACCTTACAAAGTATTGTTTAAAATATAACGTCCGTCACTAAAAAATACGTAAATGACCAAACAATTGCAAAACGTGACTTTTTTTCAAGTGTTGTTTTTTTTTAAATGATGGTCGAGGTTTTGGTTTTAATTTTCAGACCTTACACAACATATAAAGAAATCAACGCCTTGCTCTTGCTAAAAGCCAAAGCAACGAACTTTATGTGTTGAAAAAAATAACTGTAGCAAACATGGAGCTTCAAAGCATATTCAAAATGAAGACAAAATCAATATAACTATAAATAACTGTCATTTCGAATCTATAGTATTATCTATTTGTATCAAAATATTGATTTAAAGAAATTATTGCCTCACGTTGAATGGATTTATGCACCTATATAAATATTTATAAAATCAATAACATCGGACAATACTATTACGTAAACTTTCATGTCACTATCTTCTTGTGATGTCATTGTCAGAGGACGCATATTGTAAAATAATCTATAAACCAGTCAAGTTAGTCTAAAAATACTGCTAAGGTTACACTAATTCGCATAAAGCTAAGTCTTGGTTTAATTATTTATATCATCAATATAACAGAAATATCAAAAGTCCCCAACGATCCGGCATCTGCAAAAAAAATTATTAAAGGTGAAAGTTTGCAAAAAGGGTTTTTTTGTATTTTTCAGCCAGACTGTAAGTTTGATTATAAAAATACACTGACAAAAAATACAGAGCATGCAATTGTCTAAAAAATTGTTTTCATACTTTTTTTCTTAAAATCACCGTTATCGAGATACAGGGATTCAAAAGTTGTAGAAGTTGCAATCTCCATAATGTACCTACACGAGTACGCTGCCTATATACATCACAGGACACGTAATTTACAATAAAAAATATTGGTTTGTGTAACTTATACCTACACATAGTACAATTCTTAGAGTATGCAGTCAAAAGAAACTCGGTCTTTTATTTAAATGCCTGTGAGAATTGTGTTTTTTGGTGTGCTCTCTGTTATTTTCTTCTTAAACAGTGTTTAGTAAAACGTTAAGTTATATTTTGTGGCGTTTATTTTTTTGTTCACATCAAACGATCTAATAACGAAGCTGATGTTCTAATAGTTGAAACAGCAATAAAACAATTCAACCAGACAACTACAGTTTTGTAGTTCGTGAAGATGTTGCTTTATTGGTTTTACTTATTGCCAGAATTCCAACTGACCAAAACATGTACTTTCTAAAACCTAGTACCTAAGGCTCATCAGAAATTGGAAATGTATTCATCGAAAAATGTATCTGATTTTTCTAAAGACGTCGTGGAAATACGTTTACAAGCGCGCCTTGTACACCAACTACCTTACAGGTGGCGTGGAAATGTTAGCTTGTTATAGAGAACTTCTTCAATTTTCAATCGCTATATCTCTAAAACGGTGATTCTTAGGAAAAAAAGTTTAAGGTCAGTTTTTGTAGACGAATGGATCTTCTACAATTTTTGTTTAGTGTAATTTTATTACAAAACTTACCGTTTGGCTGAAAAATTCCAAATTTTTTGCTAATTTTGAGCTTGATAATTTTTTTTTTTTTAATGCGGGGAGCTCTAGGTTGAGCCTGAGTTCATAAGTATCCTAAAAAAGTATAATTTTTGTGTTCATAACATCTTTTTGAAATTTTTGTAATAGTTTTTGAAATATTGCATGAATTTAGAGTTATGGTTATATTGTTTTACGCCATATAACTCATATAACCGAATCCTCCTTCTATGAATTCCTACAATAATTCGTTGTTACGTTTATGCATGTTATCCATTCAGCGTGGAATCTGTTAGTGTATTTAGGTACACTTTGTCTAGATTTCAGATGTAAATTATCAGTCTAATACAGTTTATCGATAACATAATTATGTATACCTGAATGAAATGTACTTAATACTTACTTAATATTTTTTTTCTAGAAGGTAAGACCGGCAATTTGTCTTATTATTATTATTAAGTTATCCTTTAACTTATAATTAACATCGAATTTGTGTTTAACCTTATTTCCTAATAATATTTTTAATCACAAACGTGGATCCCTATTTAATTTTATGAAAATTTTTGTATTTAATTAATAATTAAGGAAACCTTTCAACAATATTTGACTTCGAAGCTAAAATGTTAGTTATTGCCTTAATAGAGCATATTTCATTAATAAGTTGGTATATTAAGAACGCTCATCAAAGTCGTGCGACCATCTCAGTGTTCTGGCTGTGGTTATCTTTCTTGCACCCACTGAGAGAAGCCGCGTCGGTTGAAATAGCAATAGTTAGATAGATAGTGTTTTGTTTGTGTTGTTTGTGTTGGAACTGACATGTATTAGAAAAAATATCAATAAGGTTTTAAACATCCATTCCAGCTATACATACAATGCTACTTGTAGAATAATACGTCCAGTATATTATTATTAAAAGTCTGATAAAATGACCGGTCAAACTTGATCAAAATTTGCTGAAATCGGGGAAGAATAGCCGAAGTGATTAGCAAGCTGAAGTGGCAATGGGCCAGTCAAATTTGCCGTAGAACCGACAACCGATGGGGTAGACCAGTTCTCGAGTGAAGGCCACGTACCGGGAAGCGAAGCGTTAGACGCCCTCCGGCTAGGAAGACTGATGACTTAAAGCACCACACCGGAGGTAATTGGATGCGGAAGGCGGAGGACCGTGTGTGGTGGCGAGCCGTGGGAGAGGCATATATCCTGCAGTGGGGGATGGGGAAGAATTCAGAGTTATACCACAATTTTTTTTCTTCCCAATGAGCATAAACATACTCCTCAAGATATGATATCCCTATTAATATTATTAATGCGAAAATGTGTACGTTGGTTTGTCCTTCTGTCAAAGAGCAACGGTTCGACGTGATTTTTTCATGGAGATAGTCCATTTTTCATGGGTCGGTGAGTGGTATTTTTTATCCCACAAAAATGCACTGTCTCTGTAAGACAAATCTGGAGCATAATTTTGTAATTACCTCTTCGCGTTGCTTCGCGTACAAAAGTGGGAATTTGTATGACGGTAAATTCATGATGAGCGCGCTTACATGCCAAGTTTAGAGTGCACCCCTATTGACCTCTATAGTCTAAATTGTCTTATGCATAGATGAAGGTACTCACCAACACATGATCTCAGCAGCACCTCCAGTAGAACGTACGTGGTGAGAGCCCTTTTCGGCATTGTGGCTTTTTGATGACTGGTGTTTAGGAAATTTTGGCCCTAAGTGACCTGGGCGGCGGCACAGCGTTGTTTGTCCATAGTCGCTTCCCCCATTTCACTGGTCGACGTAATTTTTGGCGACAGTTTTACGTTTTTCACTTAATTTTTGTATTATTTCACTGTACGGCTGTAATGTGATTTGATAGAAATGTATAGACATTAAGAAAATCACGAAATTTCAGACTTTAAACCAATATAATGTTCAACGTTACAATAGATTTTTATTTTTAGTGGTATTTATAATAAAACCAAGTTACCTGTGGCAAAAAAGCGTTTCAGTGCTAGATTCTCTGAGGCTAGATTTTACAATAGAGGCCATTTTGAAATTTATTGGCAGATTTTATGTTGGCGTCGAGGCGCTTGCGCGGCGGCCCGGCTACGACCTACTTGTTGATCCGGGCTTCATTCACCACGCAACACCCCGCGCATACTACGCAATTCCTAAATTACCCTGATGCCTAGATTTTTTTCATATGACCATAATAAACCAATATGTAACTCTTTACTGATGAGATTTCATTTTAAAATAGGTATGTTTTCACTAATTTATTTGAATTATTAATATTTAACTACTTACTGCTTGTACACAATAAAATTTCAAAAGAAATATTATTTTAAAATGTTTACGAGTGTTAATATCATTAATACAATTGTACGTCGAACGTTTCAGTAACATAATTTTATTATTTTCCAAAATTAATATGAAAGTGGGCGATCAATAAAGGAAAAATGTGCGCCCAAGTGCGCCTACGCCCGCCCACTGCTTCCCATCCCATCTCGCACGCACCGGCTGTGCAAGATTGTATCTTAATAAAGCCTCAGCTGCCCCCCTTTGGATGATAAATTATATATCCTAATTTCATCAGCACACTAAACGTCTAAGAATTAATATCCCGTAGTTATATGTTACCTATATGTTACAAGTATATGTAAACTAGAAATATATTTTCTCATATTCGCCGCTGATTATTTTAATTTTTGGAATTTGGTACTTACGTAATAAAGTAGATATTTTCATTATTGTTCGAAAATTTGGCATAAATCACACAACAAATGTATTCACTGAAAAGTCGTGATTTTCGTGTATTTATCAGATCACTTTTTTGCACTTTTCGATTTGTATTTTTTTTTAATTTTTTTTTGTCGATTAAATCACATGATAGGTACGTAGGTGTTGATGTACGTAGCGCGACTGGGCAATTCAGCTCATTTTGTCCAGGCATGCGCGGGGCTACACGCTCAATGAATGAAAGCTCTCTTTACACCCGACACTTCCACGTTCGTACATTATGATCTGAGAATATCACTAGATAGAAATAGATTATCTCTTGTGTTGTTTCGAAGTATCGATTTATATATTTTTTTAGGGTTCCGTACCTCAAATATGAAAAAAGGCACCCTTATAGGGGTACTCTAGTTTCCGTTTGTATGTCCGTATGTCACCCTGTTTCTTCGAACCTACTCGGAAAAGTTGAATTTCGGCACGTATACAGACTTTGATGACCCAACCACGGGCCGCTATAGAAAAATTATAAAAAAAAACTTTTTTATAAGCATTGATATATCAAATGAAAGTGCTTATTATCATAAATACAAACATATTTCATTTGTATTTTTAAATTCTTGGTTTTATGGAAAGACACGATGATTGACCCCACCCCCCCTCCTCATCTTTGTAACCGCTGAGACGAAAATTAAAAAAATATATATATAGGCCTTCACTTTTATCTTACATATTTAAAAAAAACCACTTTTCTTCTGTACATCATGAAAGGGCGTCATGTCACAAATCAAAAGTGTTCGTTTCGGTAGATAAAACATTTTTTTTTGGAATTTTAGAATCCATAGTGTGACCATTTCGCCATCCCCCCGGTGAATGCAAAACTGCTGAGCTTATAATTTTATGAACATAATGTCACACCTATATTTTACAGGAAAACCTAAGCGATAAACGAATAATAATAATAATAACGTATACATGACAACAACGTCTAGGCCCCAAACTATAAGCATTAGCTTGTATTTTGGGTAACAAGCGAAGACATCACATACATATAACAACCGAGACCCGGTACCAGTATCAATATTCATCATATAAACACTGACCCGACCCGGGATTCGAACCCGGGACCTCCAGCTTCGTAGGCAGGGTCGCTACCCACTAGGCCAAGCGGTCGTCACTTTGGAATTATCACTTTGGAGGAAAAATATAAAATCCAAAAAACTTTTCTCAAGTGCATCATGTCCTATCATACCAAACATATCAAGTGCTCGTTATGAGAAATACTAATATATATTTCTTTAATTTTTAAATGTATAGTTTAATAGATATTAAAGAAAATAGACATTAATTAACATTGCTCTTGTATCTCCGAAACTACTGAGTATAAAATAAAAAATAAAAACTAGTGAGCCATCACGGGACGCCTGCCAGATAGATGTGAAACATCGAATTTGTACAAGTAATATGCATAAAAGACAAGATTACGACAGGAACTAAATATGGCACAATGAAAAATTAAATATTACGAATTTTTACAGAAAATGGTGCCTATTTATTTATTAAACTTTTATTTTCATGAAATCATTTTATAAAAACCTTTTCGACCGAATGCACAGGAATTGATACCCTGTAGTAAAGACGTAAGGTCTTTTTTACTCTAAATGAAATGGATTGTATTCGTGGCAGATTTGTAGTGATTGGTCAATTAATATCGAAAACCCACAGAGTATGTACTTACACAGCATTTAATAATACTTTGTGGAGCGGCGAAGAATGCTTGTCGGTGATTTTAAAATCAAAATAACTACTTGTATATGGAAAGGCGATGGTTAGAAAAAGGCGCGGAAGTCGCTGTGCTTCATATCGGCACTATGGACGTCTATCACTGCCGTTTGAAATCCTTTTCGACTGCATGCACAGGAATTGATACCCTACTCTCAAGACATAAGGTTATTTTTCCTCTAAAAAGCAATGCCTTTTAAAATCTTTTTCTACCGCTTGCACATGTATTGATTCCCTACTCTAAAGACATAAGGTTCTTTTTCCTTTAAACAAACACATGCCGTGGCGACGCGTCGCTACGCTAACAGTCCGTTTTATACCCTCGCCAACAGATGTTTCATATCAAAAAATACGAAGTATAGGGTAAAACGGAAAATATTCCTGAATAGAAAATGTATATGTTTAAAAAGTGTTGCTTAAGTTCACTGACCAGTTGGCCGAGTGGTTAGAGACCTTAACTGCGGAGCCGAGGGTCGCGGGTTCGATTCCCGCCCGGGACAAATATTTGTGTGCATGAACATGTCTATTTGTTCCGTGTCTGGGTGTAAAAGTATCTATACATGTGTGTATTATAAAAAAAAGAATATTTAAGTAAGTATATCAGTTGTCTAGGACCCCATAATACAAGCATAATACTTGCTTACTTTGGGACTAGATGGCGCTGTGTGGGATGTCCTGGATATTATTATTATTATTACTGAGAATTGATAAGTTCATTTTATCTGGTGACTAGTACCAGCCTACTTGTACGAACGAGTCGGGTTCAAATTGTAACCTAAATTAGATTGAAATTAAAAAATATATGCACTAGTTCACGTGACAGTTTATAGTACGGAACTCTATCTACGCCAGTCCAACTCGCACTTGAACTTTTTTTCACTAGATACTCTTACGGGCAATACTAACCAAAAACTGAAATTTTTCATTTACTTGCAAAATTATAATTATTTTTGCGAATAAAATATTTAGTAATGCAATATAGGTAAATATACGAGCAAACAAATAAATAGCTAATATTAAATAAATTAAAAATTACAATAATTATACCATTTTTTTTTAAATATTTTAGTAATTTTAAGTTTTTTTTTTTTCAAATTAATTTAGTCCATGAGTATATAATAGTAACGTATTTGCATGCATTTACTTGATATCACGTTATCAATATTCTACATACAATTGCAACATTGGTAACAGAAAGGTTATCTGAATTTATTAATTGCAGTTATGGAACCGTTAGTCGTTAAGATAATGAAATCGAATAGCTAACGCCCTTGGCGAAATGTTTATTTCTAGCCACGAGTCCAGTAATAAAAATGACGCAGTGATGAAGGAAGCAAACCTTTCGTGAAAAATAGTATTTGGAAATAAACGAGAAACTATTCTTCCCACGTAGATTCCTATATGTTAACACGCACTTGTAATAAAAAAAATCATTTAAAAACAGTTAAAAAGTCATTTAAAAATGTATTTGGATGGTAGAATTGTTTTCTCAGCCGAAAAACGTATCAAATTAAGCATGTTTTAACCTATGACTGTTCATTATATGGAATAAAAATTGTTATACAATAATTATACTTTTTAAACTAGTAGTAAGCCAAGAAGAAGCCATGTCTTGTGATAGCCCGAACGCAGCGAACGTTTCAAATGTATGAGGCCATGTGGCCGTGGTTCGAATCCTGGCGTGTACCAATGAGTTTTTTCTGACTTAAGTACATTAACTATCACTGAATCCGTGCCCTGGAGAGCACGTTAAACAGTCGGTCCCGGTTGCTGTCAATAGAAGGCGGTCGTTACAATCCGCCAACCCGCTTTGGAGCAGCGTGGTGGATTTAAGCTTCAAGCCTCCTCATCTTGAAGGGAGGCCTAAGCCCCTGCAGTGGGGTATAAAAAGGGCTGATGGAATGGAATGGAAGCCAAAAATGGCCGAAGGCATTCATACGATCGAAATGACAATCAACATTCTTTTCCGCTTAAATTTTTAATGTATCTACTTATATAGAACTAGTCAGTTATTAGCGGCGGTGACCTATTTAGAATAAAAATAAATAAACACAGACCCCAAAAAAAGAAGTATCTAAGTTATTATATAGAACTGTAATTCTTCCAGTTATTTGGGTTACTAAATAAACCAAATTTTATAAAATGAAATTTTATTTTCATAACATTACTTTAGATTCAATGTAATACATTATTATCATTTGCAATTCTTTTTCTACTATAAACATGAATTGTTATTAATAAAATCTACTACATAATTATACTGCATTTATTTACATAAAATTTGAAAACATAACTCAGTCTTCCACCGAATTGTTGAGAAATTCCAGTGTTTTATTTTTAAAGTATTTTAAAAACCATTAGATGAATAATGACAATACTTTTAAGCTATCAAAATGGCGTCGCAAAATTTTATTACTTCCTGGGAACTGTGCGAAATTAAATATGGCCTTTTAACTTATCAGCACTTTAGTAATTATACACATAAAAAGGTGGTAAAACAAAAGATGGGTATCTGCTGTACCACGATTATTAGGCAACTGTGTGATGCCGATTTTCTTTTTTTTTCTTGTCCATCGTTGCGTAGTAACACAGACGCAACGCATCTACAATGAAGTAAAAACGTGAAATATATTAATATTGTAAAAGTTATCGCTAATAAATGTATAAAACAATTCAGTGGAAGACGTATGTACTGCTAAGATAACTATTGTTCTGCAATTTTCATACATTAAAAACATGAATATAATTCATTGTATATGTGTTCAGACGTCAAATAAAAAATAAACAAAGTAAATATTTTATAATTAGAAATTTATAGCAGTAAAACTTTAAAACCTTTTCTTAGCTTTAGATTTTTAGCTATTTAGGATTATTACTACCATTTTGGAATTATTTTCACGTTATATAGCAAATTTATGCATTATTAACGCATAGGACATTTGTGTGAAAATCATTGCATTTCCTAATTTACAATATTTTGTTCATAAACAAAATGGCAGTACGAGCTGAAGGTAACACGATCCACTATGTACTATTTATTTTTGTTATCTACATCTACGAGAATATTTAATTATTTATCATATCGTAGAAATTACGTTCGTAATACCTCGTTTTATCATTACAAAAATACTCAACCACGTCAATCCGATATTTTAGAACATTCAAACTACGCCCTTGAACACTTCTTTCAATACGATTACTTGGGAAATAATTTAATAAGACTCGTGTATGTAAAGTAGCTCCTATTTTTTTCTCAAGTGAGTACATTATTCAATTCATGTTGTGAGGTCTCACATGTATATTTTTTACTGTTTAAAATGATAAAATAATTAGAATTTTACCCGGAATTCTTACACGCTTTGGGTGTTTACATTTTTGCTGTACTTATTACTTCACACCACCTCATAACATCATCATGACATATTCATCCGCTCTCTATCCATTGTCAATATTTATATTTGTTTTCGTTTTAGCACATGTCGCTCTCCATGTTTGTTATCGTTTCTGCATGTATGCGACGCGTATATCTACGTATCTGGTCTTCTTACTTGCCTACACAAGCTGGTAATTAAAATTTGATATACTGAATTGATATTCGAGGATAGCTCAGGGATTACTGAAGACCATAATAAACACTTCTATCTAAAACTACGTCAAATATTTGAAAGAATAAAAAACAAACAGACTTTGACTGACCGGTTGGCCGAGTGGTTAAATACCCTAAGTGGGGAGCCAAGGGTTGCGTGTTCGAATCCTGCCCGGTACAAATATTTGTGTGCATGAAAATGTCTATTTGCTCCATTTCTAGATGGCGCTGTGTGGGATTTCTTAAATATTATTGTTATTATAACAAGCATCATTTAATTTTTTAAATTAATATTCGTATGAATGTCAGTAAACACTGAACTAAACATTACGGGATTGTTTTGATAATAATTCAAAAAGATTTTTCGTTTCGTTAGCACGCTTTGCCATAACATAAAAATTCTCGTTACGGACTGTTGGTCTCATCGCTTGGTTTCCCCAGTGGGTCCAGCAGGATTTTAAAATCCTCGTGGTTCTACTTAGGTGGTGGAACCAACGGTCTTAGTTTTAACGAGCAAATTTTTGGGCTTGTGGCGCCAATGACGATTTTCAACAAAAACTTCTTTTATTACACATATCTTTGCATATTTTTCACCATTCGCAAATTCAAAAATTTCAGATTTATCTGCTTTCACTGCTCTTTTATATTAATATTCGATTAAATTAAACAGACTTAAAACAAAATATTAATTTGTATACATTGTTTTTTCCAATTATTTTCTTGTCACAAATTATCTAAAGATTCAATTTATTAAAAAAAAAGGTAAGTGAAATTTTCACATTAAAATATTTTTCTCGAAAGAATACAATATAGAATACAGCGCAGTGTGGTGATCAGACGTAAATACAATACACGAGAGAAAGTTTTGACCACGGGTGTAGCGAAGAAGGGTATCCCGCTGTCGGTCGCCTATCGACGCATTTGTCAGTCGCCCTCACATCCCCACGGTATTATATAAACTTTTTCGGCGCTACGTCTCAATATTTTAGTAGTGAGTGACTCAATCAAAGAATTATTTATTGTATCACAATTGACATATTTTCAAGCGAAAGTTTATGGAGATTTTAGCAGCTTTAACTACAGATTACTACGAGAAAGTACAACCAGTAGAAAGCTTTCTAACAAATTATCTGCACTATATAGTAGAACACGCCGTTCATCAAAAGCTCACTATATAGTTCGGCGCCGTTATTGTAATACATAAAACTATTGAAATGTAAAGAGAGGGTAAGTGCAGATGCGCTGTCTGTGCGCAATTTTTGGGTTTCCGTACCCAAAGTATAACAGCGGTAACCCTATTACTAAGGCTCTGCTGTCCGTCCGTCTGTCCGTCACAGGGCTGTGTCGTCTAAATCGAAATAGACAGACATTTGAAATTTTCACAAAGTATGTATAACTATAGCCGTTAAAAAATCATAAAAATAAAATAAAGTTAAAAATTGAAGGAGCTCCCAATACAAGAAACATAATTTTTTGACTTTTTTGGTAATTGGTATAGTTCCAATCAAACTTTATGGCGGATCGGAATATAACGCTATAAGCGTGCCTGCGCAAGTTCAGTCATATGCCCTTCGCTCCACTGCGTCCCGCTAAACCTAAAACTGGTTACTGCGACGTGACTTGTGCTTATGTGACTGTAGTTGTTAGATCATTTATTACACTTGAAATTTTTATGAATTATACACTACTATACCCGCTATAACAACAAATGATAAAAATAAAATAAAGTTAAAAATTAAAGGGATCCCCATACATGAAACGTATTTTTTTTTATATTGGCCAGTGGTATGGAACCTGTGCAAGTCTGTCTCAAATTTGGCCGTTTTTTGGTTACTGATTTTACTGTAATAACTTACCTGTGAATACCTATCGTAGTCTTGTTTTGTGTTTCATAATTTTTCCTACTTTCAACTTAGTTCAACTGACGGACCGTTGGTCATCATTTTTATACAACCGAATACTTACTTTACATACGTACGCATACACTCGGCTCCCAAACGCTGTTGTCTTTATTTACTGTATGCTACTTTACGACTATTTAGATTTTGATACCTTTATATCGTAATGTCTACCGACAAGTGAAGCTTTTACTGAATCGACCTTCATATTTATTTTGCTGCATATTTAGTCGAATATGTAAAAGACCCAGTAGACTGCATTGAAAAGCATGAAACAGACAGGAAAAATGACACGAGAATACGTGTCGATGACATTGACATCGCGTATCTTAGGCATAGATGCTTTGAAGACCGACGCCCCTCGGCGTAGCGCGTGCATCATTTTGGGCTTGTTGTTTGTACCATCTGAAAAGTCACAATAAAATATTCATGTGAATTATACAACTACACACTTTTATATGAATAAAACTTCAAACTGCTTAAAAGCTTTGATTATTTAAATGTCTAGATAGAATGATAACAAAATGATGAGCCAATTTTTACGAGTTTAAGCCCGTGTTTTTAACCAATGCTCTTGTCACATCACACTATACTACACTGAGGTCTCTGTGTGTGTAAATTGTAACCGAACAGTTAAGTGGTGCTTTTATCGAAGTTTTTCGAGATCTAGAGATTTATTATAATCAAAACCTAATGATAAGGAAAAATTGCTACTGGCACTGTTAAGGTAATCCTATTTATGGATATATTATCATCTTATCTACAGTTTTTAAAATACAAAATTTCATAGAAAATACATAGTTGTTAGACGTGGACAAATTACAAAGGAACAGAGAAAGAATAGAAGCGTTTGAAATATGCTGTTGGAGAATGATTGAGAGTAACAAACGAAGAATAGGGCCATGGTTCGAATCCGGGCGTGTACCAATGAGTTTTTCTGACTTAAGTACACAATATCACTGACACCGTGCTTCGGAGAGCACATTAAGCAGTCGGTCCCGGACGCTGTCAATAGATGGCGGTCGTTACAGTTCCCAACCCGCAGTAGAGCAGCGTGGTGGACTTAAGCTCCAAGCCCCCTCCTCACCCTGGGGGAGGCCTAAGCCCCTGCAGTGGGGTAAAAATGGGCTGATGATGAACAAACGAAGAGGTACTGAAAAGAGTGAAAGAGGAGTATTATCAATGTAATTGAAAATCAAAGAGGAAAGATGATAGATCATTTTGTACGACATGCCTTACCAGAAATATATTAGGTGGAAAAATAAAAGTAAGTAGAAAGAAGAAAGACCAAGGATGAATGATATTCATCAATTTAAAAAGAACATTGAGATCACGTCGTATAAGTGAAAGAGAAGCCATAGGATCGACCACAATGGAAAGAGCTACACCGACAAAAGTGTTGCTCTTATGTCTGAAGAAGATCTCTCTTGTACTACTACGATATATTTAGTTTTTTCGTTTATACAAAAACCAATGTGTTTTTAGACAAACTCGGCCTTTCATACAACCTAAAGGAGGGGAGCACTAGCCATAAAGGTCGCGAGAACAAACACACTCTTCCTTACTAATACATAGATTTTGCTAAAACGTAAATACCAAAACAGCTTATTTAAGATCTACCGTGCTACATACAATATATAAAGGAAGGTTTTTTTATCAAATTCCTAAAATGGAGTCGTTATTCGGTATAAATTCGTTATTATTGTATAAATTAAGTATTTATGACCATTCAAAATGGTTTACACATATGAGTAAGGTACAACGTTGCCTTAATTCTACTCTTCAGAGAAGTAATGGGATTCGAGTTATCGTTTGAAATGAAAATGATAGAAAAGGAAAATTTAAATATTGTGAAGTAAAACAGAAAGAAAATATCTAGAAATTTATGGGTAATAGAACTGAGATCCTAAAAGAAACAAAAAGGCAGAAAAAGACAGGACAAGAAGAAAAATAGCTATTGACTGTCTAATAGAAGATTTAGTTGTCTTCGCACGCAGTTCACTCGGGTAATGAAATAAATAGCACTTAAATTTCTTGGTCCTGCAAAATAAAAACCCAATAAATAACATTCCGGAGTTCTAAAATGGATTGGTAAGAAACTGTCTACCACTGAACCAAACTTGAAGAATAATGCTTTGTGAAAATTCAACTTTTGACTAACATAACCTATGATGGCTGAGTGCTTAAGTAGTCCGCTCAATCCGCACTGAACCAGCGTTGTGGGCTTATGATCAAACACCTTAACTCAATGTTGAGGAGTGCTCTTGCAGTGGAGCCGTGATAGCCTGATAAAAAAATGTATGACTGATACGTTGAGTTGAGTCGCGAACCACTTTACTGGGGAGCTACTAAACGTGGGAGCACGATTAAGTGAATGTTTTTTTTTTTGTGTGCATTTGTGATGTTTTCGCAACTTACTTCTTGAAGTTCTAGAGTGAGTCCTCGTTCGGAATCGTAATTGTGAATCGCGGTGTAATCGCAGGGACGGAGCGACGGCGGGTGCAGGTGGGGGTGCGCGGGAATGCAAACCTAGCAATGGTGAAGCTCGCCCTCCGGCACCGTATTCCCGGAGCGCTATTATCTCTTCTGGAGATCTTGATCCTGGTAAACAAAAATTTTGACAATTCTTTGTGCTTATTCATTATTATTATTATTATACGGGAATTTTTTTTCATTAGTTTCCAATTTTCCTTGGGCATTAGGTACGGGTATGACTTAAGCAATCACCAAATAAATATATATTTAATGACCAAATTAATATCATTTGTCTTCAAACTAATAGATCTGTCATTAAAATTGAATCACCGAACCCTATTAGAACGCTTAGATATCTAAAATTTTTTTAAAAATCAGGCGAATAATATCAACTTCAAATAATTAGATTAGTGAACGTAATTAAAGGTTTATTTTTAAAAATATAAGAGCAAATTGAACTAATATTTTATTGTGTTGGATAATAATAAAATTGATGTATAACACAAGAAGTTCTTATTTTCTTTAGATTATACTACAATTACACCAACGACTGCAATGTAATTTAAATATTTTATAATCAAACCCCTTCTTGTTTCTCGTTAACCTGTGTTACCATTACCAGACAGTACTTGGACTTTCTTTGGTTTGTTTCAGACAGAATTCGACCTCGGTCCACCAGCCTGAGTATTTCGGAGATTAGGAAATATAGTATGAAAGTTAGTACATGTAACGTATAATTACCGGTACATTTTAGATCCTTTTCAACGCTAGTGCTGGACGACAATTGGTTGTTTTTCAACTTAGCACGTTTCCTGGCCCTCGCACCCCAGTACGTATAATTAACAGCGGCATATTCTAATAATGCAGCGAAAACGAACACGAAGCACATAACTAAGTAGATGTCTATAGCCTTCACATAGGAAATACGTGGTAAGCTGCTGCGAACACCAGTGCTGATTGTCGTCATTGTTAGCACCGTTGTTATACCTGGAATGTGATTAAAATATGTTTTTCATAAATTAAATATAATTTTTCTTATTTTTACTCATAAAAGCCTCGTGCTTCTAAAATATTCATATTTTAATATATATGTTTAGTAACAGTAGAAAAAATATGTTGCGGTCTCCAAACATGAATAGACCAAGGTGGGAATCAAACCCGCTACTTTTGTTTGTTTTACAATCACAGTCTCCAGTTACTAAACTAATCGATCAGTTAATAATTTCTCATTTTGTATCTTTTTAAATGTCGAAATAAATAGGTTTAATATCCAGTTTTCCCTTATTCTTTTGTTGAATACTAAAACTAGAAGCACGTCATCAAGTAGGTATAAATTTAAAATAAATTAATTGCTAATAAACCCCAACCTGATAAACATCCATAAAAAGTCTAAAATACTACTAAATGATAATACCTAACGCGACTCTTGCAGAGGTGGCCTCATGGTTGATCCAGAACGAAACCCAAGAAAGCATCACGATGAGGATACTGGGCAAATACGTCTGGAACACGAAGTAGCCGATGTTCCTCCGTAGCTTGAAGCTCAGCGACAACCTCTGGTATACACCTGTCGCCAACTTCTCCTGAATAAAATACATTGAAACGTCATTGTTTGATAATATTTTGTTCTAGAATTCACCCAGATTGCTCTGTATATACTGAATCAACTATTAGTTACTCTCAAGAGTAGATGCAAATGAACCATTTTCTTATTTTGAAGTCGTCAATAAAAAGTTATAGTTATAAACAAAGTAACAGAAAATATGTAGTCAATAAAAATTATGTAATCAATAAAACTGTAATTGGCCTGCTTCTACATATTTAAAAACATTAGTGTTTATTGTTTTTGATGCATGTGGTTATTGATTATGTACAAATAAATAGAACAAAATATTTAAAAAGTGTGCAATCACACTTCTAAACATTTTTGTGACACACGGCTAGTGGTACTCTAATTTTTGAAGTATTTGGGGTATCATTATAAAATTGTCTTTAAAACATTAACAGTTTTATATTAAATTGTACTATAAATTGTACTCTAGAGCCACTCCAGAGATTTAAGCTCTTATAAGTGTTCTGATTTGGCCGACCACTACGATTACCCTTACTTACTTTTATGTCTAGATATATATGAAAAACAATGAGAACAAAAAATTTTATACTTTTGGCTACGTTTTTTGACACCGAAACTCTATACAGGCATATATAGGTATGTATAAGCAAAAGCATGATTTGAACGTAGTACGTATATTGTGAATTGTTCTTCATATCTTGCAATCACTGATAAAAATCGTTAATTAAATGAATAATAAAATGAATAAAACAAAACGAAGTTACTTTTACAAGTGCTTTAATACCTTCCTGTCATTGGTTTCGTGTCCTAATAATGTGAATTGTGGTAACTCGGCGCCCTCCACGCCGCGTACTGGTGTTTCCTTCCAGTACATCACCACATCAGAAACTGTGTAGCCATCTGCATATAATAGAACAGATATTAGATTATACATTTTATCACTAATATTGTGTGAGAATTACCACTTCTGTTTGCTAAGGAGAAAATGCGACTTTAGAATAATAACTGTCTAAAATACGGTCACATTTTAATACTCGTCAAGTGTTTCCGCATAGGAGTTGTAAGTATATCTCTCTGTGTGTCTGTCTGTAGGCATTGTTATGTTACGTTTCCTATAACTTTTAAGGCTATTCCATTTTCGTCACAACGGCTAATCTCATTTATGATTTAATATTAGAATGAACGCGATTTTGGAATATTTATTTCATAACCAAGTATATTTAATATAGTTTTACAATTCTGTACTCATTTTTTTTATATATGTATATATATCACCATGTTTTCCAGAAACTAGAAATCTTTCAAACAAGTTTCTCGATAATTTCTAGAAACTTGAATATTAAAAAGCGAAAGTGATATAAAATAAGATAAGGTTTTGTTTTGCGGTGATCTCTTTTAAAAAGGAATACGAGATTTTGATTTTTCATGTCGTGTAGAAAATATTAATCAAATATTAAATATAACTGTTTATTCGTAAACATCTAAAAACAAATCAGTATCTACCTTTTTATTCTTCATTTCATTGATAAGCAATATTCGTATTTTAGATGTTAGTATCATAAATATTTTAATTATTTTTTAATGCTAGCTAAAGCGATTGCATTTTAGGCATTCATCATTGATTATTAAATGTAATATGTATAATAGCTCAAAATTTACAAAAAAAGCAACAAAGTCTATAAACATGCTTTTAATGTCTGCTAATCAGTTATTCATTTGCAGCCCACGAAGAATGTAACTTAAAATGTATGTATATGCGATGAGTTTTAGCGTAACTTCAACTCAAAGTTATTTTATAAGCTGTGTATATGTTTCAAGCTTATAGCACACGATCATTGGTTAAGATTAAGTAGGTTTATGTAAGAAGTTAAACTTCTGCTGTCGCTATTGACACCGAGTTAAGGAAATATCTTAGTAGAGTCCTCAGTAACGTCGTTTACTATGCAAACTGTTGATCTTGAAAGATGTAAGTCAGTACACCACTCACTGGACACTATAGAACGCATCACAACAGTAATTTGTTACAAATCATTACAATTATTATACTCACTAATGTAAGCAACATTTAATGTTGTTTAGTTAGTTAAGACATGATTATTCTATTGAGACATATTAACTTGTTGGTTGTTATAAACTATGTTGTAAACATGGCGCGTAGTTATGTTTCGATTCGAATTCATCAACAAAATTGCCAAGTAACGTATATCCCACACTGGACGTAACTGTCGACAATGATAGAGTACTATAAGCTCCGGTCATGACTGTTATATAGAGCAAAGCTGGCATCGGCAGGCGTTGGCGACGTATATTTAAGTGCAAGTCACACAGCTTTCAATCTCGACGGTGCAGTTTTGGCTGTCCAGCGGGTAATAGTGGAGGTCCATCATGCACGCGAGGGTTGCAGTGAAGCGCATTCCGTATGTTATGCTGCCGTCGCCGCCAAGCCGCACTAATTTGTTACGTTCCGTCACGTCGTGTAGAAAACTGGAATGAAAGTGAGCTATGTTAATAAAAATGAAATTGTCGAAAAAGATTTTTTTTTCTATGTCATATTAATTTACATTATTAGTTGTTATAAATAAAATAATTTTAATACAAGATAAAAAGTTTTTTTTTTTAATGCATAGTGCCTGCCATTTGTTGAGGAGTTAACTAATGAATGACATATTTGTCTGCACCATTACATAAGTGTCATCATCGTCATCACAAGACTTGAAAGCTTCTACTGTTGAAGTACAGTCCTCCTTCAACGCTGAGTTAAAGAGATTGGACGATAACGCAGCCACACTGATGCGGGTTTGGAGCTTTTACACTACACCGTTACAGAAGTGACAGCGTAAACGATGCCTGCGATATTTATTTACATAAGTTTTTATAAATTGGTTAACTCATTGGTTACTATACCTATAATGGGAATACTCACAACCTTTGTATTTCATCAGTACCAACTTCATGGCAGCGCATCACTTTGTGCAACCCAGTTATATATAAGTTAAAAATATATGGCTCTTGTCTAACTATCCTTAAATCTTATGTTCTCAACTCGTAGCACTACCTAGTAGCAAATTTGTAGCAGCACACAACCTTGTGTTACGCAGTTATAAGACAAATAATAAACGTAGTTGCATTGACAAAATGTTGCGCTCCTAACGCACAGTATTCGTAGCAAGTTCGTAGCAGTACGTAGAACGTAGCATGCAGCTTTTATCTAATCAATCTTAAAGCTATAACAAAATCCTACGTTTGTAACTCATAGCAAGTTCGTAGCAAGCACGTAGCTTTGTGCTACGCAGTTATAAAAAAAAATTATAAACGTACTTAAAATATACGACTTTTATTTAAACACCCATGTCGTGAAAAAATGGTACGCACCTAACACGTAACTCGTAACACTAACTCGTAGCAACGCGTAGCTTTGTACTACGCAGTTATATAAGCATAGTAAAAACATAAGCTTTATAGCTAGTCAGTTTTAATGCCAAAAGAAGTGTAACGTTCGTAGTTCGTAGCAGAAATAACAATAGCAAAAAGTTCGTAGCAGTACCACGTATTAAGTACTTAGCACGCACGAAGCCTTGTACAACACAGTTATAGAATCACTTTTAAACGTATTAAAAACATCTTTTACCTAACCAGCCTTAAAGTAATGTGGATCCGATTGTGACAAAGTAATAGGCAATGGCTGGGATTCTCGGTGATGTAAAAGTCAGAATATTATTTACGCGAATATTACATTTCTTTTGTGCGTGCGATTATTCATAAATAAAATACCAATTCTTTCCTTTTTTTCCCTTGAAACGGTCCAGTTCACTCAAATACACCTGCGTCACACATGCGTCATGGTGATTTCTTTTAAAATATGTTAATACAATACTGTAAACACATATATTATTATTATTTTTATTGATTGTTTTAAAGGAGATACCCTTGAGTTTTTAAAGAATATTTCTTTATTTCTAAAAGTAGTAAAAATATTTGTTATCTGCAGAAAAAAATCTATTTCATTACAAAACGATTGTTTGAACCTTCCGCCTAATTCTTTCGAGTATGCATAGCCAGAATCATATGAAATAATCATGTATACTAAAAGGAAATTCATGCGACATGAAACAGAGTGCGCCAGCGCAACTGTGATGTCGACAGTAAGAGCAAAACAGAAAAACGACAATATATTACTGTCATATTATTTAAATTAGAATACTATGTGTATCTTTAATATACACTCACCTGTTTTTGTCGTTTGCGAAAAACGTGTCCGGTACCCAAATTTTGTCAGCGAAGTCCCCAGATAGTGTCAGCACCTCATCCGTCAGTCCAAAGGCGAGCCTTTCGTCCTTCCAGTATTGATTTAAGTAAAGGGTTATAGTGTAGTCCTAGAAATAATGTCACGAGACTCAATTTAATATGCTCATCTCGCAAATACACTAAATTAGCTTTGTTGAGAGGATATAAAAGCTTAAAAAATAAAAAAATTCGGTCTAGCAGTATCAGGTTACTGCCATCAGTCTAGGAGGGTATTTCAGCATTAAAAATGACAAAAAAAATTCGTAGCGTGGTGACTTTTATGTAAGCCTTTAAAGTGCAATATAAGGATAAATTCATTGCAATTCCCTTGGAAGAATTATCTGATATAAATTTTAAAATTTTAGTAAACTAATCATTTTTACATTTTACTATAGACTATCTAATAAGCAGTACCTATCAAGCCTGAATAGATGTCCTTAAATATTGTATAATAAACTTACTAAGATTGTGTTTGTAAATGCGGTTATTAAAAAATCTAAAAATATTTAGCTGTAGGTACATGAAATATTGTACTCTTTCGTCTTTGCCTTTACGTTTAGGTATCACGCAAAACTCCTGTTCTCAAATGATACCTATGTAATACAACAGATCTACTACAACTCCTTTTAGTGGTCTAATATGATACCTATATAATGCGGAAAACTGCATCAAAACTTGTTGTCTATTTATTATAAAAATGTTTAATTATTTTTCGGATTGACGTGATTACGCGTTTTTGACTAGTGCTATTGTAGCCAGTTCAAACTTTGGTCTTATCATGTATTTTATACATTTGTTCAGATTTGAAATCCAACTTACTCTTCCTCCATAGAGAGCAAAAACACCTATTACTTCCGCTCCACAGGTCAATAATGACAGTTTTTTGAGATGGTGGAGAGAAAAATAGTTTTCCAACAGTAACTTTCGTTTCACTACTAAAAATAGTTTTGAAAAACCAAATAACACGCGGCATATGCGAATTTAATAGTTAAAAAATTATAATTTTACCACTATAGTAATATAAAAATTAGTAATGATGAGAATCATCGGTTTTTTATTTGTTGAATTATTATAAGATGGTGGTTTTCAAAAATCGACCAAAACTATCTTAGGAGTAATCTTTGATAAATTGTCCGTAAAAGGTATACGATTTATTATACTTTTATGTACCAAAAAGTGTCTAGGAATGATTGAATGTAAGAAAATTAGACGTGTTTTTTATAACAAAATTAAAGCACTATCCAGTGACTATCCATAATGCTTTGTATTGTGAGGCTTACAAAATATTATAATGGGATTTTTTCGTCTGATTTCCGGCTAGCAAATTTGCTCATTTGCGATCACTTATCTACCAGCTATATCACTACAGGTGGTGGATTTCATTGTGACCATGCGTTCATTAATAGCCAAAACCATAGAGTAAATTAATTTGACAGCAGCGTTTGATTTTAATAGTCATAAATGTCATTTCATAGTATCGAAGGGACATTAAGCAATTTTGCGGGGTTGAAGACCAGCGTGCGGAGATTTAGCGGGTTTGAAGACCGGCGCGCGGTGCCCTGAAATTCAGGCTAAAACTCGCCATCATACACGAGCTAGATAGAGTATGAGTGGTTAGGCGGTAAACGCAGTAGAGGGTTTCTACTAGTCGATTCGTATTTTTATGGCAAAAATTTAACGCTTTAATTTATTTATTTATTTAAGAACAACCAGTGAGTGATACAATAATGCATACAAATAAGACAACACTTGTTTATAACAAAATGACAATCATTTAATATTTTTAATTCAAACACTCTATTTAAGGTTGCCACAGCACGCATAACTATTAATCTAAGGGCAAACAAAGATGATTGTATAACAAAAATGAAACTTATGAAATAACGTAACTGAAATCCTCAATATACAAATACAAAAGAACACAATACACGTAGAAGCTTTACTCACATCTTGTGTCTATGATCAACTCTAGTATATTTTCTCGATATTTAAACAGAGTCTCTAAACATGTCTATGGCATGTCCAAAAGAATTGTAACAGCGTGACAAATTATGAATAGCGTTATATTTGCGTAGGTTTGTTCGAGCAAAAGGAGCTTGTAATAACATGACTGAATAGTGATGGGTCCACGTTGAACTCTTAGTTGAAATTTATTAAGAAGCTCGGGACCGTTTATATGATTTTTGAATAATTTGTACAAAAATAACAAGTTTAGTCGTCTATCCATCAATCTATCCATCTCAGTCTAACACTGTGGCTATGAAGAGTATTGTTTAGTCCACAGGAGTGAACGAGGTGTCTGGTAAATCACCTCTGAATCCGTTCAATACGCAATAATTGATGTACATTGTTTTGTGTTGACCATACTATGCTACCATACTCTAATACACTTCGAACATAGGCGTTGAAAACTTTGATTTTTATCAAAGGATTCTACCATTTCTGATTAGAAAGCCCAACATTCTAGAGGATGTTGCAATTATATTATCAATATGTAACAAAAAAGTCAGTTTGGAGTCGTTTACGATACCCAAATCACACAAACTAGCACGTTTGCGAACAAATATTATTGATGATGTAGGATGTATCCAAAATAGTTAATTTGCTTGTAAATTTTATATGGTAACATTTGTCGGAATTAGCACACCCAATTCGAGTATATTATTCAAATCAGATTGCAGAAGCTCAGAGTCATGAAGATCTCTAATAATCCTAACAATTTTAAGGTCGCCCGCGTCAAAAAACCATTAAAAAGCAATGGCCCCAAATGTGAACTTTGTGGGACCCAGATTTTATGGAACTTGGATTTGACCTATTTGACTCATAACGTATTCAAAAATTTATCGAATTTCCTACATGTCCACTTTAAGTGCAGATGCGATTGTGACAACAATTGAATAGTCATTATCAAATCGTTTTATTGGTTTTGAATTTGGAAAAGTGTTTGGAAAACGATGACTTTTATTTGAAAGAAAATCCCAAACTAAAAACTTTTGCCGTCTGGTTTTATTTTCATTTAAAGTATCTACTATTAAAAAGATCATTGCATTATACCAAAATAAATAAATAAATAAATACTTTCGACAAGCATAGACAGTGATATTAAAAATTGTGATTTTTTGCCGATTCCGAAACGGTATAACATGTTTTACTTTTTTGCAAATATCGGAGTGTTTCTATACACGAACCAAAGTCGTATTGTTAGAAGAAATGAGTAGGTATAAAACTCAGAAAAATTATGTGGTTTCAAAATGCTGTGTACTCTGTACATTCTGTGGTAAGAGTACAAGAATATTTAAGTAAAATCACTTAGAAAAGTGAACCGGACCTCTTGGTCCCATTCCTTTGTCTCCATGCTTGTCGGATTCAAATCCACTGAAACATTTTTAAATTTTTTGCGATTACGAAGAACATAGGTGGGACTGAGAAAAAAAATGCTACACTTGCTTTTTCTTTCTCACCAATGGTGCATATAACCTACAAAATACTGATCGTGATTTGAAATCACTACAAAATATCGCTGATTCACCGTCGCATGGCTTATTCGATATTTAATTAAGTATATATCCATACAAACGTTGATTATGGTCTTAGAAAAAAAAATAGAATATATGCTAAATTGATTGAGAACTTGGAGAAAGTATATGAACTTTTAACCAAGATACTACGCAATAACTCATTTGGGTTAGATCTAAGGTCACGAGCAATTTGATCGACAGAGACAATTGACTGATGATTTTCAATATCGTACTACTAAACGCAATAAATAAAAGACGAATAGGAATCAGGTATTAATATGCATGAAGAGAAGCATTGGTAAGGAAAGTAAACATTAAAGAAAAATAATTTTAAAGAAGCTTGTATTTATGTAAAAACTGTTATCATCAAACTGACTAAACGAAGCTGCCCTGCCACAGGCTTAGTTTACTCAAAGTTATTAAAAGATATTATTATTCCATTTTTAGTATGAAGGTCAGAATAACAGAACATGTACCAATAATAGGATATTAGATTTCAATGATTCTTCTGCTAATAAAGCAACTTTATACGTCGTATATTTTTTCTTTGGAGTAATAAATCATATCTAAATACAAATAATAGAATAATTTCCTTGACAAGTTCCTGATTTAATGTTAGCCCTGCATTGAATTTTTTATGAACGTAAGTCTTACTACAACGCAATGTTTGTTAAGTATAGTGTTTACATGTAATGCTGTGAGACTTGATAGACATCTCTATATAATTTCACGGACAGTGAAATATGTTTTACTATCATTTTTATGGAAGCCCTGTTAGGAAACATGCGTTTGTTTCTAATGTTGATAATCTTCATGGTATTGGTAATTTATCCCATTGAAATAGCACCACATGACGAAATAAAAATTAATGAAACTAATACGAATTCCGTAAGTTCTTGTTTAATTAAAACATTAAATAAAAACTTTGTTGATATTAAAATACTGACAATAGTGAGTTATAACAGTGACGATGAATTTGTAATTAAAAGTGTCAATGGTTTACAAAAATACAGTGTTATATTAAAAACAGAATTTTTAAACACGACAGAATTTGTTAATGAAGCTTATGTTATCGTTTTTAAAAATTTAAATGAGTTTATAAATATTCTCAGCGATTTAATATTAGATTTATATTGGAATCCAAGTGCACCGTTCATTTTTATTACAAATTTTAATGATTCGAAAGAAAAAGAACTTGTTTTTAAAGAAATGTTGTTTAGACATGTAGTACGAGCAGTCGTTATTGATACGTTTGAAAACGAAGTCAGTATTTATACATATTATCCCTGTGATGGCGACAACTGTTGTCGGAAATTCGACGAAATAATATGTGTAGGAAATTGTCAGTCACAAACGAAATTAGATATTTTATCTAATGACTATGAAATCACACTGAATAAATGTACTATTAATGTGGCTATTCAAAACTGGCCACCTTTTACCATGGCTTTGAAAAAACCAGAACAGTTGTCCCCTTTCGGGATAGAAGAATACTTATTGAAAATGACGAGCGAAGCGTTGGATTTTAAATTAAACTACTCGTTTATATCTGATGACGAGTTATTTGGATTCATATTACCAAATGGTAGTATGACAGGTATACTTCAAAGTATACAAGAAAATCATGCAGATATAGCATTCGGTTCGTTTATACTATCAGCAAACAGAGCTAGTGGACTAGATTATGTTTGGTCACATCTCATGTTCAGCGATCATTTGACCATTTTTGTCCCGCGAGCAGCACTAGTAGAAAAATGGAAATATGTTTACTTAGGATTTCACTTTACGGTGTGGATTTTGGTAATTGTTGTTTTCATATTTTTTTCTGTAATAATATCGACTAACATAGATATAAGTAGAACGACTCCCATTTCGTTGTGTAACGAACCATCTTTTACTTTATATTTATGGGGTTTTATGTTACAAAATATTTCTTCGATTATTCAAAGAAAATTAAAACATCGTTGGATGTTGATAGGTATTATATGGTTTTCTTTTTTAATAAACTGCTTCTACCAGTGCTCTTTAACTAGTTTGATAACTAAACCAGACACGAAACAAACCATAGATAGCGTACAGCAATTAGATGAGTCAGATTTAAAACCTTGCATCCCAAACGTGACCAAGAGTTACATGATCTTGGGGAATGTGCCTATTGTGAACGATGACAATTTCCATAAAGAAGGTTGCGAAGAAACGGAGAAAGCACTTTATAATGTAGAGTCTCGAAACGATTATTATACAGTTACAACTCTATTCAAATATAAAATGTTATTGAACACATTTAATAAGTCGGATGTCAATATACACACAGTAAAACAAAAATATTATCCATTGATTTATTCTTATTACACGTACCGTGGGTTCCCATTACTTGAACGTCTGCATTTGTACATATTGAGGTTAGGAGAGACAGGTCATGTGAGGAAAGTGGTTCGAGATGTCATGCCAAAAACTGAAAGTGCACTTCGTTCAAATAATGATAATAACGCAGTTAAAATTTATTTATCCGATTTAAGGATAGCTTTTAGTGTTCTAGGTTTAGGTTTATTGGTATCTGTATTAACTTTTGTAACTGAATTAAGACGTAACTAAACTAATGGAACTAGATATTAATGCAAATTAAATGTTTTTCTGGTTTTTGTATTGTAAAGAATAAAATGTTTCACCTCAATAATACTTTTATTTTTTAATATTAAAACTGATCAGAACGTCTAAAAATATTTTTTTATTTAAAGCGCAATTGTACAGTTTCACATTGAAAATTACAAATTTTCAATGTGAAATTGTAATTTCATTGATATAATATAAAATACGTTAGTTACAGTTGAGCATTACATTTTCTCTGTTTCAAAATCATTTAAGTGGCCATAAAACCAGCCAATACGTGTTAGACACGCATCAACTAACTTAGGTTTCCGTATCATGTACTACAAACAAGCAATCTCACTTCACAATCACCAATTGCATAAAATTTACTTTGCTCAAAACAGAAAAATTCAAGAGATCCTAGATCAACGTATGTGAACGAACATGTTCAATTCAATGTTCTTTTAAAATTTCTATTGACGACGCCACTCCCGTTTTTTTTTAGATATTTTAAATGAAACGGTTAAAAAGTACTAATAATGATTTAAGAACTCATCGTATCTAGTGAAATAAATAATCACCTTCATAAAAAGTTGCTTAAAATTCTTCATTGCGCTTTGAAAGATCGGTCAAACGATACCCCAAAAGAGTACGAAAAAAAATAATCGCATTGTTCGAACCCGTGACCCTTGGCTCCGCAGTTAGGGACTCTAACCACTCGGCTAATCGGTCATTCATATGTCCCTATAACAATACCTCATTGTTACGTCCTTGACATATCCTCGATGTAGATTATAGCTACTTTGCTTTTGCTGTAACTAGATTTGTTCCAGGGACTACACTAAAAAAATAAGCGACGACGAATTTAAATTGTTGTGACTTTTTTGAACGTTGTAATATATGACGTAATCCGACATTTCACACTATATTTAAAAAAGATGATAACTACGAATTGAAAATCAACTTTATCAGTTTTTAAGAGTGAAGAGTTTTGCTGACTCGACAGTTTCTTCGTGTCGGCAGTTTCGCTTATTGTTCAATTTGCCTCATTCGCCATTTTGATCGATCCGACAGTTAGATACATTCAGTAAATAAACATTTTAATACTACAAGAGTTTAGAATGAAAATGCATTTACTAACGATAAGTAAACAAAAAAAAATATTCATATTCACAGACTTTAAAATTTTTGGTTTATGTTACTTAACCGAAGCCTATGTTTAAGGTACTCCCATCCATAAATCATTCTATAACAAAGTGATAAATGTGCTAGTGGTGTGGAATATGATAAAACCATATAGTATTTATCTAGTGATCCTCTAAAATTGTTCCACTCTTAGACTGATTTCGCGGGACTAATCCACATTTGTCTTGGGAGTGCCCTAAGAATAACTTTGCTTGGTTCTATCTATCGGAAAAAAAAATTTTGTAGTTCCATAATATTTTTCGACCTTCACTGTCCATTCAAATAAAACTGTCTAATCGTGGAAAATGTTTAAATAAAGATAATTTACCAATAAACTGAAAAACTGTCCAAACGGAAAAACCGTTCTATCTCTAAAACTGATCAATGAGAAAAACTGACCTCTGAATCTTTTATTCGTCATTTTGCTGTAAAGTATTGACAAATGGAAACGGAAAAAAAACTTCTCGTGCGTTAATCTAAGTCTCAAATGGTATGACATGGGTCCATGAAAAGAATAGCATCGCTTACTAAAATTCGTGAAAATTGTGACTTGTTGTGACTCGTGTTCTTTCTCAGATAGCCATTTAATATATGGTAGATATAGTATTTACATCTCGTGTATGACTTAGTTGATTTTTACAATTTGATGTTGATTTGTGATTTGTAGTTTGTTTTAAATTTGACTGTTATATTATGTTACTAACATTTAGGTTGTAATGTAGGTATTTTACTAAAATGAGTCTTTGTTACTTGATATGAAATAATAAATAAATGGAATATATAACTTTATATAAATTCTTGAAGTAAAAAAATAAAACTAATCCAATAATCCACCCCTCGTCAATCCCGACGCGAAGGTGCCTATGATGCTCATCGTATTGCCGCGCTAAATTGCAATGGCAATTCTTTGCACCAAGGAGGAACCGGAACGGGGGTCGAATCCCCTTTCTCTCAGACGACGGCTGATGCCCGCGACGAAACGATTGTCTTCACTCCCCCAACAGCCAGCATCTTCCACCGCAAGAGGGACGAACAAGTATTTACTCTCCAGAGTTGAGTATTAAACTCATTTTTTGGCGGCTGCAGCCTCCGCAGCGGCTCTGGCCGATCCCACAGTGCGACCAAGGTGAGAGGCTGCAAATGTGCTGACACATATGGCGTCCCAAAGTAGACACCTACCCTTCTCCCACGGCACCAACGTCATACCGTCGGGTCTTTTGCCATCGGAATGGCTAAGACCAGGAAGCTCCAACACGCATTGAACATTGGCCGAAATTAAATAAATTAATATAGTAAATTAAATAAATAAATTATACACAGTTTTAAATTTTAGAAGACGATACAAAGAACGTCTTTGATATGATTTAGTTTTGTTGTGTGTGCCATTGAGAAAAACGTACGTAACTTCTGAATGAACTTTTTTCATTTATACCAGTTAGCGGTGACATTCTTGAGCGTTGACGATACAGCGGGCTCATCGATTATCTGACGCAGCATCCGGCAGGGACAATGTCGGCCCGAGATGTGTGTCAAGTGATGTCGGCCTTGCTCTCTTTTAGACGCTATTAAAACCTTAATGAATTACGACCGACCGCGCTACAGATTTCGCACCCGAAAATCTCTCTAGAGACGAAGATAAGTTACTGCGCAACAAGGTTACGGCAGTTTGGCAAATGAAAAACCTGTTTTTTTTTGCTTATGCACTTTCAAAGACACAAATCGCATGAATCTAGTAACTTTTTGTTTTTGTTCTAGAAATTTTGAAACTTAGAAACAAATGTATTGATTATTCATGTTAAAATGATATTAAACGCACGCACGGATTTTGGTGGACATAAAAGATTTGTAAATTGCACTAAAAATTAAGTGGTTCTGAATATTTTTTAATTGACGACCGTATTACAGCAATGTTTGTGATACCGAAAATAGAATTTCTGGCTTCATATCTTTTGCGTTCTTTTTCTTATCATAGACTAAGTCCAGAGCAAAAAGTTTCACGTAATTTATTATATCTTCAACTAAGCACCTCACGGATAATTTACTTAACGCACGTTAATTGCAAAATAGTGGGCTAGAGAAAAAATAAAACTATTTAGAGAGTCATGGAAGCGACGCGGCTAGAACACTTAATTAAACAACCAACACCGTCATAACTCAGTGTCAATTAGGAAAGTTTCTTTCTTCGTATTTCTCTTCAAACTTAAACTATAATATAAGTAGTGGAGTAACTACAGCTACACCCTATCAGAGAAGAAATCGTAAAAAACCCCTTTCATTTCTACGAAGCTACGTTACTCTTCTGCAAAATATTATGTGTATAAATTTTTAGAATTTATTTAGTTTGTTTCAGGAATGATCACAAAAAACCAAAAAAAAATCGTTTAAAGATTATATCTAAAGGCTATACTGGTACAGTTGAACCACAGACCAGTCAACCTATAGACCACGCTTTAATAAACGTTAATACGAAAACGAAATCGCCAGAAAGTGGCGGGGTGCGGGGAGAGGTCGGCTAGTTTTCATTGGCTCGTTTCAAAATTGACAATATCGCTGACAAATTGGCTTCCGACGTGCTTCCAACTGACCGCTCACAAGAGACGTAGTTATGTAGTGTCATTACATACCCTTGGCGAATGCTACTCCCTGTCAAAGCGTAGTCTATAAGGTTGACTGGTCTGTGGGTTGAACAATAGGAGCATGAAATTATACGCCAAAAAGTAAATATTGATGTATTGATATTTAGTGTGACGTTCATGTAAAAGCGGTACTGGAAAAAGAAATAAAAAATTTGAAATTACATTTAATGTGTGATTTCATAAGACGTTTAAAACAAACAGTAATTAATGATGACGTATGTTTAATCTGAGAGTCTGTTATTTTGCTCGGGTTTTCGATCTCTTCGAAATACGAGACGCTCCATATTAATTATTCTGCTATCTAAGACTAGTTCTTATATTTAAATATATTGACATAAACTCAATTAAAACAACAAAGCCGAATTTCACAATTCTCCTTGAGAAAAATTAATACTGAATCAAGTTGTACTTTATAAAAAAAAATTTATAATTTATGAGGAAAAAAGTAACTCAAGGTACACCCAGATATTTTTTGGATATTAACAAATTTAACAGATTTTAGTTATCTTTATTTAAAGTCAATTGAATCAGCTTTTAGCAATAAGACAGAAAGCGACTTATTAAAAATATTTCATTGTTACATACGTATATATAAGGCTATTGATTGACCACTTATACTGAAGTTCAAATCGGTGACCTCTGTTTTGCAACACTTTTTGCTCGCTTTCGTTATTATCAATTAATTTAAGAAAAAAAAACAATATTTCTTGCTGGCTAAACACACCGGTCATTGAACGGCCTGAATACTTAGGACTCCGAAAGACACAAACTGTTTTCTGATTGGCCAAAATACTAAAATGTCAAATATGTTTAAGCCAATCGGATAGTGAAACGCCACTTTATAAATCATATAAAATACCTTGTAATGACGTGGATTGTTACCAGTAGAAACACCACCGCACTCAGGTAAACAAGTCATCCTTTAGACTTATGTTCTATACTATTATTAATAGTTTTTTTTTTAAGTTTTATTAAATTAATTTTATCTACGATTTAGTTTTGGTTTACTGCAACTATCTACTGGTCGGCAGGATGCGGCTGAGAACACTACAACTTTCCCTTCTTCCTACAAGTACTAGAGTCAGACAGATGTCAGCTTTCCTAGGAAGTCAATCCCATTTATTTCTTACTCCTATACACATAATGTTTATGGACATACCGCGGAATTATGTACCTAATGAGTGTAAGGGACGTGGAAACGGAAAGACATGTTATCCAACAAACGAAAAACTTCAGAAGGGAAATCAATCGCACCCTTCAAGTATTCGAACTCTTAAAATGCGAATTTAAGTTCAAAAAACTTCTTTAATTTATATCAATTAAGCACATACAGCAATATCACTTCTTTTTACATAATGCACTACAAGTAGTGTTGTCTCGAAATAAATAAACGACTTACCATATTCACTTCAGATATTGCATCGAAACTCGCTAACGTCAAATCCATTCCGACGTACAGTGGATCTCCTGCAAAAGCAGATATCTCGGTTAGAATTCCTGCATTCGTAGACCTCTGAAATCATTTCGCGTTCACCTAAACTTAATATTGAATATTTACGTTTGAAAGCCCGCAATAACATGTACTTGCTTCCTTTCACAGGAAACGCTGAGACCATGTTTATCAGATGACATAGCTTTTGAGATATCTGACTCATGATATTAGGTGATATTCGAGCCGTATCCAATTTCGATGTTGAGATTTGATGTTATGTAAGATAATTTATAACGGAAATGTATGCAATTATCATTTTCCTTTCATTTGGTTATAAAAGAAAATGAATTTCTTCTTTTATCTACTATTACATAATGTATATTAAATTGTGTAACAGTGAATAAAAGAAGTTTCGATACTATTTTGTGGATCTGGACATATATTTATAGCAAATTTACTGCTTTTATTCTATTGAATTTTTTGTAATATGCAATACAACTTGTAACAGAATTAACCAGAAGGCAAAAACTTTTAATCGAAATCGTTAACAAAATTAATTTCACCTATTTTTGAAATAGGCGTTAAATTTAAAAAGTATTTTTGTTTTCAAACAAGCTTCTATTTAAAAAATACTGCACTAAACACCTGGTAATCCATCCCGTTCCTCAGTACCTAATCCAACTTTCTACCTCCATTATCAGACTCTCGTCACCGGTACTATGAAAAGTGCTCAAGAAAAAAATCTAACGAGTTCAAATTCAGTCGGTTTACTACGATAGTAATCATTAATGAGTTTCGTTTTCCACCTCCAGCTCCATTATCTGATCTTCGTCACTATGGAAAATCTACAGATTTCGTACTTCTCGCTACTATCGGAGGACATTGAAAATGAACATAAAAAATAAAAACTAACATATTATTGTCAAACCAATTTTATTAAATCTTTTGAAAAAAAGTTACGGACCAATTTTCAAAAATTTGATAACATACGATGCTTCACAAGCCCCTGCATCTTTTGATATCACTGCCTTTTGTCAACAATCATAAATTTCGGAAATATAGCCGAATTACATTCCCCTACGAAAACGATCTGATAAACATTTTCGACTTTAAAAATATTGTTTAATTGGGGCGTTTGGACTTTATCTTAAACTAGCGACCGCCCGCAGCTTCGCTTGCGTAGACTACAAATTCCTGTTATAGGTACTATTAACGTTCGAGATGGTTTATACGTACTTTTTGCTGGAACCAATTTTGGTCACACCCATTCAAACTTTCAATCTTCATTCCCCTTCCACCCTTTAAAAAACCGATACAATTTTTCATCTCCCGTTTCCCACTCTTGAAATGTGGAAATCTAAAAACCCTGAAACACGTCATTATTTAAGTCCCTCCATTCCCATCCTTAAGTTTGAAATTTCTAAAAAAGCCTTTCTTAACTTTGTAATGCTCACGTTATAAAATAAACTTATGTTCCAAATTTAGCTTCCTACACTTAGTACTTTCGGCTGTACATTGCTAGATCAGTGAGGACAAACGACAGACAGATAGACAGACAGACAAACACAAAAAGTAGCTTATGACACTCTTGACAACCTTCTTTCACGTCTGCAAAGTTTCATTAAAATCTGTTCAGCCGTATTAGAAATTAGCTCGAATAGATAAAATTGAATTGAATAGACGTACAGACAAACAGACGGACAAAAAGTAGCTAATGTCAAATATCTTGACAACCTTCTTTTCCGTCTGCAAAGTTTCCTTAAAATCTGTTTAGCCGTTTTGGAGATTAGCTCAAATAGACAGATACACGTACAGACAGACAGACGGACAAAAAGCAACATTTGTTAGTTTTAACGACCTTCTTTTCATATTCATTGATGTTTCATTTAAATAGGTTTAAACATATGGACGTACAGACAGACATACAAAAAGTTCTGTATGTCACATATGGAAAGGGTGTAGTCAAAAGATTACATCCTGTTATATGTGTAAAGTTTCATCAAAATCGGTTAAGCCGTTTTGGCCGAAGCCGATTTGCTCGAATAGACAGACAGTTCGTTTTCATGTATATAGCCTATAACTCTCCGCTAGAATCAGGCTATCAAAGGCAAAAAGAATTTTTAAAATCCGACTGGTAGTTTCAGAGATTAACAAATTCAAACAAACAAACAAACGAATGAACGAACGAACGAACGAACCAACCAACCAACCAACAAACAAACAATCAATCAATCAATCAATCATTCAATCAATCAATCATCAAATCAATCAGCGCGCGCGACGGAAGCTCTCAAAAGGAATATTTTTTTCCGTTTTTGCAACATTTTTCATTGATGCTCCACTACTATTGGTCGTAGCGTGATGTAGTATAGACAACTGACGTATTTAATTTGATAAGGATTAATATCACGTTTAAAAAACATCTTCGCAAATAGTACATTATGTTGAACAAATTTGGTTGTCATAAAAAAGGTTATAGTAAGTTAACCTTAAAAGATACACATATGCTGTCGCGGACTTTTGGTTAGAACTTTTAAAGGGGTACAATTCCGTAATACATGATTTTTGCTTAACATCAACCGTTTACGCAGCGCGCGCGACGGAAGCTCTCAAAAGGAATAATTTTTCCCGTTTTTGCAACATTTTTCATTGACGCTCCACTCCTATTGGTCGTAGCGTGATATAGTATAGCCTATAGCCTTCCTTGATAAATGTACTATCCAACAAAAAAATAATTTTTTAATTCGAACCAGTAGTTCCTGAGATTTGCGCGTTCAAACAAACAAACAAACAAACAAACTCTTCAGCTTTATAATATTAGTATAGATTCTGTTACACGAATTATATCCGTGCAGATTCATCTTTTACATTCATTACTTAATAATATTATCTAATAATTTATATATTTTTATTGATTAATAATTTAACTAAAACCTCAAAGATGTAACACTAGCTGTAGAAAAGAGTTAGGAGTCTTTGGGTTTCCAAAACTTATGCTAGTTATGCCACCTTTCCACATCCTCCTACGCTAGCTTGACTAAATTCCTTACATCCAAGTCGTTTGTATCCTATTGGTAGGTAGCGCTTCGTCTAGGACTATATAACTTCTGATGTCCTATTTCCGCCTTTCGTTACTTGTGAACGCGATTGTCTAGTTTGTAATCTCTTTCGTTAACACCAAAACGTTCATTAAAAAGAACATCCTCAACGAGTCTATAGAAGACAACTCAAAAAAATAGTTGAAAAAGTTGACAGTTTGTTAAAAAACGTAATTAATCAAACCTTGGTTTCCAGTATTTTTCGATTCGGAGTTATTCATCGAAGGTTTAATAGAAAGAGCATAATGTTTGCAATAGTAAAATATGTACTCACCGCCGAAATTGGGCCTTAAACGAATGTCGTATCCATCTAAAATTCGGGACACTGTGTGTGTGACGTTCTCTAGCCGGTCGATCATTGTGCGCTGCCCCCTTTAAATTAGAAACTTGATTTAACAACAATAATTATCTTGTAAGTTTAAATATCTATTGTAATTATAATTATACAATCAATATAGTTAAGCCTCCAATGCACTTTTGAATCTCCTAATTGAACACGGATAAACAAAAACCGTACCTTTACAAGAAAATTAATGTTTTAGTCTATGTATCATTCATAAAAATTCATAAATATCACACACAATAAAATTCGAGTGCTGTTGATTTCACTGATTAAATTTTTCCTAAAGCTCCATAAATGCAGCCAACAAGTAGATAACTGAAATACTTGCACTTGGCTTTGGGCGTTCTGCAATAGACGACACATGTACCGTAAGGTAGCTAGGTGACGCGGGTTCGATTCCCATCTGGGACAAATGTTTGTGTCCATGCAAATGTCTGTTTGTTCCGTGTCTGGGTGTAAAATCTATTTTTAGTAAAATATCTAAAAAAGTAAGATAAGTCTTCAAAATTAAATTTTTTTGGCTCCGATTGTCGAAAATCGAGTTTTCAACAGATCTCCAGGCTTTGAGGTCCTGGGAAGCCCTTCTGACTATTTCCGGCTGGACGTCCGTATGTGTATGTTGTGTGTGTATGTAACTTTTTTTTGTCGTACGATATCTTGAGAACGGATCAACCATTAAAGACCCACGATACGGCGTTCGAAAGGGTTTATTAAGACTTAGATCTGATTAGATTTTAAAGTCAATCAGTCGAGGTGTTTCAAAAATATTCAAATAAAAATCAAAAATATTTCATTTTTTTATGTTTTTTTAGATAACTTTGAGATTTTCCAACCGATTTACCTGTAATTTTCTATAAATTTTTTGTGAATAAGAAACTTCGTCGAATGCCGTCAAAAAAAAGAAATCAAACGATGCATTCAAAAAATATCGTAGTTTATAAACTTCCGAAAAAAAGTGTTTTTTAACATAAATTTGAAATTTTACAACCAATCGATTTTTTACTTTATACAAAAAATATATGCTTACAAAATTGCATAGAATGCCGTAAATTGCATTGAAATAAAACGAGGCGTTCAAAACATATCGCAGTTCAAAAATTTCCAAAATAACGTTTTCTTTGAATATGTACCTGATTTTTGAGCTCGAAGAACTCTAAATTTATAGAATTTCTATTTTTGAGCTTGGAGCTCAGAAAATAAATATTGTGAGCTCAAAGAGCTCAAAAAACCATGAACATCGATATTTTGAATTAGAGCAATAGTTTTTAAGCTCAAAAGCTTTCTAATAGGGATATTTTCGAGCGGTTTGATCTCGAAAATAGTGGGAAGTTTCAGGGATGGCCTGTAGGGGCAACCGATTTTTATATGTCAAAAAGGGTTAGAATTTTGACTTTGTAGTTTATAACCTTTTAAGTAGAGTGTAAACAGGACTTTCGAAAGGCGTTAAAAAAATATCCCTTAGAGGGGAGAAAAAGAGAAGTAAGAAGAAAAGTAAGTTTGTTGCTTTTTCGCAACGAAAACCGCAGAATCGATTTTGAATATATTAGATGTAAATAGATCGAGCCTAAAAAAGATCATTAGATAACTTTTTACTGCGAAAAGCGTGCTTGTGCGTTTGTTACTCATTCACAGCTAAACCGGAATGTTAGCGAACTCGGTACAAATGTTATTTAGTTCACGCGGGCGAAATCGCGGGCGGAAAGTTAGTATTATATATTTCACATCATTAAATCAATGTGACTTATTCCTGAGTGATTTTGATTTGAAATGGTGATCCTACCATTTCAAATGACTCGGTATAGGATTAAATTAATTCCGTCTAAGAACGGATTTCAAATCCATTATCTGTAAGAGATCGCCAGAGCCAACGTTGGATTTCTAATGAAAGGGATCAAGACTTAAGGCCGTCTTAAATTGAAATTAATACATTTTGGCGTATCGTGTTTTAGTGTTACAGTGAAATGTCAATTCTCAAAAATGACAAATATTTTTTTGTGACGAACTTAAAAAGTGCCAAGCGCGAAACGTATGCACATGCAGATGATTCCGTATGTTAAAAATACGCTCAATATGCAAGAGTGTTGGTCTTAACCAACGAATTACGACATCTAAATGACTATTAATAATTAATTAAATAATTAAAAAATAATAATTAATTAATTAAAAAATTAAACAATTATTGTTGAATCTGATTAGCTCGGATGACGGCACGACACGAGCGTGGCTTGCCTGTGATTGAGGCGGAATATCATAATCATGCCATTAAGATTGTCGCCCTAATTTATTAATCTTCAATGGCTGGTATGAAACCTGTGTGTATACTGCTTCTGTTATACATTATGTCAACTGACACTCAATAAAAAAGAGAAACCTAACCTAACACGAAAAACTATAAAACAGCTTTGGTTCTATTGTAATCATAGAAAATAGAAATATACAATTTGAATAACTTTTGATATTTCCAATCTTTACGTAATTGTCTACATTTTGGCAGTCTTCATTTCTTAATTTTTTGGTTAATTTGTAGGAGAAATATTAACTTTTACAATTTTTTGGTTTTCTAATCAAACACAGTTTAACATTTTTAGTCCGACAGAAAACTAGATAACGGATCTAAATAATAAATAAAGGTATAATAAAATACCTTTCGAGAAAACGTGAGAATAAATGAAATACCTATTTATTGTACTTTTTATGTTTTTTCACTAACACGATTTAAACAAGGACTAGTTTAATATCATAATCACAAAATCATTAACTTTAAATAGAATATATTTACATATATTTTTAAGTTAATTAAATATTTAATTGTTTTTATTGAGGATTTCTTCAATTATTTATGTATGAACTCTTAGAATATAAAATTATAAAATATCTAGTATTTCAAATATGATAAACATTTAACTTATTTTGTATTCAATTAAAACTGAATTTAGATTGTATATAAATGTATAGACGTAAAATTTAAACTACTCGCCTTCTAATACCTACGGAACATGCAATATTTTTTGGAATAACAAACTGTGTAATTTTTATGAAAATTACATAATAGTTCCATTTAAACATAAACACAACATAAAACTACTTTATTTCGCTTCACTAATATTCCTGGGTTTGAATTAAATCTGATATATAGCTATTTTATGGACATGTTGTACCTACTGAGTTGCTTTATTAACATTTATTTTTTGAGAAAATAGAAATAGTTTGACAAAGTAACTTTAACTATACATAATTTGCGACAAAGTTACTCTAGAACTATGCTTTAGTAGAAACTGTTGGAATTCTTGGACGAGCTAGCGAAGACTACGTTATGTTAATGAATAATTAATTACCGAAATTACCCACGGCGCAACATTTTCACTTAAATGTCTGTAAAACGTACGAATGGATTTTTTTTTAAATTTATTAAGATACTTAAGTATTTTTTGTACAGTTAATAGACTCATTAATATTTTTACTTTATAAAGGGGATCACGACTAATATAGCCAGTGGCGGACACACTTTACGAAACGCATAAAAACATTCTCAAAGATTTTTAAACCCACAAATAGTTTTCGAGTTGTATAAATTTATTTATATATATATTTAGGTATAATTTTTTCAATTAATGAAAGTATTGTTAATAACTTCGAAATCAAGGTATTTATTACTCACAAAAAATAACTATAATATATAACTAAATTTAATTTAGAAAATATTTGCAATTAAAATATTATCATAATTATGTTATACTACATCCTTCCTAGTACTAAGTATTTTCTACGTAAATTCAGAACTTTGAAAGTTTTATCAAGCTGTTCTTTATTGTAATAAAAAAAAATCAAATGCAATACAAAAACAATTCCTAATATATTTTATTCAAACGCTATTGCTCTATAAATGAGTAACGTAGTAAAAGAGTTAATAAATTACTTACTGTGCTTTCAGGAGAGATGGTAAAACGATTAGATGTAATAGAAAAGCGAGGGTGACGTGATAAGGAACTCGCCGGGCGCGTGGCATAGGAGTCAGAAAGCTCATCTCGCCGCATGGCTCGCTCACAGCAGAACACGGACGATGCGACTTCCTTTACCTATCTTTTCACCATTCGGGATCAAAGTCATTGTCCGTGATAAAAGTAACTTGCCGAGACAGTTTGTAAGTAGCGCGCGAGTCTGTCGCCATACCGAACTTTCATCCGTTTTAAAATTTATTTATAGTTTCTAAGGTTTTGTGTTACGATTCTTAATTTAGTATGTTAATAAATTCATTGTTAAAAGTGAAAGAAACTCAGTTGATAACGGGCGGCAAATAGAGTCGGAAGGTGGCCAGTCGGCGCGGCAAGTGTCGGGAAGCGATCGCGGCGGCTGCAGAGCGCCGAGTGGCGCCGCGCGTGCGCCGACGACAAAATTTCGATGAGACGTTTTTCCGTACATGATCAGTTATCTCGTGAGAAACTGAATTAGAGTACGAATATTCTATGCAACGTCACGCTGATATCGAATAAGATTTGCTGCACAACTATTATTACTTATGCCATCGCAAATCCGTCACTTGTACATCGACATAAATATATAGAGGTGTCATGGTAAACAAACAATCTGTCACAATGCCTCACGAATTCGAATTTCAAATATTCGATTTCGGAGATGGTTCCCGTGCAACATATATTCATAGTGCATCTACAAATGCCACCGTAATAATTTTACAAACATTGTTATTTAATTAGATTGAAAATACCTATTTCGTTCACAATTTCGTGTCTATGTGTAATCATAGTAAATGTGATAATATGTGAACCATAGTGATCACCGAAACAATATACTTATTCGATCCGTTTACAGTGAGATATCTATGTTTGTATACGTAAGTATATAATAATACTGGCTGACCCGACAAACGTTGTTTTGCCATATAAATTATTTCTAGAGATTATTTTAGTAGAAAAAAATTAAAAATAATTGTAAATCTGTCAGGATGTGGTATATGAGTAGAAGAGGCATGGAGCGCTGTGAACGATGACGGAATTTAAAAATAAGAAAATACTAAACCTTTATATTTTCTCATTTCATTAAAATTTATTCTACATCGATAATTATGATATTTTACTAATTACATTATCAATTCCTTAACGAAATAGAATTTACAATATTTTTTATTATCCCATCTTGAGCTAACACAAACAAACTGGATGGTTTGCCCACTCGGGAGCATGCCACGTATAATTTGTCCGTGTGAAAAGCATGGTGAGCTCAAATCTAAGCCACAAACAGACATCGTTTGGCCTCGAGATTTATTGATAGTAATTGCAAACGCCAATCTAATTGGAAATTGAAAACGTTTAAATTGATTTGGCACATCTGTTAGTATAATAGCAATCCGTGGTAGTAATATATTTTCACTTCGGAATTTGCCATTTAAAATGATGGCTTCGATAATGTTTTTCATTACTTTTTTATTAACTAACCGCGCCGTTGCACAGCAGTGGTGGGTTCAAATTACGAAGCAAAATAACCGGAGATCTAACCTTCAGTTGTAAATTATGTGGTGATGTGCCTGGTAAATCTAATGAGTTTAAAAACTCTGCTGGATAATTGACAGCTTCGGTGGCATCGCAAACTGTGTCAATCGATTTGTATGTCACCAAGTCCCCAGGATACGTCCACGCTTTTTGCTGCTAAAATTGCTCTTTTTGACGGCCACACATGATTAATGTATTGTGTGTGTACTTCGGGAAATATCTGGTTAATGAGAGCATTTTGCTGTATGAAATCACTCAAGTAAAATGATAATTGTAAACGTCACTACCACGATCGTTGCACAAGCAATAATAATGGCCGAAAACAGTATAGGGAGTGAGAGAAAGCTTATTGTGTGGAAAAGACAGGAGACCGGCTTCGTTCTCATCCCTACTCTGTGTTGTTTACGAAGTGAGAGTGAAACCGATATACGCCTGCTGGGAATGATTGAGTGACAACTGATCAGTTATCGACCGCCGAGAGTTGAAAATTATTAAATTACTAATATTGCAATAAAAAAAAATAAGGGTTGGTGGTGGAAGGTTAAAAGTTCAGGAGTGTATGTATTTTTAATGCCACATTATAAAAAAATAAGACACAAACCTTTTGTCCAAACAATTTAAATAAACATTTTTGAGGTGGACCATCCTTATCACTTAAGGATATAAAAATAGATAGAAATCTATTTTCAAACTTACCAAATGTATATATAAAATTTCATTCAAATCGGTTAAGCCGATTCGTAGGAATGTGGCAACTAACACTGTGCGACACAAGAATTTTATATATTAGACTAGCGACCGCCCGCAGCTTCGCTTGCGTAGACTACGAATTCCTGTTATAGGTACTATTAACATTCGATATGGTTTATACGTACTTTTTGCTGGAACCAATTTTGGTTACACCCATTCAAACTTTCAATCTTCATTCCCCTTCCACCCTATAAAAAACCGATACAATTTTTCATCTCCCGTTTCCCACCTTTAAAATGTGAAAATCTAAAAACCCTGAAACACGTCATTATTTGAGTCTCTCCATTCCCATCCTTAAGTTTGAAATTTCTAAAAAAGCCTTTCTTAACTTAATGCTCACGTTATAAAATAAACCTATGTTCCAAATTTAAGCTTCCTAGATTTAGTAGTTTTGGCTGTAGTAGTTGATAGATCAGTGTGGACAAACGACAGACAGATAGACAGACAAACAAACACAAAAAGTTGCTTATGACACTCTTGACAATCTTCTTTCACGTCTGCAAAGTTTCATTAAAATCTGTTCAGCCGTAGTGAAAATTAGCTCTAATAGATAAAATTGAATTGAATAGACACATAGACGTACAGACAAACAGACGGACAAAAAGTAGCTAATGTCAAATCTCTTGACAATCTTCTTTCCCGTCTGCAAAGTTTCCTTAAAATCTGTTTAGCCGTTTTGGAGATTAGCTCAAATAGACAGATACACGTACAGACAGACAGACGGACAAAAAGTGACATTCGTTAGTTTTGACGACCTTCTTTTCATACTTGTGATGTTTCATTAAATTTGGTTTAGACAGATGGACGTACAGACAGACATACAAAAAGTTCTGTATGTCACTTTTGACAACATCCTTTCCATATGTGTAAAGTTGCATCAAAATCAGTTAAGCTGTTTTGGCCGAAACCTATTTGCTCGAATAGACAGATAGTTCGTTTTCATATATTAGCCTATAACCCTCCGCTAGATTCAGGCTATCAAAGGCAAAAAAAAAAATTTCAAATCCGACTGGTAGTTTCAGAGATTAGCGCATTCAAACAAACAAACAAACTCTTCAACTTTATAATAAGTATTTCTATTATATAGATTAATAGATTATAAGATAATAAGAAAATAAGATAATACTGAAAACCGTATCAAAGTCTATTGCGTGGTTTGGAAGTAAAAAGTTAACGAACAGAGGCAGACAGCGAATTTATTTTCTCCCGCTATAGTTTTTATATTTCGATAAAAACTGCTAAGATATTAATTTAAATTGTGTGGTATGAAGGGCAATTATAATATGCATGAAATGCTTAAGACAACTAACGTATTAAATTTGATAAGGATTAATATTACGTTTAAAAAACATCTTCGCAAATAGTACATAATGTTAGAACAAATTTGATTGTCATAAAAAAGGTTATAGTAAGTTAACCTTAAAAGATACACATATGCTGTCGCGGACTTTTGGTTAGAACTTTTAAAGGGAAACAATTCCGTAGTACTTGAATTTTGGTTAACATCAGCCGTTTACGCAGTGCGCGCGACAGAAGCTCTCAAAAGGAATAATTTTTCCCGTTTTTGCAACATTTTTCATTGATGCTCCACTCCTATTGGTCTTAGCGTGATGTAGTATAGCCTATAGCCTTCCTCGATAAATGGACTATCCAACACAATTATAATTTTTCAATTTGAACCAGTAGTTCTTGAGATTTGCGCGTTCAAACAAACAAACAAACAAACAAACAAACAAACAAACAAACAAACAAACAAACAAACAAACAAACAAACAAACAAACAAACAAACAAACAAACAAACAAACAAACAAACAAACAAACAAACAAACAAACAAACAAACAAACAAACAAACTCTTCAGCTTTATAATATTAGTATAGATGTTTGAAGGTGCAAAACTCAAGAATCACTTTAAATGAACATGAAGCTGTGTCTTAGCTATAAAACCGGTGAAGTGCGAGTTGGACTCGCGCCCTGAGGGTTCCGTTCTGCTATATAACGTACTTTTTTACGCTACATGTACCGTACGCGCCACCGATGTAAAAGACCGCCGGGCAGGCAAAAGAGAAGACATCCACCTAGCGCTGATTCTGGCGCTCACCACCGATCGGCGAATGTGTACAGCCGGCCTTTAACATCGGTGGCGCGTATTGTATCTCTATGTAAATTTTTTATATCACTCCTTACAGTCAGATGACATAAGAACGCATAATGTAAAATTGAAAATTTCTAATTCTGATAATAAAAAATTTGAAAATTCGTCATTTCCAGATGTTTCCCTTTCAGATTTTTTAATTTCTGCAAAATTTCAAGATTCTCGGTTAACGAGAAGTACCCTATTTTATAGCATTGATTACAGGACTGAGGGGCCGTAGACCTCTGTATTTGATATTAGTATCAATTTGATACCCATACTGTACCTTTACCCATTCCTGAGAAAAAAAAGGTGTTGACAGACATCCAGGCAAACGGACAAGAAAGTGATCCTATTAGGATTTAGTTTTTTTAATCACAACATTCACAGTCTCGGAAATAAAATCCTGTGACAAACGCAAAGACACAGAAGAAGTTATTTTAATAGAAATGCTACGCTAATGCTAAACAACTATTATTGTATAGTCACATGCATTGGCAAGGTAGAGATGAGACTGCAGGCGGACTGCGGCAACGACCTGAACTGCCCTCGTTCTGAATCGGAAGTTGTTGCCTTGTTATCGTCTCTGCTTGCTGATTACACCCTACCACGTGTTCGTCTGTGTGACATATTTGTCTGTTTCACCATATTTTTACGATATGCCTTTAAATTCTATTTTAGACCTATTCAGAACAAATTAATTTAATTAAACGTCTGTCGATAATGATCCCAAATCAATGTCCCAGTCAATTAATCAAACAACCAAACAAATTCATTTAAAATCAATATGTCCTACGTGAAAGAAATGTTTTTAGATCAGCTATCTAGAATTTTGTGATTATATTTTAATTATAATATACCTACGTCCAATGAGTTATCAATTTTGATTTTTTTTGTTTTTATTTCTGAAAATAAATCCAAAAAACTAGTCCAAATGTAAGAGGTTGTTTTTCAGGATCTGTTTATTTCTAAATAAATATATAAATCAATGGCAATGCGAAAATTTTTAATAGGCTTGAACTACAATTTCAAAATTGCGCAGAACCGCGGTTATTGAAATCGTAAAGAATAGGTTCTAGAATAAACTCACAGAACATCTATTTTTTCTATTTAGGAATTTGCTAGATATTTATGAAGATTTATCTGACGTCTGGATGGTTAAGCTTATTCCGCTGCTTTCCAGAATAAAACGTAATTAAACAGTGAGAAATTTAAAAAAAAACAGTAGATGGTGCTGCAGGAGAACGTGGTTGCCTGTGTCAAATACATTTACATTCTCTTTGGTTCTCACCACAAGATGTCACCATAAAATTTGATGACATTATTTGTTATTTAGTATTAAACACCACAGCTACTTTAAACTACTAAAGTAGCTAAAAAAAATTAATAAAAACGTAACATAATAACAAAATCTAAACAAATAATTAAAAAATTTAAAAATAAATGCGTAGATATCGTATAACAAAACTCACAAAACAGTAATTCAATCCCATGGACGTTAAACTAAAAACCACAGACCACAATGACAACCAATCAACGCTAACTAGCGAAGTCAGTTAGAACTTTTTTATGATAACTTCCAAATATTGAGATTAGTCCAACGTCCATGGATTAGTCAATATGTCAAATAAAATTGTAATTCTTATGAATCAATCAAAATTCAATGTTATGGCTTTATTTAGTCTCAAAGATAATGCAAAGAATAAACATCTGTCCAGATGACGTCACAGTGATATTCTACTATAGACTTTTTGGAAAAAATATGACTAAGAAAATTGCAAATTTTTTTTTATTTCAAGACAAAGGTATAGGACTGGTCTGCTTCCAGGAAAAAATATAATAATATGTTAGATATTTCAGTCCAATCTCATTATAATATTCATACATTGTACTACTCTTCTGAGAGGAATTCGTGTGACTTTACGAATGAATACTCTAAAGGGTTATTACCGTCTAAACTTGTTAGCATAAGTGGAACTTTGTCAGTTTAATTTATTTTAAAACTTGTGATACTATGTATATTTACTTCCAGTACCTAAGACATTGAAGCCCTTTGTCACCCAATTCGTTTCACTTACAAAAGGTCGTAGTTAAAATAATGACTGAAATACGATCTGAAATACGATTTCGTCTTTGTTTTAGTTCAGCCATTTCAGCGTACATACAAGTGACAACAAACATAAGTGCTTTAAGGTGGCGCTTCACAGCTTCAGATATATTAGACCTCTTTCGCAATATCCAAGTTGCCTGAAATTAATTTGTTTCTTATATAACTTCGTTCATGACAAGGCTCATTAATTTCATTTTACTGAAATCAATGTTTTCAATCTATCTATACATATAATAAATTAGTAGAATTTTTAATACACTGAGCATTAACGATTTTTCTGAAACAAAAATAACTGGAAGACGCGAAAAATGAGTAATAGGACAATAAGAACCAATTTTTAATTTTTTTATTATTTTGTCGGGATTTTTGTTCGTTTGTACACGTATCACGTAAAATCTATTCATTGGATGCAATATATAAATTTTGTAAAATAGGAAGCTTTATTCTGGGTAACATTTAGTGTTTATTTCATTGAAATGGACACACAGAATCAATAGATATTCAATTTTATTGCGGTTTTGAAAAAGAACTCTTCCTTTTACTAACATTCAAAGCATTCATACTTATATGTACACAAATTAAAAATATTTTAAAATCTACAATTGTTGTATTATCTATACTATAATATTATAAAGCTGAAGAGTTTGTTTGTTTGTTTGTTTGTTTGAACGCGCAAATCTCAGGAACTACTGATTCAAATTGAAAAATCCTTTTTGTGTTGGATAGTCTATTTATTGAGGAAGGCTATAGGCTATATGTATAAAATAATACTATCTGTCTGTCTGTCTGTTCGAGCAAATCTCCAAAACGGCTATACTGATTTTGATGAAACTTCACAAATGTGGAAAGGAAGTAGTCAAAAGTGACATACACAACTTTTTGTATGTCTGTATGTACGTTCATCTGTCTATTCGAGTAAATCTCCAAAATGGCTAAACCGACCTTAATGAAATTTCACGGGTATGAAAAGGAGGTGGTCAAAAGTGGCATACGCTACTTTTTGTCCGTCTGTCTGTCTGTAAGTCTATGTGTCTATTCGAGCTAATCTCCAAAACATCATCATCATCAGCCCGTATCTCTCCACTGCAGGATATAGGCCTCTCCCAAGGCTCGTCACCACACACGGTCCTCCGCCTTCCGCATCCAATTACCCCCGGTATGGTGCTTCAGGTCATCAGTCCACCTTGCCTGAGGGTGTCCAACGCTTCGCTTCCCAATACGTGGCCACCACTCGAGAACCCGTCTACCCCATCGGTTGTCGGTTCTACGGCAAATGTGACCGGCCCATTGCCACTTCAGCTTGCTAATCACTTCGGCTATGTCGACAACTATAGTTCTTCGACGGATTTCAGTGTTCCTGATTTTGTCCATCAAGGAAATGTCGAGCATAGCCCGCTCCATAGCGCGCTGAGCGACTTTAAATTTGTGGACCAGGCCTGCCGTGAGAGTCCATGTTTCGGCACCGTATGTCATTGTAGGCAGGACGCATTGGTTAAAGACCTTGGTCTCCATCTCCAAAACAGCTGAACAGATTTTAATGAAACTTTGTGGACGTGAAAGAAGGTTGTCAAGAGTGACATTAACCTTTCCCATAACTACCAATATTACTAGTCACCATTCACGAAGGCGCCAGTGCACGTGCCCCACCGATATGCTCCATGCCCCTTTCGTATGTAAGTAGAAGTTAGCCAAATTGTGTTAAAAAATATTTAGGATATAATTATTGATTATGAATATTTGACCTATATTTTTATTTACGTAATGAGTGCTATTGGTGATACCTGACGTTTAGAAAAATGTTGGCTGGTGACTAAAATCTCATCCTGTAGATTACTCAAATGATTACCTACTGAATACTAAATATTAAAATCGATGAACAAAATGAACAAATAAATCCAGTAAAAATGTTTACTGACAAGCGTTGGTTCTTTTCAAATAAATTTGTTTTGTATCCTCAATTAAAAAAAAAAAACTCCAATTACTTATCCTGAAAATACTTCACTTATACGTAAAACAATTTAGGGTCAAATAAATCGATTATGACCTCTTCTACGACCCCCTAACAAGTACATTATCCAATAATATTATCTTAAAGATAAATAACGTATAACACGAGTCACGCGTCTAATCAAAGTACATGACACATGTCGTCGAAGTTTGACAGCTACTTTCTGTATAGAATTTTTGACGGTAATACGAATATCAAAAGTTTTACATTATTCTCAATGATTTGTCGAGCTACTGAAGTTCTAACATGTTTGGAATTTGAGAATTTGATTTGAGTTTGAGGCTGTCTCGTAAATAAATATATCTATGCAGTAGGTAATATGGTAATATTATGTCCAAACATTTGAACTATGCAAAGTTAATAAGGACCGTGTTAAATTATCGTAAGCTACTTTCAAGAAAGGTAAATGCATTTAGTTTCAAAAAGAGTTGGAGAAGTTGTTAAAAATTATGACCAACAACGAAGTCCACGTAAGTTAAACAAAAAGGCTTAGTTGTGTCGTAAAAAAATGTAAACGTGTAGATCACAAAAACAAAACAAACTTTCTCAGTTAAATTTTCACCGGTAAATCAACTAAAATCTGTAAACGAAATTTTGTATATATATAGGTATAGATAGCGATAGATGGAACTTACCTCTTTTTACATTTTTGATATCTCAATGCAATTTCGATACAAAACTATAAGTTTTTATTATTATAATATTAGTAAATTGTGTAGGAAGGACTACCTGTGATGGTGTTTCTAATAAAATACAGCTCTTTCAAATACATATGAAATCAGATGAATGTTTTTAGTTTATGAACATTCTACTAAACTAATCTCATTTCTCCTGATGTTACTTTACAATACGATTTTTTGTAAGTTTCAATCCTTCCACAATTCCTGTTCGTCAAAATTTTATTACCATTACATTGGTTACAAGAAATAAAAACTTACCAAAGTCCACGATGTACGTTTGAAAAAATGCATAGATTAAAAAAAAAAAATTTTATTCTGGGCATACGACAGCTTCGTCTAGATTTCTTGTTAAGCTTAACTCGCCTTAGAAATATATACAGATGATTATAACCCGAAAAATTGAGGTAATAAAGGCGATTTAAAAGGAACGTGCCACAAACACTCTGGATCAAACTCGGACTGACCTTCTATTAAACTTGGAAATATTCGGCTCGGCTTTCTTTTATATTTTTCTTACAAGCTTCTCTGTATAAAGCTATATTTTAGTTAATATTTAAAACTTATATGTCTCGAATATAAAAGTACGAAAATATATGCTCAAAAAAATAAATTATCTTATTTTTTAAAACTTACTGTGATATCCTAAATTTTGTTATTCGAACAATCAAAAGAGAAAGTCGATCGAAACAAATATACGAATATATTTAATGTTTATTTTTTTATCAATAATTGTACTTCATTTGTATTACTGCTTTGTAATATATATTGTATTCATGCAAATGCTAAAAATAAAGACATTCGACATGATCTTCCATTGAAATTACGTAACATTTATGGTTACTATTGTTTCTTTACAGCGCATTGTAATTAGCAACGAGGTCGTTAAACTTTTTGACGTTGTGCTACTGACTGATAAGACGCGCGTTATAGGTAATCTGTTTCATTGAATTCGCTAGTTGCAGTCTGTAGCGGTTGAGTGTAAATTATATGTAATGATAATATTTTTAAGAATGAAATGTATTTTATAAAGTTGTCTGTATGAAAACGGATTTTAATGGTTCCTATGTGAAATTTCAAATGTCGGATTTTAAATATATCTTTAGACAGTTGTCTTATAGTCTATATCTAAAATGCGCCCATATACGCGTGCATAAGAGCGACTACGAGTACACTGGTTCGTACATTTTATAGTAAAAGCTCTTTATTTTCAACAACACGGAACTGAATTCAGTACTTCCCAGGCAAAATACAAAAGCCAATGGCACCATATAGGTATTCTTTTCCTCGATACTATAGAATTCTCGTGTATTAACTAAAGTACCGACCTATCAGGTTTTGCACTTAAAAAGGACAATTTCGGAAACATTCTCCAGAGGTTCAATGATGTATTTCCGACGATGCAAATGTGTCGTCAAATCGTCGGCACTTGTTGCCCTCGAGGATTCCTCGATAATAGACTTAGTTGCAACGACGTTCTATTGTGTTTCTGGTGATGCTGCGACTCTATTTTCTACCCGGAGAGCATGGAGTCGTATTACATTTTATATAATATTAGGCGTTACTAATAATATCACAGAAATTTATAAAACATTTGAGAAAATGTACCTTACAACTCAAGGATAAACGGTTATGGGAATAGAATTTTTTTATAAAAATACTTAGAGATGAAAGAGTACACGATTTTCGCATTATTCTTAAAATCACGAAAATTACTGGACTTATTTCTTCATACACACGACGTTCTTGACAGCGGGAAATTTTCTCGAAAACATTCAATTTATCTTAGTGAAATTCAAGCTTTAAATGCATATCATGAAGTTCCTTTTCGATCGTAACGCTGAAGAATTTATAGAAACTGCGAGGAGAGGACACCGTTTATGTTAATATTGGACCTCTGAATTGTGGTACAAACGGAATGGAATATGTAGCATCTTGATGTTGTTGAGACAGTGGAATATATATCTCCTATTATATATACTCTGCTACTGTTATAAAACTGTAATCGCCTAATTAGTTGTCCCTGAAACCAAAAAACACATTTTGAATAAAACTTACGTTAATTTATTTACACATGTTTAGTTCGCTAATAACATGACATAGCATAGCGTTTCAAAACTATTAATTCTTACATAAAATTTCACACAAGGCTTTCGTAATATAGAATTTTCTGGCATAGAACTAGTGATGAGGAAATGTCGATGATCATATCGAAGACATTAATGGACGTAAATATATGAGACAGGTATTATGAATCTAGCTTTTCACTATTTTGAAAGTAAGTACTCACATAACAATAGTACGTGTCATCGCCTCTGGACTTGACCTAAACGTGACTAAGTCTTATGATGCGTCGAATGACAGCTTCGGTGCAGACGAAGACGGGTAGGTAGCTCAAACAAAGATATATCCTTGATATTCTTTTTATAGCACCTACGTTGTAACTTAATATTGTTACGTGCTCATCGTCTACAATTAAGGATAATACTCTATCACTAGTAGAAAACCGTAGTCTCTACCTACCCTAATGGGAGGCAGACGTGAGTATATATTTGTATGTACTCATTACGGTGAAAAACAAGTGACGGTAAAGATATGTTGTGAGGTGTTGGAACGTCCGAACTACACTCGGGAACCACAGAACATATAAGGCGGTGCCCTTGACAACCTGTCTGACAGCCAGTAGGTATAGTGTGAAAGATGACAACATAATAAAAGGATCAATTATTGTCAGAATTATTTGATAGCAAATTGCTGGAAAACGATTCGACGCGTAAAAAAAAACAAGCAAGGACCCTCGACCGATGCGTGCTCGCTCACACTTGGAATGAAACGAAATAAGAGTAAGCAGGATGCCAAATATGCCCAATACACAACACAAAAAATTCCCAGTTTTTCAAGATGTGATCCAAAATATTTTTTAAGATTTGGTTTCGTATGACGACATGATTGATTTGATTTATTCATTTCACCTATCTGGTGACATAATTTTCATTACGTAATAAGTGTTATGGCTGGGATAAAACTGATTTTAAATATCTTTTTATGTACTACTTTGAAAAATGGTAATAATATATACATCTAAATATAATCATTATCAGAATACTTGTATCGCATTGAACTGCTGAAAAACTGATATTATAACGTATACTTTGAAGGGACCTAGCTATAACTTCAAGGTCGGTCTACACCCTTTTTAATATTGGATTATTTCTCACAGGATAGTATAATAGCATCAAAATAATGCCATTTGAAATTTAAAGGGCACGACGTCATCAGCTGGTAAATTGTATTATGAACGAGCTCGGGGAGTGCGCACAGCTGATTCTACCATAGGGAGTTGAAATCTATTTTTATTACTTCACAGACTTCATTTATTTTTATATCCTTTAATACTATTATAAAACTGCCACGTAATGATATCTGCACATTGAATGTATTTTTAAAAAGTTTGGAAAGGACAACGTCTATAACACCATATGCAATAGTCCCAAACTTTATTGCGTGAACTATAAATTGCGTCGAATGTCACTAAAAAGCTATAGTATTTTTGAAATTTATTAGTGAAATAAATATGATATTTTCAAGAAAACGGCATTTTCGAGATATGATTTATTAAAACACATAAATGTGGCGCCATCGTTATATTATATCTCAAAAATGCCACTTTCTTGAAAATTTGATAATGTACTAACAAATTTTAATCTTTTCAATGGCATACGTTCCAATTTAAGGGAACTTGTCACGTAGTAATAACTTGGGTCAATTACATATGAAGCAATGGGCATTGTCATTTTAAAGTCTCGACTAACAAGCATAAAATTAATAACTATTAAATTAAATACATAAAATTAACCAACAAGTAAATAAAATTCTTCACTTCACTTCATCAGCCCATTTTTACCCCACTGCAGGGGCTTAGGCCTCCCCCAGGGTGAGGAGGGGGGCTTGGAGCTTAAATCCACCACGCTGCTCCACTGCGGGTTGGGGACTGTAACGATCGCCATCTATTGACAACGTCCGGGACCGACTGCTTAACGTGTCCTTCGAAGCACGGAGTCAGTGATAGTTATGTACCTACTTAAGTCAGAAGAACTCATTGGTACACGCCCGGATTCGAACCATGGCCCTGTGGGGCCATATAAATTTGAGACAGGTTCGTTGCGCTCTGGGCTATCTAAGTTACCGGGCTAAAATTGAAATGAGTATTTTTTATTTCGGAACGAAAACGTTTTCTTATTCTCATATGTTTATTAGCACGTAAACGAAAAAAAAAAACCACGCGGTTTTGATTTTTTTTTTAATTTTGGTTGTTTGTTTTGTCTGTTTGTTTGTCAGGGCTAATCTTTGAATCAGCTGAACCAATTTTGATGGGATTTTCACTGACAGATAAATAACTATTCAGGAAATATTATTGTTAATAAGTACTTTTATTATGGAAATATTTACAGTTCCTGCGTAAAGTTAACGTACTGTAGAAATTATGAATACTACGCAAACGACGTCGCAACCGTTCGCTAGTACCTAATAGAGAAAATTTAAATTTTTTTTAAAGTCAACTTTTTTAAGGATTCAAAAAGTCAACAAAATAACGAATATTTCATGGATTATACATTTGTTTCTGTACGGCCTTCGGCCTATGGGTACTAGCACAATTAAGTAGGTAAGTGCGGTCGTTAGCTGCCGCGTTGGTTTTCACCTGACACACAGGGACAAACTTAACCATAGTAACTTCGAAAAAAAATAATATTAATGCTTTTATTTCCTTTATTACTAACTAATACTTCCTCTATATTGGTTTGGTCCCACATGAAAGATATAGCGTGTACAAAATTTGTACACATCCTCTGAAAGGAATTCCTTATTAAATCAATATGTAGCAAAATATCCAAAATATGTGACGTAAGAAAAACTTTTCTCATGCGTCAGATAAAGTGAGAATCATTGAATAGGTTTTTTTTTAATACATTTTAAACTATTTTATACAACCTTATTTTAATACATTCTTATTTTAAAGCCTCAATCGCGAAATCTTGCGTTGACAATGTTTCGAGCTTGACTCCTATTTTAATTTTTAATCATCTTACATAAAGTCTGGAAAAAAATTAGAGGAGGTATTAAGACTGTACATAAAGTACCTTCACGCAGTTGTAAACTTCGTGACATACTTAGGTTAATTATTGTTTTATTAAGGCATTATCGAAACGAAAAAAAATCTAATCAAAAATTTATACCTTGCTCTAGCAGCGCCATAAACTCCAAGTCCGGATGACCCGGCTGCAAGAGCCAGTGTTTGAGTGAGTGAGTTTTGTTCACTTTCGTAATTTGTTTGTTTTTAATTTTAATACAATTTTGTATAAAATAGATATTACTAGAAAATTCACTAGACACTTGAATAAATATTTATTTTAAAAAAAGATGAGTTTTTTCCGACTCGGGTTTAGATAATATGATTAAAATCAGACAATAGAGGATCAAGATTAATTTTTGTCTCTATTAATTTATGAACATACAGAACGGTACTTGCAAATATATTACTAGATGAATTAAAGAACAATCACATTTTTTTTGGACTCTTAATAGGAACGTCGAATTTTGAAATATGAAGTAAATACGTTGGTGAGGGCCTTAATTGACCACAGAATCCTGCTTCTGTGTATTATGTTACTTGACCATTTTTTTTTTTTCGTTTGATCTCATAACTCCTATCTTTTTGTGTGTGTGGAATAGGTACCCTATCATACTCGACTTCATTGGTCCCGAATATTACGTTACTTCAAGTAAAGGTCGCATTTAAGCGAAATATTATACTAAATGTTACGTTGGTATTATACGAAATGTCTTTTGCTCAATTGGTGTTTAGAAGTGAGAGTTAAGCGCACGTTTTTTGTCTTATATTTAAAGGGAATATTATTTAACCCAATCATTTATCTATACATTTAATATTAACAAGAGAGATTTGTAAGTTTGGATGTAGAAGGTAATATACGAAACTACTCATGCGATTTCAAAAATTATTCACTCATATTTAGAATGGACCTTTAGTGTAGACATAGAGCATCTTTTAATTTTTTTTTATACATTTTAATCAATTTTTTACATGCAGTCTGTGTCACAAGCGGCCGCTGATTTAATAATAAAAATAAATAAATAAATAACTTAATTATGCAGTGTTTAATGATTAAATAATACGACATAGGTTTGTATGAGAATTCACTGTACCTGCGTCTTCGACAGCATGAATGTCGGTATAAATGAAGCAAAAATAATGGCAAATATTGTTTATAGTATAAAAATTGTGTGATAGCTTAGGAATGTATTTATTTTTGGATTGGTCATAAATATTCCAAAATATCCTTTTCAATATGATTTGCGTGTTTCTTTAATTACAATATCAACCAGTTATGCCGCAAAAAAAAATTTTTTTGTGCCCACGAATCATTTATTTTTTTTGCGATAGTGCTTCTATAGGAGAATGTTACCGTAGCAGCAACTTGCCCAAAACCTTGTGCGTTATGATGTACAGAGTGTTCTATTGAAAAAGCGCTATATATGCGACAGTATTCGTATAGCCGTACTTACCACAGTGACCATGCAACCCTGCACAGCGCCGGCAATCCAAAACTGCAACGTTACTTATGAAGCGGACCTTTTACTTATATATAGATAAAAATCGCAATAAAATATCTACTTTATTCATATCTCAAAAAAGAAACGACAGAAAATAAATTTTAAATTATGTATTCGTAAAAGTGGTAAAAAACTTCTGCTGGGATTATTCGGGTTATTCGTGAGCATTTTGTATATCTGAGATAGGTGATAAAATTAATTCCTTCATTTTTGTTTTTCAGTTTTCGCAAATATAGTAGAAAAGTATATGAAATCAGTTTGCGCTATATGGCTGACTGTAAAGTGGGATGGTCTGCGCTTGCGTAGTTAGTCCTTTACTCCCGCTTTCACCCTTCTGCCCCTTACCGCCCCTTTTTGCCCTAAGCCACAGACGCCCTCAAACAAACTTACCGCGACAATCGCGCGCCGGCCGCTAAACACTTTCAAAATGTTTTGAAACTCGCACCGGAAGTTAAAAACTTTGAAGTATACTTATATAAATTCATAGTTTTAAATAGTTACCAACATGCCGCCTATAAACCTCGTCGTCTTTAGTCTGTGGTAAGTGAACATTTTAATTATCTTCCGCTAACAAGTTAGGATTGCGATTTGTCAGACTAAAATTTTCGATTTCAAGTTTGAAAACCTTTATGTACATTTTTGAAAAAAAAATATAGGTACAAATAGTGAAGTTTCACTACATTACCTATAATAAAAGTCAACGTATTAATTTTGTGAGCTCACCCACGTCTTCGTGACGGTTTATTGCCTCCGTAGAGATTCTTGGATATTATTGGACACTTTTGGATGATGTAACATAAAACATGTCATCTAATACGTATTTAATATTGAACGGTCGGTTCTGTTATTGTTACTAAAATTTATATTATATATTATATATATTTTTAACAGAGTGCGGAGGGTAAATGCTTTTCGTGTGTATGTATGAAGTATGTTTATATATGTATTTCTTTCTCTGTAGCCTAAACGGTTTATTAGATTCGTCCTAATTGTGGAAGTATCATATAAGGTATGATATTTAAATAAGACGCCTGCGAATCAAAAAAGCGGGAAGTTATAAAAAAATATTATTATTATATCATGGCCGTCGAGAGAATGCGTTCCTGACGGGTCGTAATCGGATGGTTGATGTGAATTTGTACCGTTGAACAATTCTCATTTTCAAATATTACTGTCGTTTACGTGCACGAATGACAGAAAATTAAATTAAAAATTATATTATGTCAACTCACAACAATGGAATAGCTATAAAGTTCATATGTCAGAAACGCATTCTCTCGATGGCCATGATATAAAACTATATGGATATCAAATAAAAGCTTATAAAGTTTCAAAAATATATATAATACATAACTTTTGTACTATCATTTTGCCGCAAACTATAAAAAAATATGCAAGGAACCTCTATATTCCATAGAATTTTGTTTGAATAACGTAGAATACGCCATGCAATGTTGATTTGTTTGACACCTACCCAACAAATAAATTATATTAAAACATAAATTTAACTTGAATGTTATAAGGCATTTCAGGTGGGCATAAGCCGATATGTGACTAAAATATATTCGGTTAGGGTCTTTATGTGAAAATCTATTAAAATTTTTACAACAAATATAATTTTTTGTCTGTCTCTGCCTGCAAAGCCTCATAACATTCACGTTGAATTTATGTTATAGTATTTTATTATTGCTTTAAATAGGTATTAAACGAAAAAACATTAAATGGTGCAACCCACTTTGCCCAAACAAAATTCGGGTATTTTAATTTTTTATAATAATGTTTTTTGGTGACATTTGATAAATCCTGTTTTCAGGTGATTCAATACGCAGTTATCTAGTTTTTATTCGTTTATTTTATTTTAAATTTATATTCGTTTTTAGTGAACGCGTTAGCATTGAGTAAGATATTTTCAAATTGAAAATATTTAAAAAAAAAATAACTTTCAACTAATTGTGAAATTTTGAAAAAAATTGAAAGGTTTATGATAGGCTGATAGGTAATTAGTATATTTAGAAGTTTTCTTCGTGAATATAGAACTCAGCGACCTGAAAAGCACATATTATATTTTATTTTTAAAACAGCTTCAGAATTCTCTGCAATGCTGGCCCAATAGGCACTTCAAAGATTGTTTTTTATATCCTTGCAAAATTATGCACTGGAATGAAATTGTAACTAAAATGCTGTCTATTCAACAATTTTTTTTTTATCTGATGCGGACAAACCAAAACTACTCATGTCATGTTGATCAGGGGTCACGTCACGGTAGTGGCGCTGCCAAGTCGAGGAAACGGCCGCCATCGGAAATACTTTTCCAGAAGCAATCCGAGACACTTTTAAACTTTCTATATCTCTGTTACAAATACAAACAAAAGGCTAAAAATCATTACATTACAGATTGTACCTGACGTATTAACTGAATTTCCAATAAATATAGTTTAGAAACTGTCTGTCATCTTTAGTTATTTCATCACACAATGATGGATCGCAAAATCTTAAAATATCTACAATATGCGCCACTGATGTAAAAGGCCGCCGAGAAGAGAGAAAGTTATTCTTTTTATCCGCATAGCGCTGCCTCTACCGCGCTCGTCTCTGATCGGCGAGTGTGTACAGCCGGCGGCCTTTTACATCGATGGCTCGTATTGTAGATACTTGGCAGAAGTACAAACTTGAAATTAAGGCTGTCGTTATTATATTGGAGAAACGAAAGTAAACAATTTAAAACGAAATATTTTATGCGAAACTTCTTTCGTCCTACCTATATTTTGCATTTTAATTATAAATCTTTGATTATTAAAATGGGGGAATGGGAGCTCGTTGTTCATTATATTTACATTTGCGATATAGTTGGAGAGCTCGCTACTAATTATATTAACGATATAGTAACAAAAAAAAAATTGCCTAGCAGGTAGGTCACACATCACTTAGACTGTTCCTACGGATTCAATTCTCTAACTGCGTTTTTTCAGTAGTTATTCAATTTAAGAAAATCAACTAAGAAATATATTATTTTACCCGACTACGCGACGCAAAGGTGGGCAATGCGTTTATTAGTCAACAATGCCGACCGGCCGACGGTACTGTGAGACCGATTTCGTACCATTCATTGCTCCCGACCATGCTTCATTATTAATTAATGAAAATGATTCTCTTTGAATAACTACTCAGAGAACGCTTGGGAACAATCATAGGTCTGGCCGACAAGTTTTTTTTTAGACCAACAATTTACGGAAATTGCTTAATGTCTTGTGTGTTAGTACAAAGTTCGAAAGGAAAGGAAGCATAGAAAAGAAATACATGAATTGTTAGTGTCAACGTGAAGTAAAATTTTAAATATTCCACGAAACAAACCTGAGATGAACTTAACGTGAGTTTTGCTGTATTTCACTTAGAACCGGGGATCGTAAAAATATTAACAAAGGCTTCGTACTTCGTTTTAAGAACCGCATACAATTACATACTGAATTTCAGAGATTACTTATCTGAACGGAATCATTTGTATGCCATAGAAATATGGATTAATGTATTTGTTCAGTTGACTATTATTTAGTTAGTTGGGTCTGCCCCGAGCGACGCGTTTGGCGACCGGATATTAAATACCTTTTCGTTGTAACACGAGTTCTAATCGCAACCCTCCATGTAACCATATGACATAGACTCGGAGCTAAACCTCTATAATTATAGAGTTTCCTTCACGACTCGATCGTAATGAAATTAACGGGATTGTGCCGATGTTCATTAAAGTCTTTGATCAACTTTTGTGTAATCAGAAATTCACCCTAAGAAGGTCGTGATTGTTTGCTAATTGGACAGCATCGATTGTTGAGCTTAATTAAAATTTAATTCTGGTTTAAGATTTTCCGATATTTTTGATTCTTCACTTCATCAGCCCATTTTTACTCCACTGCAGGGGCTTAAGCCTCCTTCGGGGCGAGGGGGGCTTGGAGCTTAAATCCACCACGCTGCTCCACTGCGGGTTGCGAAATCTATTGACAGCGTCCGGGACCAACTGCTTAACGTCCTCTCCGAGGCACGGAGTCAGTGATAGTTATGTACTTAAGTCAGAAAAACTCATTGGTACACGCCCATATTCAAACTATGGCCCTATGGCCTTATATGATAAATTTGAGACAGGTTTGTTGCGCTTTGGGCTATCACGACACGTTTTTTTTTTATTGCTTAGCCTATATTCTTATCTTACCAACAAGCCCAACAAATGCATGTCAATCACTGTCAATCAATCAATCAAGCCCAACAAATCAATGAAATAAAAATGAATGATCAATGAAAAATCAATGCAAAAAAAAAGAATATTAGTAATAAGTAAAATCATTGATTTGTTGGGCATGCTTTTCCTTCACCTGGATCTATCGAATCTATTATGTCCCTATCCGTTGAACCAAACAATCATTGTACAAGTATGTATAATTTGTATATGATGTACAATTGTATTGTATGTACAATTTACACAGTATTCACTTATTACTAATATTCTTTTTTTTCTGGTATACTTTTCATTTAAGATACTATATGCTATTCAGAAGAAATGGATCCATGCGATTGACCCTATCAATCGGTGCTAAAAGTACAGGTTGTTATTTTTTCCATATTGCACATGTTCAATTCTCAGCTCAAGCAGGTCATTTATAAAAATCTTTAAATCCAGTTTAACATATTTTTGAAAAAAAGGAATGTTTCCATTCCATCTAGTTAAGTTTTTGCTGTCGTCAAATATGAATATTTAGGGTACTTTTTCTCCAACTTCCGTCTTTTATTTCCGCTTTGTATACTATTTTCATTAGTGGCTGCAAAGGTTGGAAAAATTTAAGAACGTCTACATTGAGCAAACCGCTTCCGGACTAGAAACAGTTTTCATCCAATAGTTCTTATCCACAAAAAAACCGATATCGTTATTAACCTATCAACTTGTTATCAATCATTATCAATCATTATCAATAAATCGTCTCTGTCAATTAAATGGCTCGTGTCATTCAATCTGACCCAATTGGGTTAATGTGTACAGCCTAGGTTAAGAAATTACGATTTTATTGTTAACTATATAAATATTTAACAGTGTTACCTGTAAGCACCAAGATCACAGCCAAGACTCTATCTATCTTAACTTACACATACGCGATTTTCGGAAAGCGATTTCTTAAAGCGTTTGTGATTTATATAATAGAGTTTAATATTTGTATCACACCTTCTGATGGCGTCTATCAATCTGTCTACCTCCGCACTTATTTTGAAATCGCCGAATGCTACTAAAAAATGTCTATGATGTTCCCGGCACTTCGGGCGTATTCTCATTTTCGGTCTTAACTTTCGATATACCCGAAACCTTAATGTTCATATAATCGTAGTAATGTAATCATTTCAAATTGGCTAAACCGAATCAAATAATAACTTGTATGCAGGATGTATGTTTGTCTATATATGTATGTGTATGTATGTCCAAAATATATAAATTTTATTGACAGCAATGGGTATCGACCAAAAATTATGCCATTTTTACGAAAATATAAACGGTCTAAAGTATTTTAATATATTTTTGAATATTATATGTATCGATTTTCAAGAAATTATCGATTGTTAAATAGTTATAGCTGATGACGTCACTACTAAATAAAGCTACGATATTTCCTATTTATATTTCTGTTATTACGCATTCAAAAGTTTCACATTTTTCTGTTCAATAAGCACCTACACATATCCCTGAATATATAAAAAATATTTGGAACCATTTTGTAAAATGTTTAACAATCGCCATTAAAAGTTAAGTAAAACACGGTAAACGGTTCACTCCGTCGGGAGCATGTCGGTAGCTTGAAACCGAATACATTTTTCATTCAATTTCTGCTGGTATCCCAACAAATTTTAATGTAATGTAAGAGACAATACTCAAACAGTTTATGATCGGCAGCTGGGAATATGTCAGTTAAGAAAAACATGCAATTAAAAATCTAACTCGCAAGTCTTACCAAGAGACCCACGACCCCCCCTTGAAATCGCAAATTATGTTACAAACATGAATATTCGTAGAGATATCGCATTGTGACAACAAAAATCAGAGCAAAAAAAATGTACACCGTAGATCAAATATACAGTAGAATTTTGTGTGACCCGCATGCTAATCTCATACTGAAAAATGAATAAAGATCCTGGATCTGGAACTACAATTCAACAAGAATTCTACAACAAAAGAAATGCTACAGGGCCATCTGGTGGCAAGTAACAATAAAGTGGAAACCGGGAAAATCGTTTCTGTACTCGAATAATTATTTACACCAATTTTTGGATAATAAATAGTTATTGTGGGTTATCCCTTAGAGATAGACATATATCATAGCAGACTTTTATGTAGACCTTTTTAAGGTGTACAATACTGTAGTAGGTACATTATTTTGATCTATCTCGTAGATTATTTCGCTTACATTGCAAACGCTGGGGTTTGCAATGTAAGCGAAAAAAATGTGTTTATTTACGACATCACATTAGAAACCTCTAAAATTATCAGTGTTTCTCTACTATATTATGCATGTTATTTGTAAAAAAAACCTTCTCCTCGGATCACTCTATCTATTAAAAAAACCCGCATCCAAATCCGTTGCGTAGTTTTGAAGATTTAAGTATACATAGGGACAGACAGACGGGAAGCGACTTTGTTTTATACTATGTATGATATTCGTTGTTTATAATTACCGGTTAAAAATCCGTTGTTATATAATGAACCATACGAGATATCCCTATTATACATGCGATAATTAAAACTGTAATACTTTAGATAGGTATACAAACTTAACTAGACATTATTGTTATAAAGTGAGCGAAATGGATATGATTGATTGCGTAGAAAATGGTAGACTGATAATAAATGTATTTTGTTAATAGCATACAAAGTTTTACAATAATCTCCAGTGACTTTAGTTAAAATTAAATACCTGCATGATATTAGCCACTGAGGCCTATATAAATCACGAAACGGCCAACCAACCTATGTTCACATATGGCGCTTTCAATTTAATCGTGTACATATTTATATTCAATATTTTAGGGGTTCTGACCCTTTGCCAATTTTCTGAAATTTTCATCATACATGCCACTTATTGACAACCCTGAAATTCAATAAAATTATTCTAGGATAACCATGTTCGGACAAAATTGCATCCACGAAAAGGCACCGATACAGTCCGGATGTAATATTTAAAATGTGAATGCATGGTAAAATTATTTTCACGCTAGCGATCACCTGCAGCTTCGCCCGCTTGGAATAGCCTATTTGTATTATATATCGTAATTAATCAATCACTTTCTTTTCCGCTCTTTGTTTATCATTTCAAAACTGAAGTAAGGATTCCACGATAAATAAGCTCCCATTAAGAAAAAGCCTTTATCCTAAAATCACAGACAAATGCTTTTATTTTATATGCATAGATATAGATAAAAAGAAGCCTACATTATTAGTCTTGGAAAAGTCTCCTATGTCAGTGAAAGTCTCATCAAAATCGGTTTAGCCGTTTCGGAGGTCACCCCGGACAAACAAAAAGACCGACGATTTGGATTTGGAGATTTGGAGATGAGCAGATATAGTTCGCCTCAAACTTTATGACGGATCGGAATACAATGCTATAAACGTGCTTGCGCAGGTAGAGTTGTATGTCCCTCGTATGTATCCCTTTCTTCTCAGTTTGCTTGTCATTTCAAAACTGAAGTGAAAATCCTGCGAAAAATAAGCTAATATAAAAGGAAATCCTTTATTTTTAAACCACAGACAGACACTTCTATTTTCTTTACATACCGTGATCTCTCTCTCTCTTTTTTCTCCTCTCTCTTTCTATGTATTCTATAGGTGTTGGCGACGAAGTGGGTATAAAACAGGCATATAAAATCGAAATTTAACATGGATGAAACCCCGGGAGACAGTAGTAAATAAAAAAACAGCCAGTACTTGGTGTGATCGAAAACACTAAACGAAAGTTATGATATTATAAGAAAACCGGCCAAGTGTGAGTTCGGAGTGCGCCCTGAGGGTTCTCTACAGTTACAAACGTATATTAACTTGTTTATCGCTACTCGCATGCTATATTTTTATTTAAAAATATATTTTCATTTCATATAATTACAAAATAACGATTTTCATTATTGAAAATGTCTATCACGTTTCCGTGGGGGAGTGTACTTCAGGGCTATAAGGGGTTTTTATTTCCTTTTCAGGTATGAAACCCAAAAGTTTTAATTTCAATGTGGCCTTATTCCATTATTCCACCTTAATTCCATTCAGTATGCAAACTCGTGATAGTCGTGATAGCCGAGTAGTAGAGAGCCCGCTTCTTGTTTAGAAGGCCGTGATTCGAATCCCAAGGCATATACCAATGAGTTGTTTCTAACTTTACTTATGTACCTACATAACTATCTATCATTAACTGTATCTCGGAGAGCGCGTTAAGCTGTCGATCCTTGTTGGCATAAATAGATGGCAGTCGTTAAAATCCACAAACTCGCACTGGAGCAGCGTGGTAATTTCAGCTCCAAGCCCCCTCATCCCAGGGAGGGGGGGTCTAAGCTCCTGCAGTGGGGAACTAATGAGCTGCTGGTATGGCATGCAAACCCCGTTTGCTATCACACGATTTGAGGACGCAATTTAATACTCCATAAAACTACATCGCCTTAAAAACTGTTACGGGCTACGCTCACGTCAAGATGTCCGGAGATATAACTAGTTTATCACGCTGATAGCTCTTTGTCCCGTCGAAGTCTTCACTTGTTGTGATATGGCAGGGACGCCCGCATTTGATGGATCGCGGAGCCTAACGTATTGTAATACAGACATTATCTGGAAAAATAGAATATTGTAGGAGATGAGATGCTAACTCAAGGTTGGCATCTTACTAATGGCGAACGAATACTTAGTAAACATTTTAGCGTTAGTGCGATTGTGATTGTCGACGCCTTAAACGTGTATTTCTGCAAAGTTATTTTTTGTAGAGGTACCTTCAAACCGAGACCTCTAAGGTGTAATACTGTTTAAAATTATATTTATGACGTATACATAGTGAGAATTCATTTTTTCTTCCGGCTCCCAAGCCAAGCCAATGTCAGGTTTCGTCATAATTTTACAGGTTTAGGCTTAAAAAAATATATTTTATTATTCACTTCCACTGTGCTGCATTAATCAGATTTTTTTTAAATAATTCTTTAATAATTCGTAAAAAAAGATGAAGATTTGATTGCTCATGGGATTACGTAAATGGCCGTAAACATTTTTATTTTAAGATATGATACTCGACGCGTGTTTTATTTGAATATATTCCGATACTGGAGTCGATTTCACTTCAAGTGCTACAGGGAAATCCGATCGAGTGGAAAAAGTAATACCTTTTTAAGAATCCGGAACATCTCGACGTGTGCTGTCCTTCGAATGTGAGGCCTTATTTGAAATGTTCTACAAAGATATCATACGTCGGAAAATCTATAAATAAAACCTATTGTAAATATTCCAGAAAGCACCATATATATATACACGGTTTGCTTACAATCTTCACAATCAAACATTAACTGACGATTGCACTGGTCGGCGGCCGCCGGCGAAATACTCCTCCCTTCTACACCCGTGGTCGCCCCGTTTTCGTGCATCGTATTAATGTTTGACGTAGTAACCAACCTGTATCGATAATTCTTTCAGAAAATAAATATGTTTTAATGTGAAAATTTAACCCTCTTATTTTTTTTTCTCAAAAATATAGATTTTACACAATAATTAATTCCTGAAGTAAATTTTGAAAGTAATGAAAAAATATACCTGTATTGATTTTAAAGCAGAGGTACATATTGTTCTTATTGTTTAATACGCAATACAAAACAACGCGAGAAGTTTGTTTATTTATTTATTTTTCAAACAATCAGCGTGCAATAGCTATAGTCCCCAAGTCAGTAACAGTTTTATTTAAAACAATGATCTAATGGTTTTTTATTTTATTATCTAGCTTTCTGTGAAACTAAAAACCGGCCAAGTGCGAGTCGGACTCGCGCACTGAGGGTTCCGTACAAACCTGTAGGTATATAAGTAAAAGTAAGTTTGATTTTGTTACAGCTTAAAGGTATTATTATAAACCTCAGTATTTGATATAAATTTCAATTTTATACCTCTACGCGTTCATGAGGAAAGGGGTAGTAAGTTTAAAATTTTTAAAAAGATTTTTATTTTATTGTGTGACTAAAAATGTTGGCTTTTTACAATTTTTCCTTTATCTGTGCTATAACACGTTGCTTCGTACAAAATTTCAAGATTCTCAGTTTACCGGAGGTTTTGATTCCCTTGCGAGTATAGAAAATTTGCAGCATAAACGGCTGTATCCTTTGATTGCGTTCGCTTAGAAGTTTGTTTTTTTTACAGCTCCAAGGGACAGTAGACCTGAGTATTTAATATGAATTTCAGCTTGATACCTCCACGTGTTCCTGAGAAAAAGCGTCTTGTCAGACATACAGAAAAAAGTTATCCTATAAGGGTTCTGTTGTTTCCTTTTGAGGTTCGGAGCCTTAAAAATGTTAAAATTGTATTTAGTTTAGTTTAAGGAGCCTGATATCTAATATCTGTACTTATTATACAGTTTTGTTAATAGTTTAGTGAGAAGGACCTCGCCTATGATAAGACGACCGTAAAGCAAAAAATGTCATGTCAACAATTCGTAGTATATCGAAAGTTATTTAAATAATGTTCTATTTCTCTAGAAGAAACAGCTATTACTATATCGTTTTTCGTGGACGAATTTTCGATTCAGTTGATGTTTTGACGCACCTAGCGAAGTTAGACCCTGTCTATAAAAGCAAGCGTCTGTTCTCGATATTACATCTATGAAAAAATATGTATTTACTATAGTAGTTTAAATAACAATAAAAACTGTATATAAAAATCACTGTTATTGTTATTTTAACTGTAATATCTCTGCACTATGTTATTTCGTGTAAAAATAAATAACAACAAAAGACGTGCAATGAATCGTTTTAACCCAAAATTAATCAATATTTACTCCAAAAAAAAACTCTATTTTAAAAGCATAACAGCAAGCGACAAATATTTTACACGGCTTTTTTTATTTTGGGTATGGCCACGTAGCGTAGGGTCTCTCCCTCTCCCTTTACGATACCTGAGCTTTAACATAAGCAGCCTAAACACAGCTGTGACATATCTTATGATCGGAATGCTTACACTTAAGTTGTTTTTGAAATATACTAAGGAACTTTATATATTCAAATGTGGGGTAAAAGCTATTTGGAAAACAGTTATTTGTGATTTTTATGAGCCAAGCAAAACAGAGTTATGTTACTTAAATGCAAAAAAAAAAGAAAAGATAACAAGGAGAAATTGTGGTGGCAACCAATAATCCCTTAAAATCTCAAAATCATTCAGGACATAAAGCTAAAATAAGAATGTTATTGTTATAGCTACACCTGTACAAATAAACATATCGAGGTCTCCTTTTGTACAAATATAATAACATAACTTCAGCAGCTTTAAATTCCATTTGCGTTTTAAAATTAAAACACACTAAACCACATCCAAATGAAGGATTACGGAAACAATTCCGTGGGTCTGCGATACTTGGTTGCAGCTTCAGAGGGCTAAGGATTTAATTAAAAATTATGATTTTATTTTATTTGTTTATTCTGCTTAGATTAATGATGATTGAATGAACGCCATGATCGTGGTTTTTAATTATGTTTATTGGAGTATAATTAGCTTTTTAACTTTTTTATTACACATTAAAAGAAAATATTCTTGTATCAAGAAAATAGAGTCTTCAATATATACAAATACCGCATTATCTTGGACTAATGCAATTTGCATTGATATAAGAATTTTTTTTGTGTGTACATAAAAGAAAAAGAATTCTTAAATAAATGCAATTTGCATTAATCCAAGAGTATGCGGTATTTGTATATATTGAAGACTATATTTTCTTGATCTTACAATTCGTTTTTTCTGTGTACTTGTTTTCTCGTAAACAATATGAAAAATCATTTCATTTTCCAAACTATCGTAATTTTACTATTCGATATTTAATATCATTACTTTCTTAGATATTACAGAGCTTTTAATTTCAAGTGTTAGCTTTAACAGCAATTTATTTCTATTCGGCAACGCTAATTAAATGAACCTGAAATTGATAAATAAACAAACTCCTATAATTTACTTTGACTTGATAAAAAATAATATAATATTTTTTATAGCTTACTTACATAGATAGCGTAAACATCCATAGTTTAATTCTCCTCCCCTTCTTCTCCTTCCCTAGTCTTCTAATCTTAATAGCACGTTATAACTACAATAAAATTTTAAACCAGTTGCACTGCCCGGTGTGGTATCACTAATTTCTATATAAATAATACAAGTAGAACAAACTTTTATAGGATTTGAATTTAGTACAAACTACACGGAATCGTCATCTATACATTTATATGAAAAGGATACAAACCTGAATATCGCATTCTGCGCGAGCTTGTCGCATGTCGACCCCGAAGAACCCTTTGACGAGTGTTGCGTCCCTATATTTTGAGAGTATTGAAATTTAAGGGGTCCCTTTGAGCCTGGGTCTTAGATGGGAGGGGTCTCAGATGGATTCCTCGCGTAATACCGGCGCGGCAACCACTTCAGTTTTCACTATATTTAGATACCTGAGTGGAATGACTAATTTCGTATCGGGAATGTCTAGAGTTTTTGAATTGAAAATTCTTTAGTCACACTTTGCGCTCTTTCTGAATGGTGAACAAAAACGAACCGCCACGCTTCAGCGTTATGCTTGAGACAGTCTAAAGCACATGTACTCCGCTATATCGCAATGTATATAATATATTAATATGAATATTTGAAAAATTATAATATGAAAACGAAAATGATATTCTTTCGGGTTGTTATACCTTTTTGTCATGTGTTGATTTGCAAATCATTCAAGTTTTCACTTCTATCGTGTGGTTATAAGCACAAGCTTTCTTCTTCCATATATGCCAAATATTTGACTAGTCATTTATTAATAACGTAATGTATGAACTTCTAATGCGAATGAACACTGGAATAGCTTTATATAGTCGATTAAGAATTCAACAAAACTTACAAATTCTATGGCGCGACCACGAAGACAACGTTCAAAACTAGATAACTTATACCTTGGGGTAGTGCTGACCGTGATAAAACATGGTAAATATATCAATCCCGAACACAAAAAACTAATCATCGCGTTTGATTCAGTATCTCTGGCGTGATGGTTGGAGACAAATTTTTTAACCTTAGCACTACACATTAACTCAATTGGGTCAGATTGAAAGTCACGAGCAATTTAAATGACAGATAATTGATTGATAATGATTGATGACAAGTTAACCCATTGACTTTTCATCAATCATTATCAATCAATTGTCTCTGTCAATTAAATGGCTAGTGATGTTCAATCTGACCCAATTGGGTTAATGTGTAGGCAATGGCTTAATAGCTTAAGCAATACTTATGTTACCACATATGGATGGAGTTGCGACCGAGTTGACGGCTCATTGACGAATCATCTTTATACTTCTCCTTCATAGCTGGTAGCGAAACTCATTCGGGCTCGCTCGGGGTTACTTCAATAAGACTGGTTCATATATTCTCAGAGTGAATTTGAATTTTGTATTTGCGGCAGCTCTCCTAAATCATAGTACGACTACTGTATACTGGCGGCTCCTATGTCGTTGTGGGGTGCAAGGGTACCAATATCGGCCTATAGGCATATTTTATTTAGCGATGTGCTAATTTTAAACGAATTATAGCAACAGAGAGTTTAATTTTTTTTTTGTCTCTATTAAGAACTGTTGTACAGGAATTATATAAAGCACACAAGCCAAACGGATATTAAAAAAACTTAAAAAGTTGTGTTGACCACGCACAGTGTAGTATTCACAGAGTAGGGCATTGTGCATATCCTTATACCGATTCGATTATTAATAGATTTTAGCAGGTATTCGTTGATTATTCCGAAATCGATGTATTGAAGTTACTGGAAGCAATTTCGATTGAACATATTAAATAATATCTAACTAACTGCAGTGCTTAGGCAGACACAAGAAAAGCCACTTTGGTATAAAGAACTTCATTTTTAAACAGCTTCTAATGATATGGAGTGTGCAGTGGGTACAAACTGCCCTTCTTTTCTACCCTTATAATTGAATGTTTGTCCTAATTTAAATGTTGCCAGCCTGTTATTTAAGAATATAAGTAGTGTAGTTTCATCATGTTTTTAAAACCATTTGGGCATTATTGTGTTCATTAAATCTTTAGTTTGATTTGAAATTTATTTAAAAAAAAATTGTACAACGTCTAATTGGTTTTTTAATAGATGAAGGTTAACAATAAGAGGATGATTATCTTCAGGGACCCCATTGACATTGCGAAACGTCATCGAAACGGTCGATAGTTGGCAGTATATCAAGTTTATGCCCTTGCACCGATTAAAAGATTGATGAATCAACACTGACGAGTTTAGAACTCGAACGCGACATTGGAATAATACTCTAAAAGTAAATTAATATAATTATTTGGATGTTCAAAAATAAAGACAATCTTACAGATTGTACTTCACCGAGTTATTTCTTGTTTGGGCAAACTTTACTCAGCTATAGAGCGATTTATTGAAACAATTTTGATTGACTGACCCGGTGGCCGAATGGTTAGAGTTCCTAACTGCGGAGCCGAAGGTCGCAGGTTCGATCCCCGCCCGGGACAAATATTTTTGTGCATGAACATGTCTATTTGTTCGGTGTCTGGGTGTAAAAGAATCAATATATATGTTTATATTATATTTTTTTAAAAAGAATATTTAAATGTATATATCAGTTGTTTAGTACTCCATAATACAAGCATAACACTTACTTACTTTGGGACTAGATGGCGCTGTGTGGGATTTCGCAAATATTATTATTATTATTAATTCGGTTAATTTGATAAAATAATAATTATAAGTTTAGTCATAAAACGTTTGCAATTTCACAAAGAGCTTATAACGTCACATTTTATGTAGCAGCAGCGATAAATTAAAGTCTACTTTTGTAGATTTTTAGGGTTTCAGACCTAAAAAATGGTACCCTGATAACTTCGTTGTGTCCGCCTGTCCGTTCACCTGTCACCTCTGGCACACCCACGCACGTTCTACAATAGACTATTTGACTATTTTATTTTTATAATTTTAGATGAAAGAGTTTTCTAAATATGTCATAACAGTGAAAGAAATGAAAAAATAAATCATTATTAACAAAGTTATGAATGTTTAAAATGTCCTGATAGACAGAGAGGGCAATACCGCACGGCGTACTATGTGTGACATCAGCTCATTTGAAATAATGTTAAATATTGTTTTGCAAGAAAGAGACAGAGATAAATTTTTGATAGCTTATAATTTTCAAATTTCTTTATTATACTCGTACCCATATCTTTATCAATATCATTATCATTTGAACCGCCGGATGTGTACTATAAGACAAAGATAGCCGCGCCACCCTAAATCTTCACAACACTAGATCTTGGGTCACGTGCAACCGATTTTTTTTTTTTTTGTTTTGTGAGGGCCGAATCTGCTTACAGACATCTGCGCGCCCGACCTACCGCGCAGATAGTGCCGGGTTGGGATTTCTACACAGAAGGTGCAGCCCGACCGGCTAAACGACTCCTCAACCTATACTCCGGAGAGCGTATAGGATTTGACATGAACGACGACCGGACGCATTGAGGATGCTTCGGTGCGTTAGTGCCTATTGGCGGGCGGCGCCTTAAGGGCGCCGTCTCGTAGGCTTATGATTAAAATTAAAATTAAGAATTAAAAATTCGGCAATGGAGGGCAGTTCGAGCTGGACGGCCCGACTGTGAACAAACAAGGCTCAGATGCCATTCGAACAGATTTGCTACGTTAACTAGGTAATATCGGGCGCTAAGTACTGTTCACCTATGTCAGACTGAAGGTCTGATCTGCCTGCATTCCTGAGACTCTCAACCTCGGTGGTGAGATCGTCAGGAGGATCTGTTAGTGCATTCCGTGGACGTCTGAGAAAGTGGGTGGCGGGCGGGGGCTCGTAAGAGGCCGCTGCCGAAAGTAGCGGGTTGGGATGCGCAACCGCAGCGGCGAAGAAGCGCTCTGACGCGTCCTTCATGTACTTGGAAAGAGTTGGTAAGTCGAAATCGCTGTGAAGTATACTATTTCGAACGTACCAAGGAGAATCTACTGCTTTTCTACAGAATCTGCTCTGTATGACCTGTAGCGGCTTAAGTATCGATTCTTTGGCGTAAGCGAAGACCGGGCATGCATAAGTCATGACCGGTCTGATAGCCATCACATAGAGTGTGCGCTTGTTGCGCATCGACATCTTACTACGGCTACCTATCATACAGGACAGGCGGGCCATATAAAATTTGGCAAGTTTGCTAACACGTTTGACATGATCGCGAAAGTGCAGATGCTTGTCAAGCGTAATACCTAAATATTTATAACTATGTTGCCACGGAATATTGACACCGGACATTTTCAGTGAGTCTATGTTTTTTGGGAGGAGTGAGGGGTCTTTCGCTTTGGAATGGCGAAAACAGATGGCCGCGGATTTGTCCGGATTTAGTTCAATCCTCCATAGGCGAAACCACTGCATGAGTTCGTCTATAGAGGACTGAAGTCGAGGAGCGATATGACTATTAACGCGCGCGCGAAAATAGAGCACTGTGTCGTCGGCGAACAGTGCTAATTGGACTCCGTTGCGCGGCAACGGAATATCGTTGGTATACGCTGAGTACAGTATCGGGCTGAGAGTGGAGCCTTGCGGGACTCCAGCTTTTAACGTTTTCCGCGTTGAGAGTGATTTCTCGTGTTTATAGACGAATTGTCGGTCGGTGAGATAGTCTTGGATTATAAAAACTAATCTATCTGGGACTTCAAGTTTATGCAGCTTGTATATTAAGCCTGCATGCCAAACTTTGTCAAAAGCTTTGGCTACGTCGAAAAATACTGCTACGGTTTTATCTTTCCGTTTGAAACCGGAAGATATGTATTCAACTAAGCGGAGAGCTTGTTGAGGGCAAGAGTGTCGGGGACGAAAGCCAAATTGCTCGTCTATAATTAGTCCCTTTCCAAATAAATGATCGCAGAGACGAGTCTTTAAAACTTTTTCGTAGAGTTTGCCCATAACCTTGAGGAGGCTTATGAGTCTGTAACTGGTGGGAAGATCTCGAGGTTTGCCTGGCTTAGGAATGCCGATTACGACGGCTTCCTTCCAGATCGGTGGAAAGTAGCAGTTTTTGAAGCAAGTGTTGAAAATGGTTGCCAGAAGGGCGACTAATGGAAAGGAAAAGCATTTGAGTGCTTTGTTATTGATGCCATCGAGACCCGGAGCTTTTTTGTTTTTAAGCTCCTTAATATGTTTACTAATTTCCTCACAAGTGACTGGGGGAAGGTCCGCTGAGGGCGGACGGGCCGCGTGATTGCGTACGTCGTTTTCGACGTAGGCTACGTGAGAGGGGTCGCACGGTAGTGTGCTGATTGAACACGTGCAACCGATAGCAACCCGTCACCTTTACCATGTCGTCAATCCACTTGGTGGGGGGTCTGTCTCACTCTCCATGACGTCCGATTCGTGTTCGTGGTCCTCACTCAGATACTTTTCTTCTTCAGCGGATATCGCTTCGCGAACTTTGTTAAATAACGAAAGCGGGAGAATGTACAGAGGTATTGTTATATAAGCACAAGTCAGTAGTGTCGTGATAGCCCGAGCGTAGCAAACTTTATCTGGTTTAGAAGGCCGTGCGGCCGTTGTTTGAATCCGGGCGTGTATCAATGAGTCCGACTTAAGTACATAACTATCACTGACTCCGTGCCTCGGAGAGCACGGTAAGCTGTCGGTCCCGGTCAAAATCCACCAACCTGCACTGGTGTAGCGTGGTGGATTATCCCCCCTTCACCCTAGGTAAGGTCTAAGCCCCTGCAGTGGGGAATAATGGGCTGGTGCAAGTGGAAACACAAGTCAATGATAAATGCAATAAGTAATAATAGATATAAGGGGCCGTCCATTAATCACGTGAGGCTTGAAAGGGGGGGGAGGGGTTTGACAAAAATCACGAAATGTCACAAGGGGGAGGGGGGTGTAGTAAGATATCACGTGTATTATTTTTTTTAAACGCGCTATTTTGAAATCGAAAAGCGGCGTGTAGTGTACACCATTCGTTTATTATTTTTATACCAATCAAAAACAACCTGCAATTTTTCTGTCTAGGCATTTTTATCATGGTCCATAATTTCTGAATAAAATAAGATTATACTTTATACCCGTATTTAAGATAATATTCTAAAATATTTTTAAAAATTTAAGAATTTTTGTAGATACTAATGATACACGTGACGTTGGGTGGGGGGTGGGGGGTAGTCTTAAACCTCACCATGTATCACCAAGGGGGAGGGGGGGTCAAAAAATGCTTCAAAAAAGATCACGTGATTAATGGACGGCCCCTAAGTGCAACAAAATTTCAAGTCAGCTCTCTAATAATACATGAACTCACATTATCTGAATGTCTATCTCATACTTTTATCTAAGAATGTATAAATTAAAAAAGCCATTTAAATAACATAAAACCATATCTTTTTTCTTGTTCGCCTTTATTCGAAGTTGCTCGAACGTAGAGACAATAGGATCACGGCAACAAATATTCACACGCCACAATGCTCATGCTCGGCTGGGTTGTCGACATTAACAGTTTTACACTTCAGTGAGTCGCTGTTTCCTTACAAATTCAAATTGCTTCCCGAAATAAAATAAAAAAACCGGCCAAGTGCGAATCGGACTCGCACACGAAGGGTTCCATACCACCATACATTAATCGTTAATCGAACTTAACCAGTAATCGTTATTATTATGTAATTTAAGAATTATTGCATAAATATATTTCATTTTTATTTCGATAGTTATTTAGAAGGCGCTCGATCCTCTCTGGCTAATCCGAAAAATAATAACATGAATACACTGATAGATAGAGACGATTTTTATTAGATACTTATTTTATTACAGTAAACCTTTGACTTTTAGTATCGATTGTGAAGAGAATAAGCTCTGCATAGAAAAGCGTAAACCTAGTAATACAATGTAGTTTTCATCATAAAGTGTTTTTTTTTAAATTATCTTTTACAATAACATCACAAAGATAAAATGCATCTAGTTTGCGCTTATTCGCTAAACGCTATCTTTCATTTTCTATGGAATTTTTACAAAATTTTTACTAATGAAAGTACATTTTGTAAATTAATCTATTACTCGTTAAATAATACACTCTAGTTAGCTGTGATAGTTTTCCTTTTAACTACGTTATATTAGATCTTAACCTATGAAGTTGCCGTTTTGTATGAAATAATTTAAAGTATTTTTTTTTCAAACATCTTTATTTCTGTTATTCAAAGTAATCACCCATGCAATCGATGCATCTTTGCCAACGCAGTGGCAGTTTATTGATACCCTTCTTGTAAAAATCAACTGGATGGGTGCAACAAACTCTTCAAAGGCATTTTTTACTGCCTCTCGGGAATTGAATTTTCATCCCGTTAAAAAGTGGTCTAAATTTTGGGAAAAATTAATAGTCGGTAGGTGTAAAGTCTGGTGAGTATGGGGGATCAAGGAGAACTTCCAAACCCCACTCTTGCAGCTTGGAGACTGTTTGTTGTGCAGTATGGGGTCGCGCGTTGTCGTAAAGGAGCAGCGGGGACGACCGATTGATCAAAGCTGGTCGCAGACGTGCGAGCTTCTCCATCATTGTCTTCAGTTCTTCACAGTACACATCTGCAGTAATGCTCATGCCATTTTGTAAAAAGCTGTGATGATTCACGCCGGCACTAGACCCCCAAACAGTGACCATGACCTTTGTAGGGGTTATTTTTCGTTTAACACATTGTTTTGGTGCTGAACCAGATCTAAACAACTTGCTAAGCGCTTTCGATTTCGATTGAACAGAATCCATTTCTCATCACAGGTAACAATCTGGTTCAAAATTCTTTCATTTCTGTGCCTGTTGAGCAACGCGAGGCAAGTCTCGACGCGTACGTTGCGCTGACGATCGTTAAGTTCGTGGGGTAGCCATCTATCAAGCTTTTTTACTTTGCTACTAGGTGAGCTGTAGTTTGAGTATCATCAGCTTCCCCAATCGCCTTCAATTCATCATTGTTGACCAGTGTCCGAACGACCACGAGGTTCATTATTCAAGTCATAATTTCCAGAACGAAAGCGGGCAAACCAATAACGAGTTGTAAATTCGTTTGATAAGTTCTCTCCGTGAACGTTGTTGAGGTCACGTGCCGTTTGTGCCGCATTAGTGCCACGACGGGACTCATATTCCATAATTACACAAATTTTTAAAGTGTCCATTATAACGAAAAATGTTCAAATGTAATGAAAACACAACGCTAATCAATAAACGAAAGACTGACTTTGTAAAAAGAATGTCATGTTTTTAAAACAAAATTAATTTGAATTTAGAATTCACAACTAAACAAAATTTTTTTTTGTTTGAAATGGCCAGTACTGAAGAACGCCAACTTCATAGGTTAAGATGTAATATATACTCCTGTCATAAATTTTTTCCACATATCCAAAAACAACGGTTTAGGTAGTTTAGGTAGCTGGTAAAGGGGAGGGGGACCCATGCCACTAACAGAAATTGGGACTTTAGGGGTGCATATCTCAACAACTATTGACTTAAATAAAAAAAATGTTTGAAATCTTGATATCATTTCTTAAGACCTACCGTTTGGTGCCTCTTGCGTTAATTTACGATTAATTTTTTTTTCGTACTTCAGTTACATGTATGGCGACCTATCCCAAAAAAGAAAATTTTCTTGAGTTCACTATGTCGTTGTGTAGCGGTTCATAGATTACACCTACCTTCCAAATTTCATCTATATATTGGCAATAGTGTCCGAGAAAGACCACAGACAGACAGACAGACGAACGGACGGACATGGCGAAACTATAATGGTTCCTTTTTTCCATTTGGCTACGGAACTCTAAAAAGGACCGAGGCACGTATATGTTTGTATGTTGTTTAGGTACCACGTATAATTTTATATTTATTTAATAGCGGTATTTCTTTTTGATGACACAATATACACCTTTATTTAATTTTTAAACTTTCACTTAAGTGCTCACTTAGATACTTACTTTAGATAAGTATATTATGGTCATTTAGGCTGTAATTTGAGATCGGGCGTTTATTGCGAATATGTGCCCTGATTCACGTGTAATTAAGAATGCATCGAATTTAACTTTTGACTGACCGGTTGGCCGAGCGGTTAGAGACCTAACTGCGGAGCCGAGGGTCGCGTGTTCGATGCCCGCCCGGGACAAATATTTGTGTTCATAAACATGTCTATTTGTTTCGTGTTCAGGTGTAGTATCTATATATGTATATATTATAAAAATAGATAATTTAAGTAGGTATGTACATCAATTGTCTAGTATCCCATAATACGAGCATAATACTTGCTTACTTGGGACTAGATGGCGCTGTGTGAGATGTCCCAGATATAATTAATATAAACAAAACCTAGAATGCATTTATGTTGCTTTAGCACAATAGTACAAAAGTATAAAAGCAAACAGTTCGCTACGATTTATTGCAAAAGACAATAAATTTGTTCAAGAATTAACAGTGCCTGAAGCTAAACTAAAATTTATATCTTTATCAAAAAGCTAAGTCACATCGGTCAGCTTTTAAAGGTAAAAAAAATATCTTGATTATCACTACTTAATATAAAATAAAGTCCCCCGCGGCGTCTGTCTGTATGTATGTCTGAACCCGATAAACTTAAAAACTACTAAACGGATTGGCATATTATTGACACCAATGGACAGAGTGATTCAAGAGGAGGTTTACGTGAAAGTATGGAGGGATCGTTCCTCTTTCATAGGACTAAAGAAAAGTCAGCGATGGCATATGTCTATCTTTTATGAATATCTTTTGATTTTACTATACCTATTTTGACATAAAAATATTTTATAATAAATTTTTAAAATGGAAATATACTTACGTAGCATTTTGGCAGCGAATAGCGATAAACATGTCAGTATCCGTTTATAACTGTATGGAAGCCTCAGGGCTTTTCATGCGTAATCCAGGATACTTTGGTCCTTGACGGTAACCCCATGGAATTAAATAAAACGTTGCGTAAACAAGTTACGTGGCATGCGGTAGGAACAGTGATCGGTCATACGAAGGTCGCAGTAGGAGGACGTAGGCTTGCAAATTGAAGTCGCCTTGAGGGATCATGAGCGATCACTTCAACGCAAATACGTAAAACTTACTTAGCAAAATGGAACATCTTTTGTGACTGAAAGTTCCAACTACAGACACAACATTATATGGAATATTATACCGACGGTAGGGTAGGTCTAAAAATTACTCAATGTTACCGCTTCGTATTTTGTCTAAACAAAGAATCGTACCAAAGTTGCTGCTGGAGTAAAAGTCGGACGCGTGCTGTGAAGGTTTATTATTTTGGCAGTTAAAGTAAACTCTTTTCGTATTTTAGCTAGTGGGCAGCGACCCTGCCTGCGAAGCTGGAGGTCCCGGGTTCGAATCCCAGGTCGGGTCAGTATTTATATAATGAATATTAATACTGGCACCGGGTCTTGGTTGTTATATGTATGTGGTGTCTTCGCTTGGTACCCAAAATACAACCTTGGGACCTAGACGTTGTTGCGTTTGTGTGTGTTATTATTATTATTATTATTTTTGCCCATTTTTTATATTCTTTGACACATATGCTCATATTTACTATTTCGATGCTTAGTTTATGTATTTTAATTTATTTCTGAGCCTAATAGTTTTGTGTAACTGATTATCTTAACGCATGTATTAATTTTACATTTTTGTCAACAATAGTTGTTAAGTAGGTACACAATATTGATGTGATACACAATGAACCGTGGATCATTATGAACATACAACCTTGTTTTAATAAAATTTTAACCTAACATTTGTTTATTTTAGTCTTACAAATATAAGACAGTTATTTAAATATCATCATCATCATCAGCCCATTTTACCCCACTGCAGGGGCTTAGGCCTCCCACAGGGTGAGGAGGGGGTTTGGAGCTTAAATCCACCACGCTACTCCACTGCGGGTTGGGGATTGTAACGACTGCCATCTATTGACAGCGTCCGGGATCGACTGCTTAACGTGCTCTCCGAGGCACGGAGTCAGTGATAATTAATGTACTTAAGTCAGAAAAACTCATTGGTACACGCCCGGATTCGAACCATGGCCTTATAAATTTGAGACAGATTCGTTGCGCTCTGGGCTATCACGACACTCGATATATTTAAATATATACATATATATTAAAATAGAATCAAAAGGTGATTCATTGTTAAAAGTGATCCGATACCCTGTGTGCACACACTGGTACACAATAGACCAAATTCCAAAAGTAAAAAAATGTGTTTAACTTAATAACATCAACATCATTTTAGCCTCTCACTGTCCACTGGTAAACATAAACCTCCTCCATGGCAAGCCACGCATACTTATATGCGCATATTAATAACAAGTAATCCAATAATATAGACAATACTTATCGGTCTAAAGCACAGCAATTTGACTGAAGAACAGAATTTGAATTTTTTGAGATTCGTTGTTGAGCAACCTACCTTATACTATATTGGTATCTTTTAGACATTTTGGATTTATAAATTTAATCTTCTTTTTTCAAACGATATAAACCAGGGTGTTGTCACAGAATTAGATCTTATTGCGGTACAAATTTGTACTAAAGTCTAATATCTTTAAATACAATTGTTATACAAAAAATTATCAATTCGGCATTTCCAGGCCTATCAGTATTCATAAAAAGATTTAATTTATTCAGTTTTAATTATTAGACATAAAACAATTATTTCCAACTGTTATCGTAGCAAACACGTGTCTACAATTTTGGTACAGTTACTTATACAAACAAACAATTCCAAAACTTTCATACAGATGCAAAAACATATATGGCACTTGTCAAAACAGATTTCACCGTCTGCGCAATGGTATGTGCAGTGGAAATCATATGTGCAAATTACGATACAATTTAATAGGTAAGAACTTCCTTGAGAAAGTTTTGTTGAGAGAGTTTTTAAAAATTAGAAATTCGTATTTTTTGTTTGCTTTCAAATTAATAGATTCGTGTCGTCCAGAGCGCAACGAACCTGTCTCAAATTTATAAGGTCCCATAGGGCCATGGTTCGAATCCGAGCGTGTACCAATGAGTTTTTCTGACTTAAGTACACAATATCACTGACACCGTGCTTCGGAGGGCACGCTAAGCAGTCGGTCTCGGACGCTGTCATTAGATGGCGGTCGTTACAGTTCCCAACCCGCAGTGGAGCAGCGTGGTGGACTTAAGCTCCAAGCCCCCCTCCTCACCCTGGGGGAGGCCTAAGCCCCTGCAGTGGGGTAAAAATGGGCTGATGATGATGATGATGAAATTAATAGATTGCAAAGATAGGTCTTAGATAACATAATCAGGATGAAGCGTTTCATACTTCGAAACGATGCAAAACGTGAACGAAATGTCAGACTCAGTGATTCGACAGGCCATACGTCATCATCTCGGTTATTATCATTGCTTTAAACAGATATTTTCTTAAATGACACATTAAATGTAATTTCAGAATTTTACATTTCCTTATTGAGTTCGAATTTTCCATGTAAGTCACACAAAATTCTGCTTAATGACATATAGCACAATGCTTTACGGCGAATATTTCAAAACATTAACCGATGTACGTGTATATTTTTTTCTCACACTTTTGTTGTCACAACGCGGCATCTCTATGAACATCCATGAGACAGGTACAACTACTGAACATACACATTTAGATTTCATTAACCTTTTGACTTGCCTTCAATCATTATCAATCAATTGTCTCTGTCAATTAAATGACTCGAGACTTTCAATCTGACCAAATATGGTTAATGAGTAGTGACTAGGGTAAGCAAAACTGATCACGTTTAGAACATTTTTAACCCTTTTTCCTTCAATCATTATCAATCAATTGTCTCTGTCAATTAAATGACTCGAGACTTTCAATCTGACCAAATATGGTTAATGAGTAGTGACTAGGGTAAGCAAAACTGATCATGTTTAGAACATTTTTTACCCTTTTTTTATTTGCATAAATAGACACAAAAATTACAAAATATGCGTCACACACATATAGTTGATGTGTGAAATAAACTGAACATCAAAAAACTCAATTATCCATTTCCATTACGTTTTACATTTTCGAACGGCTCCGTTCTGTGTCGAATGTTAAACGACAGGTGCATATTTTACGGACGGCTATACTAAATCGATGCCTTTCGCATCTCGTCGATATGCCAATTTGTGTGGATACGTATCGAGTTAAAAGCTGTCGTTTGTGTATTCGATGCATCGTACGTTTTATCGATGGTTAATTTTGTACATTCAATTTACAGAGAAAGAATAGTCTACAAGTACTAAGTATATACTACTATTTTTATTAAGATTTTATAGCATAGATTAGTTAACTTAATATCGATACGGACCGGTGAATGAACTCATTTCCTTAATGAAATCTAAACGTTTTTTTTACCCATGCGAAGTGAAGGCGAATAAACCTGTACAGTTCCAGCGCCCGGGCACGCGGAGTATGTGAGTCCCACCCACTAACAACCGCCTGAAGCATAATAGGGACGCGTATCGTTAGTTCGAAAGCTCCAACTACTTCATAGAAGCGGCCAGGAGGCACACAAGGGTTACTCGATGCGAAGTAATTCCATGGGCGCGGGCCTCCGGTTAAGATTTACGTTATTAATATGACGTGAAAAGTGTTGCACAGTTCACTCATTTGAGATGAGGTCAGTAGGGGTAGGGGTGGTGGCCGCTTCGGGTTCGACTTGAAAGTCACCCGAGAAAGACTTATTAGTTTCAGCCGTTCGACTTCGAGAGTGAGGTCGTCGAGCTGATCTGACAGTGCATTCCGTGGTCTTCTTAGGAAATGATTCTCAACAACTCTTGGCACGGTTGTGTTGTCAAGTTTAATATCGGCACTGCAAGTATCACAAGTTGCAGAACATATATTCAGTCTTGGTTCTACTAATACGCCATAAGCGGTGGCCATCTTGGATTTGAAATTTGTCATAGTATAGTATTCTACTAATCAAGTCCTTTCATTTGATACCGATATTGATGGAGTAGTGAAAAAAAAGTAATTCGCCATTTCGTGTTGGCGACCATCTTAGATTTGAAATTTATCATAGTGTATAGTATTCTACTAGTCAAGTCCTTTCATTTAATACCCATATTGAGGGAGTAGTGAAAAAAATGTGATTCGCCATTTCGTGTTGGCGACCATCTTGGATTTGAAATTTATCATAGTGTTTAGTATTCTACTAGTCAAGTCCTTTCATTTAATACCCATATTGAGGGAGTAGTGAAAAAAATGTGATTCGCCATTTCGTGCTGGCGACCACCTTGGATTTGAAATTAGTCATAGTGTTTAGTATTCTACTAGTCAAGTCCTTTCATTTAATACCCATATTGAGGGAGTAGTGAAAAAAATGTGATTCGCCATTTCGTGTTGACGACCATCTTGGATTTGAAATTTATCATAGTGTTTAGTATTCTACTAGTCAAGTCCTTTCATTTAATACCCATATTGAGGGAGTAGTGAAAAAAATGTGATTCGCCATTTCGTGTTGGCGACCATCTTGGATTTGAAATTTATCATAGTGTATAGTATTCTACTAGTCAAGTCCTTTCATTTAATACCCATATTGAGGGAGTAGTGAAAAAAATGTGATTCGCCATTTCGTGTTGGCGACCACCTTGGATTTGAAATTTATCATAGTGTATAGTATTCTACTAGTCAAGTCCTTTCATTTAATACCCATATTGAGGGAGTAGTGAAAAAAATGTGATTCGCCATTTCGTGTTGGCGACCACCTTGGATTTGAAATTAGTCATAGTGTTTAGTATTCTACTAGTCAAGTCCTTTCATTTAATACCCATATTGAGGGAGTAGTGAAAAAAATGTGATTCGCCATTTCGTGTTGGCGACCACCTTGGATTTGAAATTTATCATAGTGTTTAGTATTCTACTAGTCAAGTTCTATCATCTGATACCCATATTTATGGAGAAGAGAAAAAAATAATTAATTCGCCATTTTGTGATGGCGGCCGTCTTGGATTAGAAATTTCTCATAGTGTTTAGTATTTTACTAGTCAAGCTCTTTTATTTGATACCCATATTGATGAAGTAGCAAAAAAATATGATATCCACCATTTTGTGGCGGCCGCCATCTTGGACTGATTTCCATCAAACATAGCTAACACTCCCGATCAATTCACCTTTCAGATAAAAAAATCCACATCCAAATCTGTTCATCCGTTTGGGAGCTACGATGCCACGGACAGATACACAGATACACAGATACACAGATACACAGATACACACGCACGTCAAACTTATAACACCCCTTTTGTGCGTCGGGGGTTAATAAATAGATAGTTTTCATTATAATAACACACTTCTACTCGAAATTTCGTATATTCCACACATAATCCAATCGGGCAACAAAAAAATTTAGCTTAAAATTACAGAAACACGGGTGGTCATTTTCGATGGCGATTTTTAAAGTGTAATTTCGTGGTTTTCATTATTTCATTATCAAAGTCGTTTTTCAACACGTCTTAAATAGAAGCAGAATTATCAATTTATCGTTCCCACACAAAATTAATTATTGAATTGATAAATTAGTTTTAGTAGTATCAGTTTTTCGTTTGTAGTTTAGAATTTTAAAAGTCTGTTCACTGCGACACTTCAAGTACGATATATTTTGTGTGTGGCTTTGGTATATTTTCCACTATTGCGTAGCATGATTCCCGAAAATAAAACTACGCCACGTATAATTGTTGTCTTTTCGATGAACAGCTGACCGGATTAGGTTGAATCCTCCAATTGTATCCAAAACAAAGGTAAATTGTATACCTAATATCTGTAAGAAGCGAATTACTTTTCATAACTATTTATGGTTCTTAGATGATCTCACGAGTGGTGTTACTTCTAAATAGAGTAAATAAATTTGACAGCAGCGTTTTTGCTATCAACAACAAAAATGTTTTCCATAAGACACTATGTGTTTGTCGAGATTTGAAAACCGAAAAACATTATTTTTTCAGGTCAAATTTATAAATATTTAATCATTAAGACATTCGATATTTTTTTAATGCATAAAATAATTTTAATTGTCTAGTAAAAATTTCGTTCAGATAACATAATATACCTAAATAAGTTAAAAATTAACTCAATCATATGTTTTTGAGTAAGCACGAAACAACAGATTTTTCTGGGTTGTTTTTAGCGAACTGGTAGCGAATACCTATCACAGAAAAATCACACATACGAGGCATATAGTATATTTGTAAATGTCACAGACAAAAGTGTACAAAAAATTGTCTAAAAATTTATTTAATTAGTGATGTAAAAAAATGTGTTCCATGCTGAATAAACGCAAAAAAGTCGTGCGCAAAATCGTCGTCTACGTTAATACGTATACAAATAATACAAATTTCATGTTATTTTCATTAAATTGTAATCAATGTAATGAAAATAACATGAAAATCTATAAAATTTAAAATTTGAGCTGTTATCTCCCGTATACTATTTTTATATTTTATTTTTGTTTGTAATACAATTTCCAAAATTACCTTATTATCGTATGAGCCCGCTCCAACGTCCAATCGGGCTCGAAGGCCTTGTCGACGACAGTCAACTTACAACTCTATTGCTTAAATTAATTACAGTTTATTTTGATGTTTATCAATAGTACAACGTCAAAAGTACATATAATTGTTTGTTGTTAATTTAGCACCAACAATATTACGGAATCTTGTTTGTTGGAATGTTAGACTAATGTAACTTACTAGAAAAAAATAATGCAAATGTTGCCTAATAGTTTCGGCTTAAAAATTAAAGTTATTTCTCATACATGAGGAAAATACCACGTTATAGATATCATACACACACACTGTCAACTTTTATTATGACGACGCAAAATCGGTTCCAGGGGAAACAATTGTAGGACCCTAAATCGGCGCCGCTTTTTAACTTGGACGCGGCGTTTAGGTAATAACATTCAAGTCATTCGGCATAATTAAGACTTGAAGTCATATTTTATGATAGCATGTAATCGAATTTTCCGAATATGAATACCCCTTCCAAAGTAATTATGCATATATTTTAAAGGCCTTTATCTTTTTATTTCTAGGACCAATTTTGGTACCACAATAATAAAATTTGACAGTGTGTACGATATCTATAACATAGTATGTTCCTTATTCCTACACAATACCTTTTTTTTTTGAGCCCAATCACTTGCAATATTCTTTTTCTTTGTGTGCGATTTTTTTTTAGAAGGGGAAATTTAGAAACATTGTTTTAATTTTATTAGAAGTCTAATTGTGAGATTTGTTATAATTTGTTAGTACTCAAAATATGTTACAATTTCACCTCCAATACTGTTTACATACAAAACATACGAAGTACAATCTTATGTTGGAATCGATTCGGAATCAACTAATTCAATTCGATTAATATTTAAAACGGTTAACAGCAATACATAAAGTACGTTTCTAATTTCTCTTTACGTGACAACTTTGAATTTCGATTCGAATTAATTTAACAAAGATCAAAGTATGAAAAATGAGAAACAGCGGTAAGTGAAAGAGGGACAGGGGGGGGGGCTCGTTTATTGGAAAGAAAGTCGATCGGCTTGTGTCGACGCTATTACGGACCTCAAAGTGCGACCGAAGCGGAGGACCGGATCTAAACCAAAAGACCTTTGTTATGGGTGTCCATCACGGTTGGCGATTTTTTCGCAAAATTAAAGAACCTTCATTCAAAACAGACTGTTTCTCGATCATGAAACTCCTAAAAGGTTATGTTCTTAATTGAACTATCTTCTTGTGTAGTTATGGTTTCATTATTATGAATAAATGTATAAAAAAATATTTTGTATTTCGGAACTTTTCAGAAACCAAAAAAATAAAAGGTCGAACGGAAATAAATGCTAAACGTGAATACATTTCCATGTTTTTCTATTTAAGGCGGTGGCGCCTAGCTACATTATTCCATAGAATTTTCTTTGTTTTCACATAAAATGAGAACTGCGCCAAGCTTCCAGGTTCTAAAATTTTTATTGAATAATTTTAATAACATGCACTTTTTGACGAAACTATGTTCTTTACTTAGTACCCTTTTATTCTCTAGGATCCTGTCCTAAGTTTCGTGATCCACATAGTACAAATACGACAAGTGCTGACGAGAGCACAGCTAAACGCAAGAGCAAAGCGAGAAATATAAAATAATGGGAATTTATTTAAGTATGAAATTGGCTTTTACCGACTGGTCAATTTGAATGAAAATTAAATCTGCATGATGAACGTTTTTAGTCTGGGAATTTTATCACGTTTAATATAGAACACAGAGTTTTCTGTATTAAAAATTAAGAAAACAATTTGATAAATTCGTTGAATAATTTGCTTTTTTAGTGTTTCACAATAACATTTGTATAGTTCGCCTCAAACTTTATGGCGGATCGGAATACAACGCTTTATGCGCGTTTACGTAGGTACAGTCATATACCCCTCGCTCCACTGCATCCCGCTACACCCAAAACTGATTACTGCGACGCGGCTTGTGCCTATGTTCACATCCGCCATAAAGTTTGACTGGAACTGTACTCTAATATGGAAATATCGAAAGTTTGAGTAATTTTTAAATAGTAGTTCTATGGTAGTACGAACGCCGAAGTTTGGATGACACATGACAAATGAACGCATTGTGCGTTTTTCGTTTTGTCGCTTTTACAATGGTAATTTCGGCTTACAAAATAAACCAGCCGCTAAAGCCAATGAAGAATTGCAAGCTTTGGTAGAAGCTAATCAGTATCAATCTACTACAGAATCAGTAGCATAGCTTGAGATCAGCATACCAGTATTGACCCATTTGCACCAAATTTACATAATTAAAACTGCACGCATCAAAGCTTGCCCGTCGTTGTTAATCTAGACAAAATATTTCTACTTCTACCGACTACCGTTTTTCCACAATTTGGACAATTTTCTATATAACAAAAAATTTCGTTTAAAAAAGCAGTAGAAATCTCCTTTACTAACTTTGTTGAGTCCTGCTCCTCAGAGTTCGGTCGCAAAGCATTCAATGATCTCCCTACTGGATGGCAGAAATGCGTAGATAATATGAATAATAATAATATATAATTAATAACACACATAATCACAACAACGTCTAGGTCCCAAACTAAGCATTTGCTTGTATTTTGGGTACCAAGCGAAGACACCACATACATATAACAACCAAGACCCGGTGCCAGTATTAATATTCATCATATAAATACTGACCCGACCTGGGATTCGAACCCGGGACCTCCAGCTTCGCAGGCAAGGTCGCTGCCCACTAGGCTAAGCGGTCGTCATTTGTTTTAATAATTATTTTGTTTAAATAAATAAATATTGAATAAATAAAAATAAATAAATACATAATAAATATTTTTTGCTTAGTGATTTCTAGTTTCATGATTTTTGTATCAAATTCCAATTTCACACCGCAACCCCTTATAATGTACGAATATAAAAAAAAATACAATTGAAAAAAAGTTGTAAAATTAAGTTCCTTTACCTCTCCAAATGTAGAAATTAAAAAAACAATTGCACAATATGTCAAATTGCCAATATTCCACAATGTCAAACTGAAACCCGACTTTCTCGAATTCATAGTAATTTCCAGAGATTTAAATCTCTGGCAAACTCAACTCATTCAAAAAATCAATTCAGATGGAATAAAAAATGTGGTGACCCAAGAACACGCCCCGGATATCGGATGCGAATATCTATTTCGAACATTTCGTATTCGATAACAATACATAAAACTGGCATGGATGCATGAAGTATGAAGAATAGATTCTACGATCATCTTCGGAGCAATATCAGCGAGCCATTTCATAATACCAATCAGCTTAGCCAATTCCGTCAGAAAGCATTAAAAACCGCTGATCTACTGCTGGAGTCGAATTTTGTCAAAATGTCATTATTCACTAAAGCCTGCACTTACATGTCGGGTGCCACCGTCATGAACGGCAGCGAGGTCTTTATAGCCTCTCTGAGCAACACGTTTGCACTTCTGGGCTTCCTTATAAGTTTCATAGGAAGACACTGGATATTCCAGAATGGCATTTTCGTTATTTTCGCTGGAGACATACTGACCCTCATCGCACACTGTATAGCCATCATTGCTGATTCTTTTAGAATTGTCGACGATTCGCGTTTCATTATGGGCTTACAGAACGACAGCGATATAAGTATTTAAGTTGCAGGCAAAGGCGAACGAGAATTTATATGAAAAATAAATTTAAATAAGGTTGTGATTAAGGTATTTGAACAGAACCGATATTTTTGTAAAAGGAAAAATAAAGTTAACATTGCAAACGATAATAGTTTTTATAACTCCTTGTCCTCAAAATTCTTTTAAATTTTAACCATAATGTACACAATTTTTAAGTGCTGAATATCAGTCTTTAAAAAAAATATTACAAAATTATTATCGAAAAGGGAGGCAAAATTAATTTGAACGTGCCACAAAAATTAATTTCCTGAGTTGATTTATTCACTTGCTGGTGATGTTGACGTTACAAAATTAAATAATTTAAGGTTTAGGTCGATAACAAATATTTTAACTTTAATTATCATTCAAATTAAAATCTTTCAAATTACTTTCGTATAATAAATCCTGATGAATATCGGAAGAGTTTTTAATTTTTTTAAGGTTCCTATAACGATAATTGCTCGCTTTAGTAACATTAGATCGCTTTAATTAATTACTTATTAGTTGTTGAATACTAATTTATTCATAGTAAAATCGTTAAAAGTTTTGCTTACAAATCAAAATAACGGTGACTGCTCCAAAGATCTAATTTCATCTCAAAGAATAAATTTTCAAGCAAAACATGTGTTCTCAGTGACATTTAGTCGAATTTGCTCTTACAGATTACATTTACTAAAACAATAGTAGTCCATTGAAAAGTTACATTTGGGGTTGCGTTTTTTAGAGGACGCAATTTTATTTTTTAGATGTGTAGGAGGGGTCAGTGTAAGGTTAAAACAAAGTTTGTATTTAAATTATTTTTGCTCATAACTTTTTTGTTTATGGTTCGACGACAAAAAATTACAATTTTTTTTTATGAGACCAATAGTTTACGAGATAAACCGTTAAAACCATTTCAACCCCTTTTTCCAAGTTGGCGGCCGTGGGACAAGGGTGGCGACCCCACAAACTTGGTTTTAACCTTACACTGACCCCTCCTACACATCTAAAAAATAAAATTGCGTCCTCTAAGAAACGCAAGGTGAGGCCTAAAAAATTTAACATTTCAATGGATTTCAATGAATTTCGCGCCATTTATTGCTGACAATTGTATTGCACACATGTATATGTACACATATGACAATTATATCGCCGACAACTACATTGATGACCGATTGGCCGTGTGGTTAGAGATCCTAACTGCGGAGTCAAGGGTCGCGGGTTCGATTCCTGCCCGGGACAAATACTTGTGTGCATGAACTTGTCTATTTGTTCCGTATCTGGGCGTAATAAAATATTTAAAAAATCTATGTATGTAAATATTATAAAGACTAAGTATTTATATCAGTTGTCTGGTATCCATATTTATTTATTTATTTATTTATTTATTTATTTATTTAATAAATTCACAAAATAGACTACAATCAATACAGCACCAACACAACTTAAAACAATTTACTTTAATCTAGATTTGCAATCAGATATGTGAACATAGTACAAGATTTGCTTAGTTTGGAACTAGATGGCGCTGTGTGGGATGTCCGAGGTATTTTTATTATAGTGGATGTCATACTAGCGCCCAAAAGTGAAGAACTAAAATTCCTTCATTTGTAGGAATTGGATTTAGTCGCTTATTGGTCTTTCGTCCTAATTTTTCATAAGCAAGCGCATTGCATGCATAATTCATGATAGATAGTTATCTCTTTCTGTATCATTGATTCCGTATTATATATCACACTCTCTTTTTTAAACCATGTGTGCTTACGATGTAATAATAATAATATTTATTTATTTATTACAAAAATCAATATACAATGTAAGGGATGTAAGTATGTATTATGCCATTGCGGGTAAATTTTCAAACGTCGTGCACTGTATATTCGTGCGCTACAATTGCTTAGCAAATAAGTTCACAACCGACTGCGCAAAACTACAACTTAAAAGTTTGAAATCCCATTATTTCAATTTACACGCGAAACATTTAAAAAAATCTCTAATAACCATTAATAATTAATTAAATCGACGGGATTGTTCGCAAATACATTATTGTATTTTTACTGTAAATTAATAAAAAAAACTTGAAGGTTTTGGTATCATCGGGAACTTTGTCAAGTCCTGAGTCAACAATTTCACGCAATTTGCGAGCGAGTTGAGGGCGCTTGTGGCAAGTGCTTCTCGGCCGCGGCCTCTGTCGACGCCTCGAAGGAAATAATTATTCAAGGTCGTCCAAAACTGCACCCCTCGAGAATGCTATTGATAAAATCAATACATGATTACGTATAAACCAAAGGTAGCGGGTTCGATCCCTGGAGCAAACGTTTGTGTGCATGAACATGTCTTTTTCTTCTGTATATGTTCTGGGTGTAAAATATACGTATGTATATTATATATATATATAAACTCTGCTTAGGCTGAACACGTATTCATTAATGCTTCTACATGCTAACATTGGATGGCGAAATGCTGGAGAAGCTTTTAAACAGTGCTGCGTTGGCCAATAGACGTGTTACATAATGCATTTCCTTCTTTGCCTCAACACAGCATATGTGGCGTGTTATAGAAGTTATCGATGGTACGGATATACTGTAACGTTATGAATCCTAGCACACTGCACGAGTTATCTATTCACTATATATATACATACTATCAGTCTAGTGCTGAGCGGTACAGAATGGAATTGCTCTCAAATCGCCGCATCTTTATGGACCTAAATTTATTACACAAGATTTTAAACAATTACATTTATGCTCCTACACTTTTATCTAAAATTTCTTTTAGAGTATTTCGTAAGCGAAAGAAGTTGTAGAAAAATGAACCTATTTTCTGTAAATAAATTAAAAAGTAAACGTACCGGACATTCTTTTGTTAGACATGCGCGTTAGATTTACAATCATGAGTTTGGCAATGTTGATATTTTGAGTGATTCCTTAGCTGTTTTAAGAAAATGTATTATGTCGGTATTTAAAATGATAAACGGAGATAGAAAATAAGGTCATTATATTAATTTATTATTTTTCTTTTGAGTAGGTGGACCACGGCTAAGTCTTTGTGTAAGTGGAAGGAATTATTAAAATGCGATACACTTTGTTTATGCTTGTATTTCTCAAATTTTTTTTTCTTGTAATGTTACCGTGTGTCTATATACCAGCCGTTATTTGTGTTTCTGAGTAGGTATAATTTATGTTGATTAAATAGGTAACTCAAGGTCTATATTAAGTTCTTCTTGTTTAAACATGTATGTAAAAGACTTTATTTCTAAATAAATTTAAAAAAAGTACACTTATTTCTTAAGGGTTAGTTAGACTTAAGCCAAATCTAAATCGAACCTGGTGAGGCTAGCGCCACGGCCAACGTAGTTATTTTATGATAGACTAAAACTTTTAAATCCACTAACCTTACAGTTACAGGTAATGAAACATCGCGTCATACGTCATGACACGCAAGACGTCGTCTATTTCGTCGCCACAGCTCAAGCCTCTTTTATCTCCCCAAACCACTGAAAATCTTAGAAACGTGAAAATTTCAGGAACGTATTCCTTTTATGACGTCAACGTTTACTAAGAAAGGATGTTCCAACATTCACCCCTTAAAAGACGAGAAAAGGTTAACACTTTTATTATAAGGTACTTGTATCCCTACATAACGAGCGCGTCTTCCATTTATTTTTATAGGAATATGTTACATTCCGAGGTTACATTTATTAAAACCGGCAAGTTACGAGATGTCGTAAATCACAATATTTGATAATTAATAACACTCCGGTGCTAATTGATATTTTTCAAAAATTCAAAATGTTTAGTTATTCAATTTGGTACACTCTAACACTCCAATTTAGAACCGTTTATTTGAACTCAGTTTAATTAAAATATGTTTTGTCCCTTTCTTTCGGCTCAACGCACACTCGCTAGCGACTCGTAAAAGATTTGTATGTGAATTTCACTTCTCATAGGTACCGCTAGAGACGCTGTCCATACAAATATGATAATTACAGTAACCCAGTCGTTTTGAGCACATCATATATATCGACAATTGACACTTCTCTATCACTAGTTCAGTTCCTGAAACTTCAGTGAAAAACAAGTGAGAAGTTAAGTGACTCACGCGCTCGTCTGCGGTCCATCACAGCGGTTGTACTAAAAAAAACCGTTTAACGTTGATATTTTAAAGGCACAGTAATAAAGAAGTTGTGTAGTCTTAATGATATTAGTGAAAATATGCACCAAAGATACGTTTTTTCTATATTTTTATTTATTTACCCTATATACTTACGTAAAAACTATGAAAATTAAACTGAGTTAACACTGACAATGCTCACAGTATAGTTTTTAAAAAATTCAAAAATTAAATTTATTGGTAACAAACTTAATTTTGCGGTACTGACTGGTTTTGTATGGGTTTTGTATATATAATAAAATCAATATCCATTTATTGTGCAGAACTGAACCAGAGAATGAAACGGAATCGATAATTCCAAATACAAAATTGGAATAATTAAATGCCTTAATAATTTCTGGTTATCTTTCGGCGATTTGTACCTTATATTACGTACTTACCAGATATTTACTGTATTTACCTAATGAATGCGTCTTTTGGTAACGAAAGTTTTAATAACACTTATTTAGTAAATTTTCTGAACATAATAGGCTAGTTGGCTATTTTTTTTTTCAATTATTTTACATGAAAGAGTGTTAGACAGAGAGGGTAATACCGCACGACGTAGGTACTTGTGTGTACCGTCAGGCCATTCAAAGTAATGTTAAATTTCGTTTTACAAGAAAGAGACAGCAATAAAAAACTTGTAGCTTATAATTTCCATATTCTTCAACCAAATGTAATGTTGTTTATATATTTCGTTGTCGTATAAAGACTAATTTTATATTATCTTGATAAATATAATGTATTTATTATTAGTCAAATCCTATTTCGCAAATTCACATAAAAACAGTATATACTTGAAATAAACGACAAGCTTGCAAACAAATAAGTTTGATGTTTCTTTATTATTAGTAACCAATTATTCGTATGAACCACTTTCAGAATGAACAGTAAACGGGAAAGTTGTTTTTAAATACTCAAACATTTCGTTGTATACACGCCATTGAACCAACTGCCGCACACGTGATTCGATTCAATGGAATGTTCTCGGAGATTAACGATTATCTTAACTCTACAGAATTTATGTAACATATAAGTACTAACCTATCACCATAGAGATAGGTCAGTATATAACTAGGATAGGCAAGCTCCATAAAGCCCTGTATATAACGGTTGGGTATGGGAGGAAAAAGGATGGAAAATAACTGTACCTAGTTATATACTTATTTTACTTTCAAGCCGCACTGCTTAGGACGCATTGATTTAACAATTTAATAAACGACGACCGCTTAGCCTAGTGGGTAGCGACCCTGCCTACGAAGCTGGAGGTCCCGGGTTCGAATCCCAGGTCGGGTCAGTATTTATATGATGAATATTGATACTGGTACCGGGTCTTGGCTGTTATATGAATGTGTTGTCTTCGCTTGGTACCCAAAACACAAGCTAATGCTTAGTTTGGGGCGTAGACGTTGTTGTCATGTATACGTTATTTATTTATTTATTATTTATTTATAAAAATGATTTGTAGTCGGTAAACAAAACCGATATAAAAACGTCCGCAACGTGCGTGGGCTGATACGGCCGCGGTCCGGCTCCGTTGTGTGCATCTGTGCATGCAAATACTTGTTACGGGTCGGACGTAATAAGTATCACACTGTTTACGGGAATGTAACGAGAATCAAAAATTACTAAACGGATTGGCTTATTATTGACACCGATAGACGGAGTGATCCAAGAGAAAGGTTTATATGTATAATTTATTAATGTTTTGTGGAAATTTGTTGAAAATATGACGATTATTGTAGAAGTCGGAAAAAAATCAAGCCGTCTGGGAGCTTTCATCGAAAACGCTGCCTAATTCCTTTGAGATATAACAAAATAAAGTATGGAGGAATTGTGTGTCTTTTATAGGACTAAATAATAGTCTGCAATGGCATTTGTCTATCTTTTATGGATAGCTTACTATACCTATTTTTTTTTTTTTTTTTAAATGATGTCATATGATGAGGTGATTTGAAGGCGATTTATACGGATACCGTATTAATCCTTATCAAATTAAATACGTTATTTACCTTCAGCATTTCATGCACATTATGATTGCCCTTTACACTATACAATTTAAATTAATATTTTAGAAGCTATCGCGAAATAAAAATATCGCGCGACCAGCCGGGTACCGCCGCGCCACGTCGGCTGGCCATACGGGACGACGCGACACGTGTGGTTAGGTTATGTTATATATATTTGTTTTTTTACTTTTTCAAATATTTATCGTATTGGAAATAAAATACTTTAAAATACTGCAAGTAGGATGAATTTACGTTACTTTTAAATCTAATTAAATCCAATCCATTGTTCGACGCAACAAGCTTATATGACACTACGACGACAGAAAAAACATTACGGCTTATATGCTCTGCTACCCATGCGAAGTCGGGGTGGATCGCTTGTATACACATATATCTTCTATCACGTATCATTTGAGAATTAACGGTCTTGACTACTAGATCATAATTAATTACTATTCAGGTACTAAATATCATTTGAATTAAATCACTGATATGGAATTTAGTTCCAAAATTACTTATAAATGTTATAACTATTGTATCTATTTAAGTTAAATATTTGTTTATATTATGACAATCATTGATATCTATATAGAGATAGGTACCATATCATTGTCCCAAAAATGTAAGCAAAAAATATAAGCCACAGAGTAAATATTACGCCACTTAAGTAGAAAATTCGTACACTGGAACCATCGCACTGGAATAACAAATAATGATTCTGAAATTCTGTTTCATATATAATTTAACAAGATGTTTAAAACAAAAGACGATAATGATGTATAATCCATCTAATTATTGATCTGTTATTTTGCTTGCTTCGAAGTATGAGGCCCTTCAAAGTAAAACCCAAAACCGCCCATGACATCAAAAATGTTAATAAAATATTAATAAGTGTTATTAATAAGTGTTCAATTTTTCTACCTTTCGAAGTATTAAACCCTAAAAATAGTTTTTGCAAGGTAATGCGAGAGGATACATATAAGTCGGTGGCGTGGGGGTTGTTGAATGAATGAAAAGAAGCAACAAATATTTAAATAAATTGCAATAAAAAAACTATACTGCAAAATTACCTATTGGTTCCCTGCTTAGATACGTTACTTTTTTGTATTCAATGATAGAATTCTCTTGAAATCTTTTGACTTTGATTTAGAACATATATTTTCAACCAAGATTGTTTTGATATCAATGTGATGCACTCCGTTCGCTAAAAATTGCTTTGCTGGAGCAACCAAAAATCATCGCTGTTCATGTGCGAAGTCCAAGAAATTGATACAAAACAAAAGAAGTCAATCTATTCTTGCTATGACATAAATATTGGATAAAAAAAATATTTCCGTAAATTAATGTTTCATACCGAAAATGAATGTGTGAAGTTATTAATCGATCTTCGGCTGCAAAAAAAATATTAATTTATTTAAACACACTAAACTTAGCCGACCCAATGGCAAAAGACCCGATGGTATGACTTTGGTGCCGTGGGAAAGGGTAGGTGTCTACTTTGGGACGCCACGTGTGTCAGCACATTTGCCGCCTCTCACCTTGGTCGTACCGTGGGAACGGCCGGAGCCGCTGCGGAGTCTGCAGCCGCCAGAAAACGAGTCAAATACTCTACTCTGGAGAGTAAATACTTGTTCGTCCCTCTTGCGGTGGAAGATGCTGGCTGTTGGGGGATTGAAGCCAAACGTTTCGTCGCGAGCATCGGCCGTCGTCTAAAAGAAAGGGGACTCGACCCCCGTTCCGGTACCTTCCTGGTGCAACGAATTGCCATTGCAATTCAGCGCGGCAATGCGATGAGCGTCATGGGCACATTTGCGTCGGGGGCGACGAGGGGTGGATTATTGGATTAGTTTTATTTTTTATTATTATTATTATTATTTTTGTGTATTATTAACTATATTGCATAACAAACTAAACTTATATGAACATATAATCTATGTCTTTAATATTACTTTGTAGTTTTTATATACCTTATTAATATAATTCACAAGCTTTCTGCCCGCGATCTTTACTGCGTAGACTTGTACCTTGTTGTGGAATCGCGATATATAATATGTTCTCACTAGACCGAGTATGTGCACAAAACGAAGAGTGGAACTCGTATTCCTTTATTCGTTGGGAAAGACTAACGGGGTTGTCGCCGTATTTAACAATAAGGCTACGAAAAACTTTTATTCGTCCACTATCACTTTGAATTAGGTTAAAAAAGCAGTGTCGGAACAGAGTCTGCTCGATAGGTACCTAATGCTTATCCTATCTGGTATAGACTTGCTTGTAATGAACCATAAATATATTTGGTTTAGTCCAATAAGGAACCCTGATATAAAAACAGACGTATATGGAGATGTCCGTCTGGCAATCTGTTTGACTGTCTGATATCACAGTTATTTGACTTTCAAACTATTATTGCTTCGAAGATTTCTTCATAGGGACACTCACTGGTATAGAAATGTGAATAATATTGGGATGTACTAACATGATGTAACATCTGGTATACAAGAAAAACAATTTAAATATGATCAAAATGTTTTCGTCTTACTAATTTTGATTGGTAGTGATTAATAATGATGCCATGTTAAATAGCATAATAATCGGGATGGAATGCCTTATACTTTACAACCATCAAAAAACGTAAACAAAATGTCAGATTCAGTAATTAGATAGACTTATATATCATTGTTTTAAACTAAAATTTCATTAAATTACACATGAAATGTAATTTCAGAATTTTTATTTTGTTTTGCATGTGGGTCACACAAAATTCTATCTACTTCACAGCGACGATATATTTCAAAACATCAACTGGTGTGTACACCAGTTTATTTAAATTTGGTTTGTATGGATATGTGTATATTTTTTGGCGCATTTTTTTTTTGTTACAACGTGGTATCTTTATTAACATCTATGGGTGCCAGAAATGGGTGCCATGTAAACAAACCAAAAATCCCACCTTTGTACTATAATAGCATGTGATAATAGACTTTACGATTATACGATTATAAATTATAAAATTGCAGTGCCTGGTAAGATTTTCACAGATTGCAAAAAAGACAGTATTTCAAACACGTGATATCGCTAAACAAGTCATAGACAATATAAATAAATTCCAACACAATCGAAATCGAAAATTACTCAAACATAAAATTCCGAGGTGTAGGTATACAGAATACCTATTGTTTCCAAAATAAAAAGTAAATACTCAAAATTTATTTTGTAGCGTTTTTATTTATTTTCTTTGTTGAGGAAGTGGCAAGAAGAGTTTTTAATTCGATAGCAAAAATTCTTTTCCCCTTCGGGTGGTACATCGATTCCTATCTTTACTATCCGGATTGTACCTTGAAACTCTTCGGTATAAGGTATAGTAACCTAAGACGGCCCGGCTCCTATCATGGCCCACTTTTAAAAAATCACAGTTATGATTATCCAAATCATTTCAAATTTCGCGGGTATAAGCAACTGCGACCATAGAGAAAAGGGCATCTTCGTTCAACTTCAAGCTTACCGCCATTTTGAGAATGGTTGACAGTTTGCTGTGTTATGTCAAGACGGTGCACTTTATATAACCTCCGACGAGTAACATTTTGGAAAAATTAGCAAATATAAAGCGAATTTCTTCGTTATTGTTAGTAAAAATATTAGATAAACTGTTCAACATTTAACTAAAGGTAAGTTTTATCATTTTATATCTTTTTTTTGTATTTTATGAAGTTGACATTGAATCTGGCGTAAAGTTTCCTATGAAGGCCCACTAAAGTTTTTTTAACATGGCCCGGGCCTTTCTAGGTCTATTGAATAATACGTTCAGCCTATAACAAATTACAAATGTGAACTTTCATAGCAATTTACTTTTTTATAAATATTGTTCTAGGCTTCAGAAGAATCATTAATAAGATACCAATGAAATTTCGTCGTAGCTTTCATTTTGGTTTACAAGAAATTGAAATTGAATTTTATTTTTTATATTTACAAATTTTTATTGTATTAACTGTAACTTGTACATATACAGAATAAAAAAAACTTCGTTCTTAATTATTTTTGTGTATTTTTTTCATAGGTCAAAATGGAATTACTAACTAAAAAACGGCGTGGAGAGTGGACGGAAACGCAGCTAATAGCAGCCATGCAAGCAGTAAGTAGCCGCCATATGTCACAGCGAGCAGCAGCTGCAAGATATGACATACCAAGGCGCACATTAAGAAATCACCTAATATCTGGATCTACAAAAAAGATAACTGGTCGCCTACCAATTCTTACTAAATCACAAGAGAAGGATTTAAGTAAAAGAGTTATTAGGCTTGCTCAAGTAGGTATGCCATTAACTCCCAAAATTGTTCGTAAGCAAGCTTATGAGTTCTGTAAAGCAAATAATATACCGAATTCGTTTAACGATAAAAAAAATATTGCTGGAAAAAAATGGCTGAAAAATTTTGTTAAACGCAATCCAGAAATATCTCTTCGTAGAACTCAAATGCTGAATCCGGCAAGAGCACAAAAGCTTAACAAGCCCATTGTAGCAAAACATTTTGAAGCCATTAAAAAAATATATGATGAGTTAAACATTTCTAGTCACCCAGAGCGTTTATATAACATGGATGAAAAGGGATGCAGATTAACCCTCCACCATCAACAAAAAGTCTTTGCCGCTAAAGGGACCAAAAGAGTACATTTTGTGGCTCAAGAACATGCAGAGAACGTCACAATTGCAATATGTGTAAATGCAACTGGAAATACTGTGCCTCCAATGATCTTATTTAAGGGGAAAAGATTGAAACCCGAATTTTGCGACAATTTGCCACCTGGAAGTTTGACAAAGATGGCTCCGAAAGGAAGTATGACGACCGAGCTTTTCGTAGACTTTATACACCATCTGGGTAAGTATAAATCTCAAGGAAAATGTTTGCTAATATTTGATGGGGCTTCATCTCATTTAGATGCAAGAATTGTCGATGCTGCTGATGCCCATGACATTGTGCTATACTGTTTACCATCTAACACCACGCATGAGCTACAACCGCTAGACAAGTCTGTTAATAAATCTTACGAACATTTCTGGGACGAAGAAGTCTTGCTGTATGCATATCAGCGCCCAGAACATAAACTTACGAAAGCGCGTTTTAACACAATTTTCACGAAAGTTTGGTCCAAGTGCATGACTAAAGAAAACATAATCAGTGGATTTAGAGCAACCGGCCTCTTTCCGTATAACAATAATGCAATTCCAGAAGAAGCGTACGCGCCCTCGGCACTTACAGAATTGCCCGATCTACGTGATCCGCTTCATAATGTTTCGAGGGTGCATGACACAATTTCTGAAAGGGCATCTAAACGAGCTTCTAATCTGAAAAGTTCTGTTGTATCCCCAAGATATGACAATAATTTTGATACGAATGTAACAGACTGCGAAGAAGATCTCAGAAACGATTCACCATCTATTTTAACTCAGAATGAATTACATGAATTCAGAGAAGATAACGCTGTAGAACAAAAAAAACTAGTTGATTATAGTTCCTCTTCCGAATCTTCTAATGTGGACAACTCAGGGAACCAAAAGCAGCTTCAGAGACAACCTCTTCTGGATTTGAATTATAGGAACACTACTTTTTCCTCACCTGTTCCTGCTACATCTGGAGTTAATATGCGGCCTTGCCCACGGCTAAACTCTTCTACATCAGATGGATCCGAAGCAGAAGACTATTATGACAATTGTCTTAAATATTATCAGTATCATCCAAAACTTATTAATATTTACACTTCAACTTCCGAGTCAGATGCTCAATCTGAGGATCCTGAAGATGATTTACCATTATCAAAATTAAAAAAAGATAATTGGAATGCAACTTATAAGTCACCATTCCACAAACAAATTCCAACACCAAATTTTGCCATCATCAAAGATAAACCAAGACGAAAAGCGTTAAATTATATAGGCCAGAAAATAACCAAAGATTTATTCGATGCTGTCAAAGATAAGAAGAACAATAAAGAAAAAACTAAAAAGCCAAGTTACATGAATACAAGTAAACATTCTAAACAAAATAAAAAAGTAGGAAAAGAAGTTCAAAGATTATCGAAACAAAAACAACACACAAAAACTAAAAAACTGAACAAAAGAAGTAACAAGGACTCTAAAACATCTAGAAAAGACGGTTGGTATTGTCACGGATGCGAGATGGATAGAATCGCTGACATGCGACAATGCAAAGAGTGTCAGAAATGGTATCACGAAGAATGTGTCGGTTTAACTACAAAAGACAAGGAACAATTCGTATGTCCCGATTGTAACTAAAAGAGATCTCAATAAACAGCCAAAGTATTTATGATAAACAAACTAATTTTAATATGTTGATTGTGTTCCGTTTTAGATTTTTATTTTTATATTTATTAAAGATTTTATTTTCGTAAGGTGTAAGCATAGGTGAATTAAAGGCAGCAGAGCCCAATTATTTTCACTTTAACAAAGTAAATTAAAGTTGATTTTCAATACCCTTATAAAGGCCCATGTACAAGTGCGACAAAAAATCAATCATTAAAGAAAGACCTGATTTAATACTATGTTGTTACCAACTATTAAGTTGAATTTCTACATATGTGAAATTTTTTAATTTGGCAATTTATTTTTGTTTTATAGCTAATTTCATTTTTGGTAAATTTAAGGTGACCCACAGCCAAATTTTGGATTGTTTTTTTGTCTTTATTTAATATATTTGATTCAAAACTGTATTTCAACATGAGTATTCAAAAAAACTAGTGTTCGAATGTCGACGAAGCATATATTTAGACTAGTACATTACGGGCCATTTTGGGTTACTACGTTCCTAAGATAGCCCAACAGCCACGTTTTTAAAATTTGATTTTTTTGTGTTACAATGCAGGATTACTTTGTAGATTATATATTATTTTGTTTCGCAAATTAAAAACATTGAAATTTTATTTATCTTTTTCTTTATTTAGCGAAACGGAAGGATTTTATAAGGCTTTGAAATTAAGTGGGCCTTAATCGGTGCTTGTACCTTATTCTGGATTCAACAATCCACTTGCGCCGGAAGCATACTTACTATTATACTCTTTTTTTTTACAATTTAATTTATTTTAATATCTATATTACATATATTATTATTAATGTACGTATATTACATAGCAAAACGGCTAAATTTGGAGTTCTATAAAGCAGGGTCATTTCATTATGCACATTATAGATAACAGATATAACAGTATAGTTATGATTAGCGAATCATAACTATATCTCAATATTATTTATATACATTTATCTAAAAACGCGAAGTCTACTAATATTGCATGGCATTTTTAGTGCTTTCCATTAATTTGCGGCGACGTTTGGTAGCGGTCTCAGTGACAAGAGGCCCTTTGAAGATACGCCTTCTTGTTCAGAGTTACTCAAAAACTGAATAAACAGTAATTATCTCCGTGACGTAGTCATAACCGTTTTATTCACCCTTCTTTCTTACCCCAATTAAATGGCGAGTACTACTCGTGAAAGACGTCTCGGAATATTTATATAATATTCCGAGATATATTATATAATAATAAAGTTTTGTCATAGTCTAAAATCTTGTCGTTAGTTGATTTAAAGTTAGAACAAAGTATTCCACAAGTAATTCATAGCAGGTGATTTATTATTACAATATTAAAAATATATAGGTATACTAAGATAGTTGGTACATACGGATTAAATTTTGCATTCATTGTATATGTATTGGCCAGGTCATTTGATGAATTGAACTGATCATTCAGTGATGAGTTCGCTTTCGGATTTATTCGAAATTCAGTCAAGATAGATTGATGGTCCACCATTTCTAAATTGATAGATTAAGTTAGGTTAGGTGTGACAAAATGAACATTGTTAAAGTCGAACACATCTTGAAATGTTCAATCACTCTAACATAGAGACAATACATTTTTAAAAGATAGTTTTTAAAATTATTGAAATAGCAAATCTTAATTTTAAACTAAAAGAATGGCTTTCAAGGGTATAGTTATTGGAAAACGCTTTACAACGACGCCGAGTCAGCGAACCACTCGCTTAATATTCAAACAATTAGAGCTTACTATCTATCCCGCATACGACGCCAAGTTATTTGCTATTCTATAGGCAAAGACCGGAAATTTTTCTTTTCTTTTTGCTGATGAATAAACAGTGGAATGAATTTCAAAATTTAATGACGTTTCATTTAGTATTTTATTGGAATCGATGAAAAAATACGAGCTAGAAGCCTGTGACATACAGATAGACGGAGGGATATGATGAAATTATAGGAATTACTTTTTTGCAATTTGAACACGGAACCCCAAAAACAATATATCGTATTCGAAAAATTTTGTTTAATAGAAATTGCAGCTTACTTTGGTTTCCTTCCTACAATAATAGTTTACCTATAACATGCGAACAAAACGCTACACACTTAATATGGTTTGCCATTAATTCTATTTTTCTTCTTCTCAGTCGTACACTCCTCGCAGAGTGACCGTGGTCATGGATTGTCTGATAGATTGGTAGCGACCTTTGCAAGACTTCTCCATCTTTCTCTATTCGTGACATTGCTTGTACACTCAGTAAGGGAATACTTCGTAGATGATTTAATGAGGTCTCTCCATCTAGTAGGTGATCGACCACGGGAACGTTGACCCTCTACTCTTTCTTGCACCACCAATCGTTACAGAGAGCTTTCGTTCCGTATATATCCAAACATCTCAAAGGTCAATTCTTTCTTTCTTTTCTAATTAATTAATTCTATTACTTCCATTTATACAACATAACGTTCTCGTTCGTAGCTAGTCGAAAAATAGACGGAGAGTGGAAAAGGCGGAGGTGAATAACATAAACTGTTTATCCTGGCTGAAAGTTTCCATGCGATACAAAAGAGTCAAGATTCAGAATGTATCACAACATGCCTTCGAGTTAAATTCGGAAAGGAAACGAGAACACATATTCATATGGACGTTATAGTATATGCATGACGCGGGTGAAGCCGCGAGCGAAAGCTAATAAGCATTGTAATAAAATTCATTAGCATGAGTATAGGACAAAATTAATCAAATTAGTCCATATTAGTCGAGTGATTCCTAGTAGTTCGGCAAACGTCGTACCGTGTGGCGGAAGTTAGCAGGGGGGAGGACCTCCTACAGGAAATCACGGGGCCGAAAGCTCTCCGCCGAAACGACATGCTCGTTATCACGACTCATCGACGTGAACTGCCGATGAATATTTGATTCCGACTGCCTACCGAACTAATAGTGATAATAACTATTTTTTTAAAACATTCTGTTACCTCTGATCTACGAGTTTTGTAGTTTTTACGGTATATGTATTATATGTAGTTGTATTTATTTGAGTCAAAATTTGAAATTGTGACGTGTCGCCCGTTACCTATACTGGACTACAAAAAACACGATTGTCTTTGATTTATGCATAAATCCCGAATACGTCTTTGCCCGTAAATATACTTATTTATATGAGTTTTGCAAGCGACAACTCGTAGCTCAAAAAGGCGCGAGTGTCTCTAAAGCTAAGAAAACATGAATCGCTCGGAGTGCCAGCTTCAAGCTGCGATAGCTTAACTAAACGGAATTATAATAGGTAATATTAAAACGAGATACGTACACGAAACGCGCGAGCTGTCAAGCTAGCGTCGAGCAGTCAAAGTGGGGCAAGAAGAGAGAATCGAGCTACCGTGTAATCCTAGTAATATGGATAAATTGATGCATAGGGACGTTTCTGGCTGCAAAGAGTGTGTGACGTCATAATGCCTGTTGCAATTGATAATTGTTTTTGGTTGGCAACACATTCAATCTTGATATATTTTTTACTTAACGGTTATATCATCTTTTTGTTCGCTAACGTTACAAGCGTGACTAAGTTTATGTTCTAAGTTTTTGAGACCATTCAGGAGGCGAAATTTCACGCAAGTGCTAAATAATTTTAATAAAACCGTTTTTCCAATATTTTTGTCTGTTTCCATTAAAGGTGGCTGCATATCAACGCGAAAGGAGCAATCTATTTGACAACTAAGAACGGTACATTCCCAATAAGCCTCGAGACGACGGAATCTCAGGAATCCCAACAACCAGTATTGTCTGCGACGCCAAGTAATGTATCTTACATGACAGCCGAGAAACACATGTGGAGAGACGCAGACGAAATGTTACTATCCAATGACGTTAACTCGACTGTGGACGAAACGAGGTACGAGAGGGCGATTCATAAGCGAAGCATCAACGACGCGGTCTCGAAAAATATCACTTCAGTGCTCGAGAATCTTTTGAAAAATTATGAAAACTCTCAGTTACCCACTCACGGAAAAGGTGAGCGTTAAATCGATTGTGTACGGCAGTTTATTTTATGTAACTTTACCAAAGTACAGACAGGTTTATTGTTTTTACAGGATACCCGACTGTTGTTAAGACGAATATACTAATAAGAAGTATGGGGCCTGTATCGGAGTTAGATATGGTAATTATGTCATGTCTTTAAGGGGATAGTCTTTCTCTCCGTGGCTTCGAATAGGCATCGCTATCTCCGTTTCATTCTCTCTTCCCCGACCTGTTCGAGCAAATCCCCAAAAATACTTATGTAATACCCGTGGAAACAGCTTGCGGACCGTGACTGTTTCCACCACTGAAATGTGTATAAATTGGAACCAAAATTTGGAGTCTGATTGAGAAATGTTGTCCCTAGGGCAGTAATACGTTTTGATTTTTTTTTAATTCGCATTAACATCAAATTTACGGCTCATTATATTCATAAACAAAGAATCATGTTGTCAAAAATCAAGTTATTCAGAAATGTATTCTAAAACAACTGAACAGGGTATCAAAAAAACAAAAATATACCGCCCTGTAACAGTAATTCTTCTACTACATAATTATTTTTTTCTGTTGACGCTATAGTAGTTAAGGATGTGTTCCAATAAAAATTTTAAACAGACATGTTATTTTTAAAACTAAAACTAGTGCAATAGTCTATAGCCAGTTACATGATATTATTTTTTTGTTGCCACGTTAAAAGGCGGTAAACGATCTAGTATATATATTTTTTAATATTAATATGTAAATGTTAATAGCAATTGACTGGTTCACAGAAGAGGACATATCTGTTTTAAATTAAGTGTTTGCCTTTTTAAATTGTAGCCGTAAAAAATTATATGGTAAGCAGATCACCAAAAATAACGTTCCACCGTTTTTTTTTTACTTTAATATATAAAAAAAAAACTTCAATGAGTGAGTTTTTTTTAAATTGTTTTATTTTTCATAATATGTTCAACATTAAACTAAACGCATTCTCACTGCTGTGAAAAATTAAAAAAGAATCGACAAAAATTACGCATTTTAGTTTTTTTATTTCCAGGTATCAAAATAAGTAAAGAAATAAAAACCGTTGAACCTATTATAGTTCATGCTCCTCTAAAACCATTTAATTTTTTTGTGGCAATTGGTTAGGTTTAATAGGGTGCGTGCGTTAACGCCGTTTGTAAGGAAATTCGCAAGTACACAGTCCCCTTAATATATTTCACGTAGGTATCTTGACATCAACCACGTATAGTCGTTTTGGCAAACTTTTCATGTAGCAAACATTTGGTAAACATCTCTAACAAATATTTGTGCCCAACTTTAGAGTGAACAGACGTTTATATCTGACTGTACCTTTCTATTTTTATGAGAATTTATGTATAAAAAATTTACAATGCCTATGTGATTTTGTACAGGACTATTCAATGGACTGCTATTTCAGACAGTACTGGAGAGATACGCGACTTAGTTTTCAAGGCCCCATCCGTTCTCTGTCACTTTCTATTAAAATGCTTGAACGGATTTGGCGGCCTGACACCTATTTCTACAACGGAAAACATTCTTATGTACATACAATAACTGTGCCCAATAAATTGTTGCGAATCACCCAACATGGAGACATACTGTACTCTATGAGGTTAGTACCTATTTCACTTTTAGCTTTTAGAGATATTTTCCAAATGCATTTCAGAGTTTGATTGGGCATATCGAAAATAAGTATAATATAATAAGAATAAATAGTAAGTTCTTAAGGCGATCCTGCACGGTCTCTGGAACTCAGATCCGGATTGTTATTTTGCTGGACTCACAGAAGTAGTACATACATAAGTGAGTGAATGCTGACTATCAAATATGTATCAAGTAAAATGCATATTTGCTTAAAGTCTAACGACTTTTGCAAAAAGTATAAATTTTTGTTTATTAATTTATAATACTATTTAGTAAAGTTACTGAGTATAATAGGGAATTGCAATAATTTAGGTTCCCAGTAGGTGGGGCGATGAGTCATTACCACAATCCAAAAATGAACAATGTAGATTTCACAGTGAGCGGCGTTTATGCTTACTCGGTAAACAAATAAATATTTCATAACTCGGCAAAATAGACCACGTATTTTGAATATCAGGCATTATCTACTATAAATGTAAAATTTGATAGTACCCTAGAACCCAAATAAAATATTTAACGTAATAAAAATTAGGGCAAACTTCATTTGCTTTTTCAGGATAGAAACAACTACCTGTTCTTACGATGTTGAAATATGATAATTCTATAGAGTAAATAAATTGGGATAGTTCACAACAAGAAAGAAAACACAATTTTTATAATTAGAATTCACTAAAAGCACTGTTCTCAAATGACATTCAATAAATATTTACAGTGTACTAAAATTGTATCCGTTATAAGTTTATTTATAAAATAATGGACCAACTTTAGTGATACTGGAAGTCTTTATTGTCTGTGATCTGATTATAGGGCATAGACAAACAGCGATAAATAGCCAATCCGGTGCAGACGAAACGTAATAAATAGGTGGAAGAAGGAGGTTCATTAATTTCATAGTCGTTGAATAAACACAGCGTCCGCCATTTTAATTGGCGGGGTGAAAAATATTCGCGCTCGAGTTGCGTCCGATGGTGTTTCTAGAAAATTAATTGTACGGAGGTTAGACTAGATATTATACAAGTTGTGGTTTTTCCCTTCTGCGAAATTTATATGAAATTTCAGCGGCAGATGGTGTGTTTGGAGGTATTTCATTTTCATTTCGATGATTTTTTTATTGATTATTCCAGAGTCCAAAATTTATCATTTCATCATATGAACCTGCTTCATAAGCACCTACACCACGCAATACCTAAGTACTCGCGCAAGACGCTGACCGCAAAACAAATCTCCAATAGCGGTAACAATACGTTATTTTTACGAAAATAAACATTTGTTTTTATAGTGCAATAATTTTTTTTTTGTTATTTTGTTTTTATAGTCTGAGAGTTAGTAACTACGAAAACTGTCAAAACGGTTATGTTATATCACCTCTTTTATAATGTGGGCATGTAATCAATTACAAAACGACTGATAATATAGTTGCGCACATGCGCGTAATCCACATAAGCAATCCCAACGCGCCCATATTTTGTATACAAACAAATTATTTACAAAGTACGTACTCTGAAAGACACAATAAAAGAGAACAAAACAAATGAGGAAACCAGTCGACTTATTAAGGTCTATCAAGACCTCATCATCATCATTATTTCATCATCAACATAGACCTAACGTTTACATTATACGGTCTTAAGTCATCAGTAACTTTACCCTCTACCTTTACCAGATCGTCAGTCCTGCTTGCGAGCCGTCGTACGCTACGACGACGTGTGGTTTGTGGTAACATTTCAAAACTTTTTTTCCCAGGGGTTATTAGTACTGCGATTGATGTGGCCTGCCCATTGCTACTTCGACTTGCTATCATATTTCAGCCAATTTCACAGTCACTCTAGTTCATCTGCAGATTTATTCATTACGAACTCGATCCCGCAAAAAAAATATAAGCATAACTGTTTTTACAGTCCGTTGAGTGCCTCAGAGTTTCTTAACGAGGTCAAGATGAACGGACCACGTCTAGTTTGCGTAAATAATCACTTGCAACATGCACTTTTCGACAACTGTAGTTTTTAGACACTGGTGTATATGGACTCAGAGACGCTTTGTAGCCTCCTTAAAGCTAGTCAGCCGAGATGGACCTTTTTGTTGAAGTTGGACTTACCGAATCGAATATTTGATCCCTGGTAAATGTATTCATGAAGAAATTCTATTATAGAGTCCCCAGCCACTATTGGGTCGGGTGCGAACTGGAAGTTGGACAAGATTTTTATCTTTTCCATGTCCATTTTTTCATTAATAAGCTCTGTATAGGGGCGCTGAGCGTGAAGCCATCAGTCAGTTTCAGAGAGATAACGTCTCCCTCTCTCACACACTCCCACTTGTATCGGCTCTGTGCTTTCGTTCTGTCATCGGCTCGACCTGATACAAAGCCTTATCGTACAAACACCTCAACACTTCAATATACTGATAGTAGATTTGAAACACTGTCCACGTTTATAGAGGCTTTACATACAAACAGTAAGCATAGTAGCCGATTATATATATATGGAATTTCTGTATAACCTGCCAGAGTGTTTGGATGTGGTGTATTTCGAAAATTGGCTTCTTCGGCTGGCTAGAAATTATTGAGCCAGCTCACGAGACAGTTCGTGACAAACTTCGGTAACATTTTGTAAATATGGCTCAGAAGTGTGATGGGTATGAGTGCTCCAACAAGGTGTTGTCTCTTTTTTTGAAGAACAGCCCATCTCATCCCCGCTCCACTCTTCCGGAGAAACGCCTTCGTGTAAGACGGAATTATAAACCAAGAACTAAACGAATCAGTTTAAATTTGGCGGCATACATTTTGAGGCTCTATGCCAATTGTGTCTTGTATTATTGTAATGTGTAAATATGAGGTTCTTTAAAGAAACTTTCTTCTTGGGCTTCAGAAATACTAATGTAAAAAACTGGGTTAAAAATTATGAATGAAAAAACATTTGTAGTTAGGAGAAGTTCTTTTAAAAGTGTTACGTAGGTATGCGTGCTCTATCGTTACATTTATTTATAAAAAAATTGACGAAGAGCAGATGAAGCGCATTGGGTAAAATCCTCTCACGTTTTAAGCGGGTTACGTTTCGATCCTTTTGGCATAATCCATTAAATCGTAGTACACTTCAGGACGCAATTCTTATTTATTCTAACTTTACAAATAATCCACCTAAAATTTAATAAAAGTGTTTGTGTTTTCGTCTCATTTTGATTTCACGAAGTCTAGAAACATTACATCTGCGATTTTATCTTGATAACTATAAAAAGGAATTCAAATACAGTTAAGTAAACTTATCTGACATGGCACATTGCAAATGAATAGTTTCAAACTTGAATGTTGTTGAACTTACGTTGGTTTCCATATAAGCATAACTTGCTCTCATTGCTGAAACACAGAATGGATTGAATTAGAATAAAGACAACAAACGGATAATATACTAACATCTGTTAAAATTTGGTTTCGAAAATAATTCAAAACGGAGATCTCAGCTTTTTGACCGAAGAAGTGTCAAACGTTTTTTTTAAATTTCTACTTGAATCAGGAATTCACCAATCAAATTATACCGGGTGTTCGGCTAAACGTAGTCCAAACTTATAGAGCGTCTAGCTAAAGGTTACCAAACTAAACAAAAACCTTAAAAAAATAAGATAAATGGTTAAAAAAATTAACTTCATACATATTTTTGTCGGTAAACGTTAGTTTGCGCAATCTGCTCACTTGTAATTTTTTGTTTAGTTTCCTGATCTTTACACGCTCTATAAGTTTAGATTACGTTCAGCCGAATATGCGGTATAACACGAGTATATACGAAGTGTGCAACTGAACGTAGTTCAACTTCAAACATGTTTTTCTCGGTAACCGTTAGTTTGCGTCATGTGTTCACTTAATACTTTTTGTTTAGCTTGGTAAACTCTACATGGTCTATAACTTTGGACTACGTTTAGCCGAACAGTCGGTATATCGAATATTTTTAACAATATCTTGTACTATAATATGAACAATTCTTGTATATACACGTATCTATATTTCGGCTATCTCGGAAACAGCTCTAATAATTTGGATGGAATTTTGTATTTGGATAGGTATTATCTCAAAACAGGTTTATAAGTAAGTTTTACGGGTATTAACCACCAGGGGGCGCTGCAGTAGATGTGTATCTTCGAAACGTCTGGACTCATTTTGATACGATTTTTTGCATTACATACGTGCCACCTACGAGTAGATACTTAAATAAGTTGTGCAGTTATGCGCCACCAGGGGGTGCTACAATAGATATTATGTGTCTTTAAAACGTCAAACGATGTTTTTTGCGTCACATAAATATCAGCTAAAGAGCAAGTTTAGCTGTGCAATCACGTACGATTACATTAAAAAAAACCGCCCGATTTTATTTACTAATCTCTCCAAAGAAATAATAAAATTATATGAACCTTCGAGTTTCACTGACCTTGTAGGGTCGCTTTTAAGAGATGTTTTATACACGTAAGTACCTAAGATCTACACAATTTTTGATGAATATTGCAATATCAAGTTATCAACGCTATTTCAATCATATAAACTGTGTCATTCTTGATTGCACCAAAATCTGGACGCGAGTTTAAATAAGTGGCCTATAAAGGTGTATAATATCGCTAGTTCCACCCATGTTGCACCCAAAGAAGACTATAGTAAAATTATCGATTAATTAATATATTTTTCTATGCAGGTTGACGATAAAAGCGAAGTGCCCAATGGAACTTCGCAACTTTCCAATGGACCGACAGTCGTGCCCTCTCGTATTGGGCAGTTGTGAGTATTGCTTTGGCTAGACCGATACTTCACAAATTCGTTGAAAAGCGAAACTAATTTATACATAATCATATAAGTACTATAATTATAATTATATAGTTATGTATAATATAATTATATTTCGCCTATCTCGGAAACGGCTCTAACGATTTGTATGATATTTTGTATTTACAAAGGTATCATCTCAAAACAGGTTTCTAAATAAGTTTTATGGTTATTAGACATCAGGTGGCGCTACAGTAGATGTGTATCTTCGAAACGTTTGGACTCATTTTGATACGGTTTTTTGTATTACGTAGAGGTCACGTACGAGTAGATAATTAAATAAGTTGTGCAGTTATCAGCCACCAAGGGGCACTGCAATAGATATGAGTCCCTAAAACAGCTGAGAGGATCTCTACGCGGCAGTGACGAAACCTTCACACATGCCGATTCCTCGAGGCTTCCTTTTTAAAAAATTAAAATGTTATTACAAAAAATAAATAGAACCAGAATAGAACAAAACCTACATTGTAAAATTTTATTATTTTCTTAATTTAAATTTTTGTTGCATGAGCAATAAGGTCGATTTTTTTCATTCGTCGATGAGCGCACGGCACTTGCGCGGAATGTCGCGGCGCTATATTTACACACACATACGCACTCTACTAACGCAAACATGTGACTTAACATTCGACAAATAATGTCGTAGATAATCCAAGATTCGATGGCACGTTGCATGAAAAGCGAAATACAAGGAACGCGACGTTAGACAAAGATAAAAGATCGCATCCAATCGCCCGGCGATCGGCGACGATAATTTTTTCATGTTTCAAAACAAAAGAAGAAAGAAATTTTAGTAATTTTGGAAGTAATATGAACAGTATTATTTTTCATTTTTATTGTGTACTTTCTTAAAGTAATATAATTAAAAACAATCATCCTTATCTGGCCCGGCTTCCCTGTTAAAAAATTCCACCCTTCGCCACTGCTATGCGGTTTTTTATGTTATATACCTAGATATCACTTAAGAGCAGGTTCTTAGATAAGGTTTGCCGTCATGGGCAACCAGGGGGCGCTGCAATAAATACGTTTCTCTAAAACGGCCGGGAGGATATTTATTTATTTATTTTGGAAAACAAACAGAAATAAATAAAATACATTATACAGATAATTAAAACTAATAAAATTAGATAGCTATCTATTTCCTATCGTTTTCATATATGTATGAGCCTTTGAGTAATAAAAAATAAAACACTCTTGCAAGTAGGTACAGCAGTAGGTATAATTATCCGAATACCGTTACATAACAATAAGTAGAATATTTAAGCAACCAAAAATATCTATGCGAATCACCTAAAAGTAAGAGCAAGTCTAACTGTGCACTGTAAAGATTAATAATTAAAAATCAATGCTTGGTCCCCCGATTTTATAAATAATAAATGTACCAATTACACGCACGATTGCAATATTTTTTCATGCATAAATATAAAACCACTGTGAAAATTCCAAACCTTCAAAATAATGTATGTATTCAAATGTGCATTTTGGACACAAAGCAATAACTAATAGTGTTGAAGGAGATGGATCCGAACTGATGGCAGGTCGGGGTTCTGCCTTGGGAATAAGGGAACCAGGGATCCTTATTCCCAAGGCAGAACCCCGACCTGCCATCAGTTCTCTTCTCAGGATCCGGTCCGCTTCCTCAGAATCTGGTTCCAATGCTCAGGTTCCTCTTCTCTGGTTCCTGGGTTCCAGTCCTTCTGCCTTTTCCTTCTTCTTGCTTTTTCTTCTTCTTGCCCGCCGCCGCCAAGGTGATTTGTATCATCGGGTCATCGGGCGCGATGCTTTCTACGCTAGTACATATTGTTTTTTAAATTATTTATTTGAAACGTCGCCAACAAATAGTATAAATTAATACACGTATTTGCATTGCCCAAATGGATGGTAACAAAAGGCCTATTGATCGCTCGCTATGTACTCGTATGTGTATATATGAAAACTGTATTTTTCAGACGCATATTCAAACCAGCAATTGGTGTACCAGTGGCAAAACTCGCAGAGTGTCAATTTCGTGCCCGGTATGACTCTCTCCCAGTTCGATCTTATCAGCTTCCCATATAGGAATTTCACGTTCACCAGACGGGAAGGTAAGTTATACGAATACAGACTAAAGTAAATCACACTATCAATTATTCACAATAAACTCGGTACAGTTATCTTTAAATTGGATAAAAAACTAAAATGTTATACACGTATAAGTATCTATAACTTAATAAATTAATAATCCCCTGCATCAATAAAAATGCAATGTTATCAAAGGTTTCTAATAAGATAGGTTAACGGTATCGAAAAAAGACTTTATATGATAGCAAAACTTAAAAAAAAAATTATCTGCTAAAAAAAACTTATAAACATTTGAAAATTCTTCTATCTCATTCTTGCAGAACAAAATTTAAAACTATTGTTTTAAATAGCCGTACCGAAGCGTGCCGTCAATACCGCCTTCTCTACTTCAAACTCCGATCTCGGAAACAGGAGCTGAACCGGAAGTAACAACATCCGATTGCGATTCTGTTATCGTTACTACCTAATCAATTCATCTTGACTTTCAATAAGTGTGGGTAAACATCTTATTTTGAATATTTATTTTTTTATTGACTGATTGCTTACTTTCGGTCCAGATCTTCTTCGCGCTTCTTTCGTATCGTGATCATGTGCCTATTTATTACCTCCGGTTCAAATCCTGTTTTCAGTACCATCACTTTTCTCATCTCAGTTTATCAGTTCATTTCTCTAGCCTATAAGTATTGTAAGCCCCGACTTATATGTACCTCAGATAAGTACCTAGGGTACTACTAGACTGTACGAACCACAGTATGAAACTCCGCACGAAAATCGTTCAGATCGTGGTGCTCTGTACTGAACGACTTTGAAATAGTCGCTTGTGGACCGTCTCTCAGTATAGCCGATTGAGATTATTTTGTGTTTTGGAAAACAACTTTGTTTTATACAACACTATTGTGTAAAACACTACTTATTTTATTTTATTTATATATTATATTTTAAACACTATTGTGTTTGAGAATTACAAATTTGACGGTTGTACATAAATTATATTAGTTGGTAAGCATAACGATAATACTCATTTCATCTCTTTTCAGTCTATTACATTGCTGTACACCTACCCTTTTCGTTGTCGCTCGTTCAACGCAGCGGTTCAGACACAAATTTTGAAAGATCAAAGAAAGCAGGAGGATGATTCTCGGACCATTTGACTTTAGGTCTCTCGAAACATTGTCGATGAATTCAATATTTTTCTAGCGAAAACTTAATTCTGTATAGTCGAAAGCCATATAAAACATTACAATTTTCGAGAATCATACGAAATATACCAACTTTCATGATACAAAATTACGTTTTGACTAAAAATAAAATATGTTTCATTGAAATTGTCTCATGAGACTAAAGTCAAGTGGTATGGGAATCATCTCTACAGAATTGCAATTGACTATCTTCAGACGCGTTCGGCCATTCTCGTTTGCGTTACGTGCGCTGTACAATTTACAGGGATCACATTATCGGTGATTGTAACGCTGCTGGCTGCAATACGGTGTCACTGTTAACGCCATTTACACCACAGATTTAACTTATATATGTTACTAGCGGTTTTACTCGGCTCCGCCCGGGTGGACTACAGAAACGTTCCCCTTCCTATTCCATCCCCCACCCTTTCTCCTTTCCACCCACTTATTTTCCCTTGCCCGCCTATCTTTTTACCCTACATCTCCTATAACAACCCTCCCTCTATATTTCCTAAAAAGTCCCTTTTTTTGTTATACCTATGTATTACAATACATAAGTACAGTGCATTTTAACAAATCGCCAGTGCTTTGAAAATTCTCAAAACAGACATAACCGTCAATGACGTCTGCCCTCATGCGTCTGCCAGCGATCGCGTCGCGCACTCAGAGATGAGTGAGTTCTCCCAACTCGCCCTGGAAAGGTAGTTTGAAAATAAAATATTATTTATGTTACTCGCTGATAATGTAGTTTTCTATAGGAGAAAGAATTTTTTAAATCAGTGTACAACTGTGTAGTCCACGTGAGTGAGGCCGCGGGCAGAAAGCTAGTATCTTTATTAATTATAGCCTATGTTTTATTCTGGTGTATAAGCTATATTATTGTAAAATTTCATTAAAATACATTCAGTAGTTTTTGCGGGAAAGAGCAACAAACATCCATACAAACAAACTTTCGCGTTTATAATATTATATTTATTAGTAGGATATAAAAATCAGGTGAGATTACAGAATATCGTGATATTGGGTTTTATGTATAATAAATGTTTATTAATAGTCCGATTTGAAATCGATGTTTCGGTTTTTAAACAGAAAGTACGTATATATCATTTGTATATTCGCGTATATTAAGGAATACTGGACTTACATTTATACATAGGTATGTGTCATTTCGCGCATTAAAAATTAAAACGCCTTTGCTGCGTAACTTTGAACTCCATCTTTCGGAACAATAGGGAGACATACTGGCGAAAAAAAGAGTAATGCAACAGAAATGAAATATGACGAGCGGGCGTGTGATATGCGGCTCTTCAAGTAATTTTGTTTTTATTTTACGTAAAATTACCTGTTTTTTACTACACTTAGTCTTAGTATAACGATTATTGTAAGCTTTCAATACATAAAAGTACAAATTAAAGTACAAATTGAGTAGGTTAGATGTGCCATGTGACCGTATTTCGTTCAGAGACACGTGTCCTAAGAATAATTACACAACGTATATGAGTGAAATTAATACGCATGCGTAAATAGTTTTATCTCAGCTTTATATCATTTTAGAAAGCAGTTAAGTCGTTCATCCCCTTCACTTACATCTTTGGTATGATTTGTACGAAATGTGTCTGAAGTATGCAATATATTGCATACTTGATGGGGACAGCGTAACTGTCTACATACCAAGTCTTACCTACTCTAATCTAAATTTAGTAACAAAGACTAAAACAAATAGTTACCTATTAAAGATTTTTTTTAAATTTCGATTGTATGGGATTTTGAAGGACTTGTGAGCCCTTGAATAAAGTTGTCATATTTTGCACATATATGAGGCGTTGTCGGTTTACGCGCATTTTTACAAAAGGTGGCTAGGTATACATCGTGTTCGGCTGAACGTCCACACTTTTACAGCGCGTAAAGCTTACCGAACTAAACAAAAAGCTTCAAGTGAGCAGATGAGACAAAAATAACGGTTACCGAGAAAATTCCATTTTTTAGTTGTTTATCTAATTTTTTATAGCATGCAATAGAAACATTAATATAGAATTACAACATGAAAGTAATATTTTTTTTATTTAATCGGGTGTACTTGCTAACTAAATAAAATATCAAGAGACTGTCTCGCGAATCGCGAATTAGGGAAAACCCTACTCGTTGTCGGTGTTGCGATTTTTTCTCGGTAACCGTTAGTTTGCGCTACCTACTTACTCGAAACTTTTTGTTTAGTCCGTTGGGGTGTACGCGTTCTTTAAGTTTGGACTACGTTCAGGCGAACACGGTGTATAATTTGTTTTCATATGGATTCTTGAAATTTTGTAGAAAACGCAAAATTGTTAAGGAGTGAGGAGCACTGTTTTTTTTTTAAGATAATGCAATTTATTTATTGGTTACGCCAGTGAAGCCACGAACATACGCTTGTATATCCATTGCTAATGTGATTCATGCGTTTTTATCGTATCTACAAAAATATAAACAGTTTTTTATCTAAAACCTTTTTTATCGATTATCGACTTTATGGCTAATGTGATGGTGTTTAAAATAGAACGTCCACAATAATTATCTATATTGCGTCAAGGTCGTGAAAATTTTCGGAGGGTGAGTCAACAAATGCGCCATTGACTGATATACTGTAAAAAGAAATCTTGTTTATCATAACATATCCAGGATAAAATACATCTATATAAAAATTTATGTCGATCCCGGTACAACCGTGTAGTCCATGCGAGCAGAGCCGCAGGCGGAAAACTAGTTTGAAAATAAAATATAGCCCATGGTGCTTGCTAATTACGTAGCTTCATATAACAGGAAGAATTTTTGAAATCAATTAAGTAGTTTTTGAGTTTATCCGTAACAAAAATAAAATCTTTCCTTTTCTTAAAATTAGTATAGATATAATCTATAATTTTTTTAGGCCATTACTTTCTATGACAACAAGACCTGATTTGGAACACGACACATATCAACAGCACCTCATTCCAACCCCTTATAATATTGTTTAATATGGGTTTGAAAATGGTTTGAAATTAATGTAGTTTGGCAATTTCTTTCAGTGACGTGTCTATGTCAAAAAATGCTCCCAATCGTCTACCCTATATCCTTATAGACAGTTTAAAGTTCAACTTTGTTAAACTTCAAAATCCAAATTTTGGGACGATACGTTGAACATGTGAAAAATGAGATAATTTCTAAAAATTGATGTAATTTTTTTTTCTTATGATGCATCAAAATATTTAAAAAAATAAAAACATATAAATGTAGTTTTTGTTGATCTGAATACCATATCATTTTTTTGCGTCATTCAGTTAAGGTTTGTCTGGAAATTTGCCACTATACACTTCTCTTAATACGTGCGTAAATTTTCAAATAGATGTCTGGAAATTCATCAAATTAACGTAAAAAAAATTACGTCAATTGATAGATATGTGGATGGATAGGTATATACAAACCACACATACAGTCAAACTAATAATAAAAATGTGTAGCTAATCATAGCGCGTCAAGATTACAACAATCTTCGTGGAGTGAGTCAGTATTACGTCAGGTATTGAAATGTAATCGTGTTTTGTGCCACATCGATACAAGACCCGTTAGCTCAGTAGGTTAGAGCATTGGTATAAATATCGCTAAGAACACCAAAGGCCGGAGGTTCAAATCCTTCACGGGTCAATTATTTTTCTTTTTTATGTTTGAAAGTTTTTTTTCCGAACAACCGATTGTTCGATTGGTTAGAGACCTTAACTGCGGAGCCAAGGGTCGCGGGTTCCCGCGATTCCCGCCTGGGTCAAATATTTATATTCACGAACATGTCTATTTGTTCTGCGTGAAAACAGTATCTGTCTATCTATACTAATATTATAAAGCTGAAGAGTTTATTTGTTTGTTTGTTTGTTTGTTTGTTTGAACGCGCAAATCTCAGGAACTACTGGTTCGAATTGAAAAATTCTTTTGTGTTGGATAGTCTATTTATTAAGGAAAGCTATAGACTATATGTATAAAATAATACTATCTGTCTGTGTGTCTATTCGAGCGAATCTCCGAAACGGCTAAACCGATTTTGATGAAACTTCACAGATGTGGAAAGGAAGTGGTCAAAAGTGACATACACTACTTTTTGTATGTCTGTATGTACGTTTATCTGTCTATTCGAGCTAATCTTCAAAACGGCTAAACCGACTTTAATGAAATTTCACGGGTATGAAAAGGAGGTGGTCAAAAGTGACATACGCTACTTTTTGTCCGTCTGTCTGTCTGTAAGTCTAGGTGTCTATGCGAGCTAATCTCCAAAACGGCTGAACAGATTTTAATGAAACTTTGCAGACGTGAAAGAAAGTTGTCAAGAGTGAAATCAGCTACTTTTTGTGGCTGTCTGTCGTTTGTCCTCACTGATCTATCAGCGTAGATAAAGCCGAAACTACTAAGTCTAGGAAGTCGAAATTTGGAACAGTGGTTTATTTTATAACGTGAGTATTAATTTTTTAAGAAAGGAATATTTGGAAATTTCAAATTTCAGGAGGGAGGGATGGAGAGGCTTCGTATGAGAGCCTTTGTTCTTTAAATAAATAATGACGTGTTTCGGGGTTTTTGGATTTCCACATTTTAAGGGTGGGAAACGGGAGGTGAAAAGTATGGGAGTATCGGTTTTCTTAAAAGAGCGATGAGAATGAAGGTTGAAAGTTTGAATGGGTATACCCAATATTATTTTCAGCAAAAAGTACGTATAAACCTTTTCGAATGTTAATACTACCTAAAACAGGAATGTGTAGTCTACGCAAGCGAAGCTGTGGGCGGTCGCTAGTTTATATATATATATATATATATATATTATAAAAGAGAATATAATAGGTTATTTTAAAATACGTTATAAGGGCATTTCAATTGATTCTTAAATATATTACTAATGAGTGAAGGAACTTATTTCTACAAATTAATATTTACAACATAAAAATATCGTCCAGGTTGGTCCCATGTGGCATCGATCCCATTACGCTTGCACTGTTTCCGCGCGATGCTCAGTTGTCAGTCAGAATATTTAAGTATGTATACCAGTTGTCTAGTACCTCATAATACAACTATAATACTTGCTTACTTTGGGACTAGATGGCGCTGTGTGGGATGTCCAAGGTGTTATTATTATTAATAAAATAATTGAATATTGATATATATGGCACCTCAAAGTTAACGTAAGATAATTTTTTTATAGTTAGACTAGCGACCCGTCCCGGCTTCGCACGGGTAGCAGAGCATAATAAGTCGTAACGTTTTTTTCTGTCGTAGTGTCATATCAGCTTGTTGCGTCGAACACGTGGATTGAATTTAATTACCTTTAAACGTGACGTAAGATTATCCTACTTGGGGTATTTTTAAAGTATTTTATTTCCAATTCTATAAATACTTGAAAAAGTAAAGAATAAATACACATAACCTAACCTAACTACGCGTGTCGCGTCGTCCCGTATGGCCGCCCGGCTGGTCGCGCGATATTGATATTTCGCAATAGCTCCTAAGATATTAATTTAATTTATATAGTCTAAAGGGCAATCATAATCTGCATTAAATGCTGAAGGTAAATAACGTATTTAATTTAATAAGGATTAATACAGTTTTCATATAAAATGCTTTCCACTTACCTAATCATATGACACCATTTTTTTAAACATGAAAATAGTTATTGTAAGCTATCCATAAAAGATAGACATATCCTATCGCAGATTTTTCTTTAGTACTATATAAGATACACAATTCCCCCATACATTATTTTGTTATATCTCAAACGGATTAGGCAGTGTTTACGATGAAAGCTCCCAACCGGCCTGATTTTTTTCCGATTTCTTGAATAACAATCGCCATATTTCAACTTTGCACAAAACATTAATAAATTATACACGTAAACTTTCCTGTTGAATCACTCTGTCCATTGGTGTCCACAATATGCCAACCCGTTCGGTAGTATTTGAGTTTATCGCGTTCATACAGACAGACAGACGCAGCGGGGAACATTATTTAATAATATGTAGTGATTAATAACAATAATTTAAATAATATTGGGTAATTCATGTTGTATGTTTCTGTCGCCTAATATTTTTTATTTCCCGATAATTTCTAGGATATTAATTTAAATTGTATGATTTAAAGGGCAAAAATAATATGCATGAAATGCTGAAGGTAAATAACGTATTTAATTTGATAAGGATTAATACTGTATCCGTATAAATTGCTTTCCAATTACCTCATCATATGACACCATTTTTAAACATAAAAATAGGTATGCAAAGCTATCCATAAAAGATAGACATATGCCATCGCGGACTTATCTTTAGTCCTATAAAAAATACACAATTCTTCCATACATTATTTTGGTATATCTAAAAGGGATGAGGCAGCGTTTTCGATTAAAGATCCCAGCCGGCTTGATTTTTTCCGACTTCTTCAACAATAATCGTCTTATTTCAACAAATTTCCACAAAATATTAATAAAATTATACATACAAACCTTTCTCTTAAATCACTCCATCCATTGCTGTCACCCATATGCCAACCCGTTCGGTAGTTTTAGAGTTTATCGCGTTCAGACAGACAGACGCGGCGGGGGACTTTATTTTATAATATGTAGTGATTTTGACAACACGTGTCCGGCTCGTTTTGACGTACAACATTGACGGTTTATTAGTATTACGTCCATGTGATTTATTTATACATAATTAGGCGTTTTCTTTTTAATTTCCTAAAAAAGTATAATAAACGAAGAATATAAGAAGTCCATCATCTTTTCGTTGCAATTTACTATCTGAGTAATATCACTGCGACCCTACCCTAAAATTCCTTATATTTGTGAAAAATAACAATTATAAGGAAAAGAAATAAGGTAGAAACTTTAGGCAGAGCCTAAAATAAAAAATCTGCCAAGGGCGAGTCGGACTCAAAGAGCCGTGAAGGGTCCCGTACCACTGTACTATATATGAAAAAATACGTTTCTTGTATGGGAACCCCATTTAATTTTTAACTGTAATTTAATTTTATTACTTGTTGTAATAATTGATAGACACTATGAAAATTTTAAGTCTAAGCAATGATTTCAACCATCAATCAAACACGTTTCTTCAATCTTTATTTTATTTTTAAATATTTGGGGCCAAATATTTGAGGATTTTTTACTATTTTTAATTCCACATGGAAGATAAACTCGTGTTTAAATAATGACGTACCACACCATGTTTCCCTCCATGTCGCCGAAGTAATATATTAGATAATTCCTTAAAAGTTCGTCAGCAGTCAGCATGTAAACCGAGTTAGCGCAAAAAAAAACCGAGTTAGCTCAAGCTTTTATTGTATAAAAGCTTTCAATCTCATATCGCTCTCGTAACAGCTTCCATTTTCGCTAATCAGCCCGCGTTTCGGATTTTATCGGATTACGATTTAATGGGAAATTTTGTAGTCGCAACAGACCGGCTTACGCTACGGGTATACAGATTACCGAACCTCGCGCTTCTTTTCAAAACCATTCTATTGTTTTTGTTGTGATATTCAATTCCGGCGTCTTCGTCCGGCCCGACTCAAATAGTTCAGCGCGTATTTAACTGCCGTGTTGTCCTTTTTGGCTTTTCGCGTGATAATGGAAAGTTTTTTTTGCCTCAGTGTGTTTTTATTATATACCGGATCGCGGTAATTATTTCTGCCGCGTCCTTTAAGTAATATTTGTTATTTGACCTTTCTAAGAACAAGAAGGATTTCTTATAAAGCCTATAATAATAAAATTGGGACGTCGCACACACGGCCATCTAGTATCTAACAAGGCAGAGCCTGTATTGTGGGTACTAGAAAACTGAACTATCTTATATTATCATTAATATCGATAATATAATTCACTTGTTTCTCAAACGACATCAATTATAAATACGCAACTAAATTTTTTATCTACTTTTTTCACAAATTAATAAAAATTATTGTCGAATTATTTCTATTATCTTTAATTTAAGCGGATTTAGCAAATTACGGACCGGGCCGTGTGTAGCGGTCGCGATGACACGAATCGCCTTTTACACATATCCGTATTTAGATTAAACACATTTCCCTTAAAACGAAATTAACAATGAAATCATCACAAGATTTCCTTAAAATTAAATTAAATATAAAATAGAAACTTATAGCACATTTTTTTGAATTGTACTATTTCATATTACTGGATTCAGTTGATATGACTAATAAAAAATCTACGTACCAACTCTGGTATCAGTCTCAAAACCAACTCCATATAGTAAGAGCATACTATAGTAAATGCATACCTATGCTTAAATCTGGCTTTATTTCAGGTGACTTTTCAGTGTTACAAGTGTCTTTCAACCTGCAACGGCATACTGGTTACTTTTTGATACAAGTTTACGTGCCGTGTATTCTCATCGTAGTTCTTTCTTGGGTTTCGTTCTGGATACATCGTGAAGTAAGTACAATTTTATGAAAGTTCGTTAGTACCTATTTGATGTCCGATTTGACTGTAACCCGGCTTCATAAAATTTCATTTAAATAATAATTTGTTTATTTCACTTTTTGGATATGTTTTCTTTTTAACATTAAAACCCTAGTGCATAACAGTAGCAAGTTACTAGTTTAGGAGTAGTCCATTGATCACGTGAGGTTTTATAGAATATTTTCTACCCCCTTCCCCTGGTTACATATAATGCGGTTCAAGGCTATCAGTACGACTAGTGGTTGTCGGCGCGACGGTAACTGGCACAATAATTTACGGTAAACGAGGTCAACGACCGTATAAATATGATGTGTGATACATACCCTCCCCCTATTTAAGCATCACGTGATTAATGGGCAAACTAATTAAATAAGTTACCTAAGGGAACAGTGAAGCTCCCTATTTACCGTACGAAAGTCTTCATCACACTTTCCCTTTACCTCGATTTCATCGAGAGACTTCCGATAGATCGAAATGTACTTTATTCAAGAATACTGTATTTCCACAGGCTACATCTGACCGTGTGGGCTTAGGCATTACCACAGTGCTGACTTTATCCACTATCAGTTTGGATTCTCGAACGGATTTACCGAAAGTGCGCTACGCGACGGCGCTCGATTGGTTTCTACTGATGAGCTTTTTCTATTGCATCGCTACTTTGCTAGAGTTTGCGGGCGTGCATTACTTCACTAAGGTATTATTGTCCATGTTAAAAGACTTTTATACATAAGTTAGTTTTATTAACAAACAGTGACTGGTTTGAACTATTACAAAACTACATCAAAAGGGGTGTCTGTACGTTAAAAGATATTATCTAGGATAAGTTATCCACATTCCACAAAACAAAATCAATTCCTGGTTCAAACAGGAAAAAATAAATGAATGTTTTCTTTTAGTTTGCTATCATAAATAATTAGGGTACTTTCTCTATAACTCCCGTTTTTTATTTCCACCTGTCACCATGTATCTATGACTTTTTTACTGTCATACCATCTAACCTACAATTTGTTTTCACATCATCAGGTCGGCTCCGGTGAGATCGTGATCGACGATTCAGAATGGGAAGAGCTGATAGAAGAAGTAGGTGGAGATGCTTTTGCGGCTCGCCAGTTGGCTGTTCGTCGCCGCAGCTCACAGCGCTCTACCAATTATGTCAGGCCTTTTCATAAATAAAGATAGAATGTTTTAGCAATGATACTAAGAAGTTATATACTAACCAACTGCTCCGTGTATACTAAGAATTTCAAGTCATAAGTCAGTTTCATATCGGCTATTATCACTATCAAAATTCTAGTATCTAATGTTATAAGCATGAAAGGGTTTGTATGTTTGTTTGTCTTTTCTTTACAGGAAAAGATATTAGTAATATAACTTATTCTTTACTCCGAGAAAATATTTGTAGGACAATATTCTTATAAATAGTAAGATTTAAATGGAACGGTCAACACTACAGGCATCACTAACATTGTAAGAGCAAGAAAATAAGTTCTTATTTTAACTAAGGATAGCTGAATGTAAGGAGAAAAACTTTGGTAACTTTATCAACGGGAAAACATCTCATTTTCACGGGAATATAAAACAAAATAGTGTTACGCGGTTACAAACACTGTTCCATACGCAAGGATAGAAATAGAAATACTCCCTATGGAATGGTTAAAAAGATACGAAACAGTACATTTGGCAAATCGACAACATCAGTTCATTTAATTTCTGTGTTACAGGGTCTGTCATTGCCAGTGCAGCACAGTGGTTTTAACGCGGACTGTGGAGCGGTTTCAGAGACCGACGGCGAGGGCGGCGGCGCAGTCCGGCTGACCGTTGAACGAATGACACAAACGGAGACTAGGGTACCGCGCTGGCGACAACTCTTGTACTGCTTGGCCGGCGACGACAGATACAGGCGACAGAGGCAAAAGGAAGCCGGTTAGCATAAATGTCAATGACAAGATTTCCTTATCAGCGAAACAATACGTTGATTCCATTACGTAAACCTACCCACTTATAGGGACAGAACTGTTTAACACTTGCTCTACAAGAAGAGTGCGTTCACTATTTTTAAATATTTTCGTGAGTTCATAGTTTGTGTTATTTTCAAGTTCATAGCTATTATATTTACGTAAGTGATATTTACAAACATAAATACCCACATTGCACTTTTATTGGAGGAAAATATTGTTACCATAATGGTACATAGAGTAGGGAACTTGAAAATGAGTATGATTTTACTGACATATGGTTTATCGGTTCACTCCAAATTGTCGTTTTGACTCGACTGACACTATTGCTCAAATCTAGCTCACGTTTTGCTCGTAAATTGCATAAAAAATATTTGAAGGTTCAAACGTTCTCATGCTCTACGAAAAACTTCCATTAAATCAAAATAGAAATATCAGTTGTTTTTCATCGTAATTTCTGAAATTTAACTAATAATGGCGATATAACGATAGTCGACATCAAGGTTTTGCACGTAGAAAAACACTATATAGATTTTAGTGTATTGGGTTTGCTACACGAAACATTTCATTATTTCCAGGTAACCGCGGCCACATCAACAGCGTGTCTCACATCGACCGCGCAGCACGCGTTTTGTTCCCGGCCTCTTTCGCTCTGCTGAATCTCTTCTACTGGCTAGTATACTATGCGTTCTCCAACGAAGCTTTTGCATGGAGCGACACACCCATCAACTCACTATCACATTGAATATTTTAATACGAGTATGAAGCTGTAGAATTAAATTCAAGTGGCACGCGATAACTTAATACGGTACAGTAATAATACGGTACGGTACGGTATGGTACGGTACGGTAATAATAAGGTGCTTAATACCTACCTATTCAGTTTCTTGTAAATATGGTTAAGTTTTTGAAGGGTATGTCGACTGACATATTACACAGTTTACTAGATTTCTATTATATCGAATTCTATACGGAAATATTACCGTTAAATACTTATTGAAAATTCTTAAATTGAATTTAGTCGTGTTGTTTACAATATTCATACATAGATATGTAGAAAGCTTGTGGATCCAAAATATGTGTCGTAAATTTCTAAAATCTTTACCTAAGTGTTGACTGTACGCGTTGATATTGTCAGAACAAAAAAATTATATAAATTGTTACAACCATGTTACATTGTTAAATTAATATTTAAAATGACATCATTGATTAATCCGTCAAATTACAAAATCATGTATTTAGTTCTACCTACAGCTACTTATGCATAATATAAGTAAACACACGAGTCGTGAGCGCTGACTTTTATACGTGCTGTAGTTTATTTAGGGTCTGTTTGGGTAAGAAGTGAAGTGCGACGTCAGGGGAAGAAGCTTTTCTCGATAATATTTTTTTTTAATTCACTTCCTAACACTCATCGCTCACAACTCGTATCTGATCGTCTATCGATTAAAATCAACTTATAACGTAACCAAATAAATATGATTGTTGTCGCCAAACATTTAGAACTAGCCAATGTAAAGTAACAAAGTGTTAGGTAATGTTTTAAAGAAAATCATGTACTGAAAGTTCACTTGAATTCACCTTCCAAATTTTTACTTGTGTTGTTGCGCATCATTCAGACTCCATTAAAAAAAAAAAAAAAAAAAAAAACAGAACAATAAAACTTTTTATCGGTAGGTACAATGTGCCAATATTTGAAAATTAACAATTACCTAGTTGATTGGAATACATATTATCAACTTATATATTATGGCGTGCCTGTAATTTAGAAATGTGTCGTAAATAACAACGGCGAGTCCCCATACATGTGGTGTACCTGAATTCATTTTAAGTTGTGAAATTATAACAAAAATTTCTTTGTGTCAAAGACACTAGTTAAAAAACATATAGCTTACTAATTAACCTGTACAACTTGACCCTGATTAGATAATTACTAAAATGTTCGAGGAGAAGTTCTTTATCCGCAACACTGTAAACTTCATATTATCTGTCAAATACCACACTAGATTCTACTGTTGTTGTGTTAATGTAGTAAAAAAATTAAACATGATTTAATATTTTTCAATGCCACATCTAGGAATTTTCAAAACCAAACAATCAAACGTCTAACTATTGGTAAAGGTTTCATAATTTCACAATTCATGGTACGAACTTGCCATCCATCTTTCTACCAACGGTGCTGGTAGATACATAATCAGAAAAAAGCTGTGTCTGAAAAAACAAGTATGTGTGTACAGTTTGCGCAAAACTTCTCGTGCAAGCCGAAGCGAGAAGCACCGCAATAGGAACAAGTGCGAGTCGAACTCGCATACGAAGGGTTCCGTACCACTGTACAAAATTAAAAAACACGTTTCTTGTATGAGGATTCCTATGATTTTTAACTTTATTTTATTTTTATTATTTGTTGTTACAGCGGCCGTAGTTATACAGATTCCATTAAAATTTCTAGTCTAAGCGATGAACTCACAACCACCAACCACCAAAGCGTCCAAGAAAACACGTTTCTCCTATGGGGACCCCTTTTAATTTTTAACTTAATTTTATTTTTATTTGTTGTTATTATGGCCATATAGTAATAGATACCTACATACTCCGTAAAAATTTCAAATGTATATACCTATTACTGTTCAGACGATACAGCTCTATGACAGACGGACGGACGGACGAACAGCGGAATCTTGGTAGTAGGGTTCTCGTCGGTACGCTTTGGGTACGCAACCCTAAATATGGGTATTAGCGGAGCGCGAGTGGACCCCGCACCTTCGCAAAACCACACCACATGTAATTCGAAGGGAACAACAAGACGTTTGGCGTAATCTGTACATACTTAAATATTTTCGTATTTAATGAAAACTATATGAATTTAAAACACGAAGGGATTGTAACTTCGCAAATGAGTTTATGGCTATGATGGATTGCCAATATCGATTTCTAACAAATAAAACGAGCTTTGGACAAGTGGGACCTATTTACTATTGCTATTCATGTGTTAGAGGTAAGCAAAAATAAATATATAAGACCGTTAAATTGTTTTATTTATAAAGGCCAAAGAGCAGGAAACCAATTAGTAAGTAGGTACTTAACTTTCAAAGAATAAGAAAAAATTTGTAAGAATAAGAAAGTATTTTACTTAGTAGGTACAGCATAATACGCTTGACGTCGATTATTGACACTTCTTCGTCACAAGTCCCAGGCTGAAACTACAGTCAAAAACAAGCGAAAATCAGTAAAAGATGGGATTTTACTGGAAAACTCTATATTTCGCTTCTCTAATAGGTACGTACCTATATAAAAAGAACTTACAGCCTACTAAGATACCTACAGTAGGTATAGGTTACTAATCAATGATTGTACCTACTAATAGTAGGTACCTACATGATACTACTTTAGCCTCGTGAACAAATAATTTGCAGCTTCGTTAATTAAGGTGGGACGATGTCTAATACAGCTATTTAATAAAAATCATTTCTTTGTATGGTAGTTCCATCTATTATTAAATAGCCGTAGGTACTATCTGTGCTTTAACCTGTGATTAGCATAGAACAGGGTTCCTCAGTCAGTGATATTGTGTACTTAAGCCAATGAGTTTTTCTGACTTAAGTACACAATATCACTGACACCGTGCTTCGGAGGGCACGTTAAGCAGTCGGTCCCGGACGCTGTCAATAGATGGCGATCGTTACAGTTCCCAACCCGCAGTGGAGCAGCGTGGTGGACTTAAGCTCCAAGCCCCCCTCTACACCCTGGGGGAGGCCTAAGCCCCTGCAGTGGGGTAAAAATGGGCTGATGATGATGAGGGTTCCTCAACCTTTTTTTTCAAGGGCCATATTTATCACCTGAAAGTCTAATGCGGGCCATATAATAAAAAAGTTTAAAGCTGAGCTTAAATAAAAGTCTAGCTTTAGTTTTTTGAAATATAGTTGAAACCGCACCTCTTGTACCACTACAAGTGACGCAGAGAGCGAAATGTAATATTAGCTATCTCTCTCACATGTGCTGATTGCACGCCGACTAGCGATGTAGCGATTTATTCAAAGGATTTTAAGAGATAGTAGTTCAAAATGAGAGATGCCCCGCGGGCACAGACAAGTCAACCTTATAGACCACGCTTTGACAGGGAGTAGCATTCGCCAAGGCTATGTAGTGACACTACATAACTACGTCTCTTGTGAGCCGTCAGTAGGAAGCACGTCGGAAGCCATTAAATTGTCAATTTTGAACGAGCCAATGAAAACTAGCCGACCTCTCCCCGCACCCCGCCACTTTTCGGCGATTTCGTTTTCGTACTGACGTTTATTAAAGCGTGGTCTATAGGTTGACTGGTCTGTGCCCGCGGGCCACTAAAAATGTTACAAGTGGCCCGGAGGCCGCACGTTGACTACCGTTGGCATAGAATAAATTAATTTGACAGCAGCATTTGGTTTTAATCATGTTTTAATGTGTTTTAATCATGGAATTTTAATAGTCATAAATTTAATGTCAGTCAGTTTACAGTATCGAGGTGACGTTACGCAATTTTAGGGGGTTGAAAACGGCGTGCGGGGATTTTCCAGGGTGAGGAACTCGGACTAAAACTCTCCATCTTACACCAGTTAGCTATAGTATGAGTGGTTAGACGGCTTCGCCAAGAAGAGGGCTTCCAGTCAATTCGGAGGTACCTAGTACTTTTATGACATAGAGTGAACACAAAAATGTGAGCATAAAATGTACGATACTTGATGTTTCGACATATTCACTGTTAAGTGTTTATATTTGTCGCAAGAGCGCTGGCTCCGATCACAAGTAGGTATAGTTCCAATCAAACTTTATGGCGGATCGGAATACAACGCTTTAAGAATTCTTGCGCAGGTTCACTCGTATGCCCTTCGCTCCACTGCGTCCCGCTACACCTAAAACTGGTTACTGCGACGCGACTCGTTCCTATGTTCACATCCGCCATAAAGGTTGACTGGAACTGTACAAAAACTAATCGGAGAACATAAGAGTATTGTTTTACATGTCGTAGGTATTCGGTTTGATCTCGAGTGGTAACAAATGATGTTATAATAAATTATAAACAAAAGTGTACAGTCAACACGGATGGTTTCAGACTTCGTTCTCCTTGAGTTTTTGATCGTTTCAAAATATGAGACGCTCCATCTTGATGATTCTACTACTTATGCCCGTGATATAAACGTGTCACGAGATGCTTATTTTTTATTCCATTTCGCTGTATCGTGTAGGTACCTACTGTTTGTTCTTATTTTTCGCGCAACTTGTTGAGGTCTGAGCGACAGTAGTAGGGATGAAACGCGAATAAATACACCCTATCGACCGTTTGTAGGCCGACGAGACGATTGTAAAACGGTCAGTCGGTGAACTAAAGCGCATCCGATAGCTAATTCAAAATGCGAACGTTTTTATCGGCTTGACTAACTCCGTTTCATACTACCATTACCACCCAACTAGCCAACACTCAAAAACAAACAGCTGAGCGAATAACCTTGAAAACTCATGTTCATGGCCTCGAATTATACGCATAGTAGGTAAGTATTATAAAATGTATGTATTTAATAGTGCGTCAAATATTTGAATTAAATGAATGCTATGACCCTACCTCACCTGTTCCACCCTGAGAAACGACCGTATCTATGTTACAGTGGAAATAAGATTATGTGAATACAAAAATATTTAATTCATTAGTAGGTACCAACACGAACCGCATCTGCTTTGCTTGTCAAGCTAAATAAAACGGCATTACTGGCAAAAATGGTAAATATTACTTTATGGGCACTTTAAATAAAAAAACTGTTCACAGATTTCAAATAATTTATTTCATTCAGTCCAGTTTATACACAAAAGTCAGTCATTCGCTAATCTTAGAGGTCGGCAAATCGAACGAACCTTTAGTAAAGAGATCTCTTTGGTTGGCGTGAGTGTACCCAAAATTGCACATAATATTTGTCAAAAGATATAATGAAAAAGGTTCTTTTAATAAAAATTCTTAATATTTAATAAAGAAGATATGTATGAAGCCTTCTTATATATTTTATATAGAGACTTCCCATTATGGGTAAATCTAGTAAGCCAGTGTAAAATAAAATACTTATATCTATATATAACCAACTTTAAAGCAAATATACATATAAATTATTTTTTTCTGTTTGTGACATTTTAAATTAAAAACATTTGATCGATTTTAATGAACCTTTTTAAGAATGTTCCTTATGATTCTAGAAGTGCCATAGGCTATGTTGTACGGTTATAGGACACGGGGGAGTGCTGCCGTATATATGTTTCTCTAAAACGGCTGAAATGATATTGATGGGTTTTTTTCGCTAACATAGATATACCGTCAGACCAGGTTTTTAATTAATAGACAACTAAGGTCCCTTACTTATTCTTTAAAACGGCTATACTGATTTTGATGCGGTTTTTCGCATTAAATAGATATCACCTACGAGCGAGTTCCTATACAAGTTTAACGTTAATAGGTCACCAAGGAGCGCTGCAATAGATGTTTCTCTATAATGGATGAGTCGATTTTGAGATTAAGTAGTGTATCACCTTAAAGCAGGTTTTTAGACAAGTTTTGCTGTTATGGGCTACAAGGGGGCTTCAGTCTGCAGTGTATTTCTTTAAAACGGCTAGGCCGAATGTAATACAATTTTTGCATTACAAAGTTATTACCATAGAGCTTAAATATGTTTTACAATTATAGGCGACCAGGGAGCGTTGCCGTATACATGAAAATATAAAGATCGCGAGTTCGATTTCCGCCTGGGACATTCGTGTGCGTGAGCAATGTTTATTTGTTCCGAGTCTGGATGTAAAATATTTATATACGTATTTTTATAAAGGATAATTAAGTTCGTATATCAGTTGTCTAATAACCTATAACACAAGCTTAATACTTGCTTACTTTGGGACTAGATGGCACTGTGTGGGGTGTCCCATGTATTATTATTATATGTTTTTTTTTACTACCGGCTTTATTTTAGTTCGGGTTTTCCACAATGTAGGTACTTTACAAGAGCAGGTTGTTAGATTCGTTTGCAATTATAAGCCGTCAGAGGGCGCTGTGATGGGAGTAAATGTTTATTTTCAATACATTTGCTATTAATACGGTCCTTATGACATCGAAACTTGGATCGTATGTTGTATTTTACGGTCTAAGCCCTTTTCTTTACACCAATCAGAAACGAGTGTTTTGTTTGTAACGCATGTATAAACCGCGAATAGAAGCCCGCTCCCGCCACTATTACATTAGAATTACCTACCTAATTTTAAGTGAAAATGTATTGAAAAACGTCGTATGATCCTCGTACTCAGTAAGCTGGCCATTATAGTCTCGGTTTATTATAAACACTCGGCTTCGCCTCGTTCCTATAAACACCTCGACTATAATATCCCACTTACCGTACTTGCAACATAATATACTATCAAAACGACTTTACCAACATCATAAGCCGCAGCGCATAAGCCTACGACTTTTTAAAAAGTGGTCATAAAATGAGGTAATTCCAAAATTTCTCTTAGGTTAACACTTTTCTAGAAAGTTCAAATATCCTGGAACAACGCATCCCTTTAGCGGTCCTTATACAAATTGCACTACGCTGGCGAAGCCGCGAGCTGGAAGCAAGTATAAAAAAAAACGTAAAAGTTGTTTATACATTTTTAAAATTGTATTAGTTGCATATAATTTACTCTACACATGTTTAGCTAATGTTGTCTTCTGTTCAATCAACCAAACTACCTTATTCGTCATTCCTTAATGACATCTGTATCAATTTTCCTCAAGTTTTAAAACTTTGCATGTAGTGGCTTTTTGCGATATAGAAAAGTTTGCCGACCCCTTCAACATACATATCCAACCGGCTCATGGTAAATGTGATAGTTACATTTGAAGTCCTCAAATATCAGTCATTTAATAAAAAGTAAATTATAATAATAAGAAATACATTTTTTTAACAACTCCGACAACTTCACCTGTAAGGTCATATACTAGACAATATTGGGGTTTTAAGGACTTAAAAGCAGTTTTAAATCTCTTAATTTTAAAATCATACAAATAATTATGAATAACGATTCACAACTTTTAAAATACAACGAAATCTAATTTATTTGTGTATAGTTCAAATAAAATTATAGCATTCTTATATCATTTTAACAAATATTTATATGTAGAATGCGTAAAAGAAATATGAAATTCGTCACATTTAACATGAACCAGAGTTTTAATACATATCTGAAACAACATCGAAGGCGAGGTATGTTTCATGGTAAAAACTTTTTTCTTGCAAAATATTTTTATTTAATACTTCAATTAAAATGGCCGGCATTTCCATCGTCACTGAGAAGTTCTCTTAAACCTGAATATTGTCCCACTAAAAGAGACACTTTGTGGTGAACCCTCAACTTGAAGAAAAAGAACTCAACATATTGATATACACAACGTGGTTGTAACATCTCTTTTGATAACTGTCTCTGAATATAATAAAACACAATATCTGTATTATCAGGTGCATGTGACCTTAAGTCTAAAGCCTGCAGTGAACAGTTTATCGGATTCCAAATGAAACATTGTTTGTGGGCACTTTAAAATGTGAGACCAGTGACAAGTTATCTTTTCGGCAACCCCTCTAAGACCACCCCAGTGTATTATTTTACGATGTATATCTAGACATAAGTACAATGTAATTTCAAGGGGAACTATGTCATTGTATGAGCAGGGCCTGCTTCCAAAATGTGGATATCGGGTTTGAGAACAGATTTTTAATTAGCTCCAAATTAGGCAAAACAACAGTCACAGGCATGGTAGTCTATATCTTTTTTTTTTTTTTTAATATACAGGATCAAAATTTAACAACCATCGAAAAAAATTCTAGATGTTAGGTATCACCAATAGACGTCATAACGTAAATAATAAATATAGGTTACATTTTCATAGTAAATTATTTTAAGTATAGTGTTATTTTATAACGTTTGCTTGTTGTCTTCTTATACACGGCACGCCCGAGACCTTGCGACCGAAACGGGTGAGCAGCGGCCGTGAATGCTGACTAGAGTTATTGGTTTTTTCGAGAAAGGTTTGTGTAGTCATATCATAATATTTTCTATTGAACGACACTAAAAAGAAACAAGACAACCATCGGTTTTTTACCAAAGATCATTATAGACTAACGGTTCTTTATTTCCCTAAATTCAACTATTTAAAAACATATTTCTGGTCTTGAACCCGATACCTACGCTTTGGAAGCGATCCCTGCTCAAATTTATTTCAAGCGCTCTAGCGCCACCAAACTAGACAGATCATATTATTCATTGCCAAAAAGTGAACTTTTCCAACATGAGAAATCAAATGTTCAAAGAGAACTTCTAAGGTAAATAGCGATTGAAATGCCAATTTATAGTGACTTCTACCGCTTCGTAAATACGTTGTAAGCACGATTCCCACTATTGTTTCAAATAAATATAGAGATACAATAAATATTTGATGCCATCCTAGAGTTACAAACTTTTATGAGCTAACTAATACACATGCAATGGTTGAACATGTGTTTGATTGGTCCAAAATTACTGTAAAAATCAGAAACTACTTCAGTATTACAATTTCATTTCATTTATATCGATTAAGAGCAACCTGACAAACTGACTCGATCTTGAATATAATGGAGCCAGTCCAATACATCTGTAATATAAAAACATATTTTTTCAATGTTTTTCAATGTTCAAAAAGTATATTTGTCTTATACTGAGCTATATAAAAAAATTGCATTGAATACGTTCATGTTGTGAATCACAGCTAAATTTTTGTTATGTGTTATAAACATTGTTTTTAAGTTATCTATGTAAAAATTATATAAAGTGAATATTATGAACGATAAAATGAACATCTTTCACAAAAAAATACATTTTAGACCATCTCCTTCATACATTTCAAAGACCACATCGACTTCTACTGTACAGTGAACGATAGTTACAGTTATATTATAATAAAATATAAATAAATTATATTAGGCATAGTGGTCATAAGTGGAATGTTTAGTAAGAAGGCTTACTTCATAAGGTTAGTGAAAGTCAAAGTTCGTATATGGTTCAAGTCACTTTTGTAGCCTGGACCTCGTTTCAAATTCGCGCTATCCTTAAGTTACAGCATCTACTGCACTTTTTGGCCGTAGAAATTTTTTAAATATTTTTTGTTACACCATATTATGAGCCTAACAAGATCTCACAAATAAATTATTATTATTAGTCAATAAAATAACATTAATAACAAAATACATAAAACTTAATTAAATAATATACAGCCAAATCTGCTGATTCTCTTCAAATATATCTCGAGAAACATTATAAATTTTCTATATCGAATTAAGAATATTAGCCAAGGGGCGACCCAACGATTCAAATTGTTCAAGAATATTTTTGTATTCTATTTCTAGCAACGTACAATACTATCGTATCTGCTTTACCCTTTGTCCGACTGTACAACTTTTAATCGTGACACCCCATCTATCAAAAGTAATTTAACTAACAATTTAAACATTATTTGTGCACGCCTAAGAATCATATAATGTATATATATATAAGATTTGTTTTCATTGAACTTGCACTATGTCATTGTAGCAATTTTGTACATTTAATATTTGTACATTTAATTATAATGTACCGGAATTGGAAATTCCAGATTGGAATTATTGGAGAAATAACATAAAATGATTTTACAATGTTAAATTGATTCTATCAGTGTATTGAAAAGTGTACATACAATGAATCAATGTGACCTTAAAATAACTCAAGGGACACATTGTACTGCACTGAAGATATAAAACCTAACAAAATATTTGTAAAAGAAATAATTCACAAAAATCATAAACTCAAATTTAAACATATTTCTCCCATATTTGAGCCAATTACAAGTAGATAAATATAGGATATCACACTATTTTCTGAGTGCTATTGATTGAATACTGTAGAGATATTTAGCATTTATTTTTAATATATGGAAATTTGGTTTGTGCATTATCACGATAATAAATTATCTATATCCATGTACTACATAAATAGATTTCATCTACAAATTTATATTACAATCTATTTCTCTTAATATTACCATAAGAAAGACTTTAATATTTTAACTACCGATGCAAGATTAGCATACATATTTTCATAATTGAATTTCTATTTAGACTAGAGCTCTAGTCAGTGGTCTCATATAGGCAAGAAGTTTTCTTTATATACATATAAAATTATAACGACTAACACACATTAACAATAATAGCTCTATACCTGCCAACCCTGTCCACAAGTACCTTCCAATACTTATATTGTGTATACAGGATGAGATTTTAGTCACCAGCCAAATTTTAATGTTTTGATCTTTGGTAAAATACCGATGGCCGTCTTGTTTTCTTTTAGTATCGTTTAATAGAAATATATTGACATATGACTACAGAAACATTTCGCGAAAAAACCAATAACTCTAGTCACCGAGGCAGCGCGCCGTCCTGTTTCGATTCAAGGTCTCGGGCGCGTACGTTTACTATAGCGTTAAGAAAGCAACCAAACGTTCTAAAATAAAACTATAGATAAAATAATTTATCAATAAAATGTAACCTATATTTTTTATTAACGTAATGAGGTCTATTAGTGATACCTAAGATCTACACAAAATTTGGCTGGTGACTAAAATCTCAACCTGTATAGTTTACCCTAAGGTAGGGTAAAAAATAAGATGTACCTAACAGATTCTAAAAAAAATCTACAGCTGCCTCACTAAAAATTTCAATTGTTTATTAAACAATAAAGTACGTGCATTTGACATAGTGCAGCTTACTAATGAATACGATTTTTAAATATTTATAATATTCCTTTACATTTTAATATGAGAGAATTGGCAAGTACTTGGTGGGCACGATGCAAGTTATTTTGAAAAAACTTTCAGACCAATTTAGGCCATTGTTTATATACATAAAATCATCTGATTTCATTGAACACTGTATTTAAATACTATCCGGGGTTACATATTGAACATGTAAAAATTGATTGCATATAAGAGTATTACATTCAGCACACGACAAATTCTATTTTTCATATATCAATTTGTATTACATTTATGAAATATATTTTAGGCAGGAAAAGAAGATGCCAATTCTCATAAGTCACTACAATGAAAATCTTTATTTCTTCTATGAACCTTATTTAATAGTGGTAAATTGTCTCAATACATTCGATATAATGTCATTTAAAAATAGTATTTAGGCCCTCAAGATATATAAATAACTAAAGTGACAGTTATAGTTTTAAAACATCCGTTCCTTAATCTAAAGCAAAAGCTGTTACTTCGCCGAATGACTATAAATCAGTTACATTATTATATCAGTTATTAGTTATCGTACATCAAATGTATAAAATCACAGATAATCAATGTTTTAGGCGATGATTAAAGATCTTTCTTCCCAACGAGAAGGTAAACATTCATATTGTCTTTGCCTTTAACATATACGCTGCCACGTTGTTCGAATTCGTACCTGACCGATAATACCGGAATACAAGCTTCCCCTACTTGAATACGTTTGGATACACCAGTTGAATCCATTCTAGAAGCAATATTAACTGCGTCGCCCCATATGTCGTAGTATAGCTTAGTCGTGCCAATAACACCGGCTGTGACGTCACCGAAGTTGTAACCAATACGTAGAATGAAATCAAACTCGAGTAGATCCTGATTGAAATTGTCGAGGACTTTCTGCATTTCTAAAGCGAAATCCATCAGCTGGTATAAATGATCGTAGGGGTTCGATTCTCGCCTTAGATCCGGATTAAGCCCACTGGCCGCCATGAAAGTACTGCCTATAGTTTTAATTTTCTCAACATGTTGGAACTCGGGCCTTTCTAGCAACTCATCGAAATCGGCTATCAACTCGTTCAGAACCCTCAAATATTCTTTCCCTTTCAAATAAGATTCATCATACATTTCGTTGAAATTCACTATACTCGCAAATATAATGCCCACGTCTTTGTGATTCTCTGAATATTTAGCTGTATTCTTGAGCTGGTCGGCAACATGCCTAGGTATTATGTTATGCAGCAACCAATCGGCTTGGTTTCGCATGTTCTGCACGCTAATTTTGTCACGATTCGCCACCATGTTACTGTGAAAACTGAGGCGGTAGCTTATTTCGAATTCCCTGTTCAGAAACCACACTAGAGTGAGCAATAATGCGATGTCGACGTACAATTCGTTGAGGTGGATCTTATATTCCGCTCTCTCCTCGTTGAACGTTGTCGATTGATTTCCGAACGGATCTTGGGACCGATTCAAATTCGTAAAATTATGAACACTTTCTAAATCTGTCAGGTTGCCAGCAATTATTTTAGGATTTTTAATATCACTGTATTCACGAGTATTATTATCATGGCATCCCAGCACGACGAGTAATAGAAACAGGACGGCGTATAAAGTTACTAGAGTGTTTTTCACCAGCCAATTCATTTGGGTGAAGTTACAGAAATGTACTACACTTATACAAAATAAGTACACATAGAACGATTGACCGCCCATCAATATCAAATAGGTCGTGTATTCACACGAGAAATTCACGAGTATGCAAAGTATAGGCAAACTGATCAATACACTGCCCACAACATGCCAAGGGTACCAGGCTGATAATTGCCTGAAGATGTGCACTGATCTCCTTATCGTTCCAGTCATGACGTTAGATTCTTTACTAGTTTTCCATTTTAAAGAATGCCTATATATACACAGAGATATGGCGACAGACTCCAGCAAAACAAATAGAACGAACCATCCCAACCAGTTCTTCCATTCGCGATATAGCATAAAAATTGATGCGGAAATTATTAGAAATATTATGGCTGACACGACAATATCTAAAGCGGTGTTGAATCTCGAGGTCGTCAACGTAGGTGGGAAGTCTTCACAATCGTCGCTACGGTGAGCTTTGTCTCTATAAAATTGTTCTATTTCTTTCGTTCTGAAGAACAGTGTGAATCTATTTAAAGGTGGTTGCACGAAGTAGTTGATTCCCGATCTCGCGTTGTCTTGGACGCATCTGATCAGCTGAAGGTCCGATTGTTTTCTTAGTTTCTGTAAGGTCTCGACCTGTTTGTCGCTGAGAGGCGGCGGTAATCGACTTCTGGAAGGCTGGTCGTTCAAGGAAGACTGACTTGACGTATAATAACCTGATACTCTATGCTGCATTATGTCCGTCCTCGAAGCCGCCAAAGCTGTTTGATTCAAGGCGAATATCTGAAAATCAAATGAATGCAATTGAATCAAATATCATCATCATCATCAGCCCATTTTACCCCACTGCAGGGGCTTAGCCCAATTTATTAAATCAATTTATTAAATGGTAATAATTTTATTAGGTTACATATTTTAATATAGAATAATGTTGCATCACTGGTAATCTATTTATAGAACATTCCTATATAGGTAGGCAAATAGTCTCTCCCCAGAGCAGAAGAGGGGTCAAAGAAGGCGTTCTGCTTCTTTTTGACCGCCCTCCTCATAGCACGTGGAAGAGGATGGTTTCGTTTTTTTTTTTTTTAAACAATGGAAAATACATATGCGTTTCATTAAAATAACGTCTTGTATTCTTCATTATAGCACAGTTAAGCGCAATACAAAAGAAAGTATTAAAGATAAGGGGAGAGGCAAGGGATCTCTTCCTTCCCCTATTAAAAAGTGATTAGGTTTAATAATTATTATGATAAAAGGAAACTACATTTCTACGTAATTAGTACTTGTGCGCTAATAGCGGTTTTATTTAAGCCGAAATAACATAAACAGGTTGTCCACACAGGTGAAGGCACGGGCAGTCGCTAGTATTAAATATATTGTGATCAAGAAAAATAATATTTCAAACAAATGAAGTCGCACAGGATCGCTTGTTTATGAATAGGAATATATGATATGACCAGCTAGAATATCAACAGACGGTAATACTTGTACTATATGAAACAAAGTTGACTATCTATACTAGAAGGTCAACAAAGTTCAAAGACAGCAGGCGAATCAAGTTATCTGAAGATAAGTGTATATCACGGAACATTATTGTTTATCTATAGTGTATTTCGGTATTTATTCAATGGTTAATAAAAGGCAACAAAATCCTTTGTTTTTATTTATGTTTGCAATTCTCTACAATATAAACGAAAAAAATACATTAATACTTGTACATATAGCAAAGTTTACTTATGGTATTAAATGAATTTGCGTAAAATAGCATAAATTAAACTGTGTTAAAGACTATAAGACCAATTAAATCATATAGATTTACCCAACGTACAAAGAAAAAATTTGGAGTAAAAAAGTATGGAAGATTAAATGAGATAATAATGAATAATGGCCAATGGCTAATCAATTGTAGGTATATAATTTATATGGCAGAAATGATAAATTGTATCATAAAGTCAGTTTAGAGAAATCACAATGGCAATGAACATGAAATTATAGTTTGCATAATATAGTAGCAGGTTACATAATCCAGCAATTAAGGTAATAATGTGAATAAAAATTATCTATAGGAATTTCACAGTAAGCGATTTATGTATTACTAGCTGTGCCCGCGACGCGACTTCGTCCACGTGGACTTATATGTGTCACATTTCCACGCAACACCGAGCACGCATGACGCGCCTCTGCGCCGCGGATGTTATGAGGTTCCTAAGGTTAGAAGTTGATGTCTTTTGATTCTGTGGGTCGATTTTGATAAAATAAAAATTAAATTTTACTCAGAATAAAGCTACATATAATAGGTTTTGATGCTGAGTTTTTTGTTTGTTTTAAATAATTTAGTTTATTTCGAACTTTTTAATTTTAATAATTGACACGCATTAGTTTTGGTTAAAGGCCAACAAAGATATAACGTACAGACTGTCTTTGCCTTAAACACACTGCTTTTTTAGTTTATGTCAAAATGGTAGCATAAAAGTGTTATAATATAGATATATTTCAAACGGGCTATTTACTAGCTTTCATTTAATACCCATATTGTTGTAATAATAAAAAAATAATATTATCACTCTATATTTTTGATTCACCGTCGTATTGAAATATGATATACCCTACGTCACTCCGACAATTAAGACTAATCCATCGGCACCTCATATGTCCAAACCTATTAAGCCGTTTAGGCAACAGAGCGTGCCAAAGAAAAATCTAGGATACTTACACGCATACATACAAACTCTCAAAAAACATTACCTTCTGCAGATGAGTAAAAATAACTATATTTGACAGTACAAAGCCCATAATAACAATTCAATTAGAAACTAGACGGCAACACTCCTCCTTGTGTCAAGGAGAACCTAAATATGACAAATACTGTGACCCAAAACACTAAAAAAATATATATATAAATAATTTTACATATCCCGCGCATTTTGGTTTTTTCACTCAACATTAGGTTTTCAAGCCTTTAGAGTATTGCTCTTCCTCAACATTGAGTTAAAGAATTAAAAAAAGTTGAAGTTGACCTTAAGAATATAGGGCTAGAAATAAAAATTAAATATACTTATATAAATGATTGAGTCAATAAAAATAATACAATACTGACCATAAACTAAATAATTGACGCGCTTTCTGGAAAAGTGTAATTCTTAAAGTACTCCTGTTTTTGAGGCTCTATCTACCTGCAAAACTTACTGAATTCCTCAAAATATATAAGACAGACAGAAGAAAAATTATCATGGCTAATGATATTATATTATGTTGATACATACCTGCTGTTGTATACTGGATCTTCGGCTCGTACTCCTAATCCCTGAGTCTTTGCGGCTGTTGACTGATGGACAAAGGCTGATAGCATCGTCATGTGGACGTGCTCCTGCCGACCCCGCCGTTGGCTGCAGAGGCAAAACGAGTCGACGATCTTTGGGCTTTAGTAATTCACCTTGTGTCGCTAAGGTGGAGCTTCTCGCCCGGCATACTGGAACCTGAAAATTAAATGATTACTAAAAAATAATTATCAACAAAACTATAGATAACTACATAATCAAACGCATAAATTCTTCATTGCCAAAAAAAAATCTAGTCAATCGAAATCAAATGGGATTTATAAAGTTATTTACAATGGTTTCTACCAGATGGCTTTTGAGGCCGTTCTTTATTTTTTCTAGATTGCAGCATTGGATTGCTTTAGAGTGTTAGTTAGTAATATTATAATCTATAACAATTAATTTTGAAAAAAATATATTAATAAAACTATTAAATGGATTTGGGAATATAGATAGTATAGCTTAGGAACAAAACATAAAACACTCATGGACGTTATTTAAGGAAAATTTTCATATTACTTAATACCTATCTTATAATCTAGTATAGTTCGCCTCAAACTTTATGGCGGATCGGAATACAACGTTATGAGCATGCTTGCGCAGGTACAGTCATATGCCCCTCGCTCCACTATGTCCCGCCACACCTAAAACTGGTTACTGCGACGCGACTTGTACCTACGTTCGGATCCACCATAAAATTTGATTGGAACTATAAGCATTTGTCATAAGGGTTTATTATATCTACAAATTTATTCAAACAATATTCATTAATTTTTATAAATATTACAAATACATTTGTTTCGAAATGCATATTTTTCCAATAAGATAAATTTGTTGCCTACCAAGTTGACAATATATTCATCCAAATACAGAAATTGAAAAACAATTCTTATCAGATATAGCTACTGTTCCATCAAAATAAAGCAACAAACATATTTATAGATTAACATTATTAAAATGAATGTCTTTATAGACTCGTCTGTTTTGTTTGCTTTAATTATTTATTTATTTAATTTACAACTTACCTCAATGTTTGATCTGCCATATTGCGATCGATAGCTGCTGCTTCTTGCGAAAGGAGACATGTTGCTTCTGGATTGGCTCAAATACGACCTTATGTCAATTACTTCTCTTTCGAACGACGCCATTTCTTGAATCTGGGGGATGTTAAGTTTACTACTATCTATGGGCAATGTGATCTTATTGTCCTGAGATTCTATAACTATAGGCACTTGCTGGTACCCGTTAAGAGATTGAACAGGCCCTGGATTGTCCCCTTTCTCTAAAAAATGTATGTTTTTATCACTAAAGTCTTGCTTCTTGATCATATGTAGAGGTGTATCCGAATGTTTCCTAAGGAATCTTGGCACTTTCCAGTTTTTCAATTTTGTTGTGTATTTCCCATAACTACCTAAAATTATGAATATACAAATTAATAATTGTTAAAAAGTGTAAATAATAATTAGGAACTCTGTTTTAGTTGTAGTATAGTTCCAATGAACCTTTATGGCGGATGTGAACATAGGCGCAAGTCGCGTCGCAGTAACCAGTTTTAGATGTAGCGGGACGCAATGGAGTGAGGGGCATATGCCTGAACCTGCGCAAGCATACATAAAGCGTTGTATTTCGATCCGCCATAAAGTTTGATTGGAACTATAACAAGGGTTGAAGTTTGAAATTGCCATTCTAGCTACTAATTGCTCACTTTGAATGAAAATTAAGCTTGCATGGTGAGTCTTTAATTTAGGACTTTTTGCAAACTAAAGTCACCATGTTCTCAAGTGAAAATCAATAAAAAAAAATAATAAGTACTTTTCAACTATCTTCAGAATCGTGTCTATTCAAATATGGGCACGTCGAAAATTCGAGTATTTATTAAATACGAATTTAATTTCGGTACTAACATAACAGATGTAAGTCGTACCATCAATGCTGTCTTAGGAAGAAACATGAATAATGAACGCACCATGTGTTTCTAGTTTAGTTACTTTCGCGGTGGACATTTTTACTTACAGACCAATAGTGAAAGTATGTTTTAAATTGTAGTAACTTAATTTCTTTTTAGAATTTTTACTGCATTGCTTAAGGGGAACATACTTTTTAAGGTTTTAGGAACACATAATATTTCAACAAATACTGATTTAAATAAAATTGTCATCTATAATAATAATAATAATAACAATATATATATATATATATATTATAATAATTATTATAATATTATTACAGATGACAATTTTATTAAAATCAGTAATTGTTGAAATATTATGTATTCCTAAAATCCTAAAAAGTATGTTGAAAGGAAAGTAGGTTATACCATACTTACCATTATGAACCTCTATACATTGGAGTAATAGAATTGTGAAAAAAAATTCTAGAGTAGGTAGCCATACATATTATACATACAGGGTAAGTCAGAATGTTATGCAGGTTTTCAAAAATTTATTATGTGAAATATAATGAACATATAATATTGTGAGATACAATGTGTGAAAGGTAAACTCTCAAAGTTTAGTTTCCTGAAACTGATACCGCGTTCGCCCGCAAGATGTCAGCAGGAGAGCAGTTAAAGAAAATGGGGCTGACTGGCGAGCAGAAGTCGTTCTGTGTGCTTGATTACCATGTTAACAACTCCGTGATTACTGTTCAACGACATTTTCGTACCAAATATCAGAGAGACCCGCCAGATGGGAGGTCCATTCGTAAGTGGTACACACAATTTAGGGATGCATGCTGCATCTGTAAACGAAAATCAACTGGCCGTCCGTCGACTAGTGAAGAGAAAGTGTTCGTTCACCCGGTCTAACCCCGTGTGATTTCTTCATGTGGGGTTTTGCAAAGGATCGTGTTTACGTACCACCACTTCCAACAACACTGGATGAACTGCGTGCTCGCATCACCGAAGCCATTGCTGATATCGACCGCGATATGCTGCAGAAAGTTTGGCAGGACCTTCCACACAGTATATCTCACAATATTTTATGTTCATTATATTTCACATAATAAATTTTTGAAAACCCGCATAACATTCTGACTTACCCTGTACTGTGTGAAAGGTAAACTCTCAAAGTTTAGTTTAGTGTAGTTTTTTTAAAAAAACACATCACAGGTGTTCTATGTGAGCGCCTTTTGTTACACGACAGACATCAAGCCGATATTCAATCGCCTGCCAAACTTTCTGCAGCATATCGCGGTCGATATCAGCAATGGCTTCTGTGATGCGAGCACGCAGTTCATCCAGTGTTGTTGGAAGTGGTGGTACGTAAACACGATCCACGGGCCAATGAATGAGTTGTTGATCACCCTGTGATGCACAGCCTATCCAACGCTGTGGCAAAGTCTCATTCAAATGGTCTCGAACACTGCCATGGTAATGTGGAGGGGCACCATCCAACTGCAGAATGAAATAGGCACTATCCTCTTCAAGCTGCGGAAGGAGCCATTGTTGTAGCATATCAAGGAAAGCATGTCCATTCACAGTACGTTCATGAAAGAAAAATGGCCCATAAAACATAAAACTGCTCTCCTGCTGACATCTTGCGGGCGAACGCGGAATCAGTTTCAGGAAACTAAACTTTGAGAGTTTACCTTTCACACAGTGTATCTCAAAATATTATATGTTCATTATATTTCACATAATAAATTTTTGAAAACCTGCATAACATTCTGACTTACCATGTATATATATAATATTCATGATTCAATTCTAGGTACCACACTCATTAATGTGGTGAAAATTCTTCTTTCATCCGCAATAACATGTATATGGCCACCTACCTACTCTAGAATTTTTTTTCATAATTCTATTACTCCACTGTATAGAGATTCATAATGGTAGGTATGATATAACCTACTTTCCTTTCATCTGTAGTACTAATAGTCGCCGAGTTAAATGACTGTGACAGACGGATAGACAGATAGATTAACAGGATGAATTTAAAGGGTCCCATTTTTTGCAATTTAGCTATGGAACCCTGTAAAGGACAAAGAAATAAACAAACAAACACGCTTTTGTATTATTAGTTAAGATCAGTTCTTATGACTTTGGCATATCGGTCTGGCTACCGTACCATTACCTAGTATTTCCTATAGACCTTAATATCGATGGAAAAAAAACACGTTATTACTGAATCGTGTGGTATTGACGCAATCCTTTCATCTATTTCTAAATACTATTGAATGTTAGCTTGTATTTTTTGTTACAAGTGCAAACTATGGCGATCTCAGGGGTGATTAGTCAACAGTGTATCAGGTGTTTCAACCGAAGTATTAGTATGTTTAGGCAGGCACTATACAATATTCATATAACATAGTATTGTAGAATAAAATGATTGCCAAATGAAGGGCGAAAACGAAACAAGCGGCTGCAAGGCGTTCGAGTTGATGACGTCACAGCCTCGCGCGACCGCCTCCACGATATCAAAAATCAATTTAAAACGGTCAATAACTTTGCAGCGGATGGATCAATTTTGATAATTTAAAAAACATGTTAATTGTAGCACCATAAGGTATATCGCTGTACTAGTTTAATATTTAGGATAAGCCATACTACTACGCGATTTCATTGCTAGTGGCTCCACCATCGAAAGCTAATTGGGAACTCCTTATTTGTAACTCTGTTCATAACTAGAGTGCAGCAGACATTCACATATCTAAGTGACGTGATCACTTAGCGTACAAACGTTAACAAACGCGTTAGTGCTATGTGCGCATTCTATTTGACTCATAAAACATAATAATGATTATTTGAAAGGGACATATATGTATTTATGACAATGGTATTGTTGTAAGGTCTTATTTCTATATCTTGGGTGTCACTTATTTTTACAGATAATTTTGTTTAAGGATGTATAATTTATAATATATATAACACAGATGTTGAGCTAAAATAAAACACAATGAATTCCTGTAATGTTATGTTATATTTCCTTTTGCCTTTACAAGTTGTATAAATCCCCGATTATCCTACTAATATTATAAACGCGAAAGTTTGTATGTATAGATGTTTGTTGGTCTTTCACGCAAAAATTACTGAATGGATTTTAATGAAACTTGACACAAATATAGCTTATACATCAGACTAACGTATAGGCTATAATTTATAAAGATACTAGCTTTCTGTCCGCGTCTTCGCTCGAGTGGACTACACAGTTAAGTATACACTGATTTAAAAAATTCTTTCACCTATGGAAAGCTACATTATCGGCGAGTAACATGGGCGAGTAACATATAAATAACATATATTTTATTCTCAAACTAAGTTTCCACCCGCGGCTCCACTTGCGTGGATTACACAGTTGTACCGGGACCGCTATAATTTTTAGCATGGATACAGTTTATAAGCTGAAGGGTGACAAAGGCTACTTTTTATTTCGGAAAAAGGGGTCACGGTACAACTGTGTAGTCCACGCGAGAGGAGCCACGGACGGAAAGCTAATATAATAATAATATTATAAAAATATAAAATTTGTATGTTTGTTTGTTTGTTTGTTTCCGGGCTAATCTCGGCTAATCTCCAGAATGGCTGAACCAATTTTGATGAGACTTTCATTGGCAAAAAAAGGACTTTTTAGTGAGTATAGAGGGAAGGTTGATAGTGGAGAGGTGGAGTAAGGGAGGGCAGGGGGAGTAAGTGGCTGGAAGGGTGGAGGGATTGTGGAGGTAATGGGAATGTTTCTGTAGTCCACTCGGGCGGCGCCGGGTACGACCGCTAGTATATTTATATACGCACTCTATGAACTGTCCGATTTCTCTATCTCAAAAAATTAAGTATCTCGGGCCCATGTGCCAGACACATACCAAACACCCATGTTTTTGGAACTTTAGCCCGGAATGCTCATTTGTGAGAAAGATTAATGGGAGAGTTCATAGTAAACAAATATAGAGTTTAATCATGGAGTTCATACATGATTACAAAATAAACAACAATTTAGGTTTTTTGATTTCAGATTACTGAGTGACGGTATGCGCCCCTGAATTAAATTATCTATAAAAATAAGTATGAGCCAAAGATGTAGAAATAAAGGCCTTACAGTTAACTAAAACATGTTTTCATCTTTCTTCATACATTTTAGTTAGACAAAAATATTGTGATCTGTCAACATGGAACTTTCATCTATGATTCATTTTCCTTGTTTATTTTAAAAGTAGTAAGTAACTATGTTATAATGATATCTCACAAAAAAGTTCAGTGTCATATTTATTTCACTGACCGATTGGCCAAGTGGTTAGCGGCCCTAACTTGAAGCTAAAGGCAGTGGTTTCAATTCCCACCTAGGACAAAATTTGTATGCATGAAAATGTCTATTTGTTTTGTATCTGGGTGTGAAATATCGATATTATATGTATATTCTAAGAAAATATGTACATATATCAGTTGTCTAATACCCATAAAACAAGCTCTGCTTAATTTGAGACTAGATGGTGCTGTGTGAGATGTATCAGGTATTATTACTAGATGTTATTTCATAGGACAACCCAAAAAACAAGCAAAATAAAATTGGTGTTAAACAAATATTACAATTTTAATACAAATAAAATTATATCTGACTTTTAAACCAATATTTAGTCATAAAACGACTCCTATAAATATAGCAGTGTCATCTTTTATCTTATCTATGACTTGTCTTTACGAACTATAGCTACATTCAATTTCAATATCATTTTGAAATGCAAACTTAAGCACATGGAAAAATTTTATATTCAAGTCATTGTACTCACATAAACAATTAATAGCTAGCCTATAAAGGTGATTCTATTTTCTTTAAATAATTATGCAATCAGGTAGGCATGTCAACAGTTAAAAAAAAATTTTATTAACACAACCACATGTGATAAAAAACAGATTTCACCAGCCTATTATGCCCCATCGCAGGGGCTTAGGCCTCCCCCCAGGGTGAGGGGGATCGTAGCTTAATCCACCATGCCGCTCCAGTGCCGGTTGGTGGATTTTAACGACTGTCATCTATTAATGTCAACCGGGACCGACGGTTTAACGTGCTCTCCGAGGCACGGAGTCAGTGGTAATGATGTACTTAAGTCAGAAAAAACTCATTGGTAAATGCTCAGATTCAAACCACAGCCACACGACCTACTAAACGTAACAGGTTCACTGCATTCGGGCTATCACGACATTCAGAAACAGCTAAATTAGTAAAAAATATCTGTTTATAAAAATATGAATTCCATCAAAGGAATGCAACATCAAATCTGCAAAATTACAATAGTCTTAATTACAAATATTTTTTAATTACTTACCTACAGAAGTCGGACTTTTTGAAGAACTACCATTTCTAGAGAGAGCACATTGTTTGTCATCTGGTTCAGCATCAGAATCTAAAATGCTTGGCAGAGAACTTGCCTTTGCTCTGAAGTTAAATGGATTAGGGGTAAGGTAATTGTTTGATTCGGAATTAGCATTTTTGCCTTCCTTTGAGTAATTGCTATCTTTTGGTGATGAACTCAACGGCTGCGGTGAATGGTTAATGGAAAGAGCTGATTGAGGTGACACAGCTGGCGATATTATGAGTCGCAAATTGATGGGAATTGATGGAGTTAGACAGTTCTCATGGTCATAAGGCGAGTGCATTTGACGTCCCTCTATAAAATATGTTTTGTGACCTGCAGAGAAATTAAAAGATTTTTTTATTAAAAATATACTAGTGACGAATTATTACAAAAACAAAAGAAACCTTCAAAACTGAAATCAATCTTATTTCATGTGTAGCAACAATATCAAGAAAAATACTATTAAAGTAAGGTAAAATCAAAATGTTAACGATTACCCGAAACTTCTTCTCCTTCTTCTAGTACGTATGAACCACCTAGGAAGTGACTGGTAGCTTCGGATATATGTACACGGCCAGGTCTACCAGTGGACTCCATTTTATTGGCAAGCGTGACATCATTGCTCCATACATCAAACTTAAATCTGCGTGTACCGACTATGCCACAGAGCACAGTTCCTGTGTGTACCCCAACACGCATGTTTACTCCTTCCTTCCTTTCTTGGTCAAATTCTTGAATCGCTTCTATCATACCTACAACATTACACTCAGATCAAAACAATATTCTGTCAGGACTTTTAATTTGATTTGTTAGTCTTCATGATTTACCTAATCCCATTTCAACACAACATGTGGCGTGATCAGGCCGTGGTTCAGGACACCCTGACACGCAGTAGTAGCAATCGCCCAAAGTTGAAATTTTTTCACAGCCATGTATCTGGCATAACTCATCAAACTTCTCGAATAGATCATTCAATATGCTGACTAATTCTTCGGCACCCTTGCTGCTTGACATTTTAGTAAATCCAACTATATCGGCAAACAATATACTCACATTTTCCATACTGCTCATATTGAATGGCCGAAACAATGATTTCAAATCGGAAGCTCCCGGATTAGAGTTACGAGGATTTAGTGGATTGTGACTTTTCAAATTAGGTTCGGATTCCTGAACTTGTTCTTGCATCAACCAAGTTGCTAATTTTGGAGGCATCACTGAATGAATCATCTTTTCTTTTAGCTGTTTCTCCATCTCCAATTGTCGCCTCACTAGCAGACTCTGTCCAACTTTCATAAATGTACCACGCATTCGAACAAACGTCATTAAATATATGTGAACACCAATAATGTGAACACATAAATGTAATAATATTCTGACAACCATGCCGGGGTACTGCCACTCTTCTTCGCTTGTATGCAACACTATGTTTAGAACTTCAAAAACTATTGAATACAATAAACCGATGATGACACAAGCATATAGTGGCAGTGGTGTTAGCGTATATATGATCAGTAGTATTTCTATACATATTGTGAAATGACCTGATTGGCTAATGTCGGCCAATTGCGACACAGCTACTCCAAACTGTGTGGTCAGCGCCATCAGAGATAAACTTAAGGTGCACAAGGCGAGTGCAATGACCAATGATAACTTAAAAGTGTATACTTTATAAACCGTTGTAAATGTGATAAGTAGCATTATTAATGTTATCAATAGCACACCAGCGAATATTGAACACAAAAATGGCCATTTTAATGTGATGCCACTTAAACCGAGTGTTACAAAGTATACAAACCATGATATAGAAAATAGTAAAATGTATAAAAGTGCAAATCTGAAAGAAAAAAATAACATACAATCATATATCTCAAATATCATGCAAGGAAAATATTAACATATTTTGTCAAATCATCGTGATTTTAAATAAAAATATATAACAAATAGTAAATATTTAAATTTAACTCAAAAGTACACAGGGTGCTTAGTATCGTAATACCCCATTCTTATATAGATTATGTAAATATCATTTAAAAAACATACCTAGTCCATATTTATTTTGCAAAAAGTAACATGTAAACATAATCATCTATTTACAGATGTACAAATTAATTCAATATTGTGATACCTGAATCTTAGACGAATTTGTTTAAAGGAACTACTTCTATATTGGCCTTCTAAAATTTTAGAATCGAATCTGGGATTCCACCAGGTGCCCGGAGCCGCCCTCTCAAAGGCTATGGGTATAGTAAGCCCACAGCAATTGGTGGTAGAGTTGTTATGTGCCAGATATGCTTGGACATGAGGTGCCAATCTAATCTGAGCATCTTCTGTCTCCGATATTTCAGCATCATTTTTACCTTCAAATTCTTCCATATCATCTTCACAATTATGGTCACTTTGAGAATTCATTATATTCCTAGTAAATAGTGAAAATAATAACCCACTTTCAATTCAAATCCATGGCATATGTACATAACTGTAACTTTTTGTTGTCTAATGCTGAAAATCACTTCAAATATAAGCAATATTGTTAGGTACTAAATTTTGAATGGTGGTATTCATTGCTTGTTTCTTTTTAATAAAAATCATGTATTAGGAGTTGATTAGAAGCAATAACTTAAAGCCATATTGTAATTTCATATATTAATTAATGTAGTAGGTACTATGAGTAGGTACCTATAGTTAATAATTATATAGGTGGGGCATGACTCAAATGTATATTATTTCATAAAATATAGCTAAGAATTTATTCAAAATTTCACATTTCATTTTGATTGAAATTTCGACTGTCCTAATAAGACCTGCTAAAAGATTATGAAAGATGAAAAATCTTTCCAATTGGAAGTGAAATCATGAAGAGTCCTCTAAAACGACTTAAAAGACAGCTTACTTATTATTTCAAAAAACCAAAAATTTTACAAATGCATACTCACTCATTATTTATGTTTATACATAGATCTCAAAAGGTTGAGAGCAAATAAACATTAACTATAAAAAACCAACGTCAGTGCTGCACATTTATTTCGATAGCTGAACATCACTTCAGGTACGATTTTGCCAGATTTTGCATTGCAAATTGCTAAGCACTTTTGAACAAAATATCGACATGTCGCAATAAAAATAGTCACCTTATGCACCATACTAAATCACACCAATTTATCATACTTAATTTATCAAATCAAATGCATACAACCAACCAATGCAATCCATCCAATCATATTAGACAGAATCCAATATTACAAACTGATACAACCTATATATGTCTATGGATACAACCAGATTGAACCAGATACAACAAACTGACAGATTAGTGGTTACATTACTCCATTTACTCCTCTGTGTTATGGTGTTAACCAAAGACTAATAATGTAAGTTTATACTTATTATAAACGGGCAACTCCAATTTTAGCCTGCTGGGAAGTTTAATAAAATTGTAAATGACGCTATCTAGTTTCTAAGTACCAGAAACTTTTATACTTGTCCCTTCGCATTGGTACCCCTGAAGCTACATTCGTTTGACATTTGACATGCAGTCAAAATTCAAACGTCCATGAATTCAATAATGTTCTGTGCAATTCAGTGTTACCTAGAGTGTTACTGTCATAAAAATAATGCGCATTCATGTATATACATCATCATCATCATCAGCCCATTTTTACCCCACTGCAGGGGCTTAGGCCTCCCCCAGGGTGTGGAGGAGGGCGTGGAGCTTAAGTCCACCACGCTGCTCCACTGCGGGTTGGGAACTGTAACGACCGCCATCTATTGACAGCGTCCGGGACCGACTGCTTAGCGTGCCCTCCGAAGCACGGTGTCAGTGATATTGTGTACTTAAGTCAGAAAAACTCATTGGTTACGCCCGGATTCGAACCATGGCCCTATGGGGCCTTATAAATTTGAGACAGGTTCGTTGCGCTCTGGGCTATCACGACACTATACTATACTGTACTGTACTCTACTGTACTGTACTGCACTGTACTGTACTATACTGCACTGCACTGCACTGTACTGTACTGCACTGCACTGCACTGCACTACACTATACTATACATATCGTTCATATATATAGACGAGGTACCGCGTGGTTACCACAAAAACATGTATAGGTACACCAATTGATAAACATGCTACTTGATATTTTGACATAGCACTAGAGAATGTCCAGTCACGGCAATCTTTGCGAATCGACGGCCATATAAAACGTTCGCACAAGAGGCGTGCGCTAGCTCGCGCGCCCGGGTGCGACAAGTTATGTATTTTGTCGAATTGAGCGCGACGAAATGACGGAGGCAAATATGGGCGAGGTTTACCGGTCGAGGTGTCACAAGTGATTTTGATATCGGTACCTGGTATGATGGCTTTTTCGAGATGAAGTGAAATGACGAGTTACCGCACTGCAAACTGCGGAGTTCATCGTCATCATCTTGAGCAGAGGCGAGGGCTGCGTCTGATTGTCTCAATCCGAGACATCATGTCGGCAGAAATGTTGTCACTGCCTTTGATGTAAACGATATCTGTGGAGAATTGAGATATAAAAGACAACTGGTTGAGTTAAGCCGGAAGGAGTTTTTCCTTCCTTTGTGAAAATGCATGAATTAGAGGTTTGTGATCAGTGTAGATCGTGGCGTGCTGAGCCTCCACGATGTGTCTAAAGTGTTGAATGGCCTCATATACAGCGAGTAGTTCGCGGTAGTAAACAGGCCAGGTTGCCCGTTGCTTGTTCAGTTTCTTACTGAAGAAAGCGAGCGGTTGCCATGAGTTGTTGACACGTTGTTGAAGGCAAGCGCCAACTTGTGTGCTCGATGCATCTGTGAATAAACCTAATGGAGCGTTAGGAATGGGATGGGCTAGTAGAGTAACCCGTGATAGGCTTGACTTGCACTGCTCGAATACTTGTTCGAGGGCGGGTATCCAAGTCATAGGTTTAGATCCCGATGATTTTGTTGAAGCGAGGGCATCGATCAACGGAGCTTTGTAGTTCTGCTGCATGTGGCAGAAAGCGACGATAGAAGTTGATCATCCCAAGGAATCTGCGGAGGCCTTGTACTGTCTTCGGTAAAGGATACTCCTGCAGAGCTGTAATTCTTTCTTGTGGTGGACATGTTCCGTCTTTGGTTATGCGACAACCGAGGAAAGTGACTTCGTTAGCCCCGAACACACATTTTGATGAATTGATTACAACACCGTACTCGGTTAGTCGTTCGAATAGGGTGCGTAAGTGGCGAGTGTGCTCTTCAGCGTCGCGAGAAAAGACAAGTATGTCGTCCACGTAGGCGAAACAAAAATCCAGGCCTCTTGTGACTTCATCGATGAAGCGTTGGAAGGTCTAGCCAGCGTTCCTCAGGCCGAAGCTCATAAACGGGAACTCGTAGAGGCCGAATGGAACGATGATTGCTGTCTTCGGAATGTCTTTTTCATACACGGGTATCTGTTGATGAGCTTTGACTAGATCTATAGTACTAAATATAGTTGTACCAGCCAAATTGTGAGTAAAATTTTCAATATAAGGAACGGGGTGCCTGTCTGGTATGGTTCTGGCATTGAGTTGTCTGTAATCTCCACAGAGGCGCCAGGTATTGTCTTTCTTAGGCACCATATGAAGAGGCGAAGACCATGGGCTCTTTGAAGGTTGAGCGATGCCAAAGCGTACCATCTCTTCAAAAACTTTCTTCGCTGTTGCAAGTTTCTGAGGTGCGAGACGGCGAGGTCGACATGAAACAGGTGGCCCGTCCGTGCTTTTAATGTAGTGCACAGTCGTGTGCTTAATCTCATTGTCGATCCCTGGTGGACGAGTGAGATTAGGAAATTCTAAAAGTAATTGTCCAAAAATTGTATTAGTAGCAGTGGACGAGACTGACTTGATGCTACTAATGTTGCCTGTTGCTAGCGTGGTAGGTGCGGAGCATAGACATATATATACTATATACCTTTATGGTGCGGAGAGACGTGTAATGCCATCTAGGATGCGCTTGTTGCGACAGTCAGGCAATAAATGATAGAGTGATTAGAAGTCGGAACCAATGATCGGCGTGTTGACATCGGCGATAACAAAGTTCCAAGTGAAATTGCGACGTAAGCCAAAGTCTAGTGATAGGTGTAAGCTGCCGTATGTCTTGACGCAACTACCGTTAGCCGCACTGAGGTCATATGTAGTAGGTGTACGTTGTTGACCCCGTAAGAGGCGTCGTGGGTAGCAGCAGAGATCAGAACCGGTGTCAATCAAAAATCGACAGTTTGATTTCCGATCATTCACGAAGAGACGACGACTTGATGTTGCCGGGCACTCTGTTGCCGCCAGAGTAGACTGCCCATCTAGTTTGATCTAGTTTCCCTGGTGTTGCCAGTGTTAGTGGAGAGTGTGGCCAGGTCATCACATAACACAGGTCCAAAAAAATATTTTGAAATTTAATTTGATGATATCATCTAATGTTAATGTTTTTTAGTGTGCTGAAACCAAAAATGATGTGAATTTTCTACATAACGTACAGATTTTGTTCAATCTCGAGTAAGCACGAGTAGTTATAACGATAAAAGATAACAGAATCGGCTGGTAATTTGATTTATTTCTATCTTATACACAATAACAAATACATATATATGTATATATATTTCCGCTTGTCAGAATAAACAATGATGCATACTTAATTATTATTTCTATAAATCTTTTTTTAACATTGAATATGTTTATCAGATCGCTTTCGTGGGGGAGTGTAATTAATTTGGCTGTATTTCCAAAATGTATGATGGTAGACAAAAGACAGTGGTGCCAAAAGATGCAGGAGCTTTCGAAGCATTGTACGATACTAAATTTTCTAAAATCAGTTCGTAACTTTATCGGAAAATCAATTTCCCGATTTTTCAGACAAAAACTTGATTGTTTCGAAAACGAAAGTCAAAATATCGAGAAAATAAAAAAGCTTCCGAGGCAGGTAGATTGTCTACCGTTTGGAAAAAGAAATTTTAGAATCGGTCAAAATCTTGAGCTGTACAGGTGCCCCTTTTTAATTTTCATTGAATGATTCAGATCAGATCAGTTACCTCGGAGAGTAAGATTCGGCTATTTTTCAGAAAGTTCTAAAGGTAGACGAAAGGCAGTAGTGTCAAAAGACGCAGGAGCTCGCGGGGCATCGTATGGTAGCAAAACGAAATATGGTTCATAACTTTTTTTCGAATTTAATAAAATTGGTTGTCAAAAATGTGTTATAAGTTTTTATTTTTGATGTTTATTTCAATGTCCTCCGTGGCTATCTATACTCTATCTATCTATAGTCTATCATACGCTACCGTATTATTATTTCGGATCCCTAGGTTCCATACCAGCGTTGAATTATGAGACATTTCGGCCTTAGAAATACTGTTTCGGTATTCTTTTAAATTAGTTTTTATCCGCCGAATCATTGGGAATTTTTGGGATTGCTGGGTTTTTTTCGGGAAGGAAAGGAGCTTGGTCATCTGTACGAACTTATGTTTTCGGGTTTTCACGTGCGCACAAGGCGGTAAAGCACTACAATATTTATGTGAAATATATTTCTAACATGTATTTGTACAGAATTCTTGCCTTTTGCTTATGCTCATTTGGATTATTTCAACGAGATATTTTCTGGGTGAAGGTCCTGAGGGCCTCGGCGTGCAAAAGTACCTATTCAATTGTGCATGTTTTTTTTCTCCATAACTAAGTATACAGATGTGCGTATATTTGTAGGATTTTAATTTAAAACTGCTAAGCCAATTTTGACAAATGTTCGAATTAAAAATTTCTATTTACTACATTACGACATGATTATTTTTATACTCATATAAAAAAAATTTATCTCAGTGTCATAGGCACAAGATAGGCTTAGGGAGTTTTGTTCGATCATAGTCGAAAATTAAAAAGTTCTGTTATGGTCCTGTTTATCCTACGTAACTTTGTCACCCTAATCAGGAGACAGTATGGCACCCACTAACATCTTTGTTTATTTTATCTTTTTAATTTGTTTTTAAGGTCAAATAGTTAGGAATTTAAAATTTCTTTGTACAGCTCATTCCAGTTGTACGAAGTACTTACTAGTTCCATGGTTTTAACCTACACCATTTTTGTAAAAAAGTTTTAACAGCCCTTAGTTTCAACCCTTTTCTTGCTTTCTTTTATTTTTTATCTATCCGAGGGTTGCTAGTCTTTAATTCAAAATTCCCTTGGAGTTAGAGTCAAAATTAATGTAAAAATATTTTTCTATATTGGTAGGTACTACGTAGTATATATACTACTAGCGACCGCCCGCAGCTTCGCTTGCGTAGACTACGAATTTCTGTTATAGGTACTATTAACGTTCGAGATGGTTTATACGTACTTTTTGCTGGAACCAATTTTGGTTACACCCATTCAAACTTTCAACCTTCATTCCCCTTCCACCCTTTAAAAAAACCGATACAATTTTTCATCTCCCGTTTCCCACCCTTAAAATGTGGAAATCTAAAAACCCTGAAACACGTCATTATTTGAGTCCCTCCATTGCCATCCTTACGTTTGAAATTTCTAAAAAAACCTTTCTTAACTTAATGCTCACGTTATCAAATAAACCTATGTTCCAAATTTAAGCTTCCTAGACTTAGTAGTTTTGGCTGTAGTAGTTGATAGATCAGTGTGGACAAACGACAGACAGATAGACAGACAAACAAACACAAAAAGTTGCTTATGACACTCTTGACAATCTTCTTTCACGTCTGCAAAGTTTCATTAAAATCTGTTCAGCCGTAGTGGAAATTAGCTCGAATAGATAAAATTGAATTGAATAGACACATAGACGTACAGACAAACAGACGGACAAAAAGTAGCTAATGTCAAATCTCTTGACAACCTTCTTTCCCGTCTGCAAAGTTTCCTTAAAATCTGTTTAGCCGTTTTGGAGATTAGCTCAAATAGACAGATACACGTACAGACAGACAGACGGACAAAAAGTAACATTTGTTAGTTTTGACGACCTTACACGTACAGACAGACAGACGGACAAAAAGTAACATTTGTTAGTTTTGACGACCTTCTTTTCATACTTGTGATGTTTCATTAAAATTGGTTTAAACAGATGGACGTACAGACAAACATACAAAAAGTTCTGTATGTCACTTTTGACTACATCCTTTCCATATGTGTAAAGTTGCATCAAAATCAGTTAAGCTGTTTTGGCCGAAACCTATTTGCTCGAATAGACAGACAGTTCGTTTACATATATATAGCCTATAACCCTCCGCTAGATTCAGGCTATCAAAGGCAAAAAAAAATTTCAAATCCGACTGGTAGTTTCAGAGATTAGCGCATTCAAACAAACAAACAAACTCTTCAGCTTTATAATAAGTATTTCTATTATATAGATTAATAGATTATAAGATAATAAGAAAATAAGATAATACTGAAAACCGTATCAAAGTCTATTGCGTGGTTTGGAAGTAAAAAGTTAACGAACAGAGGCAGACAGCGAATTTATTTTCTCCCGCTATAGTTTTCATATTTCGATAAAAACTGCTAAGCTATTAATTTAAATTGTGTGGTGTAAAGGGCAGTTATAATATGCATGAAATGCTTAAGACAACTAACGTATTTAATTTGATAAGGATTAATATTACGTTTAAAAAACATCTTCACAAATAGTACATAATGTTAGAACAAATTTGATTGTCATAAAAAAGGTTATAGTAAGTTAACCTTAAAAGATACACATATGCTGTCGCGGACTTTTGGTTAGAACTTTTAAAGGGAAACAATTCCGTAATACATGATTTTTGGTTAACATCAACCGTTTACGCAGCGCGCGCGACGGAAGCTCTCAAAAGGAATAATTTTTCCCGTTTTTGCAACATTTTTCATTGATGCTGCACTCCTATTGATCGTAGCGTGATGTAGTATAGCCTATAGCCTTCCTCGATAAATGGACTATCCAACACAACTATAATTTTTGAATTTGAACCAGTAGTTCCTGAGCTTTGCGCGTTCAAACATACAAACAAACAAACTCTTCAGCTTTATAATATTAGTATAGATTATAATACAGGGGTTGTGCTGCTGGATGCTTCTCTTCTGACCTTTAACTTTGGAATCACTCAATGGAACTTCACGATAAATCAAATCAATGTAGCATAATCGAACTTTAGTAATTCGAGATCACTTCCATCATAGTAAAAATAATAGGATGACACCTTTGATATCCCGGGAAATAGTGCCGCGCAGCGTTTAGATTTCGCGCCACCGAAGAAGTCCCGCGGCAAGGAAATGAACTAAAGTTTGTGTTTAGCATATGATAATTTCGTCGAATGTCGAATTAATTTGCATATAAACGTAAAGTAATTCTCACATTTCTCACGTGAAAGAGTATAAGCAATGCGCCGACAACGCTACGTCTGCCCCTCGGCGCGCTAACGGGGTGCCGCTCGCTCTCGATTCGCCGGGAAGATACGAAGTGCCAAATCGGACCGCCACCCGTGCGTGCGATCATAGCCTTAATTTCTGGGTTTGTTCTCAGTAGTTCGACTAATAGTCCGGTCGTGGGACATTAAATTTCATAAAGAAGTTATCACAATTCTAAAATTGTTCGTTTTTGCTGAGTGGATAGATAAAGTGCATGGTGAGCTACTGTCAAAAAGTTAGAAGGTTTAGGGCTGTGCTGAGGGAATGGCTAAGGTTTTTCTTAATATTTCGTGCAACAAGGTGTATATAGAATTAAAGTTTGAAATTTTAATCCTACTACTAATATAAACGCGAAAGTTTGTATGTATAGATGTATGTGTGGATGTTTGTTGCTCTTTCACGCAAAAACTACCAAATGGATTTTAATGAAACTTTACAATAATATAGCTTATACACCATAATAACACATAGGCTATAATTTATAAAGATATTAGCTTTCTGCCAGTGGCTTTGCTCACGTGGACTAAACAGTTGTACACTGATTTCGAAAATTCTTTCACCTATAGAAAGCTACTTTATCAGCGAGTAACATGGGCGAAAAGAAGAAGGGGTGGTGGAGGGAATGGCTAGGAGAACGTTTCTGTAGTCCACCCGTACGGAGCCGGGTACGACCGCTAATTGGTTCATAATTAAAACTATCTTAACCTCATGTTGTAAATTTTTTTAAATAAAAGCATATGTGATACTTCGAATATATAAAAATTAATAAGACAAAATCTTTCAACAAAATTTTAAAACTTCTGAAATAATATATTGAGACTTTCGGTAGTTACTCAAATCTGTTGGATTAAGTTTAGAAAGTCAAGTGGTATGCTTCTACTACAATGTCATTTTTCTTTCGTAAGATAGACAATAATGACTATGAAATTGATAATTTCGCCGGGCGCAGGCTGGTGTGAAAAAATACCACGCTGATAGAAGAATTAGTGTAGGTATATCAAGCCAGAAAACTAGACACTCAAGAGACCATACTAAAGGTTGCTGAAACTCATAAGAATAATTCTAGCGAACGAGTCAGTTGATATATTATTTGCCTTATGTACAGTACAGTCACGCGAAGAAGTGCCTTGAAATTATAAGATAAAAGATTAAGTATCTACTTTTTTACGTCGTGTTGTAAATTTTTTAGAAACATAACACACGTGTCACTACAAAAATCTAAAAATTACTCTTTTGTCATTCAACAAAATTTCTAAAATTATATTTTAAGACTTTCGGTGGTTACTCAAATCTGTTAGGTAAAGTTTCGAAAGTCAAGTAGTGTGCTTATATTATAATTTCATTTTTTTCCCATAACATATGAAATAATATACAAATAATAAAATAAATAATAACGAATAAAAGTTGATAAGTCGCTCTTATATGGCCTTATCAAAGCACTTGATTATCACACGAAAAATTAAAAACATATAGTTTGTGGGTTTTGTTTAAATTACGGATAAATTTGATTAGTGTGGCTGCGAGGAGCGAGACAGAGTATGTAGGGACTGAATATAAAATAAATATAAAAATACCACTGTAAAAAAGCAACTAGGCCTTTGTGTTTATTACTGTATAAGAATGTTCATTATTTTTGAAAACACTCATATAGAAAACATACACCCTTTTTAATTTTATAATACAAAGGAATAATAATAATAACCAAACCATATTCAATGCTGTCAAATTTATTTACTCTATGGTCAATTAAGACTTTGAACCGCAACTTTTCGCTTGTAGGAAAAATACAGTCATCTGCAAAAGTGCTAAAAGTACTTATTAAGATAAAACTATTTATTTTGCATCCCGTTTGTACAATCAGGCATTGCTTTGCAAGGTGTACCTTACAAATGAGTAACACCAATATATCGCTACAAATAATTAATTATGGATATTACACAATAATATTTTATTTATGTTAAAAGTTAGCTACATTGGGCATAATATTAAACTTAGAAATACGAATAATATAATAATAAGACTAGCCCGAGCGCTATTCAACTGAACCATTACAACGTCGTAAATCGCAAACGCGGGGGAAGGAAGTACGGGAAGGTTCAACACGAACAGTGACAGTAAGTCACAGAAAGGGGAAATATAGCGTTAGCGTTATTGATATCGTTTTAGATCATTTTTACTTATTTTATATTAGTATTATACCGAACCTCTAACAAGCGCTGTTGCCGAACGCGGCACATCAACTAAACTCAAATTAAGTGTAGTACCGGTAAGACAGCGTAAGCGTAGTGCGTGCTCTAGTGTCTACCTTATGTTATTCCTACTTCTATGATATTAAAATATACAATGGACACCAGTGAGCAATTATAATTTATAACTAACCACTGAAATGTTTTACCTACACACTGGGGCACAATAATTTATTAAGTCAAATGTACCAAATAATGCGAGTTTAAAACTTCTTAAAAGTACACTACACAATATTGTCACAGAGGGTCACCTAGATAATATTATATGAAAAATCATTATTTTCCTACTTTAAAAAAATAGGTATTTACAAAAATACACTGTTTTATTTATGGGCATGATACCTGCAACAAATATTTATTACTATGAAGTAATATTCAATAATATTAGCCAAAACATAACTATAATAAACTTTAAAATAATCAGTAATTTTTGTTACGACTGAAAAATTAGGTATAGATATCAGCAAAATGCGGAGTGTTCATTATTAAAGTTATGACCGATGTAATTATATTACCGACCGATTAACTTTACAACGCAAATAATTTATTATAGGTTTCGTTTGTACAAACATCAGATTGTAGTTGTTAAAATCCACCAACCCGCAGTGGAGCAACGTAGTAGATTAAGTTCTTAGCACCCTCATCCTGAGGGGAAGGTTAAGGAGATCCCTACATCGGGGTTTGATAGGCTGATATGGATGGATATTGAAATCAGTATGGGGATTAAATTTTACGAAATCTTTTGACGTTTACTAAGCGTTTTGTTTGATGGTGAACGTGATGACACGTTTTTCTCAACTGTACATCCAGCTTCATCACTTGTAGCATAATCGTGATTCAGATTACTTAACTGAATTTCTGTTTCTACATCATAATCACCTTCGCTTTCTAATGTCACTTTGATACTGCCACACGTTTTGTCAAAGCAGTGTACACACAGCGATGAACATTTTAGTCCTGCTTTAACACAAGTACAAGTACCTTTGCAAGTGTACTTGCATTTACAAGAAATCATTTTAAGTACATCATCAGGTGCCGGTTTTTCAAGAGTTTTAATCGGAACCAAATTCGACTCTTGCAATTCCCATCCCCAGTCAATTGGATTTAAATCATTATTCAACCATTTTTGGACCTGATAATACACGCGAAGGGAATGTTGCCTCGCAGCAGAAGCCGTTGGTGGGAGAGATGCAAGGTCAACAGAACTTTTAGTTATTAATTGTGTAAACTTTTCATCTTTTCTCGTTTGACTTGCAGCTAACAGAGTCTGGAGTCCTTTCTTTTTCACAGTAACAATGTCAGAAGTCAGATAAAGGTCACAAATTGCACATTTATCACTCATCGTAACGAACTTTGAGACTTAAAACACAAACAACGACGACGCCAAGGAAAATTGCATTGCATAAATGCAACTAGAAAAATTGCATAAATGCAACTAGATCGCTTCGTTAATTTGTAGATAAGTATTAGGCATAGAGCAAATAAATTTGACAGCGGCGTTTGGTTTTAATAAAGTCACAAATGTCACTTCACAGTATCGAAACTGTCAAACGCAATTTTCAACTGTAGACCCCGCGCGACTGAAACTTTAACTGAAACTCACCATCTTGCAAAGCGGGTACACTAGCTAACTAGAGTATGAGTGGTTAGCGTTAAGAGGAGAAGGGGGCTTTTAGTCAATTCGTACTTATATGGTATTAGACTTGTAAGTTATTTAGCTCACCTCACCCAACCATTTAGGGGCAAATGATTATTGGTAATATATGTTTACTTAATTAAACTAAGAGTAGGACACAACCAGCATGCCGAAATGAATACCCGCTAGAGCGCTGCGGTTAGTAAGCTGATTTGTTGAAAAAGCAGCTGCCAGCTATCTTAGTAGTGTTTGAAGACTTCAAGATTACAAGAATAACTTTTTCATATTTTTAAAAAACTTTTAGTTGAACAAGCATATATTAAGCGCCGGCGCGACACTTGGAGGAGCGCGCAATGTCCACACACTAACCCGCACCCCGCATCATTCGTGTGTTCGTGAAATTTAAACAAATTCCACAAACTGTATGTTTCAAATTTTTCGTGTGATAATCAAGTGCTTTGTAAGTGCCACATAACAGGGAATCAACTATTATTCATTATTGTGAATCTTACGAAAGAAAAATGGAATTGTAGTAGAAGCATACTACTTGACTTTCTAATCTTAACCAAACAGATTTGTGTAACAACCGAACGTTTTAAAATGTAATTTTAGAAATTTTGTTAAATGACAAAAGAGTAATTTTTAGATTTTTGTAGTGACACGTGTGTTATCTTTCTAAAAAATTTACAAGACGACGTAAAAAAGTAGGTACTTAATCTTTTATCTTATAATTTCAAGGCACTCCTGCGCGTAACTGTACTGTACATAAGGCAAATAATATTTCAACTGACTCGTTGGCTAGAATTATTTTATGAGTATCAGCAGCCTTTAGTATGGTCTCTTGAGTGTCTAGTTTTCTGTCTTGATATACACCAATTCTTCTATTAGCATGGTATTTTTGCACACCAGCCTGCGCCCGGCGAACTTATCAATTTTATATTCATTATTGTGTATCTTACGAAAGAAAAATGAAATTGTAGTAGAAGCATGCCGCTTGACTTTCTGAACTTAATCCAACAGATTTGAGTAACTAGGTACCGAAAGTCTCAAAATATAACATATATCTTATATACAGAGTGTTACACGAAATATTAAGAAATACCTAGCCATGCCCTTAGCACAGCCCTGAAACTTCTAACTTTTTGACAATAGCTCACAATACACTTTATCTATCCACTCACCAAAAACGAACAACTTTAGAATTGTCAAAACTTTTTTATGAAATATAATGTCCCACGACCAGACTTATTTTCTGAAATTTCCGTAGTATTCCTTATGTTATCTTTCTAAAAATTTTACAATATGAGGATAAGATAGTTCTAAATAAGAACCAATTAAAATTTCAAATTTTTATTCTATATACAGCGTGTTACACGAAATATTAAGAAATACCTAGTTACACCCTTAGCACAGCCCTAAAACTTCTAACTTTTTGACATTAGCTCACAATGCACTTTATCTATCCATTCATAAAAAACGAACAGCCTTAGAAGTATCAAAACTGTTTTATGACATTTAATGTTCCACAACCAGACCGTTATTTTTTTCAAATTTTCGTAGTATCCCTTATGTTATCTTTCTAAAAATTTTACAACGCGAGGTTAAGATAGTTTTAATTATGAACCCATAAAAATTTCAAATTTAAATTGTATATACAGGGTGTTACACGAAATATTAAGAAATACCTAGCCATGCCCTTAGCACAGCCCTAAAACTTCTAACTTTTTGACAATAGCTCACAATACACTTTATCTATCCACTCACCAAAAACGAACAATTTTAGAATTGTCAAAACTTTTTTATGAAATATAATGTCCCACGACCAGACTTATTTTCTGAAATTTCCGTAGTATTCCTTATGTTATCTTTCTAAAAATTTTACAATATGAGGATAAGATAGTTCTAAATAAGAACCAATTAAAATTTCAAATTTTTATTCTATATACAGCGTGTTACACGAAATATTAAGAAATACCTAGTTACACCCTTAGCACAGCCCTAAAACTTCTAACTTTTTGACATTAGCTCACAATGCACTTTATCTATCCATTCATAAAAAACGAACAGCCTTAGAAGTATTAAAACTGTTTTATGACATTTAATGTTCCACAACCAGACCGTAATTTTTTTCAAATTTTCGTAGTATCCCTTATGTTATCTTTCTAAAAATTTTACAATATGAGGATAAGATAGTTCTAAATAAGAACCAATCAAAATTTCAAATTTTTATTCTATATACAGCGTGTTACACGAAATATTAAGAAATACCTAGCCATGCCCTTAGCACAGCCCTAAAACTTCTAACTTTTTGACAATAGCTCACAATGCACTTTATCTATCCACTCACCAAAAACGAAGATCCTTAGAATTATGGTAAGTAATTTTTTTCTGGCTACGCGACTATAAGTAGTTCTACCATCGAACAAGTGAAATTTTTTTTTCTCATTTGTTCTACTGTCGAACTGGCGAGAATTTTAATGTCTCACTAGTTCTACTTTATTTAAATATTACTTAATTAACTATCATTATGTACTGCCTTAGAAATGAATAAAATTTGTTCGAATACTAGTGAGGTTATTTATTTCGAAATAGCAAAGAAAAATCACAAGTTTTACATATGTAAAAGGGTAAAGCCGTTTAAAATTGTACATTTCAAAATTTTTTCATGTCCGAGTAAAGTACCTAATTGATCATAACTTTTTATTTTACTATATAATACTATAGAATGATATTAAAAACTTATTTAGTAGAATCATAATTTAAAAGTTACCATCATCAATCTCATCAGGCTTTGCTATTTTTCAAAATATTTATAGATTTTTAAAAATAAAATTGTCCATCCCATATAAAAATTGCTTGTCCGAAATCCACCTTGAGAGTTTCAAATCCAAAAATAATATAAAAATAATTTTTCTTACATCAATGGAAAGTTTCTAATGGGTTTATTATTAATTTACCATGTAATAATTGTATTTTATTATATTATATCACGTTATCTGGAATTAATACAAAGGTGATAACATTTGTCCGAAATTTTATGTCACGAGAGTTACCGCTCGAGCGTTACCAAAAACGTGCTCTCTAGTTCGTGTATTCCAAGCCTTGAATCCATATATAACTTGGCAACACTGTTACGTAATCTGTAAATAAAAGTTAGCAGTTGTCATTTGTCATCGTGAGCGGAAATTTTCTGTGTGCCATTCACGTGTCCCCTAATATTTTATTAAATTCAAACATCAATTTCGAGGTAAATATATGTTTAAATTTACTCTCTGACTGTGGCGCTCATAGCTACATTTATAACCTAATGAATTATGCTTGAATTATAATGTTAGAACAAGTCTTTAAAGAGGTATCACATTTTTAGTTTAGGATACCGGCGATTTTTAGTCACGAGAGTTACCAAACGTTACTACGAGCGTTACGTAACTCTCGTGACACAAGTTTAAGCTGAGTTTACACCAACATCGTTCGGATAATACCATGATTTTAAATAAAAAAATATGAAAATGTCACCTTGACTAATGACACTAAAATTATATATAATAAAGACGATAGCGTGATTGTAAAGTATTACGAGAAAAAGTCTTGGAAGTTCTACATAGGTTTTATTGTAAAGTGGCAATCGTTAAGGACGACACATTTTATACTGTAAGATTTTTGAAAACAGTAAAAACACCGACACTAAAATTTGTTACAAAAAGAAACGATGTGGATGTAGTTCCTTTAATTAATGTGGTGAAAAAAGTAGAGTTATTAGTTAATTAGAAAGAGCACTTTTTAAACGATAGTTGTGATAGCGTTAATTTTTTTAACTAATTTTCAAAATATTAATCAATTTATTTTTTATTTTTTACCTAATTTTTTTTCGTTTTTTGTAATTCACTTTTCGCATGAGAGGTTTCAAAGTTGGCTGCGCATACAAAAGCCAGATTTTAATTATTATTTTTATAAAACTATTTATATTTTAACTAATTTTAAAAATATTGGTCAATTTATTTTTTATTTTGTACTCGAAGAGTTTTTTCTTTGTTTTTTGTAATTCAATTTTTGCATGAGAGGTTTCAAAGTTGGCTGTGCATACAAAAGCCAGATTTTAATTATTTTAATTTTAATAAAAATATAATTCACAAGCACATTAATGTTTTGTTTAATTTTACAAAAATCTTGTTTTTACCAGATCACACTAAGGGGAATCTGTAGTCCCTGCCTACCCCAATGGTTGTGGGAGGGGGAGGGGAGAGGGTAGGGACAGGAGAGATTAGGAGGTTGAAAAGGGAATGTGAAGGATGTGTATTGACCAAAAGGTAGAAAATAAAATTTTGAATTAAAAAAATATTTTTTAAAAACAAGCTTTCATTTAAGAAAACTAAAAAGAGTAAAACAACGAAAGCTAATTACAAGTTTCTTTATTTAGAAGATTCTATTCTTACATAAAATACAAAACATAAAACCTTGAGGCGTTTTTCCTTTACTTTCGTTGGATACAAAGTAATATTACACGCCTCAAGGTTGTACGTTTTGTATTTAATTTTTATGTAAGAATAGAATCTTGTAAAGCGAAGAAACTTGTAATTAGCTTTCGTATTTTTTCCTTTTTTAGTTCTTTTTTAATAAAAGCTTGTTCTAAAAAACATTTTTTTTATTCATGTAAACGTAGCTTTAGAACGGTCACGGATGTTACTATCAGTCACGTACGTTACGATGCGTTACCGAGTCCTCGTGTCACAAGCGTTATTATTGTACAATTTTAAACGGCCTTACCCAAAAACATTATCAAAAGAAAAGAAAGAACTTTCCAAGAAACTGAATGATTATAACAACCTAAATAAAGAGCTTCCTTAATAAATTCGTGATTAATTAAATCAATTTTCCTCCTTTTAGGACTAGGTATTGCTGGAACTGGAGGCAGGTCTTTTAAGAGTTTCATGTCGATACGACATGAAATATATTTTAAGCTTATTCAAATACAGTTGTGTTATTTTTTTTTTATGAAAAAAAATTATTTCGAAAAATATTGTCCAAAATATGTGTGTTTACTTTATTCCGTTAGGTTCATTTCCAATGTCGTAAGAAGTTCGTGCGAAAGCAGGAGATCCGTTGATTTTTCGAAATATTTTGTTTTAAATATTTGGTTTTCAATCTTCATACTTTAATTAATATTGTCTGAGTTTGGAGTGTGCATAGTTCACCTTATATCATTTTATAGATTCTGGAAGAAGATTGAATTGGGGTAGAAATATAAGTACCTAAGATTAGTTTAGATATGATAAGAATTTGCGGAGATCAAAATAACTTTAATAAATTTATATTTCAATACGTTTTGATCAATATAAATATTCTAAATTCTATAAATTTTGTCCGAAACTAAGACGTACTATAAACACCTACTCTCATCATTATATTAATAAACGTAAAATTCGTGTTTCTTCTTTGCTATTTCGCAATAAAAAATCTCACATAGTATTCAAACAAATTACATTCATTTCTAAGGCAGTACATAATGATAATTAAGTATTATTTAAATAAAGTAGAACCAGTGAGACATTATAATTCTCGCCAGTTCGACAGTAGAACAAATGAGAAAAAAAACTCTCACTTGTTCGACGGTAGAACTACTTAGTCGAACTACTGAGAACAAACCAATTTCTGCACTTTAATGTATGAAAAGGTATTGAGTGTTAAATATATTGCTGAAAAGTAAATTAAATTTGGTAAAAAGTTATCTAGATTTATGATCATTTGGCCCAAAAACAAATACACTGCTGTTTGTTAAAAAAGAGCAAGTAAAAATCGGAAAAAAATATATACAATTTTACTTTCGAAATTGCGTTTTATTTGTAATTTTAGCTACGTATTTACACTTAAAAACATAAAATAGAAAGATTCCATACAATTCTTCACAAAAGAAAAAAAGTAAATGTCACAAAAATACGCACTTAAAATGTAAACTATATAATTTATTTTTTTTATATGACAAGCATAAACATTTTATCCGACCTTCTAATGAAAAACACCTTATAACAAGGCCGCAGAGGGTGCTATAGAAATAGACATACGTACAGACACACAAAAAACATGTGCCCTCCGCAGTTGTGTAATAATAATAATAATACCTACGACATCCCACACAGCGCCATCTAGTCCCAAACTATGCAAAGCTTGTATTATAGGTACCAGACAACTGATGTACATACTTAAATAGCCTTTTTTAATAGTATACTAGCTGACCCGGCGAACTTCGTACCGCTAAATGGAAAAAAACCGAATCAAAATCAGTCCAGTAGTTTCGAAGATACACATTTACTGCAGCGCGCTCTGTGCTTAATAAGCATAAAACCTATTTAGAAATCCGCTTTGGAATGTTATCTATCTAAATACAAAATTTCATATAAATCATTAGAACTGTTTCCGAGATAGCCTATAAAAGAGTAAAGAAATTGATCTTTGAATGCACCCTGTTTGACAGGTACGAATAGTTTGAATGGGAAAATGAAGTTGTTGTTTTTACTATATTGTTATTTTTCCTTGCAATTTCATCACATTTTCTCACCTTTTAAACCTTTCTTGGACTTCCACATATATTTCAAAACCAAAATTAGCCAAACCGTTCCACCCGTTTTTGAGTTTTAGCGAGACATGTAAAAAACTTCTTTACATTTTTAGGGTTCCGTCGCCAAATGGCAAAAAAGGAACCCTTATAGTTTCGCCATGTCCGTCTGTCTGTCTGTGGTTTTTCTCGGAAACTATTGGCAATATATAGATGAAATTTGGAAGGTAGGTGTAATCTATGAACCGCTACACAACAACGTAGTGAAATTAACAAAAATTTTTTTGGGATAGGTCTTCAAAAATGATATCAAGGTTTCAAACAATTTTTTTTATTTAAGTCAACAGTTGTTGAGATACGCACTCCTAAAGCCTTAATTTTTGTTAGAATCATATCCCCCCGTCCCCCCCTCTACCAGATAAACCGTTGTTTTTGGATATGTGGAAAAAATTTATGATAGAAGTATATATAACGTCGTTAAAAGGAAAATTATCACAAAATTATCACAGGTAATTAGACTGTATTATTTAACGAGTACTAGATTAACTTATAAAATGTACTTTTATAAGTAAATATTTTGTAAAAATTCCATAGAAAATGACAGATAGCGTTTAGCCAATAAGCGAAAACTAGATGAATTTTCTCTTTGTGATGTTAATGTAAAATATAATTTAAAAAAAAAAAAAACATTTTATGATGAAAACTACATTATATTACTAGGTACTATAAATTTACGCTTTCCTTTATTATATTATTCTCTTCACAATCGACACTAAAAGTCAAAGGTTCACTGTAATAAGTACTAAAAATTGTCTGTAGCTATCAGTGCACTCATGTTATTACTTTTCGGATTAGCCAGAGAGGATCGAGTGCCTTCTAAATAACTAACGAAATAAAAATATTTAAACAATAAGTCTTAAATTACATAATAATAACGATTACTGGTTAAGTTCGATTAACGTCACGCTTGTTTTTTTATATTGTATGGTGGTATGGAACCCTTTGTGTGTGAGTCCGATTTGCACTTGGCCAGTTTTTTTTATATATAAGATAGATATTTTACACCCAGACACGGAACAAATGGACATGTTCATGCACACAAATATTTGTCCCAGGCGGGAATCGAAACCGACCATACCCTATTTGTAGTGTATAGTAATAAAGGAACTCATTCCCTGGGTGGACCACAGAAAAATAATGATAAAAACCGTTGTAATCATCTTTTGACAGGTAATGTGGGGGGGGGGGGGGGGGGGGCAAAATATTTTCAACATAGGTATGTACTACACTTTTTTTATATGTAGATCGTAGATTCATACTTAACTTACAATTTCCTATAGACTGTATAATAGCAGGTTCGCTTGAGTGAATGTCGAAACAGTGTAATGTAATTACAAATACTAATAATAATAATGTATGTAACACAACAATGTCTAGGCCCCAAACTAAGCATTAGCTTGTATTTTAGGTACCAAGTGAAAACACCACATACATATAACAACCAAAACCCGGTACCAGTATCAATATTCATCATATAAATACTGACCTGATATGGGATTCGAACCCGAGACCTCCAGCTTCGTAGGCAGGGTCGCTACCCACTAGGCTAAGCGGTTGTCGAATTTTATATTTCTATTTTATAACTTATTTAATTAAAGAATTGTTTTATTGTCACTGGTTTTATTAGACTATTTGAATAACAATTATTTATATTAAGTTGTAGTTACAAATAAAATAACAACTTTAGAATATAATAAGCCCATAAAAATATTTTTTGTAAATAATAATATATTCATAATATATTTCTAAAAGACAAACTTTAAACATGATTCACTAAAGTGTAACAAAAGTTATTCATGAGTATTTATATACATAATTATAATTATCCAAAAACGTCATACAATACTAAGATATTTTAAAATGACTGTAGCTGTATTCATTAGTGTTTCTTTAAATATTGCTTTTTGCTTAAGTAGGTATAGGTAGATAGATCTAGCAGTGGGTTGGGGAGAAAGTCTTCTTGTAATTTATGCTGTTATCGAATTTCTGTGGTTGTACTGTTTGTAACTAGCTGCTTGCTGGTTATGCCATTACAACGATGATAGTTGAAAAAAAAAAAAAACAAAGTATGAACTATTTCCCGCAATTATCCAACTGTTTTTCTGTTCAAGTAAATTAATCTTATGAAGAAATTTAGTGCATGTTAAAATTTTATTAAAAAAAAGAAAAAAAAGCACCGTTTATGGATCTAATGCAGTGTCAGTGAGAGTAGCACAAAGTTGGTTTAAATGTTTAAAATCAGAAAATTTTAATGTTAAAGATGCAGTTTGCTCTAGTCGCCCTGCTACGAATAGTTGATAATGTAATTTATAAAAAAGTAGAGCAAGACTGCCATATTACTAATTACGACGTTGCTGAACAACTGAGGATTGACCACAATTAAAACAGTTTTAACTTATTTGGAAAAGTCCGGATATACAAAAAAGTTTGATGGGTGTCACATAAGCCCACCGAAAGAAAACTAATAAACGGATTACTCACTCAAGATTCTCTATTAAAACGTAACAAAAGCGTACCATTTTTGTTAAGATTGATCGCTGGTGATGAGAAGTGAATCACTTACGATAAGAACATAAGAAACAACATGATCAAAATGCGGCCAAACTCCATAGACTATGACAAAACCTTGGTTACCGCGCAATAAAGTAATGTTGAGTGAATGGTGGGATAGGAACGGCATCGTTCATAAACTTTTACTGCCGGCCGGGCACAACCATTGATGCGGGTGTTTAATGCCAACAGTCTTTCATCATGATAACACCAAACCACGCACATCTTTAGCCACTCAGAAAAAAATCTAGTTTGCCTGGGAAGTGTTAATGCATCCAAAATATAGGCCTGACCTTGCACCCTTAGATTTTCACTTGTTTTGGTTTTTTTAGGATTCTTTAGATAGTGAAGGATAACATAAGAGACGACTGAGACTGACTGACTGATTTTGTTGAACGTAACGGTAGGTACGTACATATTTTAATTAAATGTAATTAAACTATGAAAAAACCTTCAGTTTGTATATAAATCATGATAAAACTTTCTGCCCAACCTAATAAAAATGGAAGTTTACAATTTCTATATAATTTAAGGTAAAAAAATAATACAATTATACATAGATACCTCTTCTTAGTATTCATATAAAATAAGAAATAATTTTACACCTGTGAAATATACTGAATACATAGAGTAAATAAATTTGACAGCATCGTTTGGTTTTAATAGTCGGAAATGTCACTTCACAGTATCAAAGGTACGGCTTTCCAAAACTACCACCCTAGAAGTATTAATCCCCAAAATTATTATTAAATATAAAAATAATAAATCCCCAAAATTATTATTTTGGGAATGGTGTGACAATAACACAAAACCAACTTCCAGAATTTTTAGAAATGCGGTAACGCGAAATAAACTAAAAATTAAAAACATACTTATTACCACCGACATGAATTCGCTCCTTGCATTGACATAATCAAAGGATCGACTATTGAAAGTGGGAATAGACTTCAACATTAAAATAAATTAAAAACAGTAAATATGTTAAGAATTTCATAACCTAGCTTTAGTAACAAGTGAAAATTCGATTTGCCAACTTTCTTTTAAACATTTTTTTTTGTACCAAACCTAAATAGTTGAGACTTATTAGAAGAGTGGCTGGCCATTTAGTGTTAATTTCAAGTGTTTTGAGTTTGAAGGCTATCAAAAATGTCTTAGTAGCAGGTATGTAGATAGGTATTACTCTTTTAAATGTATCATTTTTTCATATTTTCGCATTTCTGAAAATTCTAAATGTTGGTTTAATCTGTTCACCTCGCCCCCCTCTTTCTTATTATTAATACTCTTAGGGTGGTAGTTTTGGAAAGCCAATCCATATTGAAAATGTCAAACGGAATTTCGCAGGGGGTAAATGATGGTTTGTGAGGATTTCAAGGGGGACCTCGCGGATTGAAACTCGCCATCTTGCATCAGCTAGTTAGAGTATGAATGGTTAGACTGTAAACGTAGAAGAGGGTTTCTAGTCAATTCATACTTTTATGACTAAATATTATTAATGTTACTATATATAAACATTACGAAATGATATTTCACATAGAACTTAGAATAGGGAGCTTGTCAATCTTACTTCTATACTAATTACAATTCTAAAATGTTTTGGTTAAATTCATAATATCACAACCACTTTTTATGTAGGAAGACTTGTTACATTTTTTTTTGCAATTTTCGTAGCCAAGTATGTAAACATTTTGTCCCCAATATTAATATAAAAAAGTAAAAGTAAATATAAAAAGTTCATATTTAAATAGAGAAGGCACATGTTCCATTAAGTTAGCACCATTTATATTATCAGTTTCTGAATATATGTCCAGCATTTGTAATATAAAAACCAATTTATTATAGACATTGCTTTGAATGAAAAAGTGTTTTAATTAAGTCACTGGTGTTGTCACAGAATTAGCTCAGGTTTCTGTAGTATTTTTGACTAAACGGCAAGTTCCTCAAGTACAATAGTTACATAAAAATGATGGCCTATTCTAGCCTTACCAGTGTTCATAAAGAAAAATGTAGTTTATCCATTTTTAAATAATTAAAATTAAAAGTAAAAATCTTCATAAAATGCGAAAATAATTTGGTATACACCAAAATGGATTTGTCTTACTGTACACTGGAAATTAAATTGATCAGACATTAATTTGTGAGAATGACCTTGTGCAACTTAATTCAAGTGCAATTAATATTTCATAATTACTTTAACATGCAATAATAAATAAATTAGATTCAATGTTTCAATGTAATATGTACCTAATAGAATAAATAGTTTGGGGAGCCTTGGATATAATGATATAAATACTTTTTTTAAATAGTGTCAGAGGCATTACTGATAATTATCAAAAGACCTTAGTACCCAGCTCAGAACATGTGCTATTGCTCAACCCAATCTGAGGTTTCTATGAGATATAATCAAGATCAGAAAATAATATGAGAAGCAAACACAACTAAGGGTTCAGGTTCCGAAAATAAAAAGAGTGCAAGTGGTGGTTATAGGGACATTACGTGTAAATGCAGTCACAAACAAAGTTATGTAAATTAAAATTATAAACATGCCTGAGTAGCTAAAATAAAATAAATAATACATTGCTGATATAAAAATTAGCAAATAATTATCAAAACAAATCATCATTAGAAGTAGGTAAATATTTTTAGTCATTGTACATTCCATCCAGCAAAAAATCCATTCTCTTGTAATGTCTATTTTTCCATGCTTCACGCCCTCTTTGTAGGGCCATATATCCAACTACTACAAAAAGAGGAACTACTAAAATTGTTATAACTACTGGCATAATCAAAGCAGGATGACTATTCGCTTTGTTTACATGCTGTTTTGTTATAATAACATTATCTTTTGAAGCCGATTGATTTTGAACTATATTTTTCACATCCATATTTCTCAATTGACCATCAATGCTCTTAGGGTTAACAGATGAACTCATACTAGCTAAAGCATCATATGATAACAAAGAAGGTTTCTTGTGTTTTATTTCTGATGTATTAAGTTTTAATTGTGGTGTCTTCTCATCAAATACACTGTCATTAGTACTTACATTACTTGGAATCACTGTATCTTTTTTATCATGTGTAATGCTCGTAAGAAGATGAAGATTATTTTCTTGTTTTTGTTCAGTTTCGGGTTTAATATTATTAATTTCATGAACCAGCTCATTATTTTCATTTAAATTGACACCTTTTCTGGGAACTGATGGCTTTTCTTTACTTTTCACCAATTCTTGATCTAGATACAAAAGTGAGGTTGGATTTTTATTTGAGGTATTTTTTAAAATAGATCCTTCCATAAAAAGTATCCCTGTTTCGGTGGATAAAGTTTGTTGTGGTTGGAGAATTTTATCATCAGATTTCGGCAATAATTTTGGTGTCTCGATAATTACTGATGCATTTTCACAATACATAAAAGGTAATAATATATTACAGAACAACAGATATAATAAAATAACATACATTTTGTAATAAATCACAAATTAAAAAGGAAATAAAAAACTAAATAGGCAAAGCCACACAAAAACCAATACAAATCAATGGAAATCAATCACAAAACAATATCACACCACATCAATACAAATTGTGACTTTTGAATCAATCTGTTTCCTTACAAATGTTTTCGCCTCGTTTACACCCATAGACATATATATACTAGCGTAGGAGACCAACTGACATCTAAACATCGCATGACCGAAACGGAAATGAGTATGTGTGCAAAATTCACATGTGGTTGAGCCAGTTTTAGTGATGTGCATGGGTGTTTTTTATATTATCGATAGCACGTAGTACTTTCATGACAATGTGTCGTTGAAATTACCGCGTTATCATAAGTCGAAATCGGCAATCCTATTTATTATTTTGAATCTGCTATACTACATAATTTTTGTTTTGAGTTACTTTTCCTAACTTTTAGTTTTTTAAAATGACAAATCATCAATCAGTCAATTCAAATGCCATTTCCTTTACTCCAATAAATATTTTTTTTTGTTAACAGTTGATAATAAAAAAATTGCAGAAGTAAAGAAAGCGTTAACATCATTATGGAAATTTTAATATTTAGTTGAATACAAGCCAAGTAATAAATAAAACAATATAAATAAACAATTTTTATTTTTAATGACAATACGTCACGTTGCAACGCATAACAACAAAATTTTAACTCTTTGTAAACAAAAAAATGAGAATGTACAAAACAAAAACATTTACAATGGAGAAGTTCATGATGTTCAAAATATACAATTTAAGTTGATAGAATTGAAAGATAAACCAAAACTAATAAAACAGTGAAAGTTTTTTTTTTAAATTCGTCAATAAATGACTGAGAAATAATTTATTGAAATTTATGTATTTTCGTGCGGTTTGACAGGCGGCCTCTTACTGCCCGTGACGTCACATTGCCTACTCGATCGATTGTCGTGTCGTCTCACTGCACCACCAATTATGTCTTGGATAAAATTCCTATATTTCATCCCAGTCTATAATATCTTTTGTTTCTTTATGTAATAGGTAGTTAAGTTTTATTTGATTATAAACAAATTTTTGTAAAAGACAAAGTAATAATTTGCCTAAAATTGATATTTACACTGTGATGGACTTTTTTCTTCAAATTCGTCATAAATTAGTGCTGAAAAGTGCTAGTTTTTAAACTTTACACCTAAGTATTTACCTGCGTAATTATCTAAAGTCTGGTTTTTAGGGTTCCGTATCTTAATAGGAAAAAACGGGACTCTTATAAGATGTCCATCTCTGTCCGTCTTTCCCTCCGTTCGTCATAGACTTAGCTTTAAAATTTCGAATATTTTTTTGTTTCTTTTTTAATTTTTGTTTTAATTTTGAACATTTGTTAATTAATTATTTTTTTTCGTGGACTCAAAGGTTTAGGCTCTAAAGTTGAAGGTTCTGGTGATATATCCCGGTAAACGTAGGCTGACACCGATTGCTTGGGCTTCAAATTGACCTGTACAGAAATTACAGTTGGCATAAATGCTCTGATCTTAGATATTAAGTATATACTACGGCGTTAGTATACTACTTAATATACTAAGTAAGCACATATGAAAAAGAAAGAAACCGCTACCGGTACGAATTCAGTGGGTATGGATCCTTTCTTCAAAAGTCGTCGGTGCTTTCGTTGGACAAAACAGTCTTCCTTGAAATGTCTCCTGCAAACGAAAGAATATTTTCGAGGCGTCCAACCTGTTCTATTTAACATTCTTATCCATTGTTCTTTGGTAATTGCGTTTACAGGAAACCTGGATATTATGAAATAGTCATCATTAGCACGAATCATTTTTTAACACCGCAGTTTCTTGGAGGAAATTGAGGTTAAATTATTGTATACAGTTACTTCGTCATTCAAAGTTAAATTATTTACGACGTTCTTAATCAGAGAGCAGATAGAGCATCAGATTTTAAATCATAAATAAATAACGATTAAAATTAAATAGAGCATCAGATTTTAAATCATAAATAAATAACGTTGAAAATTAATTGTGTATAAATTTTATATTTTCATTTGAAAAAGTCTTGTATTTACATATATACCCTATGTGTATATATGTATAGATGTCATACTTTCTCTTACAATGTGCTGCCAGGCTAAATAAACCTCACAATATGTTTAAAAACAGTTAACGACATCATTCCAGTGGAACAGGTGCAATTAGGTAATATCAAATTTACAAAATATTTATATTTGAAAATATCGACATATCGATAGATTTTGTGCATTCCCTATGCCTAATTGTTTGATTGTAATTTTACACAATATTTTTGTATCGTACACATAATTGTTTAAAATAACAAATTATTTACAAAATAAAGTATTTACCGTATACTACTGATGTATAACCAAGTAAATTTAGAATCGCTTTTTATAAAAATAAGCATTAAGATAACAATATGTTATTGGCAGTACTTACCGGTGAAATGTCTCTTTATTTGGATTATTAACATATGTTACAGTGCAATTTAAAACTGAACACGACACCATTTTTATCACTAGAATTAATTTTTGTAGAATTCAAAACGATTATAACACAAAATAGAAAACAAAGCTGGACATTATTTTGACAAGTGAGTAATGAAGACTAAATGTGTTCAAAGAGGTTTTACGACAGATTTTCTTGCATTTCTTTCTCGCATGTAGGATTTCCGCAAAGAGCTGGATGTCATTCGCACACTGTGTTCCTCTCTTACGCTAGTATATATACCTTTATGTTTACACCAAGTTTAATACACTGTATGTTTATTACAGTGATGCAGTATGGATGTGAAAGTATAATACAGTGTATTATACTTGGTGGAAACGGGGTGTTTAAACAACCTAAGATACAATATAACAATGGACGTAATACTACAGTCTTGATTACACGTACCGAGTAAACTAGAGAGACAGTGAAATTGTACTAGGCCGAGACAGCAGCGACGTACGAGTAGTGTTTGCACGTACTTTAATTTTGAAGTAAAACTTCTTTATGCGCAACTAAGGAGTAACTCAGATTTTTTTCTGACAGAAGTAACGCTTATTCTGACGCAAGTGACGCTTACTATAGTCTGTGTAGTTTCCGCTATTTAAAAATAATAATTTGGATTGGTCGTAAGTATATGTCATATACTCCACGCTTCTTGACTTATACGCCAGCTAGTGGCAAAAATCATAATCAATTAGGATATTATTTATTTCCAAATTTTCAAACGAATCAATTGTGAATAGCAAAGTGAATAAAAATTCAACAGTTTTAAAAAATTTTATTTAAATTGCAAAGTTTTTTAAAAATCTCTAACAGCCAAACCCAATTACCTATCTATCGACGGTCTAACCATACTAGGGTAAGAAATTCTATCCATTGCATAGTTTTGTCGTCTCAATAACCTATCGACGGATAGACATATCTACCGTCGCACGCCATCTATCGACGGAAGGCCCCGGGAGGGTCGATAGCTTACTGGAGTTATATTTTTGTATGAAAATGACATTTCGTGCGTCCCAATATACTTCTGACAGCTGTTGAAGGATAGAATTTATTACTGAGGATAAACATCTGTCAAATGTGATGGTTTACCTATCGATCGTATGCTATCATCAAATAAAAATTCGCTAAATTACTTTTATCCTAATATTTTGAAACCAATATGTATTTAATTTAGTTGTAATTTAGTGTGAAAATGTCTACGTCCAGTGAAAGCGATTCTGACTTCGAACTTTTACAAGAATTGTCAGACTGGGATAGTAGCGAAGAATCATCTCATATTTGTTATTATAAAACGTACAAAAAAAACTTCAAAGTTTTACTTCAATCGCGCGTAAAGGTTACACACACACACTTTTTTTGGAGGCGAGTCATTTCACTTTGGAAGCATGCTCACAACATGGACCTTTAAAAATTTAATTAAATGTGCCGAGTGGCGAGTACACACTGACCGAGTGCATGTTTATACATGCTGAGCGAGCGAGCGAGTCAGTGCGGGTAGCGCGGAGGTGGGTGCTCGGTCTAGTAAAAAGATTAGGGTCGAGTGACTGTCTCGCCCTGTGTCTCGGCCGAGCGCTCGGCCGAGCACTCGGTGATGTGTTTACACGTACCGAGCACTCGGCCGAGAGTACTGTCTCGCCAATATACTCGGTACCTACGTGTAATCAAGGCTTATAGGTATGTAACTTTATGGTATGTTTAAGGTGTTAAGCCTTGATTACACGTACCGAGTAAACGAGAGAGACAGTGAAATTGTACTAGGCCGAGACAGCAGCGACGTGCGAGTAGTGTTTACACGTATTTTAGTTTTTGAAGGCTAGTCATTTCACTTTTGAAGCATGCTCACAACATGGACCTTTAAAAAAATTAATTAAATGTGCCGAGTGGCGAGTGCACACTGACCGAGTGCATGTTTATACATGCCGAGCGAGCGAGCGAGTCAGTGCGGGGAAGCGCGGGGGTGGGCACTCGGTCTAGTAAAAAGATTAGGGTCGAGTGACTGTCTCGGCCTCTGTCTCGGCCGAGCGCTCGGCCGATCACTCGGCGATGTATTTACACGTACCGAGCACTCGGCCGAGAGTACTGTCTCGCCAATATACTCGGTACGTGTAATCAAGGCTTAAGTACTTGTACATGTCACAAATACACAACTACTTATTGATAGATTGATACATATGCTGTGTTGTGCCTGTGTTCAAGTATTTTGGTGGAAACAAGGTGTATCAATTAATAAAATCAGCTAATCACAGAATGAGGACCCGCAGTAATTCTGGGGTCCGTTTGGATTATTATCAGAGAGTGGTCCACAAATTGATATTGGATCACCAACAGCCCGTAACGGGATTATTTCCTGCCAGCCCCGACAATGACCATGCCTGGATACGAGATAATCTATATTGCATATTAGCTGTGTGGGGACTTTCCATGGCATTTAAGAAAATAGCTGATCAAGATGAAGACAGAGCCAAAACCTATGAGTTAGAACAAAGCTGTGTCAAATTGATGAGAGGTAATGAGTTTTATAATTATTATTTAGAATCAACCTTTTATGTATTTCTTGAAAGTCTAAGTTGAAATTTTTTTCTATAAGAGGTTAGACCGGTGATACAAACTTTTAATATGCAGTCTGGTTCAGCCAATTTTTGCGGTTTGAAATAGCGTGGCTAATGTGGCGCGACTAACATCCTCACGAACACGACACCTATTGAATGAGCATTTCTCACTGCAAATTTGCAATTCGCACTGGTTTGGTAGAGGTCAAAATACCACTACATGGTTGAAGGAGAAAATCTTAGCAGTCAAATGTGTCATTGGTCTATCTCTTACTGGACTCTCGTTTAATAATTAAGGAATATTTTAAAAACCTGTTTCAAATTTACATTCTAAATTTTTTTTTAAGTAAATATTAAAGACTTACTGTTTAGTTTATCAATGTCGAGGAAATAAAGCAGTTTAAAAAATATTAACCCTGCACATCTTCTATGTACTTTTATCATTGATATACCAATTTAACTGGATGAGCTGTCCGCGTTCTAAAGTCTCCGTGCAGGAAGCCTACCAAAACACAATAAGTCTACCAACCCGCTTTTAGCCAGTACCATGACCTAGCGACGAACAAATGTACGCGATGCCTACTTGTGTCGTAAAAATTTGCAAAAAGTATTTGTCAAAGATGCAGAAAAAAGATGAATATTGTATCGCTGATAAGTAAACATTTTAATTTAACATTAGTTTATGCCTGTACACTGCTATTCGATTATTTCCTGATTTAATTTGTACATTATCATGATTTCATTCTTGTCACATTCTCGTTAACAGTGTAACACGACCAACCCGTAATAAATATTCGTAAGACTGACACATTGGTTGATGTTGGCTTGCAGCTGGTCCAAAAAAGTGTATTCTAAAAGGTTTTATATTAGAATTTCTATAAGCAAATAAGGGTTACGAATAAAGCTCAATTTCTATGCTTCATGAAAGAAAAATAATTCCGAAGAAGTGGATTCTAAAAGGTCTTATATTAGAATTTTATAATGCGAATATGTGTCATGTGTTACAAATAGAGCTCAATTACCATGTTTCATGTAAAAAAAGTATATATAATGTAACAAACTATAATATGCTCTGTAACGGTGTGTTGTAAACGCTTTAATTTTGCTTTTATTTACCAATTACGAATCATTATTAAAATTGGTAAATCAATGACTTATTATTCAATAATGGTAATGAATTTGATCAATATTAATATTGATGGTAATTGGTATATTGGTATAATAATTGGTATGGTAATCAAATTTGATGGTATTGAATAATTTTTATTCTTATTCAAGAATAAAAATTATTCAATACCATCAAATTTCAATAAATCAACATCCTTGAAAACCTTATTTACAGGTCTATTGATGGCCATGATGCAACAAAAAGACAAAGTAGAAAAATTTAAAAGCACACAAAATCCATTGGATTCACTTCATGCTAAATATTCATCTACTACAGGACGAGTTGTTGTTAAAGACAATGAATGGGGCCATTTACAGATTGATGCTATCTCTTTGTACCTACTAATACTGGCTCAAATGACAGCGTCTGGGTTACAAATTGTATTTTCTTTAGATGAAGTAGCTTTTATTCAAAATTTAGTTTTTTATATTGAGTCTGCCTATTGTACACCTGATTATGGTATTTGGGAGAGAGGAGACAAAACCAATCATGGATTACCAGAACTAAATGCCAGTTCCATTGGAATGGCTAAAGCGGCACTGGAAGCAATGAATGAGCTGGATCTTTTTGGTGCTCGTGGTGGGCCTTCAAGCGTCATACATGTTTTAGCAGATGAAGCACAAAAATGCCAAGCAGTATTACAGTCTATGCTACCAAGAGAGTCGAATAGTAAGGAATTAGATTCCGGTTTATTGTCGATCATCAGTTTTCCGGCATTCGCTGTTGATGATCCAGTTCTAATTACAAAAACAAGAGATGCAATTGTCAATAAACTACAAGGCAAATATGGTTGCAAGCGTTTTCTGAGAGATGGTCACAAAACACCCAGAGAAGACCCAAATAGGTTATATTATGAGCCTTGGGAATTGAGAATGTTTGAAAACATAGAATGTGAATGGCCACTATTTTTTTGTTATTTAATTTTAGACTACTGCTTTCAAGGTGACAAAACTAATATTACAGAGTACATGCACAAATTAGAACAAGTCATGATAAGGAAAGAGGATGGTATTAAACTTGTGCCAGAATTATATTCAGTACCTGGAGATAAAGCCAATCAAGAACAATGTGAACCTGGGAGCCAGGAAAGAATTCCACTGGGCAGATGCCCATTTATTTGGGCACAGTCCTTATATATTTTAGGGAATTTGTTACAAGAAGTAAGTATTGGTAGTCTTTCACAATTTATAATATATCCACAATTAATACAAGGAGGAATCAAAAAGTATTGAGAACAAGATCGAATGTAATGACTATTGTTAACTTAATAATTTATTTTTCTACATAGTCTCCGAGTGTCTCTACACACTGAGTCCAGCGCTTTTCCAAGGCTTCAATCCCTTTAAAAAAAAAGTTTTGTCTTGGTCCTGCAAAAAGCTCTCCACGCCATCCATCACCTCATTATCATCTTCATACCTGTTTCCCCTTAAGTATTCTTTCCATTTGGAGAACAGATGAAAATCGCTAGGCGCCAGATCTGGTGAATAAGAGGGGTGGTCAACCAATTCCAAGCCAGCTTGTTGAATAGCAGCCATCGCAACTGCCTAGCAGTGTGCGGGTGCGTTGTCGTGATGAAACAGCACGCCCCTTCGAAGTTTTCCTCTCTTTTTCTCTTTGATGGTATTCCTCAACTTAAGAATTAATGCTACATAATATTGGCCTGTAATAATGGTTCCATGCTCCAGGTAATCAACAATATCCCTTCTGAGTTCCAAAATATTGAGGCCATAATATTGCCAGCTAATGCCGTTTCCATTGTAAAGAATGCTGTTTTGTCTCAGGATCAAAATGATGGACCTATGTTTCATCCATTGTTACGAAACGAGACAAAAAGTTTTCAGAATCTTCTTGAAACTTGTCCAACAATGTCTTCGAAATGTCAAATCAATTTTGTTTCTAACTGTCTGTTAACATTCTCGGCACCCACCTTGCAGAGTTTTCTCATATTCAAATTTTGTTTAAATATGGATTGAATACTTCCATATGAAATACCCGTTTCTTGAACTAAGTAACTGATGGTAACTCTTCGATCGCTCAATACAATTTTCTCGACTTTAACAACATTTTCTTGGGTTACGGACGTCGATGGACGGCCGCAACGATGTTCGTCTTCTGTGCTTGTTCTCCCTACTCGAAATTGAGAAGCGCACCTGGCGACTGTGGAATACGGCGGAGCAGACTCTCCTAATGTTGGCTCCAAATTGCAGTGAATCTTTTGCGTCGTTAACTTTTTTAAACAGGTATTTAATAATGGTTCACAGTTCGTTTTTCTCCATTTTCGAGAACACGTTACGACACGAAGCAAACAAATGACTACATTCAGAAAAAAAACAAAAGAGAATCGAAGACTTTTTGCCTTTTTGTATTTTTGTAAGCTGATGATTTACCAAATAAAAAAAAAGATAACCAAAGTGACTGAATTTGATACGGAATTAAGTACTAGTTGCACGTTAATGAATAACATAAAAACTGACCAAATATTCGGTTGCATTATTCAGTAATCCTTGTTCAAAGATGTTTAGTTGTAACCCAAAAAATAATGATATGATAAGCTAAGTGGCTGAATTTGATACAAAATCAAGTACTAGTTGCATGTTAATGAATAACATAAAAACTGACCAAATATTAGGTTGTGTTATCCAGTAATCTTCGTTCAAAGATACTTTTAATAATCTTAAAAAAAAAAAAAAACGATAAGCTAAGTGGCTGAATTTGATACAGAATTAAGTACTAGTTGCATGTTAATGAATGACATAAAAACTGATTAAATATTCGGTTGCATTATCCAGTAATTCTCATTCAAAGATACTTTTTATAACTTAAAAAAAAAAAAAACGATAAGCTAAATAGCTGAATTTGATACAGAATGAAGTACTAGTTGCACATTAATGAATAACACAAAAACTGACCAAATATACGGTTGCATTATTCAGTAATCCTTGTTCAAAGATACTTTTTATAACTTTAAAAATAAAATACGATAAGACAAGTGGCTGAATTTGATACTGAATTAAATACTTGTTGCACGTTAATGAATGACATAAAACTGACCAAATAGTTATTCATGGGGTCGCGCGTTGTCGTGAAGGAGCAGCGGGGACGACCGATTGACCAACGCTGGTCGCAGACGTGCGAGCTTCTCCATCATTGTCTTCAGTTCTTCAAAGTACACATCTGCAATAATGATCATGCCATTTTGTAAAAAGCTGTGATGAATCACACCGGCACTAGACCACCAAACAATGACCACCACCTTTTTAGGGGTTATTTTTAGTTTAACACATTGCTTTGGTGCTGAACCAGAATCTAACCAACTTGCTGAGCGCTTTCAATTGTCGAACAGAAACCATTTTTCATCACAGGTAACAATCCGGTTCAAAATTCCGTCATTTCTGTGCCTGTTGCGTCGAGATCTGCCTCGCGTTGCTACGCGAGGCAGATATCGACGCGTATGTTGCGCTGGCGATCGTTAAGTTCGTGGGGTGCCCATCTATCAAGCTTTTTTACTTTGCCACTTTATCGCAAATGGTCCAATATTGTTTTGATGCCAACAGCAAAAGCTGCTGCTAGTTCAGCTGTAGTTTGAGTATCATCAGCTTCCACGATCGCCTTCAATTCATCATTGTTGACCAAAGTGTCCGGATGACCACGATGTTCATTATTCAAATCGTAATTTCCAGAACGGAAGGCAAACAAATAACGGATTGTGCGTTCGTTTGTTAAGTTCTCCCCATAAACGTTGTTGACGTTACGTGCCATTTGTGTCGCATTAGTGCCACGACGGAACTCATATTCCATAATTACACGAATTTTTAAAGTGTCCATTATGACGAGACATGTTCAAATGTAATGAAAACACAACGCTAATCAATAAACAAAAGACTGACTTTGTCATGTTTTTAAAACAAAATTAATTTGAATTTTCGAACTCACAGGCAATATAATTTTTTTTTTTGTTTGAAATGGCCAGTACTGAAGAACGGCAACTTCATAGGGTAAGCCCTAATATAAAGTGAATGGACTTGACACAAACTTTGTAAACTATATTGTATATATGTGTACTATATTGTAAACTATATTTATATTTTTATGCACTTAAAAAAAATCCTTATTAGTGGTATATATTAATTATCTTCAAGCCTTACATTAAATTCGAATTATCCAAAGTTATTCTCAAGGTGCATAGGTAGTTATGATAAAATTAAAAGGCATATTTTTAATAAATGGCAAAATACTAAATTTTTTTTTAATGTAATTGTAGGGATTTTTGGCTGTTGGGGAATTAGATCCACTGAATAGAAGATTATGTTCAGAAAAGAAACCTGATGTTGTTGTACAAATTGTTATACTGGCTGAAGATAATGAGATACGTGATAAACTATTGGAATACGATCTACACGTTCAGACTATTAATGAAGTTGCTCCAATTGAAGTACAACCTGCGCGTGTATTGAGCCATCTATACACATATTTAGGTCTGTATGGTTGTGACATAAATTCTTATAATTACATTTATCAGTACAGTTATTACAATGAAAGCTAAGCGAATGATTTACTAATGCATTATGTGTTAGTAAATGGTTTGCTTTCGTTGACCTACCTATAATTAAAGTTGTTGATTCAATGAAACTCATTTGTTGAATGAAGATATACTATAAGAGTAGATAATAACCATGTAATTAGAAACGACACTTGCGTCATACAGCGAAATGGTAGTTGCGCTTGCTGGGTTGAATGCCCATCATCTTTATGAGGATCTTGTAGATTTCGATCGTTGAAACGCGACTTTGTGTGTTCCTCTCTCTGTATCCCTGATCCATGTAACGTTTGTAAAAGACAACTGCAGCCCGAGCCGAAAAATTTAAATCAAAATGGTCTGCGGGTGAGCTAATTAATCCCTCTCCTGTTTCTTGAGCTATCAATTTTTTATCTTTTCCCATTTAGATAATTTTATCTTTGTTGCTATACTTTGATTTTTATTAGATTTCGTCTAGAACGCATACAGGAATCACTTTTTTCTATAATAAAAAGAAACGCATATTTAAGATTTTCACCAATTTTCAATTTTGAAATGAAACCTATATCAAAAAATCGTAAATAGATGTGGCCATTATTTATTTTATAAATCATTTTTTTTTATATGTAATATTGAAGAAGGGATTAGCACATCCATGAATGGAAAATTTTCGGCATCATACCTTCTTAATATGTTCGTGGCGCACCAACACACCGACACTTATGAAGTCCTTGATGATTTCTAGTTTTCTATGTAGTTATTATGACTAGCTACTATCCATACAGCCCAGAAAACGCGCCACGCGGTATGAGTCAATCGACTCCTTTTTGATTAGTCTCATGTGAACATAACTTCATAAGCGACTCGTTTAGTATAATTACCTGTACACTGCCATAATATTAAGAAGAAGAAAAAATGCTGTCCTGTGTGAAGTGAAAGTGTAATTGTTGCCCCAGTTGACCAATTTTTTAAGGTTCTCGAAAGGTAAAAAAACGGAACCCGTATAGAATCACTTTGTTGTCTTAATTATCTGTTAACACGCTTTTGCTCATATTTCACTCATAGAGGTACCGAATTGAAAGTATGAGATCTGCGACCCAATACTCCTGTAAAAACATTGAATTTCTCAGTGCTATGACAATATACGGTGTATTATAAAAATGTATAGGGTACTTTTCCATTGATCTTGAAAGTCCAGAAGGGACCTTCCCTCATGTCTGAAAATTATCTATTTCTAATTAATTACTTAGTGATTTTAAAATGACATGCATTTTTGTGCCATCTGTCGATGAGTATCTATAAATAAATACATTATAAATCAGTATCGAACTCTCAGGACGCAAAACCGCCTCGGACTTGTCCCGTTTTTTAATTAGTGGCATATGGAATATTAATCCATCTAAATATAAACATCGTTGCCAATTACAGGAAGAAATAAAAAGCTGGGTCTATCTGGAAGAAAATCACGTGATGTGGGGATATTGAGTACAAGCAAATTGTACTCTCTCAACGATCGGATTTTCGCGTTCACGCCACAGGTACTAAAACATTTTTTACATGCTTAATTGTCACAATTGAATAAAACAAAAAAAAAAAACTTTTTTGCACTATTGTATACTATTTCAATATTATTTTATTTAATAGTTTTCTGACATGAAGCGTTTCTACATTGCTTCTGACTTCGAACTCATGGTCGATACATTGAAAGCTGAGATAAATTTTCTCAAGTCATCTTGGCAAAATCTGCTTGGACGCCCACTAGTTGTGTTAAGTTTGAATCAGATGCATTTAGGTATTATTTTTACAATTATCTATTTTGTAATGCATCTTCATGCTTTTTATCATGAAACAATCTAGTGTGATGTTTGATCCCACTAATGATTTACACAAAAATAATATATTTATTAACTGTATACCTATTTAATTGGATAAAAATGTAATATATCGAGTGAGTTACATAATTATTTAATTGGTATTTTGGTGTGTGTTTGTCACTGAGTGTATTAAGGTACAACTCGCGCCACACTTCATCGCATTCGCTCTAAAGCCGACGCGGATGTGTTTTGCGCAGGTGCGGGGCTCGCTCTCGACTCTGATACTCAATTTTCTTACTGCGACGCTACTCGCTTCGATTTCAGAGCGAACGAAAAGTTTGGTAGCTGTATAATCAGATAGAACTTTTCTCCTATTTTTCCTTGACATTATAAAATACCTACCTAATCTTTGTCTCTAAATACCAATATAAAAATGTTTCTTTGAAATTGACAGTTTAAGAAATATTTTAGATTCATAATTGTTACAGGATAATGATTACCTATTAGAAACCAATTTTGACTTTATTGTACTCTAAGAATTATGGAAATATCAAAAGAGGAAATTTTATATAGCAATTGATTCGAATTTAACAAAAGTTTAAAAAACAAGTTTAACCCAACCCTTTAAAGATATTTATGTAAAACTTCAGCAGTCTCTAACCCGATATTTTGTTACTCAAAAACGGGTTGAACATTTGAACAGAACTTTGACTATGAAGAATACTATATGTCACGTGACCCTGCTCTGCTTGCGAGTACTTTCATGGCAAACGTCGCGTTCCTTGGAATGAGCTGGAAACAGATGCTTGGCCGACCCACCATCACATTACTAGCAACACAATACCTGTTAGGTAAACTTAAATCCCAAATCTGGTGATCAATTTTACTGTATTAATACTGTAGCGTATTCATTTGAATTTTTAAATGTTTTTAAGCCTTTGGTAAATAGTTGCAAAAATCGGCATAAATATGAGTCTGAATCGCGGTCAATTATTAAAGTGACTTGAGCAACAATGAATATGTCTATTTTTCCTCACTGTGATGACTAGTGGCTAAGTTCAGTCATGAAAATAATAAAATTGCAATAATGCAGAAATTTTTTCACCAGATCTCAATTGACAAAGCTTGTGTTTATGTTCGCGCTTTAAAGACTATATGCACATGGATATTAAGCCTTAATAATTGAGAGAGATTTTGTGGGTGTATGCATGTCCAGATAGTCTAATGCATGCACCTTATGTTCTCATTAATGCTTTGCTTTATGCACTAATTCAAATTAATAATAAATATATTTATTCTATAATTCTAGAAATACAAGATCTACTAATTTCACCCACTCGTATTCCTTTCAGATCAAGGCAAAATTCCGATGGCGATGATAACAACAATGAAGAAATTAAAATCAGGCTATATCAATGGCACGAGAGTCATGCTGGGCAATCTCGGTGACTTTCTAAGCACTTCGGCCATCACAAATCTGAGCTTTCTTGGCAGCCAAGAAGATGGTTACCCCGACAGTAAATATAATTTTCTATGTACACAATATAAATTTCACATTATAAAAAGATTCATTGGTAGCTTCCATTTAAATATACATAGTATTTATTATCTTAAGAAGGGGCAGGATGCGTGAACGACCATACAAACGCTCTTAAACAATTAATTCGTTAAAATGCATATTGATCTTGGTTTTTTTTACTTATTGTCTCACATAAGTTAGAACTAGGTTTGTATAGAGGGAAAACTTCGAAATTTCTATAAACTTCAAAGTTATAGAGATTTCGTAATATATATAAATATACGCAACTGAGGATTAGAGTGCTATAGTAAGTGTTGGTTCCACCCCTTGAGGATCGACGCTGAGGATTCAAGTGGAAACTCCAGAAATTTATGTAACAAGGATGTTTATAGAGATTTTCAAAGTTTCAAATTCTTTTCCTAGGTGATAATGAACTTCATTCGGTCAACACACTTTCTTGTAAATGTTCTTAAAAAAATTTTCAGTTATTTTACTGTCATACAAGTTTTTATCTTTTTCTTAATCATAGTGCTACAACACTAGGATAGAGGTCCATAATATGTAAATACCCATTGTTCTTAAATATTAATTTTGGTCCCCCTTAACACTTGAAGATTTTTATAAAAACACTATTTGTCAAGTAGTATAACTTATTATAGTTATTTTCAGTAATAATATCATCTAGTAAAGCCCTTCCACAAAATTAAGAAGTTTTATACTATACGCCCACCACTCTGTCTCTGGTCTGGTGCAGGTTGGGAGTTGTTAACCTCTATCATTACAGAGGTGACGATGTCGGCGGAGCTTGTGATATTTACTTGACTTAAATTTTTATATTTTAAATCTCATTGATCACTATGCCTATGACAAGGATCAAACCCATGGGCTTTGTATCAAAGGTGAAGTGCATAGTAAGAAATATTAATTATATGAAATATGAAATTTTTTTTTTCAGAGTTAAACCCACAAGTGCAAGTTTATTTAGAAGAACACTTACTGAAGTCTTTCAGCAATAAATTCAGTATACTGTCCCGGGCGGCTGGACCGAAGCAACCAAAGACTCTACGACGCCGGATGTCAGTTAGAGGAGCTATTAAGAAGACGCGATCTATTAATGTTGACTGTAAGTTATGTTTAGTGTTAGTGTATAATTTAATTACACGGTATAAAAACTAAATGAACTGTATCAAAACTGCGCAGTAGACTCATAAAGCGTATCAAAAAGTTTACCGATTTTGCAATTATTGGGTAGCTTAATATTTACTTTTCAATTCAATGTACAATTTAAACGCGTGTGATTCCATATGTTACTGTACGCTATATCCCAATTGATTTGAAGCACCAAAGTACTTTGAAAATGGTGTCAACATTTCTTGTTTTGCTGACGTATGTGTGCTCAGCTGATCACTTTGTGAATAAAATGATATTTAATGGAAAAGTTTACAAGAATCAGAAAATATCTATACAAATAAAGAAGTTATAGGACATTAATGTCGCACTTGCAAAAATAATTTCACTCCGTGCGACGGCTCTGCGTGTGACGTCACGCTACCCGTATTCATTGACATTCCGTCATTCGCGCGCGAACAAGTCGTAGTGTTTTGATTATGTCTGTAGATAAGAGTTGTTTTTTGTGATTACTGAGACCATCAAGACAAAAATCAAGCATATATATATTGTAGGTATAGTTCCAATATGTAAAAGCGCGACAGTTAAAACTCCAAATATCTACACAGCGGGAACAGAAGGAAAACTTTGCTAACCAATATTTAGGCGAAAAACCCGATGGAGAAACCTAACGTTTTAGGTAGGTAGGTTATGATTATGATGAAAAGAAAAGGATAAAAAGTATTTTAAAAACTAGCTTTTATTGCTAATTTAAAAAAAGTTTATAATAATTTTATTCCTAATAATGTTATTCTTTAGTATTTATGACGTTGAAACAAAGTATTTAATGCTAAAATTTGACACGGTTATTATCACAACATAATAGGTACAGGTACATATAAGTCGGTGCTTATTAGACATTTACTGTGGAGGTACCTATTTATTATATTTTTATGATAGTTTACCAACACCATGAAACCAGAATATTTATTTGTTAAGACGAATCCAACAAGCCCAAACACCGAATAGATGAAACTATATTTAAAAAAAAAATGGACAAGTGCGACTCGAACTTGCCTACTGAGGGTTCTGTACAAATTTGTAGGTACTTGTAGGTTGCTTAACCTCGATGATTGATTATTAGTTAATCATCATTGGTACGTAATCAATCATCGCGGTTAAGCAACGGTATGCGCGGTCATATGTACCTACAAATTTGTATGGAACCCTCGGTGGGCAAGTCCGATTCGCACTTGTCCAGTTTTTTTTATATATTCAATTCAATTCAATTTTTATTCCTTAGTTTATAGTTTCTATAGTTCTATAGTTTCATCTGTCCGGTGTTTGAGTTTGTTTTGACAAGTAAGTACTCTGGTTTTCGGGTGTTGGTAAACTATTATAAAAATAAATAGGCACTCAAATATCTAAAATAACCATATAAATTTTTTGCTTTTTAGCATTGAATAATTTGCTTTAAGACTATACTTTCTATGATTTAATTACAAATGTATAGTTTTCTAATTTTTCCCTTGTAGTGGAATATACTTATATTTAATACCATCTTATACCCTTGTATAAGATGGTATTACGTGCCAAATTTCATAGTTCTAGGTCAATGGAAAGTATCCTATAAATTTTGATTCCTTTGAGAATATCGAAATATACGTTTTTTGCGGCATACACAGCCGTATCTTTTTACTTTAACTTAGAAGTTTGATTTTTTTCACAGCTCCAAGGGACTGTAGACCTGAGTATATGGTTTCAATTTCAACGCTATACCTCCACGCATTCCCGAGAAAAAGGGTCTTCACAGATAGATGGACGGAGGGATGGACGGACAGGGATGGATGACTTATAAGGGTCCCGTGTTTTCTTATTGAGATACGGAACCCTAAAAACCAAACTTTAGATAATTAGGCAGGCAGATACTTGAAAAGTTTAACACTTTTTATTTCAGCACTAACATAATACAGATTTGATGATATCAATTTTCGGCAAATTATCACACAAAACCTTTTTTCATTATAATCAAATAAAAACATCTGCCCATTACATAAAAAAACATAAGATATTATAGGCTTGCGCAAAATATAGAAACTTAGTTCGTAAAATAATAATAACAGCGAGGAAGGTATAATTTGTGGTCCACTGAGACGAAACGTGGCACTCGAGTGAGCGGTGTGACGTCACGGGCAGTGAGAGGCTACAGTCAAACCGCACGAAAATACGCAAATTTAAATAATTTGTTTCTCAGTCATTTATTGATGGATTTAAAAAAAAATCACTGTCATTACTTTTAGTCTATATTACAATTCTATCGAGTTAAATATAATATTTTGAACTTCATGAAACTTCTCCATTATGGATCGATAATATTTTGAGCAATTTACTTGAATTTTATACATTGTCATTACAACTTGTGTTATTATTGTATTTATCAATATTTTTGGTATAAATAACATGAAGGCACTAACTTCAATTTCTTCCATAAATGTCTGTTAATAATGATAATTAAAAGTACTTTTATTAAATACGTTTTGGTTTTTCATATTGTATCTTGTTTTTCTACACAGCTGAAACTTTAGGTATGGAGGGAGAACATACAGCTCCTCACTTGGAACGGAAGCCATCTTGGCTAGAAGTAGAATCAGCATATGGAAGGAGTCCTTCTCCTGAAGACGCTTTGAAGAAACCATTCAGCAGGTTTGCATTTCATAATGAGTTTGGTTCATGAAAAATTCTGTTCACAATGCTTCTGCCACAAACACGAAATCTAATTTAAGCCGTTTATCTCACGTGGCGGTCGTTGGTTGTAGATATTTCCTTGTTAAACACAGTGTTTTAGCGACAGATTGACACAGCGAAATTTTAATTAGCAAAAACCGATCAATAAACCTCATTTATTTCTGAACGAGTCTTTGTTCAGAACTGTTTACTAACCGCTACAAATGTTTTAAGTCAAATATAAGGTTTTTGTTTATATGTAAAACTTTTTAATCATCATCCAAAACAATTTCTAGGCATTACCTACAATATAAACCAAACCATATTTTTTTTTAAAGTAGGTAGCTAAAATTTTCACAATAAAGTAATTTTCTCAAAAGAATTATCAGTACAACATGGTTACTAAATCAAACGTTAATACTACGTCCGAAAAAGGGGTGTCCGTTGTTATAACGAGAAGGCGCATCTGTAACCGGCATGATCGTCAGTCTAACAGGATGACGTTTTAGCGCCAACTATATCATTAAAATTTGGAAGATGATCAAAAAGTCACCATGTACAGGGTAGAAACAGCTTGAAATTTTAACATGTATCTGGGCTTTGTTCAGTAGTGTACCAAGGGATAGGGGCATCTGCTCCCCGCCAACCTCACCCAAACACAACGACATTAATTCAGCTAAATACGTTAGGCAAGATAAGCTATGCTGAAATTCAATTGAAAAATTATACATTTCTGTTTAATATGTAGGCCATAATGAAACTTTCTGGATTCCTTTAAGTAACGTATGTGAGGACACATTATCGTGGTGAAGGACGGCTTTGATTCGACGACGCTTTTCCCGAACTTTTTCTAAGACTCAGGGCAAGCAAGTGTTGACATACCAATCTGCAGTTACTTCTTTGATCTAATTCATTCATTCTTTGATTGATTCAAGTGACACTGTTGTTTAATGTCCTGATTTGTCTAAAAAGAAGCAACCATTTTCTTGCTAACGGTTCGTTGTTTCGTTGGAAAATCTTCAAAAGGAAAAACCTATTCTGCCGATTGACTTTTTCTTTCCGGTTCAAAGCAGTACACCCAAATTTCGTCACCTATCATGATATTATAGACAGTCAAAGATTGCCCTCTATCAAACTTTGCTATCATTTTGCGACACCACTCTACACACAGTTGTTTCTGGTCTTCCGTCAAATCATGCGGTATCCATCGAGTGTAAAGCCTCTGTATCTTCAGATGCACATGTAAAAAATTGCACTTGACTCATTTCAATGCCTAATACAGTACGAATTTGCTGACATGTAATTTTTTTATCAGTCTCAACTAATTGACGTACGGTATCAATATTAAATTCAGTAACCGCAGTCGCTGGTCGACCTTCACGTGCATCGAGATAATTACGTCCACGTCTAAAATCACTGAACCACGTATACACAGAGCTACGAGATGGAGCTTTATTACCAAATGCCTATTAAAGTCTCTGGCAACACTCTTACTGACTTAAGCCGCAGCGAAAATCATAAAATATCATAGGTAGCGCGAAAATTTTCTCTAGTTAAGTGCATTGTAATTCTGACACACAATTTTCAAACGGACGCGACGCCACAATTAAGAAACAAAATGACTATCTCGCTATTTAAAAATTAACGTGTTCCCAGAGAGTTCCATTTTCAAATTTCATAAATGGCTTCTATTATTATTTTTTTTTTGTTATTGTAAGTGGTCAGTTCCAGAAACTTAAAGTATGCTCCACATATTCAGTGTAATAGACTTATCACCAGGAAGTGATATAAGAACAAAATTTCTATCAGTATTGTAAACCTGTGGTGAATTTAAATTCACACACACAAAGGTGTATTCCACAGCCATTATCTAAGTCTGCCATTTTATATTTAAATGTTAATTTCTAGGGGTCCATCATCATCAAACATAAGTCAAACTGAACCAATAAAACAGAAGACTCCTACACCACCAAGAGATGGTAAGTAAACCTTTGGTAAGGTATTAATCACTCCTGGTACCAACACATCTATGATATGACTAATTTAACATCATTGTGCAAAAGTATCAGAAAAGTAATAGGATTCGGTTAACATCGGACGCGCAGGTTTGCCCGAAATTATCTAATGAAATAATTTTAATAAGAAAAAATCGTTAATGTTAACGAAAATACTGTAAAAACAACTTTATTACTAAATACATTTGGTTCAAATTGTAGAAATAATATTTTTAATAAACAGAATTTTTTTTTTTCTATTAAATGATGGAATTTTTTAGTAAAACAAAATGAGCTTTATGCAAATCACGCAAGATTTTTAATAATTCAAAGTTTGATACATTTATTACGTTACAACGCGGCGGGGTGTCAAGTTTGGTCATTGGTCGATTGGTCGATTGAAATGTCGGTGCGACAAAAATTATAGTTCTACGCAGGTAAGTCAAGTCACATTACTTTTCTGATAGATCTGTACATCATTGTTTTTGTCAGCTATCTGAATTATTTTTTCAAATTCTTAGCTCATAATAGATGCCAAACAAATAGTTAAAGGCATCTATTACATGTTGCTGTTATAGTTTAGTAAGTACATAGCTTCGTTCCCGCGCAATACGTTGCGTTACAATTTCGTCTTTCTTTTTTTACACATCTTCTACTTCATCATTTACATTTGCTAAAATATTATGTACTCAATGAGCAGACTCAGTATATTGCGCGATGCACTCCTGTTCAAATCTTTATAACAGATTTTACAAAATACACATATATCTTCGCTAATTTAAGATTTGAAAAAATCAACCGGTAATCTCACAATTTAATCCTATTCAAATTGAAACTGTCAATCTAAAATAAATTAGGCACTTCTTTTAGCTGTCTAGGAAAATCGAATCCTATTTAGGCTTGTTTAAGAACGTTATAGATTAGGACAGGCACTCTGATGTGACAAACCGACCCATTAATAATCGAACTTACGTCTTGGGACTTGCAAGATACGAGTTAGTAACAATGGTGAATCATAAAAAAATTAATTTAATAAAATTAAATGAACAAAATTACTTGTATGACTTTAGTAGATTTCCCCCCAAATAAATTGCCTTATTGAGTGACATACCACATAGAAGTCCACTTCAATTAATTTTCTCAATTAAATATTTTTTTCTGATAGATTAAACTGATTTCAATATTTTTGCGTTGCGGCTAGTGATTGTTTTTTTAAAATAATTATTCATTATTAATCTTTCTTTGCCTAAAGGTTGTCAGGATGAAACACAATCTGACGTTTGATACATATATATATCAGGATCACAGACTACGCATTATTATTTAAGTTTACTACAAATTATTTTTAATAAGACCTATCCATATTACTTTGTGTAATAGGAGAAGAATTACCATTGCATCCTTTAACATTGACATTTCTTTCTCTTGTTACTTGGATACTAATATTTTACCCACAAACTGTCATAATATAAATATAAAACAGAGGTCAAACAATTAAAATTTATTTTTCTTAAAATAATTACCATCTTACTGTTTTAAGAGATCTTAATAGCAAAATATGGCTAAGAAACAATTTATCTTGAAAGGATTTTGGGATCGGCCTAATTAATTTTTTACTTTACAAACCGAATTATTGAAAAAATAATTCAATTCGTATCAAGTCGCGGACAAATACCAGTAAGTAATTAAGAACAAGTATCTAAAAAACATCATATTATTTTCAGAAAATTATGATAAATATTGTGCCATAACATGAATGTTTCTTCCATTATCAATAGTCTATCTTAAATAATATATATGTATGATATATATGTTTTTACTTTTATAATACAAAATGTTACAAAAATATATTGTAATTATATGAAACAAAGACGCATTCCTTTTAGTATGCAAAAATATAATGTTTGTAAATATTCTGTCAAATGATTTACTTTTTAGTTATGGTCCAAATATTGTTTAACTATCCTTATGTAAATTATTTTAATATAATAATGTCATTTAATAATATTTTTTAAGCTATTTATCATAATTTTAAATGGGAAAACTATTAGCGATTTTAGTAGCTAATATATTTTATTCCAGGACAACCTTTGAACAAAAATATAATACCAACCATAGTGAGGCACAGAACTACCTCAGAAAATCAGAACAACTATTATGCTGAACAAGAAACAGATGAACTTTTTGCAATGCTACGAGAAACAGAGAGCTTGGATGAGCAGGGCGATATCCTGCAGTACTTGGTTGACACACAGGGACTCGATTTTCAAACTAGTAAGTTAAAAAGATGTTTTTCTTTTGATTGCACCTCTAAGAAATGTTTTTCAGTGGGGCCATATATTGAGTTTTTACCATTAGTCTTATACAATCCTCATGTAATTCTAGCGAGCGAGATAAAATATAGTATTGTTACGTGTTAGGGTTCGAAGAATTTGGAGAGAAAGACCTGCTGACTCTTTTGAAGACTTTATTCACTAACACTAGGTCCAACACAAAGCACTAAGTCCAAACACTAAGCACTAACGATGTTCCTAGGTCGTAGCCAAGTCGTAGGTTTCACTGATATCACTCTTGATCACTAGTTTTCACTTCGAAGTTGCCTCGAAAGTAGCCCAAAAACTGAACTGGGCTCGCTCGTCTTCCTGCGGCTATTTATATAGGTCGTAACGAGCCTCGAGAGCTTTCTAGAAATCACTCCACTTGCACGAACGCAATCGACCGGGGTTATTCCATTCCAGACCATTCTTTCCTCTAACGCCATCTAGTATTGAGTAGGGGTTTCGTGTTTGTTTGTTTGTTTGTTTGTTTGTTTGTTGTAAAACCCTTCTACAAAGTGGTTTTACTGGTTGAACGCTAGATGGCGGTCGTTACTCTGTCTGTTCGTAACAGTATTACAGTAGTAAAAAATAGTAATGTCCTTCATTCCTGTTGTTTAACATACACTGACATTCATTCTTTACTCATTCTTTCTGGCTCGAAAAAAATATTGGTTCTTGGTAGACAGTATATTATGCTGCAATTTTATAGGTCTTGCAACAAAAGCTAATTTAATATATCCAATGCTGGGTAATCATATGTACTGAAAAAAGTTGTAAAATGAAAAATTATAAAAAACTCAATTCAGTAGCCTAAGAAACATTCTGTACGCCGACAAATTAACGTATGGAATATGGAAGGTGATTCACCCTTAGCATATGTCCGCTCGTGCGTGATTTGTTGCTTAATCTATGTGACTATATATTATAACATATGCATAGCATGCATTGGATATACTGGAAGATATTTTCATTACTATGAAAATTTTAATATCAAGTTTTATTTCTTCAACAGGTATGGTTGAAAATGGTAAAATGGTGACAGTAAGGGACCTTCTGAAGGCATTATATGAAAAAGCTTGTACTCAAAAATTGTGGGGTTTAGTTCGCCACACTGCCGGTATGTTGGGTAAACGCGTCGAAGATTTGGCTAAGGCTGTCACAGATTTGCTTGTGAGGCAAAAACAGATAACCGTGGGAATGCCGCCGAATAATGAACATACAATCATTGCTCCATTACCTGAAAATGAACTACGACAACTGATACATTTGGTGAGCATTCATTACAAATTGATTGAATTTATCGAAATACGCCTAAGCATGCGGCAAGGGCGAGACGAAAGAATAATCTGAACACATGGTAACTTAACAGGAATTATCTTAAGATATCTAATAGCGTCAGTTTAGTACATTTGTAGTAAGGATGTCACAAATTTTCATAATGTATGTCCTATCTTGTTTGCGATACCTCTATTTAAAAATGATAGTGCTATTCATCTTGAGATGCGTATACCATGTACGTGTTCGGTGCTGGCAATGTATCTTTTCAATTCAACAATTTTAAGTCAACTGATTCTGCCCGCATACCTAAGGCGTATATTAGTCAGATTAAGAAAAAGGCGTCGGCCGGCAATCCTACCTCATAGAGTTCCAAGATGCAACCGGTTTTGGGTGTTGTGCATTAGAAAGAAAGTCTAAAAATACAGGGTTGCCTTGCCCAATTCTGAACTTTCGTGAGATGGCCTGATTTCAGGATCAGGTTCGAATCAGGCCGACTCACAAAAGCTCCAGGTTTGGGTAAGGCAACTTTGAACTAGGCAATTTTCGCCCAAGTTTTCAATACACTACAAGTTTTCACATTGTACAATGCTCCAGTTTACCCCTGGCCGACCCTGTATTTTCAAACATTCCTTTCTAATGTACGACAGTCACATATTAGTACTTGATGAGATTGGGTCCCCAACGGCCTTCTCTTAGCCTAATATTAAAAGTGGAAAGAAATTTAAATAAACACAAAGGCTACTTTTTATCCCAGTAAATGGCACAGTTTCTGTATGATAACTATTCTTCATGCTAAAACAGCTGAAAGGATTTTGAGAAAATTTAGTATGAAGGTGTCTAAAGCTTCGAATAACACACAAGATAAATTTCATGCCCAAAAAATACACGGTTCCTGTGGATAGCTATTCTTCATACTAAAATGGTTAAACAGATTTTGATCGTGATGATTGGGGATTTTTGGGATATTTGTGTTCACAATGTTGTGAAGCGTGGCGTTCCTTTAACGGTCCCGGTACAACTGTGTAGTCCACGCGGGCAAAGCCGCAGACGGAGAGCTTGTATTGTTATAAATATGCGCCGCCGATAACCCCCTTACAAATGTTACCTCCCTGTATAATCCTTACATTTACGCATACTACATACTTTACTCCTACTCATTTTGCGGACGGACATATCTTACTTAAACGGACCGTTTTCGTTAGGTAATTCATTCGAGTATATTGAAGCACGAGCATAATACAGTAATCATATAGGTACATGATTCTGTCTTCCCGCCGTCACGTGTAGCTTGCGCAGCCCAGCATCGCTTGATTTTTTCATATTCCATATTTGATGATGAGTCCATGTTTATGTGACACCATGTGATGACCAGTAAAATATATTATAACTATTCGTAACAAGATAGACATGTGTTCAAAAAAAATTAAAAACCCTTAACCGTCTTTCCCTTAGGTTATCTCAGAACTTTGATACTTTTTGAGATTTCATCAGATATTATATTGATAGATATTATGAGGGCTACACGCCTCCATAATCTTCTTATCCCTTTTTATTATTTTGGCCATCAATACTGGGGTGGTCAATTCAAAAATTTAATGTAGTTTTTTTTTAAATATTTGCATGCAGTCATTTCAGAATTCAAACGGTCATAATGTTGGTAATCAAGTGAGTATCAGTATTCATTGTACTTTGAATTGTTTACAAAACAAAACATTAGTATATAAATATTTATTTTTTGTATGTTATATAGTGTCGTGATAGCCCAGAGCGCAACGAACCTGTCTCAAAATTCATAAGGCCCCATAGGGCCATGGTTTGAATTCGGGCGTGTACCGATGAGTTTTTTGACTTAAATCCAGGCTACACAATATCACTGACACCGTCCTTCGGAGGGCACGTTAAGCAGTCGGTCCCGGACGCTGTCAATAGATGGCGGTCGTTACACTTCCCAACCCGCAGTGGAGCAGCATGGTGGACTTAAGTCCACCATGAGCTTAAGCTCTAAGCCCCCCTCCTCACCTTGGGGGAGGCCTAAGCCCCTGCAGTGGGGTAAAAATGGGCTGATGATGAAATAATAATAATAATCTTTATTGCCAATCACAGTTACAGTTATGATGATGATGATGTATGTTATATTTATGTAACCAAAAACAGCATTTCGATGTAACAGAGTGAGTCAGTTATCAAGATTAAGTTATTAATTATCACAAATTAATTGACACATGGCTAAGCGTATGCACTTCCTCCTGTCATGACTTAGTTGACTTAATACACATTTTTAATTCAATTTATCAGCAGCAAAATTCGATAAAAATTCTGAATAAATGTATATATTATTCTCATAAATGTCGCGAGACGATCCAGGCTACTATGCCGTCATGATAGCAGACAGCTACCATCGTCCCGTCACGCGTTCAGTCAGTTATACATGGAAAATCATGTACGAGTGGATAGCATGAGCAAGCCGTATAACGCCTTTTATTTTTAACGTTTTTTATAGGCTTATGGTGACGACGAGAGTACAGCCATGTTGACGCAAGAACTGTTGGTATACCTCGCCATGTTCATACGCACTGAACCCCAACTATTTCTGGAAATGCTTCGTCTAAGAGTGGGGCTGATAATACAGGTACTTTTAAATTTATTTAATGCGAAGCCCGAGAATACATCACTTTTAATTTTTAATCAGATGTTTATTCGTCTTACAAACCAATATTTCAAATGTATAAAAATGAGTATAAAGTAAAAGGACTTTAAATATAAAGTACAATTTATGATGTGATTAGTTAGAAATGTAACTATTATGGTATTGACATTTTTAAGGTCATGGCAACAGAGCTGTCGCGCACACTGTCTTGTGATGGTGAGGAGGCTTCTGAACATCTACTCAACCTGTCTCCTTTTGAAATGAAGAATTTACTTCATCATATTCTCAGTGGAAAAGAGTTCTCTATCAACAGTAGTAAGTTTCTTAATATATACAGTGTTATTATCAGTGCACAAATTTGTTTTGGTGATTCACTATCAATAAAACAATACTTTACGCAAGAAAAAAGAATATTTAAAATTTATATTATTAATTTATCCGCAATTTTAATAAATATAATAAGTGCTTTCACAATATAAATGGCTCGTGAAACGCGTCGTAACTTGGAGAAGCAACGTGTTTGGGGTATGAAAGGAATAGTGGTGAATCGGTCCTAAGTATGTTAAAGTATATATAGCTAATGGGCACAGCATATAAAATGAAACGCTCCCACGCGTACAGTAACCACAGAATAATATGGAACGGTTTGGTCGAAATTAATTGGTTTTTATGCATAAAAATTTAAATAACGATAAACTTATCTATTTTCATTGAAGAATAAAATATTGAAATTTGTGCATTGTTAAAAAACATTCCTGAAGATACCAGATTTAATTAATTATTGCGTTTTATTTTTTTTAAATATGTTTTTTGATACAATTTCCTATTTACATTACAGCCAATTCACTATGCCTTATTAAGGAAAAAATCAATAAAAACAAAGGCGAGTCAATGTCTGCCATTTTGTTAATTTTTAGTTTTTGTGTGCATAATTTGTTCCCACCATTTTTTGTTTAAAATACCTTGTCCTTATTATTTAACTATTTTGTACACAGTTAAAATTTGAAAATTATGTTTGTTATGTAAGCTAATCATAAGTTACATGTATAACTAACCGCTATACAACTGGTTTAAAATGAAGCATATCTTTGTGTAGATTTAACGTATTGTATTGAGAATATAGTGTTTCATTAATTATTGTTTGACTGAAGTTTCACATTTTGTCTCAAAACAATTATTCAAAAAATAATCACAGAACTCAAAAAATAATTACGTATTTTGTCTTAAATTTTTATCAATTCAAATGCAACACTATACCTACACAATTTTCACACAAATAAAAAAAAAATATGTATAAGGTAGGGATAGTCTGTAGAATAGATGTCACTGAAAACAAAAATCAGGAATTTGGTTGGATGTTATATAGGTATGCGGTTTTACTCTGGTGGCAGTTAGTGTTTTTAATTTGTTCTAACATGTTTTGTAATCTTGATGATCCAGGTTTTATAGAAATTCACAGCAGTCACTATCATTTCCTTCCCTATAGCTATTCCAATAAACACTATAATATTTTATGTTTGTCCTTGTATTTTTTTTTTAATTTTAACCTGAGTTCCTTTGACTGTGTAAAGTTTTTGAACTTAATTTATCATGCAATTGATTCGCACGGGCACTGCTAGTTTGTAAACTTTTGTCATTTCATATTATAGATATGCCGCATAAGGATGACCGACCCTGCCGCGATGCGCGGTTACTGCAGGGTGGGCCATCCTTATGCGGTTTACCTTTGATACACTGCTTTTTTCACATTTATATATTTTTGAAACTGAAATATATATTAATTATCAATATTATTTCTTCAAGTGGGCCGCGGAAACTTCTCCGTGGTGAGCAATAAATCGAACCGTTTTGGAAAGAAATCTCAAATTGTTCTGGAAGGCCAGTCTTTACAAGGCAGTATTGATGGTGAGTGATCCTTCTTTCTGGTTACTACAATATTTTATAAACTATGTACAAGCTTTCGGAATTCACTTGCCTCATTTTTATAGCACTGGAAAAGTGCACTGTCTTTATCTTTGATTATAGTGAACGAGAACGTATGTGGTGAAAGCAAACATAGTGAACTTTGGTATTCTACATAGTCGGCTAGTTTTTATGTCCTGCTAGCACAAAAAAAAACTATCAAAGTAGCTATTGCTAAAATCATGAAGCACAGTGGCAGGAGTGACGGGTCATTCTGTTCCCTCAAAAATGGTTGAGCAGGGTGACGGCTGCTTCTTCTCGCCGTGTCTGTGAACAGGCGCTGCGTGGGGGGATTAGGCCAGCTCGGGTGTGCTTAAATCATAAAAGTGTCATAAATGTAATGTATATATATATATGAGTAGATAGGAAATAGGATATAAATAGGGCAAACTCACTGACGCAAGAGAACACTGCAAACGCGGTGCATGTGCTAAATTTGCTCATAAAATCTACTAATAAAGCTCATATAAGAACATGGACTTCGAGTCTATGGTAGCTGAAGTTAAAATTAAAAAAAAAAAGTAGCTATTGCTTTCTACAAATTCATTTATATTTCAGTGCCATTAACAGAACCTGACCGTCAAGGACAGTGGTTGCGAAGACGTAGATTAGACGGAGCTCTTAACAGAGTGCCGAGGGATTTTTATCCGCGCGTATGGGCGGTTTTAGAAAAGGTTTGTTTAAATATCTATATGTAACGCTTTTACACTCGTACATAATGCTTTAGCTTCAAACTAGGATGAATTGCTATTTAAAATCAAGGAGCCTTAATTTAAGCATACCGTATAACTGGTATTCCTGGCTATTGCCGCGCGGTGTGGGAGAGGTGTTTTCGCATTGCCTAGTAGTCCATCCATTGTGTTCTTCTGTACGGAAGGATATCGCTATGCATTATACCTTTGATTATATAATGTCTAGATAGAGAGTCGGCGTCAAAAAACGTAGATAAAAATATCACTTATGTGATTATAAATTCACGCATACAGAAACGGTTAGTACATGGTTAATATGGCGCAGCGAGAGTATATGGTCTGTTGAGTCCATGGAACTAATATGTACCACGTACAACTGGAATGAGCTCTACGAAGAAATTTCGAGGTCCTAGAAATTTGACCTTGAAAACGAATTAAAAAGATAAAAGTAACAAGGACGTTAGTGGGTGCCATATTGTCTCGTTCTGATTAGGGTGACAAAGTTACGTAGGATAAATAAGACCATAACAGGAACTTTTTAATTTTCGACTAACATCGAACAAAACTCTCTAAGCCTATCTTAACCCGTGACACTGAAGTAAACTTTTTTTACATGAGTATAAAGATTTCTGTATGTCCGTGTCAATAACCTATTCGTAATTTAGTAAATTAGAACCTTTAATTCGAACATTTGTCAAAATTGGTTTAGCAGATTTCAAATTAAAATGCTACAAACATACATCAGTATAATTATGGAGTAAAAAAACATACATGAATGATGGGAATCAATTTACATTCATTATTAACAAATAATTTTAATATTTATAAGGGATCATAAAACACGAACGTAAGCACTGAAAATGAGGTCTCGCGTGGCCACCGCGTAGTACAACTTGCGATAGCATCAAAAATACTGGTTGGATTTGTACGAAATACTGTTAAATCATCAAATTTACAAAAAATTAAATAAACGGCAGTAGCCCGACTCCTATCCACCTCGATAGAAAAGTAGAAGCAAGCAAACAGAAGTTCAAGAGAGCTAGTCACTAAAAGCGGGCAACCCGCAGAAAATATGATCAATCGACGGAGGCTTCTCACCTCCAAAATAAATTGTGAATCAGTTAGTAACTCTAAAAATCAAAGCTTCAAATATCGATATCTCAATCACCTTAGTAAATTAGCTGCATGCTCCCTTTATGTATAATACCCTTTTGAGAACAAATCTCCTATTGATTACAGAAATAAAGCTACCTAGAATGTGATTCATAACTGGATGGCTGACCGCCTTTATTTACAAAATAGTTAGATCCCACAGAAGTAAAGATCCAAGCGCGACAAGTTGCGTAGGTACTTTTGCACGCCGAAGCCTTCAGAACTACCACTCAGAAAATATCCGTTGAAACGATCCCAATGAGCCTAAACACGTTATTAAAAAGGTCAAGGATTCTATAGATATATATGTTTGAAATATATGTCTCATATATATTGTCGCACTTCACCGCCTTGAGCGCACGTGGGAACTTGAAAACATAAGTTCGTACAGGCAACCAAGCTCCTTTCTTTCCCGAAAAAACCCAACAATCTCAAAAATTCCCAATCATTCGGCGGATAAAATGGATTTAAAAGACTAGGTACCGAAACATTATTTCTAGGGCCGAAATGTCTCAAAATTCAACGTTGGTGCGAGACCTAAGGATCTCAAATATTAATATGATGGCCTCCTTCCTTTCGATTGGCACCAGAGATACGGACAGATTCAATACCCCATCGAAATCACACACACAAGTCTCACAAATGCATATATGACGTCAAATTCATTACCCGTATGGTGTCAGATCTGTAACTAAAATGACGTCAGATATTATAACTAAATTATTTTCCTACTTTAACGAAAAACGTTTCTCTTTAAAACAATACATAGGTTTCCATCTTTCATATTCATTGAAATATCTGGCAACCTATTATTTCGGCCACATCATAGGCAAAAGAGGGCAAAAGGCAACTACCAAAGTATTATTATTAACTAATCTAAACATTATGGACATCTTAGTATTATGACGTCAAAAACTTCAACTTTGACATATGTCAAAATTCCCCAAATTCTCGTTTCAGTTGCCAGCATAAAATCATAAATTAAGACTTTCGTTTTAAATATTAATAAAAATTTTAACAAATATGAAATATACCATAACAAGCTTTAAAAATACTATTATCATCCGCATACCAAGATATATTAAAAACCAGAAGTCACAAAAAATAGAGTGTGAAATAGTGTATTACTATCTATTTCTATAAATATATATTAATAACTAGCTTTCCGCCCGCGGGCTTCGCTCGCGTTGACCACAGTTGTACTGGGACAATTAAAGGAACGCGACGGTCCAGAACATTGTAACACTTTCTAGAACATTCTGAAACTTAACTACCTAAGAAATCTCTATACCTCATTTCTTACAAATCCATTTAGCCATTTTAGCATGAAAAATAGCTATTCCACAAATCGGTCACAAAATCAGTCAGACGTTTTGGAGATTAACCGGAACAGACAGACAGACTAACAGACACTACGATTTTATATATGTAAATTAAAAAAAAAATGCTTTTCACTCTTAACAACACCCTCTTCATGTTCCCAAAATTTCAGTAAAATCAGATCAGCCGTTTCGACGATTAGCCCTAACAAACAGACAGACAAACACACAGACAAAAATCAACGTATGTCACTCTTGATAACCTCCTTTTTATGTTTGCGAAGATTCATAGAAATAGTTTAGTCGTTTTGGAGATTAGCCGGAACAAAAGGACAGACAGACAACCATACGGGCAAAAAGGTATCTATATCACTTTTGACAACCTATTTTAATGTCTGCATAGTTTCATTAAAATTTTTAAAAGTTTAGCTCAAACATATATAAAGACAGACAGACAAACAAAAAGTAGCGTATGTCACTTCTGACAATCTTTTAATCACATCTTTAAAAGTTTCATTGAAAGCAGTTCAGCTTTTTCGGAGATTAGTTCAAACAAACAGACGGACGGACAGACAGACAAATAAACAAAATCTTGTATCTCACTCCTGATAATCTTTTTATTGAAGTTATTTCAGCCGTTTCGAATATTAATTCGAACAGACAGACAGAAAAACAAAAAGGAGCCTGCGTCACCTCCGATAATGCCCTTTGTACGTCTGCAAAGTTTCATTGAAATCGGTTCAGCCGTTTCGGAGATTAGCCGGAATAGACAGACAGACAGACAAAAAACTTGTTGGCAGTTATAGGGACTGCCGATAGAAATGAAAACTTAGAACTCATCAAAACATCAAGTTTGAGTACCAACACGATAGGTAGGTCTGCAATTGATGGTTCCGAAAATATGAGCGTTTAAAAATGTGGTCACGTGGTCACATAGATCTCGTCAAAACATAAAGTTTGAGTACCAACATGATAGGTCTGCGATTGATGGTTTCGAAAATATAGGCATTTAAAAATTTAGTCACGTGGTCTCTCTCGTCAAAACATCAAGTTTGAGTACCAACACGATAGGTCTGCGATTGATCGTGTGGAAAATATAAGCTTTTAAAAATTTGGTCATGTGGTCATATGAATCTCGCCAAAACATCAAGTTTGAGTACCAACACGATAGGTCTGCGATTGATAGTTTCAAAAATATAAGAATTTAAAAATGTGGTCACGTGGTCACATAGATCTCGTCAAAACATCAAGTTTGAGTACCTACACGATAGGTCTGCGATTGATAGTTTCAAAAATATAAGAATTTAAAAATGTGGTCACGTGGTCACATAGATCTCGTCAAAACATCAAGTTTGAGTACCAACACGATAGGTCTGCGATTGATGGTTTCAAAAATATAAGCATTTAAAAATGTGGTCACGTGGTAACATAGATCTCGTCAAAACATCAAGTTTGAGTACCAACACGATAGGTCTACCATTAATGGTTTCGAAAATATATGCATTTAAAAATCTGGTCACGTGGTCACAGACAGATCGACATACAGACAAAAAACAGCTTATGTCACCCCCGATAATGCCCTCTGCACGTCTGCCAAGTTTCATTGAAATCGGTTTAGCCGTTTCGGAGATCAGCTCGAACAGACAGACAGACGGACAGACAGACAAACAAAAAGCAGCCTATGTCACCCCTGATAATACCCTCTGCACGTCTGCTAAGTTTCATTGAAATCGGTTGAGCCGTTTCTGAGATCAGCTCAAACAGACAGACAGATGGACAGACAGACAAACAAAAAGTAGCCTATGTCACCCGCGGTAATGCCCTATGCACGTCTGCAAAGTTTCATTGAATTCGGTTCGGCCGTTTCGGAGATTAGCCGGAACAGACAGACAGACAGACAGACACTTCAATTTTATTAATATAGATTAAGGTCTAAAAAAAATAAGTTTCCTAGAAAAAAATCTACAGATTTCGCTCTTCTCGCAATTATCGGAGGAAATTGAACAAAATAGTACGACAAAAATTTTCAAAGAAAGTTATGGACCAATTTTCGATGTGCTACCATACTTAGCCACGCAAGCTCTTGCATTTTTTGACGCTAGTGTTTTCGTCTACCTTTATAACTTCTTGAAATAAGGCCGAATCTTACTTTCTAGGGTAGCTAATCTGATAATCATTAAATGAAAAGGGCACATGCTCAAGTCAGGGTTTTCGACCGTTTTTAAAATTTTATTTTTCAAACTTGTAGACAATCTACCAGTCTCGGAAGGTTTTTTATTTTTTCGATATTAATTCTTCCGTTTTTGAAACAATCAACTTTTTGTCCGAAAAATAGGGAAATTTCGACTTTTTCACCGTTTTCGATTTTCCGATAAAGTTACGAACCGATTTTAGAAAATTTAGTATCTTACAATGCTCCGAAAGCTCTTGATTTTTTTGCCATCACTGTCTTTTGTCTATCATCATAAATATTGGAAATATAGGCAAATTCATTACACTTCTACACGAAAACGATCTAATAAACATATTCATTGTAGCAAAAAGTTTTTATAAAAATAATGATTAAGTATGAGTCATCGTTTATTCTGACAAGCGGAAATATGTACTATGTATTTATGTAATATATAATATGTATGTAATATGTATTTATATATTTGATATTGTGAACAAGATGAAAATAAATCAAAGTTACCAGCCGATTTTGTTATCTTTTATTGTAATAATTACTGCACTTACTCGAGATTTAACAAAATCTGTACCTACGTTATGGAGAAAAATTGACCTCATTTTCGGTTTCAACACACTAAAAAACATTAACAGTAGATGATATTATCAAATCAAAATTCGAAAAAAAAAATTTTGTAGACCTGTGTTATATTAATATTTTGCTAATAGCTTGTCATCCTGCGTTGATGCTTTTTAGGTACGTTTCTTTTTCATTTATTATTAATTCTTGCTTAGTCAAGGGCTACTATAACTTTGCGTTAACGGATACCCAAATAAAGCTAAATTACGGTACCTAAATAATGTTTAAAAAGAAAAGAAAATAGATAGAAATAAAACTGCAAAAGAAAACAGAAATAAAGTTGTTTAGTAAAAACTCCGCAAAAACAAAGAATCGACTTTTTTGATTTGCTACAGCTTTAAATTAAAAGAACTGATTTCGATAATTCTTTCACAGTATCTACCCTAAGTTATAACATAGTGACTAAACACAAAAATTATCAAAATCGATTCAGAACTTTCAGAAATATTAACGGCCAAACGTGTATAAAGTCCTATTGAATTAAGTCAAAATATTTTAAAAAGTGATATTAGAACGCGATGTGAGCAATCATGGCATTGCTTCGCAATGCTATTATGTAACCTTTATAGGCAGTGGCCTAATTAGTGAATTACCTACCCTAAAAAAAAGTGTTCATCAATAGACGAGCAATGGATGACCCCCATAATAAAAACGAGAAATGTGAAGAGGAAAAAATATGCGTCTCTGACTTCACTTCCGCTCGGCGACTGTGTACAACCAGCGACGTGAAATAGCAGCTCGGATATGGAACGGCCATAGTGGCGTATTAGACCAGCTGATTTCGATAATTCTTCCACTGTATCTACCCTATGTTGAAAAATAGTGACCAAATACAAAAATCATCAAAATGGATTCAGAACTTTCAGAAGAAGTGATATTAGAACGCGACGTGAGATCATGCATTGCGAAGCAATGCCATTACCTAACTTTTGTAGGCTACTAATTACCTACCATAAGAAAAATGTTCAACAGTCGAGCAATGGGTGACCCCCATAATAAAAAACGAGAAATATGAAGAGGAAAACATAATGCATCAGCGGAAATTATAGATCCTGTATCGTAATTATCATGACGCATAGTTTTTTATTCCTCGGTTCCCTCATAATAAAATCTAAATTCACCATAGTACTTTTCCCAGTGTAGTGGTATATTTTATGCTAGCCACACAGAAGTGGTGTAGAAAGAGATAGTTAGGCACCCGGTTACTTCCCTTTCGCACTTTTTTGTTTTAATCACCAGTTTACGTATGACCACGCTAATGTTAGAGAGAGCTCCTTCCAGTTGTACGTAGTACATAATAGTTCCATGGTTGAGTCACACATACAAGTATGTAAAAATTGGCGTCTTATTTTTCTTGACATTCTATTGCTAAGGTCCTCACAAGCATTATATAATCGAAACATTATACCCACCTAGGTTTCTCTGGAAGTTTCTTGAACTGGGCATTTAAATGAAGAATTTTTAAAAACGATTACTAATTTAAAAATAGAACTTTTTGAATGTAAATAAAGTTTGTTTCATCGAACTGCCATTTGTTATTTATGGCGCCATTTTAAATATTGTATGTCTATAACGTGGATTTAACTTGTGAAAACTTTTGTAGTATGATTTTCTGCGATTGTACTATAGTAGAACAGAGCAATTATCGGCTTCAAACTGCTTTTGGCGATGAAGCACCAAGCAAGACGACAATTTGTATTTGGTTTGCAGAATTCTAGCACGGTATCAATACTGCTGTATTGATTCTGAGCGTCACATGAGCGAAACAGACATTTGACAAATGAAATTTGGGCATCCTTAGGCATTCAGATACCATCAGTCCTATCAAAAAATTTAGTTGCAGAAAAGTCGTGTTCGCAGTGGATGCCATTTAATTTGGTTGAAGCATAAAAAACTAACTTCGTCACTTTATGTAATACCATGCGTATCAGCTTCAACAAAAGGGCGTCAAGCAGCAATCGACCATTTGTGTGTTTAAAAAAGTGCCGAACCCAAAGAAAGTGGCGAAGTTTTTCAACTTCTTAAATACAACCGTAAACGCCGCATCAAATTGCACCATGACAGTGCCGTCACACCGTCAGACAGGCAAACGAATATTTGACTATCCTGCATATAGTTCCAATTTGTATTTGGCGCTTTGTAGCTTCTATTAGTTGCCGATAATTAAGAATCAAGTATGCGGTCAACGATTTTCATCGCCAGAAAAGTTTGGAAGAGTATAAAAAACCTGTTTTCCAACCCGTCACAGAGCATTGAAATAAATTTTATGAAAGTTGCTTTATTTGCAGTGCCAACAAAGTGTCAAAATCAAAAATTCTTTTTTGTCAATCCATTATAGTTTTTTTTTATTTCTTCAAGAAACTTTCAATGAAGCCTGAACATCTAATGTTATTATAACTCGTCTTCACAAAACACTATTTTCTAATATTACTTTAACAGTATAGGTATCATATTAAAGTTTACTATTTATTACACAAGCGCTCAGAGATAATGGAACAGTTCCATCTTTAGACTCTATAGTACCATACTTGCCAGCGATCTATGCGGTTCTGAAGTTAGTCACGAAAACGTCGCAGGAACTTAATTACATAGCAGCGTTGCGGCGGGAAGTATGGCGGCCATCGCAAAAGGCATGCGTGTCGCACTTGAGAGCCACACAGATCGGCGGCAAATACTGACTCATGCTCCATACATTATTGTTATATTAATGAATGTTATGTTCTGACTGCGCTAAAAAGATATGAACTAATTATTATTAGTAAAATTTAAATAAACGTATTTACATGTAAACAAATTTAACATATTTGTTAAAACATAAATAGATACTGGTCAGTATTTAATAAATATTTATTTGGCTATTAATATTGTAACCAAATTGTTTTGATTTTAGTGTCAAGGTCTTATCATCCAAGAAAAGGTTCTTCAACCGAATTTAACACAGGAGATGACCTCCGGAGAATTGAAATTCGCTTTGGCTGTTGAAACAGTGCTGAATTCGATTCCTCAACCGGAATATCGACAGTTGGTTGTTGAAGCTTTGATGGTGTTAACATTGGTTGTGGAATACAAAGCGTGTGGTGATTTAGGAGGCACCATTACTGTTGAACATCTGGTACATAAAGCTAATCAGATATTTTTGGATGACCAGGTATGATATCTTTAATTAGGTTTTTTAAATTTTTAGGGATTATCCTTTATATCGCGTCGCATGAAATTTGTAAAAGGTCAAGTCACCTTTTGAAAATGTTATTTATGTTGTTTGACAATTTCATCAAATTACTGCGGCAATCATTGTATTGGCCTACAAACCTCAAAATCACACTAGAGATGGCCAATTGTTGTATATATGATATAACGAACTAGCGATTCGCCACGGCTTCGCATGGGTAGATAGATATAAAGATAAATTAGTATTTTAAATTAGTGCTTTATTAAACTACTATTTAATTGTTTTTAGTTTACAAAAATAAAATGTGTACGTAACTAATAGATTAAGAGTAGGGCTGCTAACACCGCGGCATTTCTCTTACTTTTAACATTTTTATATCTATTGTAACTTTTAAATGAATGGTCCAATTCAAATAATTTAAAGAGAAATTTTACATGTACATCATCATCATCATCAGCCCATTTTTACCCCACTGCAGGGGCTTAGGCCCCCCCCCCCCCCCAGGGTGAGGAAGGGGAGCTTGGAGCTTAAGTCCACCACGCTTCTCCACTGCGGGTTGGGAACTGTAACGACCGCCATCTATTGACAGCGTCCGGGACCGACTGCTTAACGTGCCCTCCGAAGCACGGTGTCAGTGATATTGTGTACTTAAGTCAGAAAAACTCATTGGTACACGCCCGGTTTCGAACCATGGCCCTATAGGGCCATATAAATTTGAGACAGGTTCGTTGCGCTCTAGGCTATCACGACACATGTACATAATCAACGTTTATTATGACTGAACTATAATAGGCATGTAACTAAGTCCTTAAGTATCATCTAAAGACAAGTTCAAAGAAATTAACATAATGATGTGTAGTTGAAAACATAATGCACACAATAACATTTTTTAAATATTATTTTAAAAAATAGTGAACGGTATAATGTTAATACAAAAGCAAAGATAAATTTTCTGACCATGTTAACCGCCTCAATAAAATCACAAATTCCTTTAAAGGGCAATGTATGCTCTTTTAAAATAAGATCCCAGTGACATTCAAGATCTACCCCTTAACAAGTTTAAAACTACAATAGAACGAAAGCTTTATGCAAAAGCTTATTATAAAGTATCAGTCTACTTACATGATAAAACTTCATGGGTGTAGACCGCTCGCTCATCGGTTTCTTTCAATAATATTAATATTTAAGGACTTATTGTTAAAATAAATGTTTATATATTTTTTTTTTCTTTAAAGAGCCTCCTTCAGTTTTTTGCGTATTCTTCTGAGAGGAACCAGTATTTTTGAATGCGCCTTTGTAGTGACGTTCTTCCACAAAGTAATAAATTCACTTTTGTGACATATTTCAAGCTTATGTTACATAACTATGAAATAAAGATATTTGTTTTGATTTTATATAGCTTTATTATTGTTTTATGTATCATCCATAGTTTTCGCAATGCACGCCAAATAATGACTCATCGGCAAATTTTTCATACCTTAGGTTACATTATTGTATTTTTCGTAGGAATCTCTAATTCTTTTGAAAATAAAATGTAGCTGATGTTACTCGCTGACTCGCTGATAATGTAGCTATCTATAGGTGAAAGATGAAAATCAGTCATGTAGTTTTTGAGTTTATCAATTAAAAACAAACATACAAAAAATCAAATCTCTTCTCTTTATAATATCAGTTCAAATAATGGTAGAGCTATCGGATAGTATGTATTATTTATTGAATACCACCCAATAAATTATCTGAGATTTGTTAGTGACAGTTCATTAATCAGTTTTGGAGTCTAATTGCCCTTTTACTACTTATTAGGTATGTTCTCGATGGTTGAAAATTATTTAATGATTATTGAACATTAAAATCTGAGCCTGATCTGTATCAAACTTTGCAATCCTCTTTTTCTCAACGAGACAAACGGTACTTACAGATACGCTGCAACGGCGATGCGACGCTGTGCTGCGCTAAGCCATTACAAGAAAGAAATTCAGGTGCTTTGCTCTGCGGTGGTGCGGCAGGTATATGTCAACATTTCTACGACAGCGCCCCTAGCGGCAGCTACGGAACCATGACGTATATAGCGAGAGCCGTCGCTGATTTGTTACGCCATCGAATGCCGAATTGTAATGATATTGAATGTACTATTACTTGAAAGTATATACAAATTTATTATACAGTTTATATTAGATATTTGAATAAAATGATTTTACTGTTTAAGTAAAAAGAATAATTCTAGAATAATAGGACTAATATCTAGTATGTTTATTTTGTAGTATATAATATTTGTTTGTTAACGTGGCAGTGTCACATATTTAAAAAAGTGATTTTATTTTAGCCACTTGTATTGTTGATTACAAATAATTAAAAAAAATTTTAGAATATTATTTGTAAGTTAAACATGTTTCCTCGTCTTTAAATGTTTAAAACATACTCTCAAATGTTGAACAATGTATTTGATATTGTTGAAAACTAAGAAAATGCTAACAAGTGAAATATATTTTGATTCACACATGTGCTATAAAAATATTGAATGAAATGTTATAGCCACATTTTGTTATATAAACATTTTAATATCTTAATTTGTGTTTAATTTTAATAGCATGTAAACACTGGGAATACAGTTTTGAGTTGTTTATTTCAAATATGGATCTATTTTTGTAATTATTATAATATTTATATTATATTATATAATAATAAATAATTATAATATTATTATTATTATATTATTATTATTTACTTCAGTAGGACTACTTAGCACTTCCAAGAGATGACATTGAAACATGAATATCGGGTACCAGGCCTGGGCCCCACAAAAAAAAGCAATAGGCACTCAACCCTGGTTTCAATCTGGTCAAACCTGGGTGGTTTCGTCCTGGCTAAAAAGAAATAAATAAAAAGTTCGCATTTCGCAAAATTTTATTCTAGACCGGTAGAATAAAATTTCTTTTATTCTAGTCTTCAGGAACGCATTCAGCGTCGCTGCCCAGCGTGCCGTCATCTAAATACCATACGTTACATTTTGAATTTAGTTTCGAAATAATAGGATGGATAGCCAGACTAAATATTGCAGGATCCAGAAGGTCACCTTGCTGACTACCAACTGCCGAAAATAAAAGGTGATTTTTGTATAATAATTTTATTAATTAAATACGAAATTATTGATTTTTTAAACGATTATACTACTCATAATTTTTATTTAAAGTATTAGATATTACTACCAAACTACCAAATAGTAAAAATCTCTCAAAAAGGACACACTGTCGTGTACAATACAGTAGTAGGTACAACATTTGACTGCATAATTTGGCGTTTTCACTATGAAATATAATATTAAATATAAATATAGCAACAATTTGCCGACTAACGCCCGACCGGTGCGGTGGTGCATCATATGACACTACTAGCGCAGTGTATGAGCGCCATGAGCGGTCGCCCTGTCGAAAGCGTCTTGTTGTTTTATTATGGATGTATGTCATTCAATTGTGCAATTATACTACTTGTTCTAAATTTAACATGAGAAAATATTACGTAGCTACATTCCTCTGTAGTAGATGTGTTCGTTCCGATAAAAAAAAGTCGCTGAGGTTATCAGCCCCATTCATTTACTTACATAAAAAACTTATATTTTGTCAGTATAATTCCGATGACTATGCAATGCCAGGCCAGTTTATAAACAGGTCTGTTCCCACTAGTTCGGTTCCCAGTCATTTGGCTCAACGAATAATCAGTAGGTAGGTAATATAGGTATATTTCCACGAGACAAATAATCTTGCATCTATTGGTACCTAGTTTGGTAGAAATATTTTATTTTCTCTTCATACAGAAAGATAAACTTTCCCTAATTTAATGTCGCAATTTTTATTTTTATGTTTTCTTTAATGTAATTTATTAAGTATTAATATTTTATTAACGTCATTTATGCACCCGTCATTTGTTTAACACGGAGTGCTAATACTTACCCTTTCCCTACTTAATTTTACGTTGTAAATTTTTCCTCCCTTAATAATTATCTTATTAATGTTTTCACTTAATTTATTATGTATTATCATTTTATTTATCTCATTCACCCGCCATTTATTTAACACGTGTGGTGCTCATAGCCTTACGTTGTCTTACTTAAATTTAATGTCGTAATTATTTTTTTCTCTCATTATTGTCTTATTTATATTTTCATTGCGTAATGTAATTTACTATGTATTATTAAATATTTTATGAATGTCATTCATGCACCTGTCATTTATTTAACACATGCGGTGCTAATAATAATAATAATAATAATAATAATATATTCTTTATTGTACACCAAAAGTTAGAACAAAAATAAATAATGTAGGTATCTCTTATATCTATGTTTGGTAGGTACAGTGGGCGGTCTTATCGCTAAGAGCAATCTCTTCCAGACAACCTTTGGATGGATTGATAGGCCTGAGACAACAAAATGGTTATGATGTACTAACTAAGAATAATTTAAGCTACCTAAACAAGATACATATATCTATACCACACAATACATTTCAGAACAATACACAAATATGACACTTAAAACTTATTATAATATTTAAACACTAAACACATACATACCACACAATCAGATAAGCTAAGAAGGGCACAATAAATGATCCTTCACCATTCTCTTGAATTCTGATATAGATTGTGCGCGTCTTATAACTGTAGGGAGTCCATTCCACAGGCGAATAGCTTGCACAGTGAAAGATTTATCAAAAAAATTGGAAGAGTGCCTAGGCATCACCAGTCCCAAGTTCTCGGACGATCTTAGATGACGAGAATGTGTGTCATGAAGGAACTTAAAACGTTCTTTGAGGTATGAAGGGGTTGCAGGATTATACAATATACTGTAGAGAAGCGATAACATGTGAGCGTTCCGGCGAAGGCGAATCGGTAACCACTTAAGCTTATTGCGGAATTCAGAAACATGATCATATTTGCGTAATCCAAAAATAAATCGGATGCAGAAATTTTGGAGTCGCTCAAGCTTATCAAGTTGTGACTCGGTGAGATCAGAATAGCTGGCATCAGCATAGTCAAGTATAGGGAGAAGCAAGGATTGGACAAGCGCAGTTTTGGTCGAAGTTGGAAGGAAATTGCGCAGTCTCCTCAAAGACCCCGCCGACGCAAAAATCCTACGACTTAGTTCTTGAATGTGAGGACCCCAAGAGAGATTTTTGTCTATCTGTATTCCTAGACTTTTGACAGAGTTGCTTATGGGTATAGTAACACCATCCAGCACAAGTGGAGGTATAAGCGACCAGTCAATTCTCGAGCTAAGTTTAGAACTGCCAATAACAATGGCTTGGGTCTTCGCGGGGTTCACCCTCAATCCATGTGCCACACTCCATTCTGATATTCGAGCTAAGTCCAAATTAATATTTCGAATAGCCACTGATAGCTCTGCCAAAGAGGCTTGCGAGTAGATCTGCAAATCATCTGCATACAGGTGATAGGATGAAAGAAGTTGATTTGAGATAGAATTTATGAATATAGAAAACAACAAGGGAGAGAGAACGCCACCCTGGGGTACGCCGGCAGTAGTGCTACACCACGAAGAAAATATACCTTCGAGGCAGATACGTTGCCGGCGGCCCAATAGGTAACTACGAAACCAATCAATTACTGTCGGAGATATGTTAAGAGAGCGAAGTATACTAAGAAGGATATCGAAATCAACAGTGTTAAATGCATTGCTAAAATCAAGTAGTGCAAGGACTGTTAAATTCCCCCCCTCCATACCTAGTCTTATATCATCCGTAATCCTGACCAGGGTGGTGACAGTACTGTGACCACGACGAAACCCGGATTGGAATGGATTTAGAAGACAATTTTTGGAAAGGAAGGCAATGAGTTGATTATGGACAAGACGCTCAAGAACTTTAGAAAGGAATGGCAATATAGAAATAGGACGGTACTCGGAAAAAGAAATGGGGTTTGCCTTCTTGGGTAAGGGTATGATTTGAGCATCCTTCCATGTAGATGGAAAGACCCCACAAGAAATAGAGTAGTTAAGGATGTGAGTAATAACTGGTAGAATTTCGTCAAGGATGGGAAGTATCATTTTACGGCTGATACAGTCACTCCCAACGGCATTGGAGGCAATAGAAACTACGCTCTTTTTAACATCACAATCAGAGAATTGACTAAAGAAGAACTGTGAGTAATCTGGAGTCGGGAAAGATGAAAGAAAATTCATTGTGTTCGCTTTAGCGGCACTATCACAATTTGATGAAGAAGAGAAGTGTTGGTTTAATAACTCAATATTTAATTCTTGAGGGATAGTGTTTTGTCGTGTTTTCCCAACTCCCAGTGATTTAAGAAATTTCCAGACTTTAGCTGGATCACCGTTTTCAACGGAAGCATGAATGTGGTGGCGCTGAGCATCCCTACACACCCTTCTGCAGTGATTGCGGGCAGCTACATATTTATCATGGTTAAAAGGTGTAGGATTCCGTTTGAACCGAGTTCTGGCTGCCGCTTTTTTGTTAATTAACGTTTTGAGTTCCGCCGTCAACCATGGCGTAGAGAGGTGTTTCATTTTGACCGGGTGAATCGGAGCATGAACATCGTATAACTTAGTGAGTTCGAAATTGAACCTTCTAACTTTATCATCGACAGATCCAGAGGCCGAAAGAGGCGCCCAATCGATCCCGCCTGCATCCTTACGGAGCTCATCCACGTTCACACCACGGAAATTGCGTTGCATAAGCATTTTAGTTTTTTCCTTTGGTAGTCGAATTTTATAAGAAAGGAAGATAAGGTCGTGATACGAAAATGCATCAGCTGGGCATTGCCCGTACTTAGCGACATGCTGAGTCGAGGAGATGAAAATAAGATCAAGAAGTGAGGGGATACAGTTAGGAAAATGATGGGTGGCACTTAAAGGGAGAATAGACAAGTTACAGGACTGAGAGAGAGAGTGGAGTGCGGAACTACGAGAATCGTTTTTAAGTAGACAGGTATTAAAATCTCCCATGATTATGGTGTGACTGTAAGAAGGAATCAAGTTTTCGAGAATGTTTTCAAAAGATGTAAAAAAGTCAATGCGTGAGGAGGGACAATAGTAAACACCCAGCAGGACCCTACAATGGCGGGTATTTATTTCAATGAAGAGATGCTCGCCCGCATTTGACGAAGGTGACTGAGGAGACATTTCAACAACGGTATATGGAATGTTTCTACTGAGATAAATGGCAACACCACCACCTCCACCAAACGAGCGGTCATTTCTGATTAGTTGATAACCAGGTAAGGAATATGACGTAGAAGGTAGACAAGGTTTCAACCACGACTCAGAGACAAGGATAGCATGAATGTTCTTACAGTAAAAACTTGCCAGCATATCGGTGAAATGAGCCGGAACACTTTGTGCGTTTATATGGACTACATTAAAGTTATCCGGAACGTCCGAAAAATGAGACTCTAGAGTATCAGCCAATGAAGGAATGCTACTGAAGCTGTCATAACTAGTCGCCGTGACGAAGCTGTCGGAATCACTAATATAACCACAGTGTGTCATTATTGAGTTGAATACTACTATACAAAACAAATGTTTATGTTTAATTAAATACTAATAAAATATTATAATTAAATAAGTAAAAAAAAAAAATCATCCACCAGCCAGTTGAGTGTTTATAGCTAAAGAATAGAACAAACATAGAAATTATACTATAACAACTATTTGCGAACGCAACCGGACTGTATAACCTGACTCCAGGCCCTCGGCCGGCAATAAAGTAAAAGTACAACGCAACGATTGACAATGATTGACAATCAGAAGATCAAAAGTCACAAAACAAAAGCAATAAAGTTAAACAAAGATTAAAACTATGAATACGCATATACAAAACAAAACAGTGATAAAATTGATAAAGTGCTATTTTTAATTACCCAGTGGCAAGGCTTAAGTTACGAAACGACCTTTTTCTTTGCAGCGGCCGCGCGCCTTTTTTTAGGTTCTATTTGGACAACCGTCTCCTCTGATTTTTCCACTCGAACACCCTGCTCAGGAATCTTACAAAGCTCACCAAGAGTAGTAACTCGGTGCCGAGTATCATCAGGTCCCAGAATAAATACATGCCCATGTTTTGTCCAACACTTCGTCACGCCGAATCTTTCACGTGCAGCCAAGAAGAGTTCGTGCCGCGATTTAGTTAAGAATTCCGACACTGTGATGCCGGTGCCCCTAAACTTAGTCTTGGCAAACCAGATCTTGTCACGTACTTCGACATCCAGAAACTTGACAAGGATTGGTCTGGGCTTGTTGGCATCTGCCTGGCGACCCATTCTATGACAGCGTTTTAATGCAGCAGCTGTAATGTTGTCCAACCCAAGATGGTCCTTTACAACAGCAGCCACGCACCGTGCTGTCTCCTCCTTACTTTCTTCAGCGACTCCGTGTATTAGGAGGATATTCCTACGCCCATGCATCTCCAAGGCATCAACACTACGAGCCAGTGACTCCATCTGACGCCGGAGGCAGTCCAGTGCCTCCAACACGAAGGTCTTGAACATGACATACTCAGCTGCAATATCAGTGGTGTTTGCCGAAACGCCGGGGGCCTTCTGCAGATCCATCTCAAATTTAGACATCCGCTCATGGAAAAGTGCCATCATATCAGACAGGTTACCCTTCAAAGACTCCATCGCCGCTGTGTTGTGTAATAGTATGGTTGAGAGAGGAAATAACACTAAACTGGCAAGTATACTATTTTAGCATCTAATGTGATGCATCTAAGTGTGAATAATATACTTTAATTAATTTTATTAAATTTTATTGTGGAAGCTAATAATTTTTATTCTTGTTGTCACAACTACCCACCAATCAATCTAATATACCTTTTCCCTAATTTTAAGCAAAGCCTGATGAATAGCATCTTAAATAAGATCCTGTATTACGGAAAGTTTCACTAAAATTGGTTCCGGTAGTTTTTGAGTGCAGTAGCGTTCATGCGAACAGGCAAACTAAATTAATTGTACCTATCTCAGATTAAACTCAGGGTTATGAGTTACGACTAATAGATTACAAAAAGTTTCATCGAATGCGGTTCAGTAGTTTTTAAGTTTATCGCGTCAGATAAATACGATCTATAACATCGCGGAACCCTCAAGGACTTGAGTATCACTTGGTGCTTAAATACTGAGATATGGGCTACAAAGTTATTACGTACCGTGGGGATGCGCAAGCAACTGACAATCGCGTCATTCGGTAGCCGCCCGCTGGATACCTCACCACTACACTCTCAATCGCACTCTTTCTCGTGCGTAGTATTCATTTTTGGTTTAGTAACTACGCTTTGTAGATAATTCTTTCGAGAAAAATATGTTAACGTGACAATTCGACTTTTTTTTCCAATAATGAGTGGTCAGATAATACCTAATACCTAGAAAAAAAATTGGAATAGAAAAATTTCCCTATATAGGTACTTAATTAATTATTGGACATACCAACATTAATCAGCGACCAGCGTTTCGAAAACATATTCGTGTGCGTCAGAACGACGGTACAAGGTTAGCGTTTAGGATTCTGATTATGCTGTAGGTTTAGTACTTAACTAGGTAGTACTATTTATTACTTTTCATGTAGAAATTAGTACCCATAGACATATATATACTAGCGTAGGAGACCAACTGACATCTAAACATCGCATGACCGAAACGGAAATGAGTATGTGTGCAAAATTCACATGTGGTTGAGCCAGTTTTAGTGATGTGCATGGGTGTTTTTTATATTATCGATAGCACGTAGTACTTTCATGATAATGTGTCGTTGAAATTACCGCGATATCATAAGTCGAAATCGGCAATCCTATTTATTATTTTGAATCTGCTATACTACATAATTTTTGTTTTGAGTTACTTTTCCTAACTTTTAGTTTTTTAAAATGACAAATCATCAATCAGTCAATTCAAATGCCATTTCCTTTACTCCAATAAATATTTTTTTTTGTTAACAGTTGATAATAAAAAATTTGCAGAAGTAAAGAAAGCATTAACATCATTATGGAAATGTTAATATTTAGTTGAATACAAGCCAAGTAATAAATAAAACAATATAAATAAACGATTTTTATTTTTAATTACAATACGTCACGTTGCAACGCATAACAACAAAATTTTAACTCTTTGTAAACAAAAAAATGAGAATGTACAAAACAAAAACATTTACAATAGAGAAGTTCATGATGTTCAAAATATACAATTTAACTCGATAGAATTGAAAGATAAACCAAAACTAAAAAAACAGTGAAAGTTTTTTTTAAATTCGTCAATAAATTACTGAGAAATAAATTATTGATATTTATTAATTTGACGACCGCTTAGCCTAGTTGGTAGCGACCCTGCCTACGAAGCTGGAGGTCCCGGGTTCGAATCCCAGGTCGGGTCAGTATTTATATGATGAATATCGATACTGGTACCGGGTCTTGGTTGTTATATGTATGTGATGTCTTCGCTTGGTACGCAAAACAGAAGCTAATGCTTAGTCTGGGGCCACGACGTTGTAATGTGCACGTTATTATTATTATGTATTTTCGTGCGGTTTGACTGGTGGATTCTTACTGCCCATGACGTCACATTGTCTACTCGATTGAGTGTCGCGTCGTCTCACTACACCACAAATTATGCCTTGGATTCCTTGGACTAGTCTATAATATCTTTTGTTTCTTTGTGTAATAGGTAATTAAGTTTTATTTGAATATAAAGGAACAAGTTTTTGTAAAAGACAAAGTGATAATTTGCCTAAAATTGATATTTTCACTGTGATGGACTTTTCTTCAAATCCATTTTATATTAGTGCTGAAATAAAGGTTTTGGCTCTAAAGTTGAAGGTCCTGGTGATATATCCCGGTAAACGTACGCTGACACCGATCGCTTGGTCTTCAGATTGACCTGTACAGAAATTACAGTTGGCATAAATGCTCTGACTTTAGATATTAAGTATTATTAGTATATTACTTAATATACTTAGTAAGCACATATGAAAAAAAAGAAACCCCTAACGGCACAAATTCAGTAGGGATAGATCCTTTCTTCAAAAGTCGTCGGTGATTTAGTTAGACAAAACAGTTATCCGTAAAATGTCTACTGCAAACCAAAGAATGTTTTCGAGGAGTCCCACCTGTTCTATTTAACATTTTTTCCATTGTTATATGCTAACCGTGTTTACAGGAAACCTGGATATTATGAAATAGTCATCATTATCAGGAAGCATTTTTTAACACCGCAGTTTCTTGGAGGAAAATGAGGTTAAACTATTGTATACAGTAGTTTTGTCATTCAAAGTTAAATTATTTATGACGTTCATAATCAGAGAACAGATAGAACGTCAGACTTTAAATCATAAATAAATAACGATTAAAATTAAATAGAGCATCAGATTTTAAATCTTAAATAAATAACGATTAAAATTAATTGTGTATATATCTTATATTTTCATTTGAAAAAGTCTTGTATTTACATATATACCCTATGTGTTGTATATGTGTATAGATGTCATACTTTCCCTTACAATGTGCTGCCAGGCTAAATAAACCTCACAAAATGTTTAAAAACAGTTAACGACATCATTCCAGTGGAACAGGTGCAATTAGGTAATATCAAATTTACAAAATATTTATATTTGAAAATATCGACATATCGATACATTTTGTGCAATCCCTATGCTTCATTGTTTGATTGTAATTTTACACAATATTTTTGTATCGTACACATAATTGTTTAAAATAACAAATTATTTACAAAATAAAGTATTTACCGTATACTACTGATGTACAACCAAGTAAATTTAGGATTGCTTTTTATAAAAATAAGCATTAAGATAATAGTATGTTATTGGCAGTACTTACCGGTGAAATGTCTCTTTATTTGGATTATTAACATATGTTACAGTGCAATTTAAAACTGAACACTACACCATTTTTATCACAAGAATTAATTTTTGTAGAATTCAAAACGATTAAAACACAAAATAGAAAACAAAGCTGGACCTTATTTTGACAAGTGAGTAAAGAAGACTAAATGTGTTCAAAGAGGTTTTATGTCAGATTTTCTTGCATTTCTTTCTCGCATGTAGGATTTCCGCAAAGAGCTGGATGTCATTCGCACACTGTGTTCCTCTCTTACGCTAGTATATATACCTTTATGTTAGTACCTGCTTGTTTTCAAAAATATCTGCTTAGATTGAAAGTGTACCGCCATTCTGACGTCAGGGTGGCGGTAGGTATATTTTGAAGGTTAGGAGCTCTTATTATTTAAATTATATTAAGAGTTTTGAGATATTTAGTACCTACCTAAACAAATACATATAAAATCTACATACCCAAGCCAAACTCACGCCTGTGGAATTCACAAACATAACAAGAAATACGTGAACGAGTACAAATGTTCATAAAAAGGTATTTAGTAGATACCTACCTATCAGTAGGTACCTAACAAAAATTACATGTTAGCATAATAACATGTATTTTTTTTAGAAATTAATTAAAATCAAAGAAGGTTGAAAAACCCACATACAGACAGGCCCCAAACTTAAACATTCGTTTTCGATGTCGTCGGTTTAATTTCGCGGCCGCGGCCCTGACTAAATAATTTAGAAGTCGCACTGTGAGTAAATAAAACACGTGAAATAACTTACTCTCCATGTAAAATTACCTATTTAGTACGACATTGCGACACCCTTTTAGTTATCAAGTCAAGTGCATATTTATAGATTTATCAGCGGAACGTTAAACAAACAACGTCTTCGCGTTATGTGTGCCCACATATGAACCCATTGTAATTTTGTTCTAATTGTTCACATAATATTCATAGACAGAAAAAACTGGTCAAGTGTGACTCGGACTTGCACACGAAAGGTTCCGTACCACCGTACAATATTTAAAAAAAAAACACGTTTCTTGCATGGCGAACCTCTTTAATTTTTGTATTTATTTTATTTGTATTATCCATGAAAATTTCAAATGTAGGCAATGATGTCACACCACAACCAATCACCAAAAATGTCGAAAAAACACGTTTTTTGTATGGTCCCCTTAAATGTTAAACTTTATTTTATTATTATTATTTGTTGTCATAGCGGTCAATGCGGCTATAGTAGGTAATACTATAGTGGTAATACACACTCTGTGAAAATTTTAAGTGTCTACCTGTTACGGTTCAAACGATACAGCCCTGTCACAGAAGAACGGACAGATGGATAGCGGAGCCTTAGTAATAGGGTTCCCTTTGGTACCCTTTGAATACGGCACCCTATAGAGCACTAATTGAGAAGAAGGGCATACGCAACAAAGGTTAATATGTATTTTCCATTCCATTCCATCAGCCCTCTTTATACCCCACTTCAGGAGCTTAGGCATCCCCTCTAGGTGAGGGGGTTTAGAGCTTAAATCCACCACGTTGCTCCAATGCGGGTTGGCGGATTGTAACGACCGCCATCTATTGACAGCAAACGGGACCGACTGCTTAACGTGCTGTCCGAGGCACGGAATCAGTGTCGTGATAGCCCGAGCCGCAGCGAACCTGTTTCAAATCTATAAGACCATGTGGTCGTGGTTCGAATCCGGGCATGTACCAATGAATTTTTTCTTATGGTTTTTTCTGACTTAAGTACATTAACTGTCACTAATATGTATGAAGTAATAAAAATTATTTACGCGTTTATTTTTTATATTTCTAGGACATACTTTTAGAGCGACATCAACATGCGATTGCTAACTGCAGAGCAAAAACAGTTCTATAAAGACAATGGATTCATTAAACTATCTAACATTTATACAGAGGAACAAATGGATGAAATTAGTAAAGAATATGACAGGCTTTTCAAATTGAAGAACAATCCCGGAATGGAAGCCGCTTGGGAAGGAGAAGATGTGAAAAAATTAGCTAAAAATAATCAAATTTCGGTACATTCTATTCACAACCTTCAATATCATAGCGCTGTATTTTCAAGAGCACTCCACAATAATAATCTGCTCGATGCTCTAGAAGACATCATGGACACTCCAAACATTCTTCTCCACCACACCAAAGCCCACGATAAACCTCCTGGCAAAGGAGCACCTTACCCAATGCATCAAGACTACCACTATTTTCCATTCAAAAAGCACTCAATGGTTGCGGCATTCCTCCACGTAGATGACTCTTCTCCTGAAAATGGTGGTTTATGCGTTTACCCTGGCTCTCACAAACTCGGACCTCTAAAAGACCACGGTGTCTCAGGGAAAAATCAAACTTATCATTATGCTGACCCGAAAGAATACCCCGTGGAAAAAGCGACTCCCGTATCTGGAAAACGTGGTGACGTCGTAATTTTCTCGTATCTGCTTCTACACGGAAGCTACATAAATCTGTCAGATCGCCATCGCCGTATGTTCCTCACACAACTCATGTCTGCCGAGGACGAGCCTCTATCTGATGTCCACGCAAGTTTGGGTCAGGGCTGGGTACTGCGTGGTAGAAACGACAACAGAAGAGCTGTCATGGCTGAACGATTTCTACACTGATTTTCCTAGAAGTCATCGGTGTCAATGGCTTTGAAAATAAAGGTTTGTTTGTCATTTAGTTTGTTTTAATTTATCACTTGAGATAATCCCCATAGTGTTACGTCATCAGCCTTGGCTCTTCATCCTCTCAAGTCGCAAGCCAAAAGCGTCGGAATCTAGAGGAAGAATTCTTGACATATAATTTGTGAATTTCGATCTCCTAACAATAATCTTCATACTTTTGGAAGAGCGTTCCCAAGTTTTGAGTTACAACAAAAACAAGTCTATTTTGTCCAAACAGTAGTGTTTTTGCTTTTTTTTACAAATGAGAATTTGCCCATTGACCTGTCATATTAGAATGTTAAGAATCAAAAGATTTAAGTTTTTGTGAGCTTTATTAAATTTTAATAACACGTCTACAATTACATTGAACAATTTTATTTCTTTATATACTTCTAACAATGTTGCTACTTATGCTTCATCTTTCTTTCCAAATGGGTTCATTTTCGACAGCCATGATGTAGTGGATCTATAAAGAAATACCAATTAATATATCCAATAATTATTGAATAATTAACAAATAATAATAGTTAACAATATCATATTGAACGTAGACATTGAAGAACGCAACTAACTTTATATGGCGGTGTGCCTGTCTAGTATGACTATTGAATAATAGATGCAGCTACTATACAAAGAAACATTTTTTAAGGTCTTATTTTCACATTGATGTTGGTAAAACATAACGTGCAACTATGAAAAATAAACTTCTTTAATATTTTTAACTGATGTTGATAATTTTTGCAACAGTTTTGATGAATTTGTACCAAAACCTAAAATTTGTTGGAAAATAAGGTTTATTGACAAACGCTTCAAAACTAATGTAACAATCTATAAATGTCAGTCGAAAGAACAAACTATTCGCCATAGAGAATGCCGAATAATAAAATTGCAATAAATCACTATTTGAGGCATTTTTATGTATTTTTTTAAATTTCTAACTTAAATCTTTTATAAATTTATTAATGCCTAAAAAGTAATATACAATTAAAATAGTTCACTCTATTGAAAAAGTAATATTTTTTAAATCCGATCGCGAATGTTTTGGGTGTAACTCCCCCAGGGGGTTTGGGGGTTGGGTGGGTGTTCGGTGGTTTATTGTAACGCATTCACAAAGGCCGCTGCTAACCTGGAAGAATATGAGGTACAGAGAAATACCCATTTTATGCTTTGTTTAGATTTTTTAAAGTACCTAAATGAATGGAGTTTGAAATTTTTTAACCAACAATTATTATTATATTTTAAAGTCTGTTACCAAAAATTATAATTTTTATTAAATATATTTTTTATTAAAAAGAAGTGCTTTAATTCATTTATACATGTGAGATATTATTATGTATTTAAAGATATTGTTTGTATGATTTTTTCACGCTTCAGTACATTATTATTAATTTTTAACACATTTCTACATTTTTTGTGAAAAAAAAATTTATTGTTATACAGCTTTTAGTGTTTTATTAACGGAAACGTAAAAATGTGCCTAAGTTAAAATTAAAGTTTCTTTTGGGTAGTTGTTCGTCTATGGTCAAAACTGTTAACTGGTTACCCAGTATGGCTACTTGGCGACAAAGCTACATAAAATTCATTATATTTTTTTATGGAAATTCCTATGTTTTCGCAAATAAAATATTAAGTGATACTATAACAAATAATCATCTTTATTGTTTTCATCTGATATTATTGTTTCAATAGTTTGAAGGTATTTGTTGAAAAATTCTGTTTTCCACTTTTATGTTTTGCAACAAATGCTACAAAACTTGTGAAGCATTCAACGTTGCCAGTTGAAAACATCTTAGAGGATAATTTTTTTCTAGTAGTTTTAATGGTTTATTTTATGGAAACATAGAAATATGTCCATTCCTGTAGCAACTAATTGCATTTGAGAAGACTTACGATATATCATCGGCAGCGCCCTCGGCTCCTTCAATAGAAGCAGCCTTCAGTTTTTCTATTAAGTTTTTTCTATAAACATTTTTCAAAGGAATGGGTCTATTTTCAGCTTCCTTTTGTTTAGCTATTTTATTTAGAGCTTCAAACCACGTCAATCCATACCATTCAACTTCTTCAGGGGTATACTGCAAATGTATAAAAAAAATTAATGTATTTTGTAATTAATACATTATTAGCATGTATAAAGGTGTTGATACACAGAATATTTCAGAAAAAAATATTTTGTGTATCAAGATATCAAGAAAATATTATTTCATATGTAACGAAGAGGATTTCTTCTCAAAATAAGTAAATATATTGTTGTTGTAAGACATTTTTGTTGGTCTGATGAAATATTTCCTTACTTTGAGAGAAAATATTCTTTTTGTGATATTTTCTTGGTTCAAAACATTTTTTTTTGTGCAGACGACATGTAATCTAACGTGTTTTCAACACGCGGTTGATACCCAATATGAAATTCGATGTAAAATACAAAAGTGGGTTAATTTTAGGATTTTAAAGTTTATATGCTTCAGTGACAGAAATGGATGAGTAAAAAAACAGGCAGGCTTTCTCGTCTACTAACCGAGTTAAGTTCCTGTAGGTGAAATGACCACATTAATTCTACTTTGGGCACACATACAGTAAAAGAACGAACTAGGCGCTAGTTCGAAAATTTTCAGTCAGTCAAAATTTATTAAACAAAGATACATAAACTTACGCAAAGCTGCGACGAGAGCTCGCTACGTCTAACCCCTTTTAGCACTATTTAACAAAAAGGGTGGTTGGAGACTGGAATGGGTTGCCTACAGAAGTTGTGAAGGCTAGCAACTTGAATCAATTCAAGAACCGTCTGGATATTTACTTGAGCAGCAAGTGAGAAGGGAATGATATAATCGTATCAGCGGAAGCTGTTAACTTATCAATAATATTAATAATAAATAATAAAATTTTTGATAAAGTACCAAGTAAAGCAATAATACATAATTCAATTACAAAACCAGGCACACACAAAATACTACACAAACAATGATGTAACTACATAATGTTAGGTCTCATATTGCAAAGGCAACAAAAAACTTAAGAGAGCTATAAGTTAAAGTACAAGACAATCCCTCAGTCATTTTCCTACAGATTATAATTTTTAAAATAATCTCGTAAAATTCATAATTCAGATTGTTACGATCAAAGAGATTAAAATATTGTATATATTTACACCACTGCCTAACAAATGAATTAGTATATTTTCTGAGTGCTACCACCTAATTTCCATGATTACGTAGTGTTACAATTGCATAACAGAACATAGTATATCATATTATACTCATTAGATAGTTGTGCAGAGAATCTGTATTTCTTACAAGATTTATCAGTATTAATTAGTGACATATATGTATATATATATTTTATAAAACCTTACAATCATCCAATTATTTTAGTCAAATTATATGTACAGTACCAGGCAATAAATATTGCACATCGGCAATAATCGCATTTCCGAATACAAACAAATGCCAATATCCATGTCCATCAATTATTATATTTATCGTTTATCAGAATTTGAATTTAGAACTAAATACTTTATTGTTGTTTTGTTTTGGTTCCCGCGTGAACTATATAGAGCTGTAAAACTACTTCCTTATTAAATAATATTTACTCTTTTTCAACATATTGTATAGTATACCAACGAAACTAATAACAATGAAAACAAAATAAAATACATCTTCAACCGACTTCCAAAATTCAGGAGATTCTTATTTCCGACAAGTAGGTATGCAACTAAAATGAATATTTATCTGACTACTGACGAAGTTTGCCGAGAGACATTAAGAAAATAAATGCACTGTAATTGTATTTCTTTTTTATCCTTTGAGCGAAGCGTATTCATTTTGTAAATTATGTTATTACTTCTACCTAGTAGTATGTTTATAGTGTAAATAAAATAATTAATTTCTGTTTTTACGTCGGGGAAAAAAAAATTTTATATTATGTTTTAATCTAAAAAACTCTCAATTCCTTCTATTTCACCATCTGTGCTCTCATTAAGGTCAATATCACTGTCACTATCAGGCGTATTTATCACTAGTCTATCAATGTAATCGTCTACACTGTGTTGAATTCTTCGATATTCATTCTCACATTTTATTGCATGATCGCAAACGTTTTTCCACTTTTCAGCCCCAATCATGTCTATTTTTTCAGTTAATAATTTTTCTATTGAAGTTAAATTTGTATCCACGTTTTTAGTGGCTACATAGCCTTTCAGTTGAGACCATATATTTTTAATGGGATTAAAATCCGGATGGTATGGTGGCATTCGCAACACAGTGTGCCCATGTTCGGCAAGTATTTTGTCCACGGAAAATTCTGTAAACGTCTCTTTGTGCTGGCATATAATAACGTATATCTGGGGTCTCCTCAATTCTGGATCAACTGGAATTTCGTGTCTTTGTAACCAGTCAATCATTTCTTGTTTAATGGTGTTGGAATCAGGCTAACTTTCAACATATTTATTGTGATAGAGTGCGTTGTCGACAATCAGAACAGAATCATTGGATATATTTGGGATTAATTGATTAATCAGCTATTTCTCGTAGTTATCGTTACTCATTTCTTTATGATAATCGCCGGTAGTGTTTGTGGATTTATACGTCAACAAGGCTCCAGGTACAAAGCCTTTTTCGTTTCCTGCATGAACTATTATCATACGTTGACCTTTTGAAATTGGCTTTTTTACCCCTTTTCCCTTGTCATCACTTCAAGTTCTACCTTTAGTGTGGGATGTATGGATGTAGGACTCATCCATATAGATTATATTTTTTCCTTCTTTGCGAAATTTGCGTATTTTATCTAGGTATTCAATTTGTTTGAGTTGTACATCATGCTTTTCCATAAGAACTTTTCGATTATCTCTCATTTTAGTGAACTGAAATCTCATCTCATGTAGTATTTTTCTCAACGTCTTTTCAGCCCCATTATAATTAATAGCCTCAGATAATTTAGCTTTTAATGATATTACTATAGGCAGTTCCTTAAAACGCAAGTGAAAATCGTACATAATTTTTCGAACAACATCATGACAATTTTTGGTCTCCCTTTTTTCGGAGAGCTGAACTTAATTGCACTGGAATGTGTTTCAGTACTAACTTCATTTAATATATTGTTCAAAGTTCTTCTTGAAATTCCAGTGGCATTAGCAACTCTTTCTTGAACCTTCTTAAAATTACATACATTGTTATTCAATTTTTTTTTTTAAATCTGTAAGCTTCAGTTACAAAATATCTATAAACATTGTAGATAATTTCGCGTGACCGGCCTCGTAAAGGTTTCCTTTTTTTCCTATAGATGCCATCGTATAACTTAAAATGATTTATAGTTTGGGGTTTTAGCAACTCTATATATATACTTTTAACTGGACGCGGCCGCAGTCTATCACATTTGAACCACGACTAACATACGTCATATAGGTAGTGTGCAATAGAGATAACGCTCTAAGAAGCCAAAACTAGTCAATTGTCTCTTTTCAAAGGTCGATGTACAATATTTACAGCCGGGTACTGTACAAAGATTACAAAGGTCTACGTTCCAAAACGAAAGCTGTAATGAGGTGTGCCACGCAAAACTTTTTTAGATGGCGCTCTCGGCAATGGTACCTTCTTTACAAATTGCGACGTTTCTATTTTATGAATATATTTTATTGGTAATAATGTATTCAGCACTATCTATCACTCAATTAAAATACGAGTTACATAAGTGGAATGCATCACTGAAAAGAAAAAAGACTGATTTGATAGAGAGGTGAATAATAGATTATAATAAATAATGTCATGTCCAATTTTTCAGCAATCTTACATAATATTATGTTGTGATTTCTGTTTTTTTTTTTGTATTTGTTATAGATTGGAGTATTATGACCACAATTATAATTTAGGTGTTATAGAAGAAGACTGTTTAGATGAAGACAATTATCTTCCATCTGTTGATAAAAAATATTCAGAAATAAAGCTGTTTATTACCAATTTTTTCTCTTCACGTTTCTTACCTGTTGGAAAACAATGGACTCTTTGTTTTTTACATTTTAAAGCTGCACACTGCAGCATTATCCCAATATTTAGGTATATGTTTATAAGAAATTACAAATTTTGTATGATACTGACAGTTTGATTGGGTACCATCGCTCATGCGCCACCTGGCGAGAGGAAAGTGCAGTGACACACCCCATTGAGTTCAGTTGATTACATTCTAATAAAATAATATATTTCAATTCAATAATTATATTCTACCATATAATATGTATATGGTAGAATATTACATGAATGTGATGTCACCATATTCACACATAATCCACTAATTCTTGTGATCAATAACACCAGAAGGCCCTGCATTAAATATGTTTTTCTAAACCAGCTGAGATTTTGATGTGATTTTCTTTTTGTATTACATAGGTATAATCACTTCAGGGCAGGTTTTTAAATATGTTTCATAGTTAAGTCCACTAGGGGGCACTGCAGTTGATTTGTTTTTCTAAAATGGCTGGGTCTATTTGGATATGGTTCATGGTAATACATAGATAGTACTACAGAGCATGTCCTTAGCATATTTTACAGTTATAGGCCTCCAGAGGTGCTGCAATAGATATTTTGTCTAAAATGGCCAATTGAATTCGGTCGCGGTTTGTTCTTTTGAATAAGTATCAATTCAGACTAGGCTGATATGGTTACGAGTTACAGGCTACTAGAGGGCGCTGTGGTAAATGTGTTTCTCTGAAACGGCTAAACTAAGATGATGAATTTTGTATCACATAGGTATCATCGTGCACAGAGCAGGTTGTTGATTTGTCTACATTTCTAAGCTGCTAGGGGTGCTGTGGTAGATATACTTATTCAAAATGGCTTTTTCATTACCATAATATCTGGTTTCAAAAATCCCACTGTAGGGTACACAGACTTACTAATCTTTCAAAAGTAATACCTAAATAAAATATATCAAATTAAAAATATTTATACCCTATGACAAATAAATAACTGACAACTAGACCTTATCTATGCAGTCTACGGGCCACCTACAATGGTTAATTACCCTTTTAATTGTGAGGCAAAATAAATTTATATTTTACTCTTTTTAAACAACTCACACCTTTTAAATATTTTTTGCATGTAAGTTTTTCTTTGTTGTGGGTTTAATTGTTTTTTATTTTACTTTTTTTATTAGTCATGGTAACCAGAAGACACATGAACGGGGCACCCATCTTCTGATTATTTGTGGTAGCAAACTAATAATGATGGTACAAATTATTTAAATAATATATAGTCAATTACCGAGGACATGTAAGTTTCATATTCACTGAGAATTTCCTTTTGTTTATCTGGATCATGGGCATACCGCGGGCATCCATTTAGAAGTTCAAACAATATTTGTCTTTTTAGTTTTAAAGCCAGTACCGACATCAACTCACAGGCAGGGGTCTTCAATAAGTAGTGATCAAATCCATAATGATCATTGATTAATTTAATGGTCCTATCTGTTACAGTTACAGACAAGTGTGTATTGAGAACTTCAGACCTTACTACAGTTCTTTTTAATACAGGTACCCAATAATGTGGTACACGGCGATTATTATGATCACGTTTTTGAAAACCTGGAAAATTAAATAATGTTATTTACTAGAAAATTAGAATACTATCAGCTTGTTAATGCCCCACTGCAGGGACTTTGGCCTCTCCTCAGAATGAAGGGGGCTTGGAGCTTAATCATGCTGTTCCAGTGCAGATTGGTGGATTTTAACGACTGATGCTAATTGATGGGAAAAAATTAGATTAAATGGTGATTATACAAAATACATCAAATCCACGATAATAGGTATTACAAAAATACAACTACACTAAATAATATTTCCATAATAATAGTAAATACTCACCCTTGATGATAGCTTCTCCACCCCAAATACCAAGATTCATTTCTTTGGGATATTTAAGAGGGATTGGTACATTTTGTATAGGTAAAATTTGGCCAGTTAGTTCATCACGTTTCCATTTCCCTTCTTGAGGTATAAAATGAACAGCTGCTGGTTTCAATACCTTCCATTCTCGCCAAAACTTTTTATAAGCATTTGGCAATTCAGATCCAATGCCAATTTCAAATCTGCCTTTCTTTTTGTATGTCCTGGACAACTGCCGAGCAGAAACCTAAAAAATAAAACAATATGCTATGAGAACTGCTCCTGTACCTACGTATATTGTCACGTAGGTCTCGATTGTTGTGTAATTTATGACCATAGTTATGACACACGAAACTGTAATAGTTGTACCTGGAGACGGGATGATGCCATTTAATTAATTGTTAAACTATTGCATAAACTATTGCAGATCAACAAATCAAATTGAAAGGAAAACAAAATAAAATTTCAATTTTTTTCTAGGAATAACGATTGAGCCGATTGATAGAATAGAAGAAATCAGGGAAATCTGTCAAAACAATCAGTAATGATTACCAATCACCATCAATCACTCACTATACTACCTTCTGTCACCAGGGTTACCTTTTTAAAATTTAGTAATATACCATCAAATTGCATCATTAATATTAAAAAATACTGAAAAAGATATTAATACCAAAATAATGCTACAGTATATTATAAAGACAGTAATGACAACATGACCCAAAGACTATGATTATTGTACCTATACAGACATGACCTGTGAACATGACTGACACTGACTTTAAAACACGAAGGGAAACTCTAATCAAGAACACACTGGCAATATTTTTTTGTCAATGTCAAACTTTTGTCATCTGCATTTGTCAATCGGTGGTTGTCAACCAAATGAGCGAGCGAGACGAACGAATGCAAGCACCGAGCACGAACTGAGGTACGAAGTGGGTACGAACTAGACTTGCGTAATCTCATTCTGAATGATCTAAATGAATGCATTCACGTAACTGAACAATTTCGATAATTAGTCACTCCAAAACCTAGAAGATCACTCGTCAGTTCGTCACTCGTCAGTCGTCAGCGTCAGTCGTCACATATCAGTCGTCTATGCGGATGCCACCACCGGCCGGCCGGTCCGCCCGCAAAGAATGATTTACGAATGAACAAAACAAACATTTATTGCCAAAGCAATAGAAGTGATATTACAACGGCCAAGTAGCAACGACTGGGTGTCACCAATTATCCGTCCTAATATCACTTCTATTGCAATAGCCATAAATACGTCTTTCGTTCGTTCGTTGCTAAGCGAGCAAGTGACTAATTAGTCATAGTAGATTAGTAGGTAGACCTTTAGACTTAGACAATGTTTCACCAGTCGATCGGCTGAGTCCATAGATCTGAGTCGATACATTACGCTTGTACGAATTCACGTACCTAACTACGGCTTGCTCGCGCGTAACGTTAAGTTAAAATAATTAATTGTTTTTGTAGTTAGTAGAAAGTTCTTATTAATATCGTTTAAATGTTAAGTCTATTAGTGTAATTAGTAGGCATTTAGTGTTTGGTTTTAAGTTTCGCTATCTGCTACATGTTTGTGAGTTAACTAACAGTTTTATTATTTATATGTAAATTAAGAGAAAATGAACCAAATAAATCAAAGAAAGAAATGCACGAGTAAAACTTTCATGGGTCAGAGATGAGTAGTTTCTGTTATATGATTTTTTTTAAATCGTGTAATTATTATCATATTTTTATGAAAATTAAATTATTTTAAAAACTTTAAAAGATATTTAAAACATTGTTTAGACAAAATAGGTATAAGATGCCAATTATTCACGTATTTGTACAATCAAGACAGATCTTACAACTTTTAAATAATAGATATTTTAATAATAGAGATTTTTCATTTGTCTAATATGTTAGGTTAGGTACCTATTTTATTTTATTTTTTGTTTAGATATTCTCACAATTACCTTGCTTTGCTTTTAAATAAAAAACTAGTTGTATTATTTTCACACAACAAAATACATAATTATATAATCAAATACATTATTTAAAATCCATTTCAATAAACTTAAATAGCGCCACCTGCTAGGTTATTACTAAACTAAAAAAATATATTAGGTTAGTAATATTCCAACAGATGGCGTAAAAACGCGGTAAATAAACGTGTCTTACATAATCAATGATCTTCTGAGGAAAGTGAGCAAGTGAATAATAAGGGACTAATGATTTGTTAAGGTGAATTAGATCGTTGTAGTGACTATGAATAAATGACTTAACTCATATCAGTGAGTTCAGACTAAACAAGCCTAGTACGAACGAACATCTGACGTGGAAGAAAATATGGAAAATATGTAAAAGTGGTGGTGGCAAATGACTACATATGTTTATTTATCGTTCGGGAACAGTTAGGTTTTATTAATTATTTTTACGGTTACTATTTCTTATTTTAATTTAAGTTTCAAATATTCCAGTGTGCCTTTCTTTACTTTTAATGTGCGCAGAGTGTTGTGAACGATGTCTCTTAGTAGCAAAGATGTCGACAATCCTCTCGAGAAAAGAGAGGCAGAGGATTTTGATTCTAGTAAAACGGTAGCAACAACCGAGCAGCTCAATGTTACAGGATGCGAAAGAACCAAGGTCCGTATATTTCTATTTACTAATAATTGACCATGTAATTAAAAGGGACACTGTGTGCTATTAATATTGGTACCTAGGCAAAGCTACGCATTTTTCTAGTGACGATGATGCTAAATTATAAAAAAACTACTTGGGGAAACATCAAAATGTGGAGTAAATATTAAGAAAAAAAATTACAAAATAAACAGAAATTTAGGGCACCTCGACTTCTGTTTCAAACAACTGGGTAATGCATAAATAGACTCAACTTTCCAAAGATTTGTGGGGCTTAGATAATTAGCAGCTGAGATTAGAATTATGTGGTAAAAAGATGAAACTCGAAATTTTTAAATTCTTTTTTTATTGAATTGTGTCATCTTTGAGTACTATTCCTATCGACAGGATGTATCAAAAATGCATATGTTAACCAAATTTCCTTTGTATTTCAAATTAGTACTTTTTCTGCAAAAGGTTTGGAAAATGGTACCTGTAGAAATGTACAATGCGGGTGAGTGTACCATGATAGCGGTCACCAAATTGCACGCAAACTGAATTTGCACACATTAATCTATTGGGGTCTATCTTATAAAAAAAATAATGTTATGAGGTTAATTGTATCCCTCAATACTCTCTTCACACCAGATGGAGTAAAACTTTAGAGTTATATTATATTACAAGAAAATGTCATTTTTTGTATTTATGTTTGAACTATAATGTAACAAGCTCTAAAATAATACCTATGGAATACAAAAAACCACATTGAAATAGGTTCAGTAGTTTTTGAGAAAAATAATGACCACACAAACACACAACCTCTTACCCCAAATGCATATACTGTTTTTGTCCAATCATTGAGTTATAAGGGAGGCTGCAAAACCTCACAGTATTTAAGGAAAATATCAGTTCAAATTGCAGCAAATACATAAAAGCTAAAAAGTTTTGGTAGTTATTTAAAATTGCCACTGCACCGACGCTGCGAGAAGTGCAGTTCAACCACCTTTGTATAACAAAGTGTAAACACCTATCGCCTCTACAGCTTTGGCTTTTTAGCCTCCTTTTGCTACTTGCCTCAGCTGCTACGGGTTATATGGCTACTGCAGTTTGTTACAGCAAGTGGGAGCTGCTTCTCCTCTATGCTTCCCAGGCTTTGCTAAAACATTCTAGGGGTATTACGACAGGCACATTATCAATAAAGGCCTTACTTAAAGAGACCTACCAAAATACCATGGATTTTAAAATTGGCGACACATAACTATTGTATGATTGAGCTTTTAAACAGGAGGTGATCACTCAAAATCGTATGTCATCAAACATCTGAATAATTCATAGTGAATATCAAGAAACTCATGTTCTAAAATAAGAAATAGACAGGCTGCCATATCCTGGTGGTGTACCCACATCAAAATAATTTATCTGCAGTAAGAAGGTATTGTATTTACGTTGCAAAACATTCATTGTAAATAGAATAAAAAAGATAATTATTTGTTTAATGATCTTAGTCTGTCATCCCTTACCTTGGCAGAAATGTTCAGCATATTACCTTGAATAGCCATTTCCAGTAATTCATTTATGTCATCAAGCCTCAGTTTTTAAAAGACCTAAACATGTAGACAAATATATTACTCTGGCGCAGCTAAAACTGGTGTACATGCATGGCACACCAGATTTTAGGTAAATTACCTTGATTATTCATATCCCGTTATGATATTGCTTTAGGCAGACTTGCAATTTAGTATTTTTTACTATAAATCTTTTAATATTTACTAGAAATCATTTGGATGTTTGATGACTTAGCATTTCAAGCATTTACCACCCATTTCATTTTTTTTTTTTTTTTTATTTAATATTCAACATATCAGTACAATAAATAAGATATCACTTTTGACTCCATTAAACTATTCCTAGTTTGTATAGGAGCCAGCCTTATTTTAAATGCGAAAATATCGAACACATTACTTACCTAATATATCAGACACATTACTAACTTAATATATTAAACAAAAACACGCATGATTTTAATTACATCATCATACATATTGTATTTTGATTAATATTACAATAACGTAAAATATTAAACTGACACTTTCTCTATTTTATTTAATTCTTATGTACATTATTTTGATAAAAAATAAAATACTGCATAATGACTGTATAAATATTTAATAAAATTACAGAGCCTGCATCAGCATACCTCATCCGCATCAGATAGGCAATTGAAATTTGAAAGAGCTCAAAAGTGCCTTGAAAATGCTGCCAAGGTATCAAAAAGAATCAAAGAACATAGAAAAGCGACAGCTGAACTTCTTGGTAGACCTTTTGGTATGCATTATTTAATTTTCCATTTTCGACCCCTCCGATTGCCGTACAAAATTTATTTGACCAGAAGTCAGTGTGAAAAACTACACTTTGTTGTGTTTATTTTACCATCTTAAGAAGTTAACTGTATCTTAAACTTGTTATATTTATAAAATATGTTCTTTCAAACACCAAACAGTCCTCTAATTCTGGTTTTTGAAAAAACTCGGTCTCACATAAGTAATTCAATTCAATATTATGAATTTTAAAAACCAATAATAGAACCATTTTCTGTTTAAAATAACATATGAACAATTAAACTTAAAATGAACAATTTTTGTGATGTATGCCCCTGCCGCGTCTGTATGTCCGAACGTGATAAATTCAAAACTACTGAACAAATTTGCATATGATTGACACCAATGGATAGAGGAAGGTTTATGCATATATTTCATTAATGTTTTGTATAAGTTAGTTGAAATATGACAATTATTGTTGAAGACGTCGGAAAAAATCAAACAGACTTGAGGCTTGCATCAAAAACGCTGTTTAATTCCTTTGAGATATAACAAAACAATGTATGCAGGAATTGTTTCACTTTTATAAGACTAAAAAAGTCCGCGATGGCATATTTCTATCTTTTAAGGATAGCTTACTATACATATTTTTTTGTTTAAAAAAATGGTATATAATGTGGTGATTGGAAAGCAATTTATACAAATACAATATTAATACTTTTATAAGTAAATACATTATTTACTTTCAGCATTTCATGCACATTATGATTGACGTTTACACAATACTATTTAAATTAATATTTTAGTAGTTATTGTGAATAGACACTATCGCGCGACAAACGGTTGGATGCCGCGCCGTGCGGACCCACAGCGACGCATCACGCGTGATGTAAAGTAAGGCAGAAATTATCAATGTTCTCAATAATCAAATATCTTTATTTTGTAGTAATGTAACATAATCTTGAAATATGTCACCAAAATGAATTTATTACATTGTGGAAAAACTTGCGTTGTATATAAAGAAATATTTTAGTTTGTTTTTATGTATATATTCTTTGCTTTTTTAAATATTTACAGAATGGAAAATAAAATACATTAAAAATACTCTAAGTAGGATGAACTTATGTTGCATTTAAATCTAATTCACATGTTCGACACAAGCAGATACAATACTATGACAGAAAAAACGCTATGGCACAGATGCTCTGCTACCCGTGTTAAGCCGGGGTGGTTCGCTAGTGAAGATAATAAAATTAATATAAGTTGTCACTTGTTTTTATTGCTATCGCTCCACTTCTGCTGTGAGCGTAGTCGCGGCCTCCTCGATTACAGTCAAAACATAGATGGACGTCCATGAGGATTGTCAGAATTGGCATAGTTAATATTGAATTTATTAGTTTTAATCAAATAAATTTTGTATAGAAATAAGAGGTATCATTTAATCATTTGTAATTTAGTTTCTTCTTATAGATTTAACTAGCGACATTGTGTTCATGTTGTCCAACTGTTGGTGAAATGAAATGCTCCAGTTAATGTTTAGTCCCATTATGATTCTTATTAGAGTAATGTGATTTAAACCCATGTTTTGATTGGTAGCTATTATTTGGTGTAAAACATTGTGTTGCAATGATGTCACGTGTTACAGTAAGTGTATTAGACCAGGGATGTTACGGATATGTAATTCCGGGTCTGGATACTGATATGGATAATATTATATTATACCGGTTTCGGATACGGTTACGGATATAAAATTATTTCGGATTATCAGTTAGTTTCGGATAGTTTCGGTTACAGATATAACTAAGACGTTATAACTAAGCAAGCAATAGAAATAATAAACAACGGAACAGACGCGCGCGGCTAGTGTGTCAAGTCAACTGTCAGACAAAAACAAAAACTTGTCACAACTCGTCTCATTTAGACTCTGCGATCTCTGCAAATCCGAAATTTTTCGAATCTTAACTATAAGATTCGGTTACGATTACAGATATATTTTTATTTCGCATATCCGATAGTTATAGTTACGGTTACGAAGCTTCATAACATTATTAGACACAGTTAGTGATAAAGAACTTGAAGTGTTACGGTTTCGTGTGTGTTTCTCAATTGGCTATTAGACGTGCTTCTGTTCACCTATTGGCTAGTTTAAATGCGCGTAACCAGTTTACATTGGTCGAAAGAGTGTTGCACATACTACACCCTACCACTGTCGCTCAGACTTCAAATTTTGTGTCTCGGGTTGTGCACATCTTTTGCATTTGACTCACTCATTCAAAATCAGATCTGATTGTAAATAAGTTGTACTATACAGGAAAAAAATCGGGGGTCGCTGTACCAAACATCCTGTATATGTAATAGTTATAGAAAGTGGAGATAATTCAATGTTTGTATCAACGAATCGGTTTCAACTGAAACTAAAGTTGAATAAATACATGTTTATAAAATTTTATTTTAAGTATATATTTCTTTAGTAGATACCTAAGCGTAAACAAACACTTTTAAAAACGTCATCAGTTAAATGAACTTACAAACTGGTGAATATACACAACATTTTTACAGTACATAACATTATTTGGTTTTGTTTCATGGTTATATGAATTTAGTTTGTTTGAGGAGGGAAGGATATGTGATTTATAATTTTAATACGAGAGAGTTAAGTTGCTACTTAAGACATAAAAGTAGTGCCTTTTAAACAGCTTATATAGTTAATATCATGTTTATCTGCAATGTATCTTTTCAGAAGATGATGAGATTCCAGACACAGCTTCCGAAATGGCTTCCACCATAAGCGAGAGAACAGGTTATTCAGCAGCAACAGACATTTCTACAACTCTTTCTGTACAGGAAGCCCTCAATAGTATGTCATACCATTAAAAATAAATTCAATAATTTTTTTGCTGCATTAAAATAAATAATTGAATCTACTGTTTTATTTTTTTAGTTCCTGGGATTAGTGAAAGTTTGGCTAACACACTAAAACAAAAGGAAATTTTGATAGAAAGAATAAAACAATACAAAGAAATTAGTAAAAGGCCCATTGGTAAAACCAACCCAGCATTAAGCAAACGAGAATCTGGTGTAGTTACTAAACTGGATTCACGAAGAGTAAGTAATTTAGTAATCCTTATCACAGAATATTTATACCACAGATATAACAAACGTTCACATTTTAATTTTTATTTGAATTATTTAGCTATTATTATTATTGTAACATATTTTTTTATTGACAAAAATATTTCTATTTTTTTAATGATTTTGTAAAATATTAGTTTACTGGCGATGTAACACAACTACAGCAAATAGTGAAAGAAAAAGAAAATGCACTCAGTGTAATGCAAGTAAAAATGAGGGCATTGGAGACAACTATACTGGATTTGCAAGAGAAAATTAATGAAAAGGACATGATACTTGAAGCAAAAACCAAAGCCACTGCACTTATGTCTGATAATCTTAGTAAAAAAGGTAATAATAATATTTTGGCTGTCTTAGCTATTAGAAATAAATATACATAAATGAAATGTAAGAAAGGATTCAGTATTAAATATTGAGGATAAAAATAATGATGCGGGGAGATTTTCCCATCACTTTCCTTTTTTAAGGCATTAAGTATCATCTAAAGATGCCAGTTTTAGAAAAAAAAAAAGGTAATAATAATCATATTACCTGGGACATTTAACAGACGGTCATCTAGTTTCAATAGACAACTTAAATACAAACCTAGATTTTTTTTTAATGATATCCATATTTATTTAAATATTTTACACCCAGGCACGGAACAAAAAAAATTAAAAATGTTAAAACCTATGAGAAAGAAAACTTTAGGTAAGAAAATATCAGAAAGGTGGTCCTTCAGAGAGAATGAAATAATTAAGTGTAATTTACTTTATAGACAACCTAAAACAATGAAATTTAAGATTTAAATTAATCCTTGTGCTTTGCTATGATGACAACTAAAGTTTATCTATGCAGTTTAAAGGCCACCCATGACCATTAATTAACATCTTAAATTTTATTGTGTTAGGTTGATTATAAAGTAAAATACAGTTATTCATTTGTTTCACTTTATTACTTATTAAAGATTTGTAAGCCTGTTCCGCCGCCGCCCGAACGCAGCGAACCTGTTTCAAATCTATAAGACCATGTGGCCATGGTTCGAATCCGGGCGTGTACCGATGAGTTTTTTCTGTACTTAAGTACATTAACTATCACTGACTCCGTGCCTCGGAGAGCACGTTAAGCAGTCGGTCCCAGTTGCTGTCAATAGATGGCGATCATTACAATCCGCCAACCCTCATTGAAGCAGCGTGGTGGATTTAAGTTCCAAGCCCGCCTGATGTTGAGGGGAGGCCTAAGCCCTTAAGGGCTAAAAAAGTTATAAAAAAGGGCTGATGAAATGGAATGGAAAAGCCTGTTTCCAACAGTTGAATGTTAACAACCAGATGATGAGAATACTGAAAAGCCGTTTTGAAATGGCGGTTTAAAATCATAAACTATTCAAGAACCTGCTCTGAGCTGATGATATATGTGTAATGTGAAACATGGCATCTAAATTAGTCCAGCTGTTTTAGAGAAACACAACTACATCAGTGCTCATTAGGGGTGTAAAACCGTAAGACATGTCTAAAGATTAAGTCTGAAATTATACATATGTAAAACAAAAATAATGCATCAAAATGCAACCATTTTAAGACAAAGACATCTGTTGCAACTCACTCTTATAGCTCTCTATAACCGGAAGACGTATATATGAACCAAGTCTGACGTAATAACTTTTTAAAAGAGAAAACTACAGCTAAATTAGACTACCCATTTTAGACAAACACCTATACTGCAGCACCCCCTGGCTTGTAATCGTAATACATGTCTAAGAATTTGATTTGAGATAATATCTATGTAATACCATAAATCGGGTGAAAATCAGTCCAGCCTTTTTCGAAAAGCGAATCAACTACCGACCCCTGTGGCCATATTTTCAATGCATATTCAAGAATCAGCTCTGAAGTGATCCTATGTAATAAATAAAACGCATCAAAATCCCAGCAGTTTTTAAGTTATATAGACATTTATTGCAGCACCATTTGGTGGCCCTCATCCGTGAGTGTACTTTGTAGAAAAATGCTCACAGACATACCCACAAACACATAACCTCTTACTCTAAACTTATATATGATATCCATCTCGTCGTGGACCAAGAGTTATATTCATGCACACAAATATTTATTCCGGCTGGGAACCGAACCTACAATCTTTAGTTCTGCAGTTACGGTATTTAACCTACCGGTCCATATCAGCCCATTATGCCCCACAAATTAGGCCTCCCCTCGGGATGAAGGTCCTTGGAGCTTGATCCATCATGCTGCTCCAGTGCTGTTTCATGGATTTTAACGACTGCCGTCTGATAATGGCAACCGGAACTGACGGCTGTACTTGCTCTCCGAAGCAGGGAGTCAGTGATAGTTATGTAGTCAGAAACAACTTATTAGCACATACATGTTTTTCTGGGATTCGAACCATGACTTTCTAGACATGAAGCGGGTTCGGTACCTACACGTCTATCACGATAAATCGGTCAGTCAGGTGTAATTTTCATATTTTAAATATTTTTCCCGTAAGAGTTATCAATACAGCGCAGCGTAGTAACTAAGTCATATGACTAAGCACGATAAAAGGTTGACCAAGAATAAAGCTGGAAGCTATTCCGCTGCCGACCGCCGCCGTGCCGACCGGCACAATCCTCAGTCGCCTGCGCGTGTCGATGGTAATACTAAAAGAAAAACCACGTATTTTGTTATTGTCAGTGAAGATCAGAATAATACAATTTGGAAAAAAATCGTCTGTTATTCATACCATTTTTATAATAAAGTAGATTCGCCTGCGTGTCTGACCGCGTGGACTACACAAATTCCCTAAAACTCTGTTTTCTCATTTACCATTTCAGCTTCACATTTTGAGTTGTACTCTCACTACTGTCTATTCCATCTCACACCTCGGATCTTGCTCGTTATTCATTTTGAATCTTAATTATTTAGTATCCCACTGCTATTTTCGACTGGGAAACATAATAGCTTATGTTACCTAACTCTATGTGCATCTGTCTCTATGCAATGCATATTTACTCCTGTCGTAACGTGGCAAGGAACGATGTCATTTTTTGATCATATCGTATCGTTGCTACGTTATGTCGGAATGATATAACAAAAAAAACACGCCTTTGCATTTATAATATTAGAAAACAAACTCGGTCAATATTTTTTCTGTAAAGTTTACTGTGCTGACATATTTACTTTCTATATCAAAATAAAAATATACTAATACAATATAATAGATTTTTTTTCCATCAAAAATTTTGTTATTTTCAGAAAAAGATTCCTTATCATTACTTGAAGATACTCGGCAACAAATGACTAAAATGCAAGAAAATTTTATCTCTATGGAATTGGAGTGGAAAGAAGAAAAACACCTATTATTAAACGAATTGGAGCAAAAAACTGAAAGAATTAAACACTTGGAAGAAGCCAACGCAATATTGGAAAATTCCCGGTTTGCACTCAGTGTGGAAAATTCAAAAATAACAGAAGAGTTAAATAAAAAAAATACTGAAATAGAAGAACTACAACACAAATTAAATAAGCTTATAGAATCACCAGAACTACTAAAAAGTTCTACATCGAAGATTTCTGATGAATCTGAAGTGGAAAAGGGGACTCTTGAGATTACAAAAATGGTTGAAATGTCAAGTAAAATTGAGCTTCTGGAACAATTGAACTGTCAAATTCGTCAAGCTAATAAAGAACTAGAATTCAAACTTATTAACTTGAGTCAAGATTCCAAATCAAATGTTGCTACTCCTCCAAAAAAGAATAGTCCTGTGTCAAACCGCAAAAGTGGTAGAAATATGTCCTCCAAAATGAAGTCGCCGTGGATTCAGTCATCACATGAAACAGATAAAAAACAGGATAAGAATGAGGATACTAAAATCGAACTCGTGATTCAATCGTTAAACAAAGACATTCTAGACAAAGAGTTATTTATATCTCAGAAAGACGCGTTAATAATGGAATTAAAAAAGACAGTAGCAGAGAAAACCGATTTAGTTAATGAACTCGAAGAAACTCTTTCTCGAATTGAACAAGATCAAAAGTCATATCCTATAAACGCGGGAAATAAAATTGATGCCGCCACTGAAACTTTGTCCGAAACAGTTGATGTTTTATATGGCGAAGAACATAAGAAAGAATTAGTGAATGTTGTTGCAGATGAACATCAACATAATTTTATTGGTGCACCAAAAGATTTAGAATATGAACTGAGACTCGCTCACGACAAAATTAATCTTTTGAATAGTGAAATAGAAATGGCGAACAAAAATATGATAAAAGTAAAGGCAGCACACAAACTAAAGATAAAACAGATGCAGAAAACTATTGATAATTTTGGCAAAGTTTCTGATACGAACGCTGAAATTGTGAAATTAAATGAAGAAATTCATCAACTTACACAAAAAGTTGCTGAATTAGAAGAAGAAAAGGGTAATTTACAACTACATCTTGTCGACTATGATAGTGGTAGATGTAAGTTAATTTCGTTTTATTGTTACTCGTTGTTGTTATTGTTACTTAATTAAAGAAAAAACATTCCTTATGGCATTATGATAAATACTGAAAAAGCTTTTTTTTTTAGTAACGGAGTCGGACACATATAAGAAAATGATAGAAATGGAATCTTTAGCAGAAGCACGATTAAAATCAATAAGTGTGTTAGAAGCACAAAAGTTTGAGTTAGTTCAAGGTAGATATAAACTATCAAAATTATGAAGTCGATATTTTTAATGTTATTCATTTAATATTTTAATCTATCTTTTTTAGACAGGCGTCTAATATACGAAATATATTGTTTTACAGGACTTCACATTCTCAAACAGAAGAATGTAGAACTGGAAGATAAACTAGCAGATTTGTCTCACTTACAGAGTGAACAAGTAAGTTCAGAAATGAAATCAGTCCAATTAGAAGAAGAAATCGACGAAATAACTACTCAGAAAAAAGATTTAGAAATAGTTATCGAGAGTTTCAAACACCGTGAAGAAGAACTTGAAAACTCTTTAATATTGTTACAACAAGAAAAGGAAGAATTAGGGCATAAATTAGAACAATATATTCAAGAAAATATGGAGTTGTCTGATAAATTAGAAAAGTTAAGTGCTGAAAAGGTTAGTTCAGCTGAATCAATAGAAATTGTTGAATCATTAACGACACAAGAAAAATTGGAATTGGAAGCGTATAATAAAAGCATTTCAAATAAAAACACTGAAAATCAAGAGGAGGAAATAAGAAACATGGGACCAGATTTGAATGAAAGTGTTTTTAAATTGACTGAGGAAAGCGCAGAATTAAATAAAAAAATTGAATTATTTACCCTGGAACGTCAAGAAGTTATGGACAAAATGTCTAAACTGAACATAAAAAATGAGGAACTGCTGTATAAAATTACAGAATTGAATAATGTGATATTTACATTACAAATTACTATTGATACACTAAACACTGAAAAAGATCAAATTAAACTTCTGAATGAAGAGCTGTCTAACCAAATTGAAGAACTTAAACGAGAACGAATTGAGATATTAAAAGAAACTGCTCATTTAAACAAACCGCTGTTCGAAGAAGTTACGGAAAATATAAATATGGATGCTCAACAAGAAGATAAAACAATGATAGAAAAAGGAAATAAAACAAAGTCTGTAAAACAATTAACAAAAGAAATATTAAAATTAAAAAATGTTATTAAAGAAAGAGAAGATGAGATCGCAGATTGTCAAATGAAAATTTTGTCTTTAGAAGAACAACATCAAAAGTATAGTGATTTGATTCGTAATAATCAAGCGTATGAAGCAAAATTAAAGACAGTGACAGACGAAAAAGATCAACTCAAAGAAGAATTGTTAAAATTAAAAGAAAATGAAGAAAATAAAGAATCAGAAATCCAATCTCAAAAACCTGAAGAACTACAAATTATGAAACAAACAAATGAAACTTTACAATTAGAAATAAAAAGAATTGAAAATGAATATAATTTAATTTTGAATGCGAGAGATGTTAGGATACAAGACCTAGAAAATCTTTTACGAGAATATGAAAATCGAATTCAAAATTATAACAACACTTTGCAACATAAGGATAAAGAGTTATCTGAGTATATAAATCAAGTTACTAAATTAAATGACGTCTCGCAAAAATTGAAGTCCACTATTGAATTATTAGAAGAAGAGAAAGCCAAGGATCAAAATGTAGAATTAATTAAATCGCTCAATATGCAAATTTCAATGTATCAAAAATCGTTTTTGGAGTATGATGACAAAATAAAAACGTTAGAAGAAGAAAAAATGCAATTGCTTTCTACTAAAACAATTTTAGAAAACCAAAGCGTTAATTTGGAAACCGAGTTGAAGAATCTAAATGAAAGCCTTTCTGAGAAACAGTCTCTTTTGAAAGATTTACAGTCCCAAAAGCAAAAATATGATGATGAAATTTCAACAATTAGGTTAGAAGTGAAAGAAAGAGATGAAGAGATACATGAAATAAAGTTACAGTTAAGAAAAGAATCTATAGAAAATGAAAAATTACACACAAATTTAATAGATTTCCGGCAGAAAATAGATCATAATCTTCATGAAATTGACGATCTTCGTAATAAACTAAGTCAAATTTCATTTGAAAAAGAAGAAGTAACTAATGAATTGACTGCAATGGAAACAAAAAACAAAGAATTAATGGAGAAGTTGAAAAAATTTGCTGTGAATCTTAAGAAAAAAAGTAATGCTTGCTCAGATCTAGAAAAACAGCTTCAAAATATACAAAATCAGTTCACTTTAAAAGTGCAAGAATTCGAAAACATGTCAAAAAAAGTTTGTGACGTTACAATGCTAAAAAACAAAGTATCATCTTTAGAAGAAGAAATAAATCGAATAAGCGTCGAAAATTCTATTATTAAGAATGAAAAATCAAACGATGTCCTTCAATTACAACAAATAATTAATTCATTAGAACAACAATTACAATCATCCAAAGCAGAAATAACAACATTAGTGGATACTTATAATACTGCCAAGGCAAAATTGGAACACAGTATTATAGAAAAAGCAGAACTAAACGATCAAATAGAAATGTTAAATAGAAAACTGGTCGATTTTGAGATAGAGAAAAAAAATAACATTAATTTTCTTACAAAAATATCTGGTTTAGAAAACGATATTTACCAAAAACAAGAATATATTAGTGAATTAATGGATACGGTTGAAAATCTTCATTTAAAGCAAAATGGTTATGAAGCTAAAATTCAAGAAGGCAGTATGTATATTGAACATTTGGAAAGCGAGATATCAAGATATAAAAATAGAATATCACGTTTAGAAGAAAGCATTTCCGCTATGGAACATAGGCGATGTTCTCTAGAACGCAAAGCCGATCAATTAGACTCACAGCTTCAAGAAAAGCACAAAGCTTACAGTGAGTATGCCAGTCATGAAGATGAGTTAGTTAATAGATTGGCTATATTAATGGATCACGATAAAGTGGTCGAAAAACAACTTCGAGAAATAGAAAATGAAAATAACGAATTGCAATCAAAAAATCAAAATTTGATCGATGATAATCAAAACTTACGCAAAATTACTTTTGAAATGCAAGATGAATTACGTGCTTTAAAGGAAAAAGCAAATAAAACTGAAATGTTACAGACAGAACTGACTACATGCCAAAGTAAAATTTTGGATCTTGAATCATATCTTAAAAAACTCACTAATGAACACCAACTTAGCTCGATGAAAAAGAAAGAGCAAATTGATGAATTAGAATCAGAATTCAATACACAAATCGAAAATGCTCTTAAAGAAAAGAAAAGTTTAAATGAAAAACATGAAAAATTAAGTGATAAAGTAATACAATTGGAACAGAAATTATACGAGCTTTCTTCCAATAATCATACTCTTTCAATAAATCTTGATGAAATGACTAAGCTTAATCAGGAGTTAAGAGATAAAGTGAATTCCCAAGAAAAGCAAGACTTTACTGACTATACAGAGCAATACATTAGTGAAATAAATAACTTACAATCACTTATTAATGACAAAAACAATAAAATATCTGATTTGAGTACTACTATTCAGACAATGGAACAGCAAATTATAGAGTTAAACTACAAAATCTCCAATACTTTGAGTGATATTGAAATGACAAATAGTGAATTGATTGAGACAAAGCACGAAAATAAACACTTGAAGATATTGATTACGCAAAAAGATGAAAATATTAAACAACTAATAGAACAGAAATCAGTGACATTTGAAATGACTATACCCAAAACAGAGGGTATGTTTATTTCTTCCACGATTGAAGATGTAAATGAAGAGCCTCTAGAAAAGTCTAAATTAACCAATTTAGAATCACAAATAGTGTCCGATATATCCGATTCATTTAATGCTGACAGTGAACATATGAGTAAGCCGTTTCAACATTCTTCATTTGAAGCATCTGAATTTGAAAATGAACCAGTAGCCGAATCTTTGATAATACCAAAAAATACTTATCTTTGTTATGAAAAGTCGGAGTCTCAAAATACACCTAGTGGTGATGTTGATGTCAAAGAACCAGATGCTTTTCATTCTGAAGAAGGTTGGGGATTCCAAGAAAGCGGAGTAGATACTGAGATCATACCTGGAATGTCTCATCTCCAAAAACAAATAGCTACACTGAAAAAAGAAAATGATAGGCTAAAAACTGAATTGAATGTTACTAACAATAAATTATTGAAAGCGTTAAAAAAGTTAAAGGAGATGAAATTGAACAATGAAATCCTTTCCAATGAACTAAAACTATCCAAGGAATTATCACAGTCTGCTTTCTTAGATACAGCCATTGAAGACGAACTTAAAAGTCAAGTCAATGAGTTAAACCATAAAATTGAGGAGTTGCAGGCAGATTTAATTAAAGAAAAACGTGAAAAGCAATCTCTTAGAAAACAAAATGAAGTGTTTAACAATGCAAATGATAGACTCACTGAAATGAAGGAAAAATTAGACAGTGAAGTAGAATTATGGAAGTTCAAGTTTAAAGAGGTTAACGATAAAATGTCTACATTACAGTGGAGTGTAGAACAAAACGAACCGAGCCACAAGTCATTGTCTGTACCAAGAAATAGTGAAGACTGTAAAGAAGAGGATTATGATAAACTTGAGAAAGAAAATGAAGAACTACAATTACTTTTAGACCAAATAAATAGTCAGAATAATGAACTGACAGTTACTCAAACAGAACTAAGAAATAAAATTTATGATTTACAAGAAAAAATGCAACAAGTTCAGAAATGTGATAATTGCGTTTTGTTGCGTGCCAATATTACCCAACTAGAGCAGTTGAATAACAATATTATTAATGAAAACAATGTAATTACAAAGAAACTTTTAGAAATTGAAGAAATTGACAATAACCTAAAACAAAAACATGAGGAACTTCTTCTGAAATATGAAAAGTTGTATCAATCTATTCAAACTAATTCTGAAAATAATATCCACATAGAGGACCGATATAAATTATTGGAATCACAATTAAATGATAGTAAAGGATTAATCCTCACATTAGAAACTGCTCTTGAAGATGCACATACGAAACTAGCAATTTATGAAAAAGAATCTACTGAAATGACAACAAAATTGCAAAACTTGAATACAGAAAATGATCAGCTGTTATCTACTGTTACAGAGCTACGTTCATCTATTTCTAGCGCAGTAGATCAACGTGGATATGAAATCGCCGAAATGTGGAAACAACATTTGGCGCAACGAGAAGCTGATTTCGCGAAAACTGAACAAGAACTACGTGCAGAAATAAACTCTTTTGAAAACAAATATGAACAACTGTTGGATAACATGCAGTCATCTAATCAAGAAGAGACAAATAAGTTAGTGATTATTGAACAACACAATACGTTGCAAAATAAGTTACGAGATAAAGAAGAACATTTAATGAACTTACAGAATAAATATTCCGATCTTGTAAACGAAATGGATATGTTGCGTTCAGAAATAGAAGATGAAAAAGTAATGCACGAAAATAAAATTCTCAGCCTCCAAGAAGAATATGAAAACCAAATATCGGAAATGACTATTAAGCTTGAACAAGATCGAATTCTTCATGAACAAATCGTTATTAATTTAAATACAGAATTAAATACCGCAACTGAAAAACATAAACACGTAACAAATGAAATAGAAGACATGAAATTGAAGTTGGTTGAATTTGAAAATAAAAACTTGGAATTGTCAAATGAAATTCGAATGAAAGAAAGTGAAATATATCAAAAAACGCATGACTACACATTGGCGCTCACGCAAAGAAACGAAGAGTTTGAAATTGTTAGAAAACAATTGTTGGAATACGAAAGAAAATTAGAAGAACTTACATATGAAAAAGAATCTGAACTGGCTGTTTTACGGTTAAAAATGCATGACAATTCAACATACTATGAAAGTACAAAAGAGCAGTTGGAAAAAGAAAAATCTGAATTAAGTGAAATGCTCAACGGCAAAATTTTGGAATGTGCAAAACTCAACAAGGAAATAACAGATTTAAATAAAACTTTAGAAGACAATATTAATAAAACATCAGAAATGCAAGTTGCACTCGAAAATCAAGAAATCGAGATAGTTTCTATGAATGATGAGGTATCTAAGTTACAAGAATTGTTAAAAATGTCAATAAGTAAAATAGATAAACATGTCACATTCGCCTCAGGCACAAAACCTGGATCAGATGATAGTCCAGCTGAGATTATACTAAATAAATCCTTATTAGATCCAGCTCCTCAAGCGGAACTAGACCTGGCATTGTATATGCTGCATCAAAGGGATGTCCGTTGCGAAGAACTTACAATGGAACTGACTCAACTATTGGAAGAACGAGACACATTACAATTGCGTTTATCAGACAGTTTGCGTTCATGTGAAGATTTGAAAAATAAATGCAAATCTGCTGGCTTAGATGTTTCATTCAGCAGTAGTCTAGAAGGTCTACCAGAATCGCCGAATTCAAGTGGCGAAAGAGGGCAACTTTTTGTCGACACCCATAAACCACAGACGTCTCGTAGTAGCAGTATCAGCGATGTAGATGGGGACAAACCTAAATTACAAGCCAAGTAAGTCCATTTGAGTAACTGTTTTGGTCCGTCAGATAAGTTATATCGAACTAAACTCAAAAAATTTGTTATCTGTTGGTCAATAAAGCTATCGGTAGCATATTCTTACATACATAGCATTGGAGTTAACACAGCTTGAAGTCAAAAAATCAGTAAATTGTGATTAAAATAAGTTTGCGAAGTTTGCATGAGTTAATCGTTTACGAACATCAGTACAAAGAACTAATCGAAATGTTATAACGAACTTTCCACTAGTAACTATTCATCATTCTCCAGTTAAAATTCAACTAGGTAAATGTAGGTGACTGCCAATCTGTTTGATGTCAACGTAATCAGCTTCCCACTCCTGTCTCTCTAGTTTTTCTTATGTCATGTCTGACAAAGTTAGGTATTGTTTATGTCGTTAAACATTTTTTCTCTATTTAATTAGATCTAGAGTTATAAGAATAGACTGGTAAACAAGCTGTTGTCCATATTTTGTTTGACCAACATTTATTTTGATCAACATTGCTACATTGCTATTATACGTATTATACCAGGTTATCAGAGCTACGTACGGTGCGGCACTCGCGCGATGTAAGATTGCGACAAGACAGCGAACAGCGGCAGCTGAGTATGCGTCTATTGCAGCGTGATGTTGCCAATTTGCCAGCTGAAGCTGCTGACCAATTGAGGCAGGCGCACCATACACTTTGTAAGCAGAATTTTACTTATCGCATATTTACTACTTCATATTAAAATAATTTTTGTCCACAAAACTGTCCATCCCATTAAGCGGACCTAGTCTAGTGATAAAGCGAATAGAAACCGACCAAGTGTAAGCGGACTTGCGGACCAAGGGTTCCGTGCCACCACGCCAAGTTTAATGCGTGTGTGTGTTGGCGATTCTACGATAAAAAAAACCAATGTATTTTCGTATGAAGGCCCCCTTAATTATTTTTTTAACCGACCGCGCCATACAAAGGCGTGTTATTTGTTCATCAGTCTATGTATGTATGTTTGTTCCTTAGTGGCGCTCTATAGCCGAAATGCGTGGGCCGATTTTGATGTTTCTTATAACAATCAATCTATCTAAATCTTGTGAGTGTCACTAAAGGCAGGACAGTAATCAGAAGCCAATATGGCGACCTCCAGATACTATATTATGACAATAAACAATTGAGAGGGTTCGGTTGAAAAGGTATTAAAAATCATATTTAGGTTTTTCAAATCATTTTAATAATCAATCAATAACCAATTGAAATCTTTAATGATTTACATTTCGTTAGCAACCGTTCTCACTTAAAATTTCCTCTTGAGTGTAACAGGAATAAGTACCTATGCATTTTTTAATTTCGTTTTTTTTTCCAGTTGATTTTTTTAAAATTATATGTAGGGATATTCATAATAACACGCATGTTGTGCCATTTACCATTTCTGAGTATCTTTCAATGGGCCGCCTACTAAGGTTCAAACGATACAGCCCTTTAAAGGTAGGTCAGACGGAATAGACTTAGTCATATAACCACAACCCTTTGAGTATGAAATCTGTTACTTATTTGTAAAACTTAATACATTTTGAGTTGATTTGACATTTTATAGAGATGTATTTTATATTGCCTTTATAACTGAAGAATGTAACTAAGTTAAATTTTTTTTCCAGCACGAGACACAGAAAGTACGTCCACTGTCCTTTTGAATTGGCTTCGTGGAAAAAGCACCCCAAAAGTCGTACACATGTGAAATAAGGTGTTAATTAATTGTTCACTTTCACCAAACTAAATGAACACAATATATGTATTTGCCTGACTCAGATAATTTTCTATTTTGTTTTTCTATTGAAATTACTGTTCTTATCTTCTAAGAATATTTATCGGTCTATTGTTTTAAATAATTTACATTATGTGCAACCGATCTATGCGGCCCTGAAGTGCATTGCGCATGCGCGATTGGGCAGGCCCGCTATACGTCCCGCCGCAACGCTTCTATGAAGTTATGTTACTGCGACGTTTTTTGTGACTAACTTCAGAAACGCACAGATCGATTACGTATACTGTATATTTGTAATTTTAATTGCTCGTACAAACATCTTTTCTCACTTCCTCCAGCATTTAAATATTACTATCTAAATGTTCTACACTGAACTTATTTATTACAATAAAGTCATACATTAAACTATGCTTTATTCCTTATGTCTGCATAAAATGGTGACATTATAACTTTTAGATTTCATTTACTTACCTATCACAATAGACTTGGCTGTAGTGGTTTAGACATTTTGTATAATATATTATTTGTCTATTGCATAAAATCGGTATTAAATATTTAATTAACCGTTCTTCAATATATTTGCTACCACCATGTATTTACAATACAATTTTGTATGTGTCTAAATTGTATTGGTTTTCAACGACCACGAACGACTTTTGTCTTTAATTTTTCGATTTAGGTCTATGCCCTAAAATGGTACATACGAAAGTAGCCAAATAATTTTTGTAGTAATGATATTTCTTACGAAAAAAATTTATTTACAATACAAACGATTGGAACTTAATTTTTGTATAAGATTTTTGTAAGTTATGTCACATTTTCTGAATGTTACTAGTTCGATCATTCCCAAAAAGCTTTTTATATAGTTTGGTTAGGTCAAATGAGATGTGTATATGTTTTATTATCTAATAATATATTATATGATGAGTTAAATGGTTTTAATTGAAATACAGTATAATAACTGAGTTATTTGAGGTGCGTTTTCACTCCAACTTGTAGTGAAAGTATTGTATCATAAGTGTACAAATGTGTTATTGTATTATAATGTAAATTTTTGTTTAAATAAATGGCATAAAGGATGTTGTTTTTTATTTACTTAGGTAAATGTAAATTTAAAATAAACTGGCCATTTGCGTTACTATGACCAATCACCGATTACGCAAAACTGCACAAAATTAAATTTGTTGGTCTGTAAACAACAAATATTTCTAAATTGTTTTTTTTTTTTTTGTAAACATACTACCTATCTTATTCAAAACATTTATCGTTGAAAATGTTACAAGTGCTGCTTCTTTCTTGACGTTGACTTGACAATGTCTTAACACTTCCGATGCTAAGTTGAAAACCGCTGAACAAAAAAATCGGACAATTTTTTTCCGAAAAAGCACCGAAAAATGTGAACATTCACATAATTTCTAAACTGATAGTGTGTGTTAGGTATCATATGCCGGCGCATGTTTGAATATTATAAATTATTTTCCAAAAACTTCACTTAAGAAACATTAAGTTTTTTCGCATATCTAGGTTAAAAACGGCCACTCCCGATTACATATATACCTACTTATAAACAAAAAATTATTTTCAAAAAAAAATAAAACCGACCTCAAAACCATAAACTAAAAAGTTAATAATAAAATTTTCATTTTAAAGAAAGGAGCATTCACAGGCGGCGTTTAGTTAATGAAGTCGGTGCCAAACTCACTCAGACACTTTAAATTGTGTTCTATATTCGTTATAGTTATAAATATATTATCGTTGTAATTATTATTATCTGGTAAGTACCCATTTAAAGTGTCTGAGTGGGCACCGACTTCATTAACTATATGCCGCCTGTTAATGCTCCTTTCTTTAAAATGAAAATTTTATTTTTAACTTTTTAGTTTATGGTTTTGAGGTCGGTTTTTTTTTTGGAAATTATTTTATTTTTAAATTTTTAGTTAAACGCATCTGTAACTTATTTCTGTTTAGTATAAATGGGGCTTCGAAACGCGCTAGTCAAATGAGACAGCGCCGCGATTACGCAACTTCTATTCAGTGTCAAATTGACGCATCAGTACCTATTCCTAGTAGGTATTCCTATGTAAAACATCAATTTTAATTAGGTATTATTTTTGTGCGAACTGAACATTTTGGCATAATGAACCGCATGAAGTAAACCCGACAAAAGGTAACTGCTGTAAATCGTCGAGGAGTTCCCTCGAATGTCTATGGTCTCCATCATCAGACCTGTAATGGCACTTATAACCCATATAACTGCAAAGTCCTCATCAATAGAAATGAATTAAGTCCAAACACCAGGTAATTATTGTAAATCGTTGAAAAGTTCCCTCGACTGTGTATGGTCTCCATCATCAGACCTGAAATGGCACTTATAACCCATATGGGTGCAAAGTTCTTATCAATAGAAATGAATCAAGTCCAAACACCAGGTAATTGCTGTAAATCGTTGAGGATTTCCCTCGATTGTCTTTCGGCTCCATCATCAGATCGATGCCCGACCTTCATTAAATAGTACTAGTGGTAGTACTCCATAAAAATACTTAAAATACGGTACTTTAAAGTACCGTTTTCGAAGGTTCCCCTCAATTTTTTTGAGATGCCATCATCAGATCCTGGTTTCCTTATCATGGTACCACTCTGCAGATACCTCCTTTCCAACAAAAAAAAAATTTTCCGATTCGGTTCATAAACTACGACGTTATCCCTGAACACACATAAAAAAAACATATATACGGTCGAATTGAGTAACCTCCTTCTTTTTTGAAGTCGTTTAAAAAGAAGCTATGATTTTGACTCAGCTCCACGAATACCTGACCAGGCTAGTGGTAGGTACTGTGCGTATGGTTTGTGTGGCGAATGCCAAGCCAATGCAATCTTTAACTTATGTACCTATCTAAAAAGCCGGAGACAGTGCTCCGCGGATTTAGTTTATTGGTTCACCCGCTTACGGACTTGACACTTAATCACCCCCCTCATGCCGCGCAGCTTCCGCAGGGAACGTTAGTGCTATGCTAAGCAGAGTACCTACCTTTAGTCACAAGTTATATTGAAATTTAAAAAAAACTGAGCAAAACGTAGGTATATTCATAATCTTCTAGTTTTACAATCTTGGTGATGGTAGAACAGGAAATCAAGGCCGACTTTAGATCTGGCTGGATGCCCCCGGCAAGATATTTTTCAGTGTACCTCCATCCGTGACATTGTGAGGTATGAGTAATAATAGTGTAGTTTTGGTGTCATAACCTCATTATAGGCTTAATTTAGAAAAATCATTTCTTACGTTGTACCTATTACCAAATCTCTTTGTAAAATTTCAACTTTCTAGACCCAGCGGTTTCGGCTGTGCAGTGTGCGTTGATTTGCAAAGTCTTTTCATTTCGTCAGTATTCGCGACAGCGCGAGCTAGGCCGAGCTGCAAGTATAAAGTGCACATGTACTGAACAAACAGTTATAGTGCGAAATTGTGTTTTGAAATGTAAATAACAACGAGAAATTTATAGTAACCAAACCAAATCAAACCTAGTAAATAGGTACTTGCTGAAATGCATAGAAAATATTAGTTCGCTGTTTTTATACGGGTCTTTCAATATAGTAAGACGTACTACTGCCCTCAGAGGGTGTCCGATTTTCAGAAATAGCTCAGATTGTTCGGATGAAAAGAGCGCAAAGAAATTTCAGAACACGCGGGAGAAACGTATAATGGGTTCATAGAACTTATTATTTAGAATATGACAGACATTATAATACTACAGACAGACATTACAATACTACGACAGAATACTATAAGTATATAGTGTAACCTTCCTCAGGAATTGGGCTATTAAATACAAAAAGAATTTTTCAAATTCGACTGGTAGTTCCAGAGATGAGTGTTCAAGCTAAAAAACAAACAACTCTTCAACTTTATTTAATTTTTATAGATTTATGGATTTATGGCTATTCGTCGCCACATGAGATGAAAACGTATGCAAAATGCTCCGAGACCTTGCTTCTTGCCAAATATGAGTCTAGGTCAAAGGGAAGTACTCCAAAATTCGTCAAAACTGTTATCGTCAAGCTCTTATGTCTCCACTACTGGGGTACAGCCCTTCCTCAGGACTGAGTAAAAGGTGTTTGGATCATAATCGCACCACGCTAGTCCTGTACAAGTTGGTGGTTGTAAATTTCCCCGTTACGTAAGTGCCGATGTCGGTACTTAAAGCTTGTAATATTTATTTCACTTACCTACGATTTTATAAACTCATTTATCAATAAGCCTATGGAGGGATCCGATCACAATTCGATCCCAACTGGAGGATTGGCTACCCTAAGTAAAAAAATCTACTGCCATTTGATTAAAAGGCCAGAAAATCATCTATAGCGTATTTAGTCGCTTCAAACGGAAAAAAATATTTTCACCTTTGCAAGGCGTAAAAAATATGAGTTAGTAATTAGCAGCTGCACACTTTTTATTTGATTTGTTCTTTTATTTTGTCGTTACGTTATTTTTTAATATCTAAAGGATTTGTGAGTCAATGCAACGTGCTTCGAACCGTGCTACAACGCCGTACCCATTGACCCTGGCGCCGTGCTTCAACGCGGCGCTTCCTTTACGGCACCTCCTTGTCCTTGGCGTCCTGCTACAACGTGGCGCTCCCTTGCACTTAACGGCATGCTACAATACGGCACTCCTTTGGCCTTCAGAGACGTGCTACAACGCGACGCCATCTTAGCCCTGGTGGCGTCCTAAACGAGCACCCCTTGACCCAAAAGCCCAACTACAAGGGCCCTTAAGACCGAGCGATTCACCGGGTGTTTCGCCTCTGCCCTAGAACCAGCACTGAGTCACACTGCGTGTATTATTTTTCGTTATTTAATAACGTTCGTCTAACCTTAAGTAGGGATCTAAAGTCAAAAATAAAAAGACGTTGAAATTTTATAGAATTTTTATTTGCTTTATAAAATTATATGTACACTTGTCCATACCAAACTCTATTAGCAATAATAATCACAAGATTAATCGAGCCACAAAAGCGGTAGTACATCCTATAAGCACTTTTACAGTAGCGTCGATTTCGTCTTTAAATAGAAAGTCTTCATTGACAACGTCAAAAAAAATCACAAGTCTACATAGAAAAGAAAATGCACCGTGCACTTAGCTTTTGCGCATTGGCCAGCTATGCACATAATTTCTTAACCTAGTTTAAAAGAAAGCCAGTCAAAAAGCCAAACAAGCATAATATAATACTAACTTTCATTTATAATGCGTATTTTTTCCCACATAATTTTACATAAAAACTATATTTAGTACTTATCAAAAGTTATCTTTATTCGTAATTATTGCAAGTTAAAGTATTGGCTGTTTTACACAAACAAAACCAAAAAGGTAGGTTACGATCGGTATCAATAGTTTCTTGGTATTGGGAGTTCTTAAACTGAATATGTCCCATTAAAAATACTACCCATCCAACGGCCAGCGGCGCTTTACTGCAGTAACATTATTTTTAATGGGATATATTAAACGCAGAATTCTAACTTACGTGGATCGATTTACCAACTCAATCTTTAGTTCGATATATTGCTCTTGACCCATTCAAGTTTTCAAAATATTGTTTATGCATCTACTGTACATATACGTAGGCATATTGTTGGTAATCATATATTTCTTTTTCATATTTAATAGGTAGGTAGATTTAGAATTATACAAACTTGTTACTTATGGCACCGCATGCTTACAGCATAACTAAGATATGTACATTATAATTTTACAGGATATCTACACAACAGGTCACTTATATGTAGAACTTACAATTGGAATATAAAGACAAGTGGGCGGGGGGGCCTGTAATGTTTATATTTACAACAATTTATTTAGAGATATACAATAGGGAATTTTATATATTTAATATGTCCATCACCCACACATCTTATGTCATAATGGAAGACTTCGGACTCGAATGATCACTTATATCGAATTGTATTTATCTGTACTTACAGAATTCTATTCTCCTAATTCTTAGTAAAGCATTTTTTTTAAATGTTCCACTATATTTTCACTAAAGAAAACTTATCTATATTAGGGCACGAATAAATTTTTAGTATCAACATGTCAACGTTTAGTTAATATATACGAGTCGACATAAACTTATAATTCATGAATAGAACCGACACGAGCAACACTTTAACCGCCCTTTTTTAATCAGCTCAAATGTTACACGAACTGTTTAAATGTAGACAATTAGAAAATTACGTTAACTTAATCTAACTTATAATAAACTTAACAACAATTGGCGAACGAAATGGTGTTCCATATCACAATAACGAAAATGTAATTATAAACTAAAATTTATCATTGGTGAGAAGTTTAAGTACTGAATAAGTAATGGATCGTTGCATTGTCTGCTAAATACATAGGTTGGGGATCCGTGGTGGTAGCTATAGGAACGTTGTGTCAATTTATATGATAAACATGAATTAAACATACAACTATGCTCTTATAAACGAGTAAATCACATTCTTTTTATATTCCTTATAGTAGCTATACAATACCCTAAGTTAGGCATTATGACTTGAAGTGACTACGATACAAAGTTCAATCGATTTTGTAAGACTATCACAATACAATACGAAACCTAAATTACGAACGGGCTAATGTACCAAAGCCCAAACTAACACTATTTACCTACCCTACGATCACCATAATTAAATCCAAAGGAACAATTTAGCAAGTGCACTTATCATTATATTTATGATAATCACACAATCATTACGACTGAGAGAGCAGTTTATATTAAAAGTATACGTACCGGTTCTCGTGACTGACTAAATACAAGAAATATAATTATTTTTTTCACTACTGTCAACCCTGGGAATTTGTCTAGTGCACGGATCTTTGCCTATGAGACAAAGTTAGCTTTTAAGGAAAATGCTAAAAATATTTTTCATTTTACAAACGCGGCTATTTAAGCTAAAATGGCAAATGTTTTAAGGAACACCACAAAAGTTAACATTCCATCAGTAGCTACTTGACTTGATTGAGAAAAGTATCCAGGGTTGACGGTACACGTTCTATCATCAAGATAAATATAAACAAAATTAGTTTTCACTAATTAAAAAAGCGTAACATATTGCCTTCCCCCGATTTAAGATATTTTTAGATATATTGAAACATTAGGTTTACAAAGTCGAATTAATTTATTGCCATTTAAGAACGAATGCATTTTCTTTCTGGAGTTTCCCTTTTACGAAACTATCGATTTCGTTCACAAGTTATTATCATACTTAATATTTTCTCTACGCTTTCTACTAAAATCATTATTTATAACTTTGAAAATGAAGGCCTGAATAAACTTGAAAGTAAAAACTAAACAATACCTATTTATGAATAACTAACGCTTTCTTTAATCCCAATATACTCGCTTGTATAAGTTCTTGTAGATAATTTTTTACTGCATTAAAATCATATCGTCAACCAAAATCATAAGTTCATTTCATAAATGTTGGTTGGACGCTAGGTTAGGGACATGCAATACGTCCCGGTAGATCAGAAAATGTCCCGGTTTATAGTGGCATGTCCCTGCATAGAGATAATATAACTAGAGTAGGCAAGCTCCATAAAGTCCTGTATGTAACGGTTGGGCATCGTTTATGCATGAGAGAAAAAAGGATGGAAAATTATCGTACCATAGCATAAATCAAGGTACTCCGTAGAGGTACTCTTACACGCTGTCTTTTTCTGTTGAGGCCCACATTTCGGACTGGCTTGCTTGCTTTAATCTATTATATCTATGTGTCCTGTGTCCCGGACATTGACTCGGCTGTTCCGTTTTAAAAATCAAACATTTTAGACCATAGACATAGCGCTGTATCCCGCGCGCTCCAGTTGCAAGTTGCTCGCGCAGAGGCACACTCAATATGTTTGACAGCGCGGCGATAGTGGTAGCGGTTTTTAGTTATACAATTCAAATCAAATATCGTTATTTCGTAGTAGAGCCAAGCATGTACCGAACTGAATCAAGTTGCTTCGATTTCAATGAGCGCAGACAGACTCGTTCAAGGCACGTTAATAGTTGCTATATCTTTCTGTGTCATTGTTTAGTATTTCGTCTGTTTAGAATTCGACAGTCTCCGAGTATGGTAATAATGTATATATGGTAATAATGTATATATGAGTAGGTATATACTAGTCATTATTAAACTGACTAAGCCACGCGAGTTTGTTCGTTAGATGTTTGGCTCATACTCCACTTGTCCGAAGTTGACCCTTATTTAGGTTGTAATTTCTCCTGAGGAAATATATTGAGGTATGAGTATTGGATAAAGTTTTAAAGCGTTTCTTCAAAACTATACACCATTCTATTGATACACTACAATGCCACAAAGATGTGACAATAAAAATGAATTATTTCACAATCTCACAAAAGTCTCTGATAATTTTCTGTGAAGTAACAATCTTTGAATGTTAATTTCTGTTTCGGTAACTTTTGAATGGAAGATGATTTTACACAGAATTTCAAATTTTCCACTAATGCATATTTTACAAGATGCATCAATGGAGAGCAGAGTATGTATATTATATATTACGTACGAGTAGATACATAATATATTTTTAGTAAAGCACATTAATATCTTAATTAATAGACAACTGTAATCAATATAATAGTAAAGATATATTAACTGTGTAACTTTGGTCCCGAACGACGTAATAATATGACTAAAGTGTTTCCGTAATGGCTATTGCTTGGCTATATACTTTATAGGCTATATGTGCAATATTGCCAGAAGAAGGAAAATATTTACCACGACTGTCTTACAATTTTATTAGAGGTAGATTTAACTTGCGATTTCAAGCTACGAAATAAATCGGTATAGTTATTTAGTCAAGAAATCATTAACTAAATACACTTTAATTTCATTAGTTGTTTGAACACGATTTTGCTAGAGCTTATCATAGATATACAAACCGAACCGTTAAAACTCACTAAGATTTTTATGTTAACCACGTCGAAGAAATTATAAATCTAAACACATTATAATACGTTCATCGTTAGGGTGACCCGTGCGATGTCAGTCTTGGCATCAGTTCTTAACCAACTCGATTATCTAAGTCATAACCGATTGCATTCCGTTTTATACATAAAGTAATTCTCACTAAAAAAAAAAAAAAACTAAACATGTTTACCATGTTCGTTAAAGACAGTCCTGTTCACAAGTAATTTGCGAAGCCACAAAATCGTCACCTGCAAACGTCACGGTGGTTTCTTGCACTGTTATCAGTTGGCACCATTTCTGGAGCTAAAAGTTTGATCACATAGGGTTGTTTCAGAAGTGTACGTCACGTACATCGGTAGGCGTGGCTGCATTATTGAGGGCTTTGTCGCGGGGTGCGGGGGCCGGGGGCGGAGGCGTCCACACCCCCGCCTCCCGCGCCTGGCAGTTTGGGAGAGGGGCCGCACGCTCCTCGATCATCTGCTGCACCATGGCCTCTACTTGCTCGAGGCATGTTTGTAGACAGTCCTATGGAGTCATCGAAAAATATTAATAAATTCATTAACTTAAGTACTACACACTAACCCATTTAGGTTAGATCCAAGGTCACAAGCTATTTGATTGACAGAGACAATTGATTGATAATAATTGATAACGAGTTAATAGGTTAAGAGTAATTCATAGTAGAGTACAAGAAATAATATGATTGTAGGTGGAGAGGCGAGCGTAAGAAAATTGAGCTTTCGTTAAAGGATGAATGTTTCAGGAAAAGTAGTTTATATGGTGACAAACCAACCAGTGAAGATCTGATTTTTCAGCGGGGGTCCTAAGTTATGCTACAATTTGTAAAATTGTTTGTGATTTCTTAATAGTCTAAGCTTCCAATTATTAGCAAATCATAGAGTTCAAAGAGCTCGATCCAAGCATAACAGTTGACTTAGTTTTGATGAAACCTAAAAGCATGATTATTTTTTAAATTACATTTTCACTAAAGCATAAAATTAATACCACTAAAAAAAAAAAAACTAATCACCTCTGATAACAGAACATAATAAATTGCCATTTTCCACATTGATCACAATACCTGGCAACCTATTTTTAGAGCAACATGATAGCAATCCCCCGGTGAATCAAGTTTTCAAAAGAACGAGTGACTAAATTGTCACGATTAATATCTTATATCCTTAAATCGTCATTCTTTAATAAGATAGCTCCAATTTCTTACTACCGCTCGGACTACAGGAGATAGTCATTTTTAGTGACTACACAGTTAAAACTGTGCAATTGTACATTTTCAGGACGCGCATGATCAAATAATTGTGATTAAAACATTTAAAATTAAAATAAAAAAAAATTAAAGATATAAGTTCCATCAAAATTTGTTTACGGTTCTCGGATTGTAGACAATCGGTCAATCAAAAATACAAATATATACCTATAAACACTGACAAAAAATAATGAATAAAATAATAATAAATTACTACTTTGGCTAGAACAACAATAACTGGCACCTACCAAGTCAACGCCGGTTAGACCATGCAAGTGGTCTAGATTCCCGGGCAAGCCTAGACCACGAAGTGCGGCCGCGACGCTGCACGACGCCAACGTACTCGGCGAATACAAGCTGAATTCGTAATCTGTAATAACGAAAGTTTTATTTTATATTTTGAGTTTACCTAGGTACCTACAGCTAGTGCCATGCAAGATTTTTTAATCACTTTCAAGGTAAAGGATGTCAGCAGGACGAAAAGGGGGGCCCTCGAACCTACGTGAACCCGTACCCACTTTATGTTCTAAGCGACCAAGATGTTTGGCGCGACTGTTCTGATGTACTTATTATTGATTACTATAAATCTGCTATTCTAAAGATAAACTGTTGGCCTTCGGTACAGAACACTGGACTGTCGAAGGAAGGTCAACCTTGAACTGGAATCTGAAGTAAATGTAACTAATACAACAATCTTCAATAGGGTTTAGTTAGACACGTTAGAAACGCTTTAAAGATGTCATTATACATAATTCTCAGAGACTCGTATCCGGATTGCATGTGGGCAGTACAGTTCTAGATACTTATTATTTAACAGGGTCCACGTCTCACCGAGTTCCTATGATGTCATGATGATGTACAGGTTTTTAACCAGTATTTATAAAATTATTAAATATATAGATTAAAAGATATAACTAGACTAACTATATTATATTCTTGTTATTTTTGCAAAATATATTTGATGTAGGTATTTATTGCCAAAATTTATTACTAATATTAAAATACTTATCGAGTTCCAACGACAATAACTAAGCAATAAATATGCACCAAAATTGCATTTGAAAACGCAGGCCGTTTCGGTTGCAACGTTGATCATATCGCGAAAACGGGTCACGAGAATAATAAACTGTCGTTTTCTAAGCCGAAAGTCACATTGGAGCTCGATATTTATATGTATAGGAACCTGTAAGGATCTTCCGGCCAATATAGTCTAGGAACCCGCAACAGTAAATTGTCACGACATTATAAAAGCTGAGTTTTTGGTGAATTGTACGTATTCACAGATGTCAGTGAGCTAGGTAGCAACAGCGGCTAGTTAACAATTGTACATTACTATTTTTATTACAAATAAAAAATTTAATTATAAAATATTTAGAAATAACTCTAGCATACATTTCTTCATTATTTCGAATGTGATAAGCGAATTTGCGTGCGGCAATCATGATTAAGACACACGCATCCGAATTTAAAGTTCGAAGTTCACAATAAAACACACATTAATCAGTTATTTGCCGATCAAAAAATCGAGTGTTAAGATGGCATTTTTCCCGCAAGAATTTAAAAATTAAATAAAAATTACTAAAAAAATTTTAATATAATAAATACGTAATTTTTATGTAAACAAAACAATGCAACAGTTTAATACATTGACATAAAATATATTGTAGCTGGTAACATTATCTTGTTTGCTTTGCACGGCAACACTAATTTTTCTTGTTCTGACTAAATACGATGTTAACGGGCGTCCGTTCCAATTTTTAATATAGTAAAGTGTAATGTTTACTTTGTTTATTCTATAAATAAAATTTTTTCTACATGTTGTAGTTTTATTCAGCAACAATCATAGTCAGTAAGCCATATCTTTTTGTTCGGTAAGTCAGCAGCATTACAAGTATGTCGCAAAACAGGTGTTCAAACTATTTCTTATAAGCTACTAAGATTGATGCCACGTTTTATATTTATGAAAAAACTAGTAATGTGGTAAAATATAGGTTATAGAAAATTTTACTTATCTATTAACGTATAGCCGAGTTAGTCACCGCAGTCTTCGACCGCTGTACTAATAATTTATCGAAAAATCCGTCTTCAAACGTCTTAATTATTTTAGATTACGGGCTCTCGGTCTAATAGGTACATGCAAGCAGGTATAGTTGTTTCGCAAACTATCATGAAAGTGCAATGAGTTGGCTCGAGTAGTGCATTGTGTCGGTTCTCCCCTTCCCCGCGGTCCTCCGGCGTGCAGCCTCTCAAAGGAGCCGGTCCTCCCCCTCGCTGCATTCCGACGGCCTCCCCCCTTTAGTCGATTCACTGGAATATTTCTCACGGGTCAACTCGGCGAAACCACACATGAGCGACTTGCCCGTCCTTTCGGGGAGACGCCGCGGCGAGTGCGAAACCTAATTACCCACGTTGGGCTCGGAATGTATTTGCACTTATAAGGTTGCTTATTAGGCGTTTTATTGGGTCCTCTGAGCACTTTTATCTAAAGTACTAAAAGGTAAATTTTAAACGCGCTTTTATCTGTATTTTAGTACGTAAATGTTAGTCATTTTTGGGGAAACTAATCACATAAATTTAATAAACCGAAAACAAAAAGTACCTACTTAAAAATAAAAGTATTTTAACATTAATTTAGTCTTTCAAAAACCCCTTTGAAGTGACGCTTTTATGAAGTTATGTATCCGAATCTCGAGCCGTTCACGAGCAACACATAAATTTATTTTTATTTACTCTATGTATTTACTACATATATGTATCAGTTTCGCGACATTTAGTCAATGTCTCACCATTCCCTAGAACTTGTCCCTATACACGAAGGATTAAGTACATTTTCAATGTTAAAAATATATAGAGACAAAACTGATTAGTGGGCCTTACACGTCCTTTTAGCATTACTGCAGTGGACCAAGTGTTCAAATTAATAATATAGAAAAATTAACAACGCCACTACTATGCGGTTATGTCGCGAGGAAATTGCAAATATCTCTAATTCGTCCTGTGTGTTCGTCGCGCGCAATCGCTTCGAAGAGAAGAGGCGACCTCGAAACTTCGATTTGAATACCACTATCTACCAGACACGACAGTCTGAACATGCTCCAATTATGCCTCGAGTATAACCGCAAGAACAAGGCGGACGGACAATGAACGCCATCGACGGCCTTCATTCATCTCGTTAAATAGACCATTATACGGACGAGCGCGGAGAATCGAACACTCTTTCAGCTCGTTTGAGATATATTCATTTTCGTTTTTTAATTCGCTGTCGGCGAACGGGAGATAAAGGGGAGCGAGCGGAGGCAACGGGCAAAAAAGAATAGAGGAACCGAGGCGAGCGGCCGCGCACTCAGCGTATTTGCATAATCTGATGTTAATCAAACGGCGAGGCCTCACTAGGTACCACCGCTGCGCGCCGCCAGGACGCGGGGCTGTCTGCCCGACTGCCGTGCGACCGCACGCACTGCGGATGTCACGCAGTCGCATGCAGTCTAACAAAGTGATCGAACCGCGTGCGAAACTATACTAACTCCCAATTACAGGGTCATACCTAATTTGTTCACGGACAGAGGCGGCCACTCGCATATAAATGTACTATCTATACCGGAAGGGCAGACCGTCCTTCCACTGACACTAACGAGCGGTTTATCCGGCCAGTAGGCGGCAATCAGCTGTGAAGGGGCCGCCTCGTTGAGACGACGACGGTGCGCAATATGTATTGCGAAGGGAACGTGTGGCGGTCTATCCGCGAGGTGAACGGTCGTGCGAGGCCGCGTCGGTCGGTATTGTACGGAGCGCAGACAGACGTATAGACGGCCGGAACAAACACCCGCGCGGCCCCACGCCGCCGCTCTATCACACTACGTTGGTCGCACAGAGCGGTCGTCGGTACACCGACGTGTAACCCTGACCGGACGCGGAACTGAGCAGATAAGATACCTGTCCAAAACACGACCGACACACGAAACTATTGTGCCGAATCATAGGTACTTCACGAACGGGAGGTCCGGTTAGACAGTACCTATACACAGCAGTGCCTACGAGGTTTACGGACGCCGTTGTCTCGACCTTGTCGTTGGGCCTGGCCTATCGACGACAAATAATCCATTATAAAGTTAATATCCGTCTTGGTGAGACTGAAGAGTAAATTGTGCCATTCAAATAAATGATATATAATACGAGCACGTCTCGGCGCGACGGGACGGCCCTGTTCGCTCGCGGAGCCCATATCTCATTTTTCATGCCGCCCTAAAGCCTTTGTCGCACCGACAACGATACGACTACGTTGTGCGTTAGCGTTTAATCGGCTTCGAACATTTCACGTTTATTACGATAGTGTATCGAGATTGTCATATATCAATGAACTATTAAAAGTAACAGTAAAAAGTCAGCGTTAGATAGAAAATTATATAACTACGAATTAGAAAAAAAAAGGTGTGTATTCAAGGAGTGACAGGCGATACCTTAAAACAAGCTAATAAAAAATGTTATTTTTCACATAAGAAAAACAAGAAAACAGCAAAGGAGGCGATGGAGAACAACAAAAACCGTTGCACAAAAACATATGATCCTCGAGGGCCAAGAGGCAGCGGGAAGGCGAAGGCTGGCTGGGAGGGGCGGGGAAGCGTGCTGGAATGTGGCCCGACAGCCCCGACGAGCGGCGTGGGAGGCGCACTGCCCCCTCCCCGCGGGACACACACGCTCGCGCCACTCGCGCCACCCACCCTCGTGTAAACAAACCCAACGTACACACTACACACCTCAAACGGCGCCGTCCTTTCAGCCGCCACATCAGCGGCCGCCGAGCCGAGAAATGGTCCGAATATTAATTTTGAAGGCCCCGAGCACATAATTTAATAACAGGTAACAAGTAAAAAAATGACAATCCTTACGCGTAGAATATTTATTTTTGGCAACAGAACCGTCGTTGCATCTACGTCGTAGGCATCGATCTATGTAGGTCTACGCTTGCCACATTACTCTCAATTAATTATCGATCACCATAATTTATTATCGATACTGATATGTAATTATTCGAGCGGGAGGAGTTCGACTGTACTCGTGCGAGACGTCGCGACCGCCGCTAGCCAATTCGTACCCGGCTCCTAGTAATTGAAGGCGCAGGAGATTCGAATATCCGGCGCTATCATTACGCGGCGCCACGAGCCCCTCCGACGGAGGCCCTACGTGACAGAATGCAAAACAAAGCGAGTATACAATACGATCCAACATAATATAACACGACGACATTTTAGTACCCGAGATGTGGCGAGAGGACTGCTGAGAAATTCCAGAAAGCACGAAAGCGTACGCGGTTCACCGACATGTGGCACCGTAGACCGTAGCGCGGCGCGACTCTGTCGTGACACCAGACTTGTATCTAGATGCTAATTAGCGGCTTTCAGCTAGAATAAAACCACGTTGATTGTGCTCAAGGTTGGCTATTGAATTGTTTTGTGCAAGATGGTACTACTAAATGAGAACTTACGGAAAAAAGGGAAAGTAAAAATATACACATGCATTTGTGGCTGAGAGTTGACCATCTGATTTACAGCGGCGCCGTATTATCCGTTTTACTTGTAGCAGGTTGTATTTCATCATCTACACCATATAAGAGGGTATATATTATCGCGTCTGTCTGTTTGTTGTGCGGGCTAGTCTCTGGAATAGCTGAACCGATTTTGATGGGAGTTTCATTGGCAGATAGAAGACTTTTCGGAGAGTAAATAGATCACTTTTTATCTATTCGCACAAAGAAACTAGAAGTCTGTCTATGATTTCAAACTAAAGAATTTTTGTTAATGTGAACTTAACCATCGCGGGATTCTCATTTCAGTTTTGAAATGATATGCGAAGAGGGGAGAAGAAAGTGATAAAAAAATAAAAGAAGAAATGGGTCTCTATTAAATAAGTAATGCATAATTAATGTATAATGTTATAATAAGTATTTCATAAATTTACTGTTCGTTTTTGAAGTAGTGATTTTCTTTGTAATTTAACTTGTCTACTTATTTCTTTTTCTATACTATGTTAATGTTAGATAATCTGTGTGTTATCCTAAACAAATAAAATAAAGCCTTAAAAATGCTTTCAAGATCGTATAACCTCATATTTTCGATCAATCAAATTAACTTCGGATTCAGCTGTAGAATGTCAACACAAATGTCAGGTCCTAGAACTAGAAGGTTCCAAAAATATTATATACTGACCTCTAGCGGCGAGTGCGATAAAAGTCTGAGCGTGTCTCGTCACCATGGACCTATCAACGACGCCTTCCAGCGGCATCCACGTCAACAGTAGAGGCAGGAAATCATGAGCAGTCACACCAGCCACGTCCCATTTCAGTTTTGACAGCACCAGTAGCTCCCAATTCTAAACAACAAAATATTTCCAAATATTAGATAGGGAATTACAAAACCAAAGTGTCTTATCATAAATTTTATTTTAATTTGTCGTAATTTTAATTCAACTCAAAAGATAGTTTTCCTCGTAGTTGCATTTAAATATTTCAATGATTCTCCACTCGTATGACGCGTTCTTTCACATCCAAGTGAGTAAACAGAGGGTAGGTGGCACGTCTGCGTCCCCACTTCGCTAAGAATGCAGGAGCGGCAAGTGGAAAGGACAATAAAGTCGCATTCCTGCAGCCACATCCGCAGTAAAATAATCATAAAGGCGACTACACACATACGGTTCCAGGAACGCGCGCCTTCTACCGGTACATTGTTACTACTCCAACGATCCGATTCGCGAGTGCACTCTTACCTATTATTATATCAATAGAATTGGTTATTTTTAACGTGGGAACGTGTTTACTACGACGAAAGAGTATTTTGTTCGAATTACAACAATGTAGGTTCAGTGGGATACCGTGAAACTCTATTATAGAGAAATGCATTGATAGTGATGCTCAAACGTTATTTGGAAATTGGAAAACCATTTTAGGCAGTCCGAATGAAGTACTGAGGTACAGATTTTTTAGGGTTCGTCAATAATAATAATAATAATAATAATTTATTTTGTCAATAACACCATTTAGGTATACAAAATTGAGATAGGTATAGAACACAATGCAAAACTATTTTTACAATAAAATTATTTACAATAAAACTATTCACGATAAAATTATTTACAATATTATATGTCAAAAAATTCTCTGATTGAATAATAAGGATTATTTAGTAAATATTCTTTTAGTTTCCTTTGAAATGTATTTATATTATTACTGTCAGTGATTTCCCTACTTAAGTTATTATAAACTTTCAAGCTCATGTATACATGACTATTGTAATAATGGTTGTAACTGGGTGTAGTTGTTTTTAATTTGTAATTATGCCTCAAAGAATAATTTTGCTTTTGTCCAACTGTTATAAAGTTATTTTTAGTCTTATGTATACATGTTGCTACTAAAAGTATGTATAGGGATATCACCGTCAACACTTTGTGTTTTATAAATAAGCCTCTACAGGGAGCAAGTGGTGGAGCTCCGTCTAAAATTCTTACAGCTTTTTTGTGCAGTATTAAAATACGTTCAATATCTATACAGTTACCCCATACTTCCAGACCATATCTCAACACACTTTCAAAACTCGAAAAGTAGACGGATCGCATCGTTAGGGTGTCAGTTACGCCTGACAGGCTTTTCAAACTATAGCATGCACTAGCAAGCTTTTTCCTCACACTATCCACATGATCCTTCCAGTTCAATAATGTGTCCAATTTTATACCAAGGAAAGGTACTGATTCCGCAGCTTTGATTGGAATTGGAAATGTATAAGAGGCGCCATAGGAATGACGTTTGAAAACCAAATAAAAACTTTTATCGCAGTTAATTTTGAGATTATTGTACTCAAACCACATGTTAAGTTTTTTCCAGCACCGTTCAACTTTAACTTCTAGTTCCTTATACGATAAAGCATTCAATATTATACTAGTATCATCTGCATACAGATAAGTCTCACCATCTTCTATATTGTCAGGAAGATCATTAATAAATATGTTAAACAAAAGTGGGCCCAAAATTGATCCTTGAGGAATTCCCCTTTTTATGTCCATCTCGTTTGATGTGGTGTCCACAATATTGCCACGATTATCTTTGCCCCTTAATTGAACATATTGCTGTCTGTTTTCCAAGTATGACTTTAACAATTTCAAAGCAATACCTTTAATGCCATAATTTTCTAATTTTTCCAACAATATTTCATGGCTAACACTATCAAAAGCTTTGCTGAGGTCGCAAAATATACCTACACATTTTTGCTTTGTGTTCAATGATTCCAATACTTTTTTTACAAGGCTCATGACAGCAGTTGTTGTATTGCTATTCTTACGGAAGCCAAATTGCTGAATCGTTAATAAACCATTTTGAGTTAAATGCCGTTCGATCCGGTTATATAAGCATTTCTCAAAGATTTTAGATAAAACCGGTAATAATGAGATAGGTCTATAATTATTTATGTTGCTTTTATCACCTTTTTTATAGATCGGTATTACCTTTGCGCGCTTCAGTATAACAGGAAATGTTCCTTCAACAATACAGTCATTGAAAATGCGGCAGATAGGAACGCATAATATATGTATAAATTCTTTAAATATTCTAGTACTAATGCCGTCCGAACCGCAGGAATTTGTTTGTTTTAGTGCTCTCACGACCACTATAATTTCTGTCTCTGTGACAGGGTTAACAAACATAGTTTTGTTACTATTAATTTTGTGATTTTTCAGCAATGTTCTAAAGCGTTTCTTATCACCAATATTAGTATCCGGCTTCCCAACGTCTACAAAAAAGTTATTGAAAATGTCACTTATTTGGCACTTATTTAAATCAAATGGCAAAAAACTTAACTCCTATAATTTCGTTCTGTCCGTCCGTTTTTAAGATAGGTGCCGCCAAACAAATGAAGGAGAAAAAAAATTTCGGCCCCATTATCGTGTGGGTTACCTATAGGTATTTAAAAATGATACGAAGGTTTCTAATTGCCATTTTTATTTAAGTTAATAGTTGTAGAGCTATGCGTTCTTAAAGTCGTAAAAAGTTTGTAACATTGTTAAATCCATGGAGTTTTTTTTTTTTTCAAAATGCCCCACGCGGAGTGTCATAGTTTCTGGCGACATTTTCACCATAACACATCCTCCATCCATCATTCTCCATCCATCATTCTCCATCCAGCTCCATATTAGCCTCTAGACTAAATTTTAAACTGTTTTGGCTAATGACACACCTGCCTATCCCGTTAATTAAATAAAACTAACAACTGTTTTGGCTAATAGCATACCTGCTAATGCCGTGAATTAAATAAAATGAGACAATAAATTAAATCCATGTTATTATTTTTAATAATTTCAAGTAGATATTTAGGTAGGTAGTCTGTAAGATCGAACCTCTCCCAATTACATTGAACCAAAAAAATCCTAGTTGATGTGAGAGCATTTTTGACCAACTTCAAAAGGGAGAAGGTTTCAAGGGAAACACATATTACTCTCAAAAAAAATTATGTTTTTTGTTTATGTTCATTGATTTCTCGAAAATCTCTTAATCGATTTTGATAGTTTATACTATACTAGGAAGATTCCGAGGTGGGGCCATATATTTTTATGTATCATTAACTTTTTAATTATGGGATGCAAATAAAAAAAAATGTTATGTAGTACAACTTATAAAAATATAACACTTTCTACGAAAATTGGTTTGAATAATATATTATGAGTAAGTAGTCATCGAAGTATTTGTTTTCAAACTTATTATTTGAATTTTAACTATGAACGTTAAACCCGACTATGGAATCTTTCATTGTGTGTATAACATCTTCTTGGTATGTTAGAAAATAGCGTGCTAAGTTTAATAGTTGTCGAAATAACAATATTATTATAACACTGCGCGCTTGTTCTTATCATGGCCCCTCTGTAATGGAGTAAGTTGGAGACTTCCTATCTTCCGCGTTCGAGTGACGGACTACATAAGTATATTGACTTTGTTCTTTTGTTCGTCGGCACGCCATCGTCAGTTTTTTCGAGTCTGAATTTAAACCAACAATTATGTTGTAGAAACCAATTAAAACCATCTATAACAAAAATACCTAGAATCACGTCATCAGCGGTCAAAAACTTACATTTAAATGATATCTGTGACGAGACGAGAAGTGACCCAGATTAAATTAATTAAAATAACAGCGGTGATAAGGTTTAATCTCACTGCCTACGCAAGTGCTGCCGTTCCAATCAATGGCGAGTTTATGAATAACCCGTAGATTTTTATGTATGTAGATAGGCGAATGTTGATACATAAAATTCACAGGCTTACATGTTCGTTATGCATGTCCGTTGACAGATAATACTCGATGTGTTTACTTAACCCGATCGGCGGCGGCGCGGCGGGCCGACACGGCGCGGCGCGGTAGTGCGGAGGGCGCGGCGTCCGGCGCTCTCTATTTCAAATGATTTTCGATCGCATCGTGTGAGCGTTAGAGTCCGTATTCGCATGTTAATAATTACCGTCGTTAAGGTCTACTAGATTTCGAGCACGTTTCTTGTGAATGAATGAATGAAGCCTCATCACCACGAAATGAAGGCGCGCGGCGTTGCATTGTTTTGTTTTGTTTGTTATGTTGCACGGTGTTCTCGCATCGTGAACCGTTCGCGTGCATCGGAACGCTGTGTTCGAATAATTAATTTTTACTTCTTTTACATAATGATCGGTCTAATAAAAAGTGTTCTTTGTCTGCATAGAAATTACAGTACTTCCTTCATTTGTTATTACCTATGTTCCGAGCAGTTAACTAGAGCTCGTGAACTCAGTTTTAGACCTTCGCGTTTCGCGCTGGCAGGTTTAACGATGGGTTTAACGGATTTTGTTGGCTGGTTTTTGCAACTAAATGTTGAATTGAAGCTATTTGTTATTGCCCTTAAATTATCGTTTTTATATTGGTGAAAATAATTACTAAATTTTCATAGCAACACAGATTTGAAGATTTTGAAGTCTTGAGGGAGCAGCAACATTTTAATTTGCTGAAAATTTTTAATCGATTAAAAAGATTAAAAACTCGGACCGGGATTCTTAAAAGTCACGTGTGAATTATCAATTGATATTGTGGCTAGTGATATTTGGTTAATTTGTTAATAGAAACAAGTAAATTCGATGTTCAAATAACAATTCCACAAAAAAAAAACAAGTTTTGGGTGTAAGGTTTGAGCTGCGGCCCAGCGAAACGGCTAAAAGGCAGACGGAGACAATGCACCCATAAAGTATTCAGTCGGCGGAAAGCGCGCACGCGATGCCATGCGGATATGTAAATGCGGCATTATTAGCAGAATCGTCTCGTCATTACCTCGCTATTTCCATTTTGACGCGATCGAGGATCCGCAGTGGAATCAAAACCACAGCCGAGCCATACGAGTCAAGCCGAAGCCGAACATAGTCACAGAATAGATATTTCGTACAGGCGACACTGACCTCACGTAAACTAAACCGTGAAAGTGTCTAAAGCGTCGTCGTTGCGGCTGTCGAAAATGAATCCGAAATTTTGAATTCGATAATTCGACAACCAATGAAGGCTTTAAAAAATGAACGCGTTAACGGTTTAGCATCTGGTTATGTCACATCAGTGTCGCCTCTATGTAGTTATTACCCATACTTTGCCTGAGCATAGTTAAAACGTTTCTACGATAAGCATATTTATGTAGCGCGGCAGACTTATAACAACTAGTTAGTAAGAAGAATACCGAAGTAGGCTCCGCGCCGTTTATCGAGGCATGTTATATAGCCAATAAAGCGAGCAATGCAAACGGGCGGCCCCTGGTCGCGAACGCGTCGCTGAATTCCATACACCGCACCGTTCCCATGCATTATCCAATTTCATCGAATAGCGAGGCGGGTCGACATGCGAGTAGAACAATGAGAACGGTGTCGTGTGGCTGACGCCGCATGCCTCTATCGAAGCTGGACTACCACTGAAAACTTCTAAAGTGTCGTTCCTGATGGACTTTTCCGCGTCATCGTCTCAGCTGCCAGATGTCCACTGCTGGACTTGGGCCTGGCCGTAGCTCATCACGACGAGATCATGGGCTACTTGCAACCAACAGCGGTTCACGACCTTTGTGTGGTCGTCGGTCCATCCATCTATTGGGTCGTCCCATGTTACTGTGTCCACTACATACTCTCCGCTCGACAAACTTCCCTTTCCAGCGGTTGTCGGTTCGATGAGCGGGATGTGACCTGCCACTGCTACTCAACTTGCTAATTATGTTAGCTATGTCGGTCACTCCAGTTCTCCTTTACGAATTCTACCTTGCAGGGACACTAAGTATAGATCTCCCCGTAATAAGTTGCGTGACTCTGTGCTTGTTGATTAGGCCAATATTAATGGACCACGTCTCATTTTACAATTGTTTGGCTGCAATCATTAAAATCGATACGATGCTCGGACGGTGAACGTACCGCGCTCGGGACCACATTCCGAGACGGGGAACATTCTATCGCGAGCGCAGCCCTCGCTCGCCGTCCGCGGGCCGTAGAGCCTAGCGTGTGAGCACTCAACTTGTAACTCCAAAACTTTTTATGAGCTTCTCATTACAATTTAAAATTTCTGAATTACCGTACACAGAGAGACACAGCCTCGCAAGCGCATCGAGCGCAAACACCGTGAAATTAATAACGAGTCAAATCACATTCAATGTTGTACTTTGTTGCGATTTAACCTTTTGTAAGTTTAATCCTTTTTCGTAAACACATTTACAAAACATGGTTTTACTTAAAAAGGAAACGTTTAGTTGCACATACACACACACACACACACACACACACACACACACACACACACACACACACACACACACACACACACACACACACACACACACACACACACACACACACACACACAAAGGACATCAGTCATTCTGATCCAAGAAAAAATAACTCTGAACATACATAGCACATATCATCTTTTTTCATCCGTTGTTTTCATCCAATGGATTTGGAGATAATATACTGTGACAGGCGGATAGACTCACACCACAGTGACCTTATAAGGGTTCCGTTTTTTCATCTTGGGTGTACAGAACCCTGAAAATTGCGTGGGCAGAACCATGATTATTTCCAATAGCGAGGCCATACTTCAAATTTGTCTACAGACTTAACACTGTGTAGCTCCTCGACACGTTTGCCCATCTAACACAAATGCCAAGCTGTGGAAGGTCGGTCGCTTTAATTTGGCTTTTCACACTCTTAAACAAGTAGCTTTGGTTTCGCTAGTGCCTAGCCGCTAGGCCCAACGTGTAAAGCAAGGCATGAGAGCGTTCCCGGCCTATGTCGTTACCATCTAGGTTACTTTCGACTTCAGCGTGGCTCGCTCCGGTTAGATCGCATTGTATCCAACTGTCATACATTGTACTGCTGCGCCATTGCGTTATTCATTCAATTAGGTTAAAAACTGCCATTTGACTGCCAACTGACTGATCGATTGGCGGAATTGTTAGAGGCCCTAACTGCTGAGCCAAGAGTAGCGGATTTGATTCCCGCCCATGACAAATATTTATGTGCATGAATATGTCTATATGTTCCATGTCTGGGTGTAAAAAATCTATATGTATTATTAAAAAAATATATTTAAGTATGTATATCAGTTGTCTGATACCCATAATACAAGCTTTACTTAGTTTGGGACTAGATGGCGCTGTGTGGGATGTCCCAGGTATTATTATTAGTTTTTAACAACTTTAATTAAAGAAAAAAAATCTGTATCGAATGTTGGAATTTTTTTACTCCTCAGATGTGCAGTGCGAAATAATTTGTCAGCGTTTCATAATCGTCAAAAAATCCTAGGAAAAAATCACTGGAAAAAAAAGTGGACACAATTTTTTTGGAGCGATAATTTACATAACGTCATTTGATGTTTTACTGCTTTTATTTTTATAAAGACATGCAGAACTGTGTTAGTTAGGTGTGTGGTGGGCACGAAAAAATAAACCAATGCATCAGTCGCCAGCTCAAAAGGTTAAAAGCGGCCAATATTATGTAACGTGGCAGAAAAAAACATGACAAAGATTACGTACGTCAAGTGATGAATCATTGTGTGTGTGATTCGTAAAATGATGCACAAGTCTTGGTCAAAATGTTCATTTGTGCACATTCCGGCGATATTATTAGCATCATTGATAAGCTTAATTTATTTCCAAAAGTGCGAGGGCACGGAATTTTAAACGATATTGCCACGAAAATAAAATCGCGAAGAAGGCAAAATGGACAAAATACGCGCGAGAATGAATCCGTTGACCGCAAATATTACATTTTGTTTTTTTATTTTTTCAAAGAGGTATCAAAATATCGAGTGAGCTAAACTAGCGTGATAACCAATGCAAAGTACCGTCAGTTGTATTTAAAATACATGCAACATTAACAATAAATTATTATTGGGTGCCGAATATCTCTTACACTAGAATTCCCTGTGTTGTGAGAGATAGTCACTTCTAGTAGGGGTACTAAAATATTTTTTTTACAATGCACTTTATCTAAATATACATGAAAGACAAATATTGCAAATAAATATAGTTTGGATTAACAATAATTGATATTTGGTATATTCTTAATGCAGAATCATACATCGCTTATTTATCTAGGAACTCTATGTAATTTCACTTATATAATAACTAATAAGCTCCAAGCCCCCCTCCTCACCCTGGGGGAGGCCTAAGCCCCTGCAGTGGGGTAAAAATGGGCTGATAAAGAATAACTAATAGAAATAAGAAAAATATTCGAGCATGAAACGCTCGATTTTTTAGTCTTTTTTAGATTTAGGTAGAAAATTACAATAAGAGGAAAATCGTACGGACTGAGCATATAGCGTATTATTATTAGACGTACTATTTATATATATATACTATTATGTACTCAATTTGTACTATAAAAAAATGTGTCTCATATCGTCTATGTGTAAGAATAGACCGAAAATTATAATATAATTAAAATATTTGAAAATTTAACTTTTAAATTTTTTATTTATCAAATACAATATTCTTATTTTATTTTTGTCAGTAATTAGTAAAAAATTTCGAAACTTCAAAAACAGCGATAGTTCAAACTTCAGACGCTTTCAGACATTGCATATTAAAAGAGCGAGAAAAATGTCAAAAAAAAAACTTTTTGCAGCAATCCCGGTGAATTGTGCCGTAAAATCATGAAAAAGTAAAATGAAAACAATAATAAATTTGAGAGACATTCCGTATATATAAGTACCTATGGCGCGGTTGGGTTCTAAACTTTCCTTAAATTTTCATACCTTTAGGTACTTTCCTCAATTATCACACTGATGGGCTTCGGGCTAGTTTGATACAGTATGAATATTTTTCGCGATTTCAAACACTTATAACGAACACTCCAAACTGATGTCACCCCTTCAAAAAGGGCCGTCAATAAACTATTAGAAACGCGATGCTCGTTAGAACACAGTCATAAATCGTAGTTACGTCCGTCCGTCTGTCTGTCCGTGAGTAGGCATAGTGAGGCATAGTGTATGTAGTGGTAGATAGCATCGAGGCCGCGAGGAGGAATGCGACTGGTTGTGGCTCGTACCACGAACGCTTGCTCATCTATCGCCACAGCTTCGTGAGAAACAATACCGCGTAGGTGTACAGCCAATGGTTCGACGTATATTAACTCTATTGTATACACCGCGGATGTCTTATTAGCCCGTTATTTATGATCCTCAAAGGTGACGTCATCATGTTACTTTAAATATTACCAACACCGAGAAAAAGCAATAAGATTGTCAACTTGGTTTGTTGGTTCCCACGACGACATCTGCCAATAAGATACATTGTTAAGTTCCGCGCTGAGCTTTTAATTAAACGTTCCGAGTTGCAACTAAAGATGGAAGCTCCGTGAACGATACGTCTAGTGTATTCGGTTGGTATTCGGAGGAATTCCACTCAAATGTATCATCATCGGTCAGTTTTTTAACGTATTACAAAGCGGTTGTTTTGCGAAAATAAAAAAGCCTGCACTTTTGCGTTCCTATCGCTATATAATTTCTGTTATGCACACTGGATGCGGCTTTATCGATCTTCCGTCGACCGAACGGACGGCTGTCGTCGTCGGTCAAAAAACAAGCGAATGTCAACGCTCGACGCGATCTTCTTTTCCGCCCTGACTCGGGCCTAAATTATTTTTAAATAAATATAAATTCTGCTATATGGTCACACTGAGCCGATTCATAAGGTCCATCTATAAATTTGTTTTCATGTCGATGACATTACGCAACCGCATAACTTTGCTTCACTATGATTCACTCAAAAAGATTACTGCCGTTCCAGAGAAGACACGGAAGTGACATGTGGCCGCTGTGTGTGAAGAGGTGAAGACATCCGCTGAAGAACTGCCTAACGGAATTACAAAATTTAAGTAAAAATGGGCAGGCTACATCGCTCGCGAAACCGACAACTGCTAGGAAAGAAAAGTTGATCCATCATTGACTCCATCATCGATATATATGAAATAGTGGAGTAGAAAATGATCTCTTGATTAATGATCTGAGTTGACTGTAGTGTAACAAATCATTATAAAGGCATCCGTGAATGATGATCACGTGATTGATTGGTCAATGAATAAAATACCTTTCACACAACCCGGACAAATAGCGCGAATGCAAGTACGGCATAAACACATGGTACCGACAAAAGAGTGGCCGTTTCGTAAGTTCCAGTCGTCGCACACGTTGCACGCGATATCGTGCGAATCTGGGCCATGACTATTATACATTATCTGGAGCCATTGCGTTAGATCGTTTCCGTTTCAAAATAGAGTAAAAGTTGAATAAAATATGCCCTTTTATCGAAGAAGTTAATGCGAGCGAATAGCGCTCTATGAAAGCTTTAAGCACTAAAGGGAGCTAAATTGAACAGAGCTACCTTTTTTTTTTCAATAGACAACGTTACTGTAGTCGCGTGGAACCTGGGAGGTGATAAAACACATCGAGTTGATAAAAATGAACTCACCTTGGAGAAATTTCCTCATCTGCCCTAATCATTCGGGACTGCGAAAAAATGAGTAACGAAACGGCAAAAGAATATTACGAGCGGGCGTGTGATTTATGGTACCAAACCAACGAAAGGAACGCCCGCATTTACGTTAAAACACGCATAAAATCGATAAGTTTCTAAGCTCAATAAATAACATTTAAAAAAAAAAACTAATTGTTATTGAGTAATTTTACAATTAGGATTCTATGAAAATATGAAAGGCTTGGGAGGATGAGAGGTAAAGTAATATGAAGCCATGGAAACATCTCCGCATCATAACGCGAATCCTGTTGCTTTTAGGTTTGTAAATAGAACGTCCAAATAAGGTAAGATAAGCTTTTTCTCATTTACGCCGGAAACAAATGCTCGAGCTCGTGAGATCGGCAAACATTATTCCTGTCCGTTAATTTAAGTAACAAATTATGATTTTCACTCGCTAATATCTCCGCTTGTTAATTTCGAAAAATATAATTTTTACACTTAAGTACAAAACAAGAAAACTAACGCATCAATTCTAGTTTTTTTCTTCTTAAAATGTTGCAAGCACATAAACGAATAGAGGATTTATAAATAAATAAATAAAATCGTTTATTTTGCAATTAATTCAATACAAATTTCATTGAGACTGACCCCACACGAGGTAAAGCCTGTCCTGTCGTGGGTATATTACGTTTTTCCATATAAAAAATACGACTACACAATAACAGCGATAATAAAAGGAAAAAAAAGATAATGATAATAATAGAACAAATGAAAAATTATGAATACAAAATTTCCTTGAGTAAAAACGAAATACAAAAAAAAACTGTGTCCTCTTACACACCGAGAATTTAATTAAGGGAGTGTGAATACGGGTGAGGGTTTTTGTGTTTGAGGGTATGTATGTGTATTTGTAGGAAACCTTGTAGGTTTTAACGCAGAATCGAAATACAGTTTGCAAACCTTTGCAAAACCATCCAACATAGGTAGTTTTTATCCCTTTGAGTAGGTTTTCAGTTGTTTTCAACTCTAGTGTGAAATAAAACGATAGCATTGGTGTGAAAACGGCGACATTCGTTTACATAAAAATCAATCAAAATATCATTTTAAGCCTATTTTAAATTCAGTGGACGTATCCATATGATAAGTCACTTTTGTTTTGTTAACCTTAGTCAGCCTCACCCATACACAAATGGCGGAGATCTAGCAGGGAAGCCCGTATCTAGTAATAGACGTCCGTCGATTGAAGTATGCGCTTTTCTGTAGATATCTATAAGCTGTCATAATAACACAGTTACAAAGCGGTATCTGTAACATTAGATAAAGTTTGGATAGAAATATTTGCCGCCGTGCGCTATCGCTGTCCGATATTGGCCGGAAACGGCGTTAGGTACTCGATAGGTCGCCCTTTCTGTGTCAGTAACCTGTTACACCGATAACTAAATACCGAAATATCGTAAATTCTCGTTTGTACCAATCTTTTTTTTCTTTTAATCCATTAAATGCAAACATATTGCAGACGTATTCAATATTTATTCGGTTCCGAATATGTACATTTTCGCCAGCTGTTCATTAGATGAGACTTGAGACATTTATTTTATTTTGCTTCGTGTTCCGTTACGGTTGCGATATATTCGTATTATAGACTTAACAAAATGTCGGACTCAGTAATTAGACAGACCATACGATATCAACGTTGTTTTGAACAAAAATTTTGTTAAATTACACATGAAATGTAATTTCCGTCCCATGTCCGGGCCACCGCCCAGAGTGCTGGCGCGGCGGCCGACCAGGCCCAATTATGTATACGTCGCAAATACTCGGGGTTGATTCCTCACTACGAGTTTGCGGCGGTTGCAGTAGAGACACTCGGTCCGTGGTCGTCTGATACGAAAAAAATCGTAAAGGATCTGTCCACCCGTCTGGTCAGCACTGCTGGCGATCCCAGAGCGGGTGCCTATTTAGAGAGCATCGCTGTGCAGCGCGGAAACAGTGCAAGCGTAATGGGATCGATGCCACATGGGACAAACCTGGACGATGTTTTTATGTTGTAAATATTGTTAATTAGTCTCAGCAATGCGTATGTCATTATCATATAATTATTTCAGAATCTTTTTCTTGTTCAGTACTTATTTTACACGTAGGTTACACTAAATTCTACTTCACGGCGAATATTTCAAGATTCTACTGTTGTGTATTTGGTCTACGACGCGTCGCCGACGACGTATATTTTTCTGCTCACATTTTTGTTGTAACAACGCGCAACGCGGTTTCTCCATGAACATCCATGATTGTTGAATGCTTTTAGCGTTTCCGTCATTTAATGTTAGTGGAGACCGAGGGCACCCGCAGACTTACAATTTCAAGTTGGCCAACTGAACCGCAGAGTATACCTACAATAGTGAAGTAAGTCAATGATGGCCCGCACATTTTATACGACTAAATCGCCCAACTAATCAATTTGATCATATCAGAATCGAGATTCCCTTTCGATTACACACAATTAAAAAGTTGGCCAACTGTCGGCCTACTGTTGTTCGATAGTTGGCAAACTTGAAATGTAAGTCTGCGGGGTCTCTGACAGAAATTGCCATGCCATCAGCCCATTATACCTCACTGCAGGGGCTTAGGCGTCCCCCCAGTGTGAGGGGCTTCGACCTTAAATCCACTACGCTGCTCCGATGCGGGTTGGCGGATTGTAACTACCGCCGTCTATTGACAGCAACCGGGACCGACTATTTCACGTGCTCTCTGAGGCACGGACTCAGTGGCAGTAATTACCAAAACAAATTTAAAATCTAAAATGACACGCGTCATAGTCATATACCTACTCAATTAATTATAAAAAAAATAAAATAAAATAAAGCCGAGAATCATCGGTTATTTATTTGTTTACTTATTATAAAACTACAAAGGTTTAGATGGTGCTTCTTAAAAGGATTTTCTGATGAACAATATCAGTCAGCCTATTAAAAAAAAGGTTGTTTTTCTAAAGTTATCATGCTTACGAGTTTCATACAACATACTTGACAAAGCCTGTTTTTTGAACTAAAATGTTTATTTTAAAGTCAATGTATGGATGACTGGACCTAAAAATTCTTCAAAAGAAATTCTCAATAAATTGTCTGTTAAATGTTGTACGACTCATTATATTTATGTATACCAAAAAGTGTCTAGGAAGTATTTATTGGTTATGAGGAAATTAGACATGAACAAACTCAAAATCCTTGATGAAAATGAGCCGTCACTGTTGCTACTCTAGTGAAAACCGGTACAAATATAAATAAAAGCGTTACTCTTCCCGTTCCACGCATTAGTCCATTGCACCCGTTCGAAGTCGGGGTGAGTCGCTATTCCAACCAAAAAGTATCATTACACTATGGTATCATCATTATCCAAATAAATAAATTCTCTGGCGCGTCTAGAACAAATTTGATTGCCATAAAAAAGGTTATAGTACGTCAACCTTAAAAGATACACATTTGCTGTCGCGGTCTTTTGGTTAGAACTTTTAAAGGGGAACAATTCCGTAATACGTGATTTTTTAACATCAACCGTTTACGCAGCGCGCGCAACGGAAGCTCTCAAAAGGAATAATTTTTCCCGTTTTTGCAACATTTTTTATTGATGCACCGCTCCTATTGGTCGTAGCGTGATGTAAGAATAGCCTATAGCCTTCCTTGATAAATGCACTATCTAACACAAGAATAATTTTTCAATTCGAATGGGTAGTTCCTGAGATTAGTCCGTTCAAACAAACAAACAAAAAATATAGCCTACTAGCGACCGCTCGCAGCTTCGCTTGCGTAGACTACGAATTCCTGTTATAGGTACTATTAACGTTCGAGATGGTTTATACGTACTTTTTGCTGGAATCAATTTTGGTTACACCCATTCAAACTTTCAATCTTCATTCCCCTTCCACCCTTTAAAAAACCGATACAATTTTTCATCTCCCGTTTCCCACCCTTAAAATGTGGAAATCTAAAAACCCTGAAACACGTCATTATTTGAGTCCCTCCATTCCCATCCTTAAGTTTGAAATTTCTAAAAAACCTTTCCTAACTTAATATGCTCACGTTATAAAATAAACCTATGTTATAAATTTAAGCTTCCTAGACTTAGTAGTTTTGGCTGTAGTAGTTGATAGATCAGTGTGGACAAACGACAGACAGATAGACAGACAAACAAACACAAAAAGTTGCTTATGACACTCTTGACAATCTTCTTTCACGTCTGCAAAGTTTCATTAAAATCTGTTCAGCCGTATTGAAAATTAGCTCGAATAGATAAAATTGAATTGAATATACACATAGACGTACAGACAAACAGACGGACAAAAAGTAGCTAATGTCAAATCTCTTGACAACCTTCTTTCCCGTCTGCAAAGTTTCCTTAAAATCTGTTAAGCCGTTTTGGAGATTAGCTCAAATAGACAGATACACGTACAGACAGACAGACGGACAAAAAGTAACATTTGTTAGTTTTGACGACCTTCTTTTCATACTTGTGATGTTTCATTAAAATTGGTTTAGACAGATGGACGTACAGACAGACATACAAAAAGTTCTGTATGTCACTTTTGACTACATCCTTTTCATATGTGTAAAGTTGCATCAAAATCGGTTATGTTGTTTTGGCCGAAACCTATTTGCTCGAATAGACAGACAGTTTGTTTTTATATATATAGCCTATAACCCTCCGTTAGATTCAGGCTATCAAAGGCAAAAAAAAATTCCAATCCGGCTGGTAGTTTCAGAGATTATCGCATTCAAACAAACAAACAAACTCTTCAGCTTTATAGTAATTATTTCTATTATATAGATTAATAGGTTATAAGATAATAAGAAAATAAGATAATACTGAAAACCGTATCAAACTCTATTGCGTGGTTTGGAAGTAAAAAGTTAACGAACAGAGGCAGACAGCGAATTTATTTTCTCCCGCTATAGTTTTCATATTTCGATAAAAACTGCTAAGATATTAATTTAAATTGTGTGGTGGAAAGGGCAACTATAATATGCATGAAATGCTTAAGACAACTAACGTATTTAATTTGTTAAGGATTAATATTACGTTTAAAAAACATCTTCGCAAATAGTACATAATGTTAGAACAAATTTTATTGTCATAAAAAAGATTATAGTAAGTTAACCTTAAAAGATACACATATGCTGTCGCGGACTTTTGGTTAGAACTTTTAAAGGGGAACAATTCCGTAATACATGATTTTTGGTTAACATCAACCGTTTACGCAGCGCGCGCGAGGGAAGCTCTCAAAAGGAATAATTTTTCCCGTTTTTGCAACATTTTTCATTGATGCTCCACTCCTATTGGTCGTAGCGTAATGTAGTATAGCCTATAGCCTTCCTCGATAAATGGACTATCCAACACAACTATAATTTTTCAATTTGAACCAGTAGTTCCTGAGATTTGCGCGTTCAAACAAACAAACAAACAAACAAACAAACAAACAAACAAACAAACAAACAAACAAACAAACAAACAAACAAACAAACAAACAAACAAACAAACAAACAAACAAACAAACAAACAAACAAACTCTTCAGCTTTATAATATTAGTATAGATAGCTTTCATTAATAAATGGAATCTCTTAATACAGACTCAAACTACTATTTCACAAAATTTAAATCCGAAATTAAACTTCGTTATAGTGCTACCATTTTATCCACGAATTACTTAATTTCGCGAATCGGCCTCTTGAGTAATAGACGTTAATAAACTACAAGCACTTTTGAAGCACTACTAGGGGCTTAATGAGTACGCACGCATATACCGAGTTTATCAATATTAAAAAGCTGACAACGGTATAACTTTTATGTCCCCTTCCATTATCTAGGTGTCAGTCGTCCGTGAAGCAAAGCATAACGACATTAAAATGGCTGGCCTAGATGTAAACGCCTGGATAAGTGTTACACGGTGATAGAGTTTTCTGTGTTCGCGCAGTAAGAACTGGCTCTTTTTTATCGCGAACACTGAAAACCACGAACGGCTGACTACAAAGTGTCGGTGCCGAGCGAGACCTTTGATCCGTTCGGTTATCGAAACTATCGCAAAGTCATACGTCGAACGGATAAAAGCTAAAGCGAATAAACGAAAGTTCCAACCGTTTATATGTATTATAACTCCGACGAGAGAACAAAAAACCGGTCGAGTCGTAATTGCAATTTTAAATGTATCATTATCATCATCATCAGCCCGTGTCTCTCCACTGCAGGATATAGGCCTCTCCCAAGGCTCCCCACCACACAAGGTCCTCCGCCTTTGGCATCCAATTACCCCCGGCATGGTGCTTTAGGTCATCAGTCCACCTGGCCGGGGGGCGTCCGACGCTTCGCTTCCCAATACGTGGCCTCCACTCGAGAACCCGTCTACCCCATCGGTTGTCGGTTCTACGGCAAATGTGACCGGCCCATTGCCACTTCAGCTTGCTAATCACTTCGGCTATGTCGACAACTTTAGTTCTTCGACGGATTTCAGTATTCCTGATTTTGTCCATCAAGGAAATGCCGAGCATAGACCGCTTCATGTTTCGGCACCGTATGTCATTGTAGGCAGGACGCATTGGTTGAAGACCTTGGTCTTCAGACATTGTGGTAGTGGCGACGAGAACAGACGACGGAGCTTCCCGAAAGCAGCAGCATTAAATGCATCAATTATTTAAAAACAATAAGAACTATTCCATGCTGATAATTTAAATTTAATGTTATTCATGCATTTGATTTCCAGTGCGCAAACGGATAAATCTCGATGGACGTATGCCATATTAGTTTTTGCATTTGTTTAAAGGTTAATATTTTTTAATATTTCTGAACACTGAACACTACCCCTGGAATAGTTCACGATTTTTATGTAACTATTGTATTTGAGAAACTTAAATTTTAGTCAAAAAACATATTGCAACAAGTGTACCGCAGACTGTGTATTTTCATTATTCTTATTATTTGAGTGTTTTAAGCAATTATTATGTCGTTTTGTGATTACTGCCAACAAGTTGTTTTGAATGATTCACATTATGTATGTTGACCTCCTTTATGCAGTTGCAGATATTATGTAATTAGGAACTTCCACCTTTGTTATATAGTGACGCCATTATATTTATGAACAGTGACAATCGTATGTGATGGTTTTCTCATTTCAGTGACATTAAAAGCTCTGTTTATATAAAATTTCCGTTGTAATTTTAAATGTGTTCTTTTTGAATACACCAAAATTTGGTTAACTCAAATTATTTTTTCAGCAATTCACTTCAACCATCTATCTATATATAAGACTGGTAGGTGCGAATTCAAATAATCGTATAGGGCCCGCGGTCCCACCGATTTGACCTACTTGTACGACTACGATATATAGCACTACTGGACCTAAACCTGAGCATAAAATTATTTTGAACGTGTTCGGCTTCAATGTGAATTTTATTTTAAATGGAGGAAAAATTTTAATTATTCATTTAATAAAAATACCAAAAAATATCGATACTATTAATCGCCCCTACTCCTGTAAGACCACGGGTACATAGTGGTATACCGTGGTCCTACCATACCAGTAGGTCAAATCGGTGGGACCATGGACCCTTCACGCAGTATAAAAATATCTTTCGATGGTTTGTTTACATCATGTACGCGTAGGATCAGCCACGAAATTTACGTACGTATTTTCGCGAAACGATGATTTGATTTGGAAAGAACGACAACTAATGGCCATTTTCGGCAGCGGAGACGGTCGCGGCGCCCATATTGAACATGGTTAGCTGTCAAAGCACGGCCGCAACTCGTAAAGTTATGCTTCAATTATAATAAACGTTTACGGTCGTGGTGTGGATGTGAGAACGCGCGACGTTTTATGGCCGAGGGCGACCGCGGGAACACAGCACTAAAGCCGCCTGGATGCCGGAGCGGGCGAGCTCTTTTTGCTCCGATCCGCTCCATCGAACAGCGACCACGAGCGCTCCGGCGGGGGCCATAAGAAGCGGTAAGGCTACTCCAGGCCGTACTTAACACAGTCATATGTTCGCCACTTTCTTAAGCTACCGTGTTCGGCTAACTACGAATGAATAAAACTAGTCCATGTGGACTACATGTTTGTATTATTTCGACTTTAAAACTAAACGCATACTTTTTGCGGTTTCGGTCACATAGCGGCTTCTGGTCAGACGGTGGCGCGGCGTTTACGCCTATTTAAATTTGTTCTCATAGTAATTTATATATTGAATCACACTGATAGCAGACAGTCGGTTATGACGTGGCGTGATGTGTTTGTCTATTGGTTTGTCTGGGCTGATTGAAAAGCCATTGATTGTGAAATTAAGTTTACGTCCACTCCATCTCCGAGGTAATTCGTAATGAAAAGAACACTGTTGGGCTTTTTAGCAACCAAACTCGATTTATCCGATGCTTAAAGGAAGTTAAATGAAATAACGCTTTTGTATATACATATTATGGGTATTCATCGCTGAACTTGACGGTTTTTATAGTGTGCAACGGAGCGCGGAATTACAGTGTACTCAGAAATGCTTCATACTCGTAGAGTTTTTATCTTTGCTGTGCTGATTGTCCTATGCAAATATTCCTGTTAATATTAAAATTGTTTTTAATAATTAAATTGCTAGATTTCTAAATTGTTTACGGTGTCGTTGTCAATTTATAAAATAGACATATTTTAAAATACCAATGAGTAACATGTACGAATCGCTGCAGGCAGTGTAAAATATATGTACCTACGCATATGAATAATAAATAAAGAAATAATGCAATAAAAATCCTAATTCCATTAACCTATTAAACCTTTCTCACACGTAATCGTAAAGTAACCATTTGTGCGATATATTTAACCTGTAAACGACTTTAAACTATGTGCTACGGTATTTCGTAGACATGCTACGAAACGCTACGGGATAACGAAATTCATATACACACACACAGAATAACCGAAAAACCAAAGTTCATCGCACTAAAAACGTGTAAGAGTTATTAATCGACCTGTAATAAAATTTACAATAACATTTAATTGCCATTTAAAGCAATTTCTCATCATCGCCAAAGCTGTGTTGGACGTGCGCACAAAAACTTATGTGATACGAGCGAGCGCTTCACGTATCTCACGGCTGTGGCGTCGCAAAAAATCCAAACGATTGAATTAAAAATAGTTAAATAGAATGCGCGATCTCATTTGTGAGTGGTGTCGAACATTTGCGGTGTCGTGACGCGTCGTGCCAAGGTTGGGCGGCGGCTGTGAGAAAAAATTATAAGCGGCTTGCTCCCAAAGTAATCGGTACAATTGAAGCGCGCGCTCCGTTGCCGTACAGGGTTCCGAGAAGCCCGTCTGCGAGCAAGGGGACACTGCCCGCGCATTCCCAGCGCACCTCCTTTCTGCTACTTGTGCTGCCAAAGCATGAATCATGTCATATTCTGTTCTGACACGTATACCGCTACGTGATGTCAGTATGTTACACACTTGGTAGATGTCGCTGATCTGATCCCCTTTGCCACGTTAGGCTATCTACCTACCTAGTGTGGAATTGCTTAAATTCGTACTGACTCTGAAGTTTAGGGCAAAGCTGCTCTAAGCTTTTGGCAAATAATAAGTCAACCAGTAGAGATTATGAGAGACTAATTACTTTTGATAACATTTTAGCGAAATTTCATACTCACATTCTTCTAAGCTCACAAGTATACAGAGAATTTTCTTCATTACCTTCAAAGAAATTTCAAGACTTCATTTTTGAAAAAAAAATAAGGTACGTCTAATTTTCGAATTCAAATGTTTTTCTCGCAAAAATTATCGGTACAGCTTGTTTACTAAGTCAAACATAAATAAGAAAAGGACAACCGCGTGTTTAGAGGGGAAGGGTAAACCGCTGACCGGCGTAATCATCAGTCGCCTGCGTATTCATCATCTGATATAATATGTAATGCCTCTTTTACATAGGTTCAAAAACATCACTTAATTCAGATTGGCAGACACTGATCCAAAATTTTAGTCCAATCAACAACTGGATTGGCAGTAAATTTTTTTTTTTGTTCAAACGGATCTACAGCAGAACCAATACAGTATAGTGTTGTATCGAGGTTAGAACAGTGTTAGAACTGTGTACTTGGATAGAATGGAAATTAATTCGATTATTGCAAAAGGCGCGAATACGAAAGAAAAAATTCAATTTTTTCGCTCCAAAATTTGAAAATGGCCGAAGCCCCCGAATCATAGATTAGCAGGCGCTTAATTTAGAATAGAAATGTCTATTGCTTTAATGTTTGCGTGCAGTCAATGCCTTAGTGTGAATTTGGCATAAAAGTCAAGCAGCGTTTAAAATTGTCTCCAGTTAATGTATTTCACCGTCGACAGGCAGCGCCCTATTGTTAAGAATAACATGAAAAATAAAAAATAAGCCATTCTGTATACGTTTCATTCTTTTAATACGGAAAAAAAACAAAAAGAATCGAATACACAAAACGAAAGATATCGGAATTTAAACTGGAATTAACTTTATAGAGTACTTGAATGAAAAATATTTTCAAGTAATGCATGTAAATCGTATTAAGTTTAAGGATTTCCGTAAAAAATCATGTGTGCAAACAGAACAATATATGAAAAATATTTGAGAAGTACAATTTAGTTTCATTTTAAGAACCGTACCTATAACGAGAGCCTACCCTGTCCGAATTTCAGTGACGAGTGCATGACGAAAACTATTTCAAAAGATCTTTTTGTTAATCACTATAGACGATCATTATTCGTTTTTGAAAATCGATATTAGTTATAGAAAATCGTGAATTTAAACCGTGCGAGACTCGTATTTGACCGATTTTTTATAAACGTCAAAATTCGTAATCTAACCGTTATCGTGTCGTAGGTACCATAAATTGGTGTAGGAGCGGCGCTATCGTGGCATCGAGTGCAAGCATCGAACATGCTACGTAACCAAGAATGCAGTAGGTAAAACGAATCGCCAGTCGAAGATGGGCCGTTGCGTTTTATCTACAACAGGGCGAGTCAACGCGTCGCAGGGGCTCAAGTCGGGTGCTCGCACAAAATATTCTAGTGATTCGCATGGCGGGGCCACATTAACTTGTAAAACTTTTTTAAAAGGCCCGTTACATATGCGAAATGCTAATGTGTGATACAGCACGGTAGTGTGCCATCGCCTTTATGGGAAAGAACATCGATTAAGTACGTTTTGTATTTTACACTTTACATACGACTTTATAGGTATTTAGCCATAGGTACTCGCGTTAATACACTTTAAGTACGTAACTAGGTACTTATTGTTTCATTTAGGACCTATGCCGATAAAATTTAACTAAGTATAATTTAAAAACTGCTACGCTATAAGCGTTAAATAAAAGTTGACTGGACAATCTAGCTTTTTAAAAACCGCATGTTTACTTAGGTACTCAGAGAAAAGTTTTCATTACAGCAATTTTATTTTCTGATTTAAGTTCGTGACTGCCTACTGTTTAATTTGTCACCGCTATTTTTAATGTTAATGAAAATTCAAAAATGTGCTTACGAGTTATTATCGTGTTGGCAGCGGAATTCGATTTCGTAAACAACTTCAATGTAAAGTAATGAACCATCATTTTATCAATAGGTAACAGTCATAAATAGGTTTTTCTAGATTTTATACGAATACGTTTGTAAAATACACAGACCAGTCAACCTATACACCACGCTTTAATAAACGTCAGTACGAAAACGAAATCGCCAAAAAGTGGCGGGGTGCGGGGAGAGGTCGGCTAGTTGTCATTGGCTCGTTCAAAATTGACAATTTAATGGCTTCCGACGTGCTTCCAACTGACGGCTCACTAGCGACGTAGTTATGTAGTGTCACTACATAGCCTTGGCGAATGCTACTCCCTGTCAAAGCGTGGTCTATAAGGTTGACTTGTCTGTGGTAAAATATTACAATATTTTGACAGTTTCGTTCGGAAAGCGAAACGAGAGATGTTGCTAGCATATAGAATTTATCTTCTTTTAGAAGTTTGAATAATACATCTACGTAATAGGTGGATATTCAAAATGTACTGAAGGAAAAACGAGCCACGTTTTAGAACCTACTTTAAAAGATATTCAACCAAAAGAGTAATTTTAAATTTTATGTTCACTGATAAACGCCCGTATGATTGAGGCCACGAGCGATTTACATGGCGCTTCGGTACTGCCATAAAACCAAACTACCAACTAAAAATGACAATATCGTTATGGGGAATTACAGTTTTCATTTTAACGATCTAATATTAATTGCTTTTGATTTTGCCTCACAACAATAAATGGGACAGTAGGTACTTCGAATTCATATATAAATAAATACTTTTTGTTTCTCCAGCTCTGGTGATTTAGAATCTATCACAGATGGTTATTAGAATAGAACCTTTATACTCTTGGTTAGAGGATATAGTTTTTTTTTAAACGTAGTTTATTTCTTCCGAAGGCACCAAAAGGTGATTATCTCGAAAGAGTGAAAATATATCTTTGTGCCCGACAGTTCACTAACTCTTTTTAAATTAATCAATTCGGTTTTAAAATAATTGAAAGCTCCCAAATAATCTGTAAAAATGCAATGGTAGTGTTTCGGAATTAACTTGATAAAAAATTTAAAAATTTTAAAACCTACAATAAATGAAAATGTAAAAGATTTCTAAAAAAATTGATCCTTAAAAATGTTACATTAATTTAATTGTTTCGCTGTTTTTAGAGAAAAAACTTTTTAATGTTGTTTTATTTATTTTTTTTCGTCGTGGGCTTTTAAAACGTTTTAAAGATTCATAGGCTCGTGCCTAACAGTGGGACGTTCATAAGCTAATAATGATGATGAACAAGCCGTTTGAAAGAAAATTATGTGCTACAGCGCCTCTTAGCGGTTTATAACCGTAATGTAAGGACCTGCTCAGAGACGATAACTATGTGATACAAAAAAAAACCGACACAAAAACAAAAATTAGTCCAGCCGTTTAAAACACTAGATGTGCTACTCTTAAACGAGATTTGGTGAACTATAACCGTGAATCGTGTATAAAAATTTGCTCTGAAGTGACAACTATGTAACAGAAAAAACAGCATGGAAATCGATCCAGTAGTTTCATAGGAAAATGGCGACAGACATACAAACAAACACACCGTGTCGCCGCCGCCCCGTCGCGTCGTGGGCAAAAATAAGGTTGTCTCATCCGTTCGTGTAAATCTTCAGTTTTACTTTAGTTTTATAAGATTACGTGGGTTTTATGAATACATTTCAACGGCCCGCAAGAATTAATACAAATAAATTTTAAAACAATGATACGTTATACATACATGACGTGTAGCTCTCACAGACTAATGTGTAAATACATTAATAAAGTTCATGTAATATGCAAACTAAGAATCGACATACTCCACGGTAATGAAACTGAAAAGGATTCTGAAGCTCTATTGTGCTGAAGTGTTTTAAAACAACGTCCAATAACTTATAAATCAACTTACAGTTAATAGTAAATGACGTCAGATTTTAAGAACAAGTTAAAAATGGGATCAGATATTCTCGGAACCAGAAGGTATTTTTAGACACCGCTATATTTACACACGGGTAGGCGACGCTCTCAACATAATCACATCCGAGCTGAGTATGTCAGTAATATGCCTAAGGTTACCCATTAGTTTCAATTATTAGTACAGGAAGTTTACAAAATAATCTTATTTTTCCTCTTTACATTACATACATTAGTTAGGTGATTAAACACAATGAATAACAATAAAGGAAATATTGCTAACTTGCTTTGTATTTTCGAACATTAAAATCAGAATCAATAGGTAGGTAATTTAAATGTTTAAAACAGTCAAAGACGCCTAAAATTCATCTAGTACACAGATAAAAATAATTGCTTCAAAGAAATGAGTTACTTCATTCAAGATATTTCTGTTTCCTATATAAGGAAAAACGAACTTCGTTCCTAGAGATAATTTTAATTTGATTAGACTCACAAAAAGGTCGTTGAGCGTGATGCTGTTGGCCGTATAGAATACGAGCAAATCAGCTGGCAGGGCGTGCGTGTCTGGCTCCTTCATTTTGGAAGCCAGAAGCAAGCAAGCTGTTCCCAGGAGTTGCAGCTGGTTTTTGCCCACGGCGCAGATGCTCAGAAAGCGGTCGATGTAGGACATGGCCAGCGCAAACACCTCTTCCTGGCAGTTGCGTTCGTCGCAAATCTGAGGGCAAAAGCGTAGTTAATGTAAATAACTGAGACATAATATAAAGATGTAAATTACGAGAACACAAAGAATCTTTAAAACTTTGCCAAGGATAGGAATGATAGATAAGAGTGATCTGAAACGTTTAAATAGCGTACAACATTCTGGTTGTAGGTTTACGTTCTGTCTTACGTGAATCAGTTTGTAATTTGATGGTACGCCTAAAAAAAATATAATAAAAATGTTAATTTAATCCTGTATGCATTACTGTACATTATAATTAGAAATCATAGAATTGGCGAAACGCGCCCGCCCCGCTCCTCACTAGAACGACAGTACGCTTTCGACGGGGCGCCTGCTCATACATCGCGCTAGTAGTATATGCCACCAACGGGTTGTTAGTCGGTAAATCCATGTTAGTCGGCAAATGCCATTCAGCAAGGATTTCATCGCAAAAACGCCGAATTATGCAGTGAAATGTAAAAACACGTTCAAAAACAAGAAACAACGTTGAATGGTGTAATTTTTAACGAGTAAGTACGAAATTGTATGGACGCTCCCCCGCGCAAACGCAAGACACCCCCGCTAAATGGAACGCTGCGTTTCCTACAGTAAATGTCTTACCGTGTCTCTAGTGGTGTGGAGGTCCCAGAGCTTCACTATTTCTATGTTAGATATAGAACCTCTAATATATGATAATACAGTTAAATCCATTTAAGTTTTAAACCGATTCCTTTAACTACTTCAATAGAATCGAATGGAAAGGCATTAAAATACATAGATCTACCATTTTATTAAAGTTTATAATCTAAAAATTATTCAACAGTAAGGCAAGCTGCAAACTCAAACCCAGATGTAATTCTTATCGGCACTATAAACGGGATAGGCTATACAAAGTTCCCGCAATTATTTTATCAGTTATACATTATGTCTATGGTTATACATAAATATTACACTTTCAAAATGTAATCGTTAGATTTCAAATAGTTGTTTTGTTGTTGTATATTTCAGTTGTACAGTGGAAAGAAAAGTACTTACTGGTATGGTAAAGCGAAATCAGATGGTAAAGAGTGCAATGAAATTAGGAATAGATGACGTGACAGCGTTATAGTCTTGGGTAACGGAAATGCCATGAAATCCGGCCATGGAGCTGGATTTATGACTCATCCAGCTCCTGCTCCATGTGAGCGGTAGAGGCAGTCTCAGTTCGCGGATTTTACGGAGCTGTTAATTCCAGCGGATGATACAATGACTCCAAGAATATTGAATATCGCGGATTTGCGATGCGCGGATTCGTGGTTGGAGTTATTATTAGCATACACCGGATTCAACAGCTCTAGCTACGGGCGTATTGGACCTGCGATGTGCATCCAGTCGGATGCATCCAAGACTAGACAGCGTGTGATTGTTCGAACGTTGCATAGTTTCGCACGGTGTACGTACGTAATGCGACACGATGCAATGCCTCGTAATTGTATGCACTAACGAATGCCTAATAGCGTACACGAACAACAGATTATTTTGTTTATATAATGACAATGAATTTTCAACGCCGTTGAAGTAAATTCATCGAACGCGTTGTACTACGAATTCACAAAAAATATACTATAAGTTGTTTTGAAGACTCTAACTTCTACATTCAACCATTTTGGAGCTGAAAACGGCAAAAGATGAAAGTTGCGACAGATGATTTTGTTTCTCAAGTACAATTTAAAACTAAACGAAACGTAGGTACTTTACTAGGTACAGGACTACTTACAAGAATCATTTGCGTCTATCAAATTTAAAAGTTCAATCGTAGAAGTCATGTAAAAACTGAAAACTGCCCAACTGTGGTGAATATTCAACCTATTATCGCTACAGTATTTTTAGAATAGGTACTAAAAATTACAATTTATTTGGTCGTTATTATTTCTCCGTCATTCTTTTCAGACTTAAATTGTTGATTAGGTACCAGTGAACTTTTATAGAAAGACAGTTTTGAAACAAATTCAGAACTGAGGGGATTATTCATCAAAATTGAAAGTAGGATCAAGAACTGATTTGAATTAAAGTTACTTTAATTAAACGTGGACTAAAGTTAGTAAACTTGAATTAAAGTAAAGGAGTGAAGACAAAGCGTCGGTCTGGTAACGCTTTGACGCTGGGACGAGAGTAGGGAAAGACCATGAAAAGACACGATTGCCAAAATGTTATTATATGAATACGGCGGTCCTGTAAAGATATGTGTAGATAAATAAACTCATGAAACGAAAAAAATATTTTAAATCATAAATAAAGACTAGAAGAGTTCTTTACGAGACCTCGAGCTATTTCTAGATAAGAAATGAAATGTCATAAAAAACTCTTCACGTAATTTTTGTTTTTACGTTAAAAACTATTTTTATTCGAAAATAATAATAAAGGCAACGTCTTGAAAAAACTCCACAATAACCGTACAAGTTATAGTATTTTTTTTCAAAATGCCATCAGAAGTTACAACGACGCTCCACGTAACTACACCATTTTGGAAAAAAAACTCCTAAAAAAATCATAATCTCCTAATTGACGCTTTTGATCCTAAATAATTATACAGGGACCTAACGAGAGGCCGACGGGACGTGGCGCGGCGTGAGCGAGCAATGCTTATTGCCGGTTATCTCACCATCAGTATGTGAATGCCCTGTAGCCAAAACCATGGATCGCCTGGTCTTCGAAGTGCGTTTATAAAAGACAGGGCGTTCACCGAGAGAGGTACACTAGGTACACTAATTTCAAAACGAACGTTTGCTCAATTATCAACATGCTCATCGATTTGAGTACTTTAATTGTTAAAATACATTGATAAAATTTAATCCAAGGCAATGTGTAAAGAATGATACACCTTAGTTACAAATTTAATTATGTTATCATTATGTTGAACGAAAATCGTGTGGGGACAGGAAGAACCTATTGCGGCGTGTCAATATGACGTCAACGCGGGACATAGGTATTCACACCGCCATGCCAGCCCCCGCACGCCGTGACACGTGGCTTCTGAATCCACAGCTGACCTGAGACTGTCTAAATCATTCTACAAGCTGCCTATTTTACAATATGACTGTAGCTAACTCGAATAATACAATAATGGTTTAAATAACGCAGCGTCGGCGATAAGGGGCCAGCAACTTAGGTTATCCTTCATTCAAACTTGTTAAATGGCTACTCGTGCATGAATACAAATAGGCCAACGACTCGTTTAATGACAGTCCACAGCCGCACGACCAACAATATCTACGCATTGGCGAAGATAAAAGCGTTTTCATCCGGCGCCAGCCGTATGCGTGTCAAAATCAGCTGATTATTCAAATAAAGCGGAGGCCGCCGGCACGGGCGACGCGCGGTGGCGGCTGGGGCCCCTGTCGCCGGGCGAGCGTCCGGGCGCCCCGCCGCTTCTCTCCCTCTCGCGCACCTACAGCATGCAGGCCAGCAATGAGGTATGCGCCATGTAGGATATAGGTGCAAATAACAGCTAAATTCCACTTTCTAGTTAGAATCACACAAGAGTCTGACTGAACTCAATCAGCTGATCGAGTAAACATTGCGAAATAGTCGAGCATTAGAATCCATCGTTACAGCTAGGTATTTACTAGACCAGCTGATGCATACTAAGGGACCGCAGAAAAAAATACTAATGGATTAGCATAATATACCTACTCGTAATGTGTGGATATGCGACCCGCTATTAGCTATCGTCGAAACTGCAGCACCGCTCGGCTTAACTTGGCTCTTAAAAAAGGCTTGAAATTTAAAAGCTGCGCGTGTCTCCATGGTGTGCTGCAGCCTCGGATCACCATCAGAACCTAACACGTGGTGGCAAAACAAAATGGCGATCGGGTGGACCGGCCGGGCGTGGCGGGGACGAGCGGTAGGTGCGGCACACGCGGTGCGCTCACCTCTAGCATCCATTCGGCGACGAGGCGGCGCATCTGCGGTGTGATCTCACGCTGCACAGCACCGAAGTAGTTACTGGTGAGGGCGTACCGCTCCTCGGTGCGCAACAGGTTGCGTAGCACGCGCCGCCGCAGCAAGGCAGGGTCGCGCGCAGCCGCCAGCGGCGCAGGCGCTGCTTCAGGACTTACACGCTCCGCGCACAGCAGTTCCATGATGAGAGGAACCAAATACCGGGGCCGCTCTGCTCCGTCTGCTGGCTGCCCGTGCCCAGCGTGTTTGCTTACTGAACAGCTGATCGGGACGGGCGAGCGGCGAACGAGTAACGTTTGATAATATTGTTGCGACGCCGGCGAGGGCCCGAGTCGCAATGAGCCGGCCGGCTATGCTCGCCGCCGAACATATGATCGGAGGGGTGCGGGACGCGACGGCCGTGGTGCGGGAGGGGAACCGTGAGGCCCGCACGCAGGTTTCTCCCGGTTCGCCAGCCGAATAAAAAATACAAATTCTCTCGCTCGCTCACACCAATGCTGGTTACTCGTCTGTACTGCTTTTTTCCTAAGAGGCCTCCTGCGTTGAAATAGGAATGAAATAAGTACATTTGTGTTCACAAAAGAAATAATTCAGATTTCATAGATACGATTATAGTGCGTAAGTACAAATACTGAGCTTTTTTTAAAAAGTTCATTAAACGTAAGTAGGTACCTACCTATCTACCTACTATCCACTAAAGCAAACTTATGATACTTATGTTGGTATATACCTACCCAGTTAGTCAACGCAATGGCGCGGCGCTATCTTTTGAAGTGTTTAGCTAAACATATAAAAACTTTGATTTAAAATTTTGTCTCAGTAGGTATCTTGTAAACGAAAATAGGTACAAGTACCATAAAATAAAAATCATAAAAGTGGAACCCCGAGTGGAAAACCCGAACAAAATATCAGACATTGATTAGACTGACCATGTGTCATACATTATCATTGTTTTAAACAAACATTTCGTTAAACTACACATAGTAAATGTAATTTCAAAATTTTTATGTTGCTTTCCAGTACGAACTTTACACAAAATTCTACTTTACACTTTACAGCGACTATTTTAAAACATCAACTGGTCAACGGGGTAGGTAGGTATACCTTTTTCCGCACATTCATGTTGTCATAGATACCCATACGAGTGCTATGAGTTGAGTAGGTAGGTACATGGTGAGTAAGTACCCATGGTGAGGTAGCGAAATATGAACCTCCAAAATAATTCCCAAATCCAAAATAACTGACTAACCGATCGGCCGAGTGGTTAGAGACACTAACTAAAGAGCGAAAGGCGCGGGTTCGAATCCCGCCTGGGACAAATATTTGTGTGCATGAACATGCCTATTTGTTACGTGTCTGGGTGTAAAATATCTAGGTATACATATGTATATATATATTATAAATTATATTATAAAAAAAGAATATTCAAGTATGTATATCAGCTGTCTAGTAACCCATAACACAAGCATAATACTTGCTTACTTTGGGACTAGATAGCACTATGTGGGATGTCCCATTTATTATTATTATTATTATTATATAATTTGCAATGTAACCCCTCGAAATTTATGTGGTTAAAATTAATTTTTATTAAAAAAGAATCGTGGAACTGATCATGTTTTGAATTTAATGCAATAAAATTGGAAGTTTTGTAAAGATATAAGATAAACTATTTAGAAACATTATTATTATTTGAATGTGAATTTAGATAATAATCATGTTTTGGTATTTTCATTGGAGTTTACGTTAACTCTTCAGCTGACACTTGAAGCTGACATCACACTTGTTCTCGTAGGTTTTAGGTATAAAGATTTTACATTTGTTCACTTTCAAGCGCCAACAAATTCAGCTTTATCGATTATAGGCCCCATAAAGGGCAATGCCCATTATTGCCCATTAAATGCCTGACATGAACAGAAAGTACGAATATTCCCAAATTCTAAATATAATTAAATATACATAATAAAACTATTCTCAAGTTTGTAAAGGTCAAGTAAAAATATAAAAATTTTATATAAGTATTTATTTTGTTTTCAGACAGAATCTATTCGCAATAAAATCTTTTAAACTAGTTTCTCGTACTTTTCAAATAATTATTGTAATTGTAATGGTTTTCCTTCGATCAAAAGGTCTGTGTGGCGTATAATTTATTTTTGTTCATCTCAGGCATTTTTTGTTTGACCAATGGGCATTGTCCTTTCTTAAATGGATACAAACATAAGTCGTGCATGTGTTACTTTACCTACCACATTTAACAGGTTAAGTATAGGTAGGTATTTTTATTAAGCGATGGAATACTTTGTTCTTCCCTAACCGTTATATTGTTTAGTTCCAGGTAGGTTATCAGGGATAGTAACAGGTATCTACTTTGTAAAGGTCTCCGTTAGTTATAATAAAAATAAAATAAAGCTGAAAGAATACAAATCGCTTTGTAGGTAATAATAGTTCGCAGTTTGTGAGGAACGTTTATGTGGTGAATTTTGGCAGGCTCATTCGGATGCCTTTTGTAGACATTACAAAAAGCAATATTTTTTAAAATGTATTTAAGTTTACAAAGTAAAATGAAAAATATTATTATATATATTTTTCAGTCGTGTTTTTCAAAGCCACTGACTGAAGATTTCAGAATTCATTGTCAACTATGAGTTTCCAGGTTCCAGGTTCCATCAGCCCTTTTTTATACCCCACCGCAGGGGCTTAGGCTTCCTCTCAAGATGAGGGGGCTTGGAGCTTAAATCCACTACGCTGCTCCAATGCGGGTTTGCGGATTGTAGCGACCGCCATCCATTGACAGCAGCCGAGACCGACGGCTTAACGTGCTCTCCAAGGCACAGAGGACTTTACAAACATTTAGAAAGTTACTGCAGTTTAGTAATGTACAAACATATGGTAGTTATTTCATTGTATTATAGATTAGGTATACGTACCCTACTGGCATCATTAATGCTATATATGAACATGTATGAATATGTGTGTTAGTTTAGTATAGTTCCAATCAACCTTTCTGGCGGATGTGAACATAGGCACAAGTTGCGTCGCAGTAACCAGTTTTAGGTGTAGCGGGACGCAGTGGAGCGAGGGGCATATGACTGAACCTGCGCAAGCATGCCTATAGCGTTGTATTCCGATCCGCCATAAAATTTGATTGGAACTATACGCTTGTAACTTATAGATCACTAAACCGATTTCGATGAAATTGTGCTAATATTTAGATAAAAAGTATAGTGTGAGTCGGTTTCGTGGATAAGCGGGTTCTGTACACCCACTGTTTGTTTTTAAACTTACTTAACCCCAACGATAATTTGTGAGAAATAATATTGCAGCTTATTAGGCGATTCACCAACTGGAACTAGAATTTTAGACCTCCAAAACCTAAGATACGGAGCTCGTATTAATTATTAAAAATATCGAAAAGTGAAATTGCCGTAGGTAGGTAGGTACTTTGTTTTCTAGGTTTTTATAGCTGACACCGTTTTAGTGATAAAATCGTTGGGTAAATGACCTATGTGCTAATTAATATTTATCCATCGTACGTGATTTAATTAATACGATATTATAAATATATTTAATTGTGATTTGTATTTAGTTATAAATAATATTAGAATCTCTCTATAGAATGTGCAAAAATTTCGATAGTAATTTTAACAATATGGATCTGTTCAATACTAACAAGGAATCATTTAAACGAGAGTTAAAAAGGGAATTAAGTATCGTGAGTGTCGTGATAGCCCAGAGCGCAACGAACCTGTCTCAAATTTATAAGGCCCCATAGAGCCACGGTTCGAATCCGGGCATGTACCAATGAGTTTTTCTGACTTAAGTACACAATATCACTGACACCGTGCTTCGGAGGGCACGTTAAGCAGTCGGTCCCGGACGCTGTCAGTAGATGGCGGTCGTTACAGTTCCCAACCCGCAGTGGAGCAGCGTGGTGAACTTAAGCTCCAAGCCCCCCTCCTCACCCTGGGGGAGGCCTAAGCCCCTGTAGTGGGGTAAAAATGGGCTGATGATGATGAAGTATGCATGATAGGCAAATTCAAGTTATTATTATTGTTAGTCTTTTGTGTTAATATTATTATTTCTGCAGATTTATTTACGTGGCGCACGTTTACTTTAGTTTCATTGTTTTTAATTCTAAATTAAATTTTCCAGTGAGAATTTTATTAGGTTATAATTGTAACATTTTTATTTCTTATATTGTACTGTAGCATATTTTAAACCACACCTGTAACTGTTTTTTCTCCTAATAAATAAATAAATCAATAAATATGAATAATAAATAATACTATGTAAAACAATTTTCGTCAAGTAAATTCTAGAAGGACCTAGCTAAGGTCATGTCAGACATAAACACAGATTTAAAATGTTGTAAATAATGTGTAGGTACGTGGTTTTTGCATAGGTAGGTATATATTCATTAGACGATAGCAAATGCCCATAGCGACATATAGTTCCTTCTCGCTTGTACGTAGCATGTATTCGTTCTTGTCATCCGTCAGTGGTTTATCACCGGAATTGAGAATTGACGATAATACAGAACGCTGTAGTGCTGTAGGTAGCACGGTTTGTCGTTCCAAGAATTACTATTAAAGAACAATGACCGGTTTTACATGACGTCTTTTATGAAAAGGACTTTTACCGAATAAGTTATTTGATCAGCAGTTCTGGTTTCAAAGGCTTTATTCTCGTCTTTTAGGTGTTATTGTCGAGTCAGCTGACCGTGGTGTTTGAGAAAAAACTGATAAGAAAGCATTATGTTGTTTAGAATAATAAACTTTTGGAAGAATGCTCGAATGGTATGCTTCCAAATAGTAGTTATTACTAAAGTACTAAATATTATGAATAACAATAAAAATAGGTTAAGTGCGAATCGTACTCGCTTGTAGGAGGTTCCGTACAGTAAATCATTGCATTGCCTACTTTTTTTTAATCTGACCCAAAGATGGATGGCAAGTTCGTACCTTGGATTGTGAAATTATGAAACCTTTACCAATAGTTAGACGTTTGATTGTTTGATTTTGAAAATTCCTAGATGTGGTATTGAAAAATATTAAATCATGTTTAAGTTTTTTACTGCATTAACACAACAACAGTAGAATCTAGTGTGGTATTTGACAGATAATATGAAGTTTACAGTGTTGCGGATAAAGAACTTCTCCTCGAACATTTTAGTAATTATCTAATCAGGGTCAAGTTGTACAGATAAATTAGTAAGTTGTATGTTCTTTAACTAGTGTCTTTAACACAAAGAAATTTTTGTTATAATTTCACAACGTAAAATAAATTCAGGTACACCACATGTATGGGGACTCGCCGTTGTTATTTCGGCTCGAAATGGAACTTTACTCCTTTGCATAACTAGACGGACTATCACAGTAATCACTAAACCAGTTGCACTTAATAGACCATGGTGAAATTAAGCAACTATAGTTTAAAAACGATTTCTATAAAAAATTTGATGTTGGCAAGTTTTTTAGATATCCGCAATTTTTAGCTCCAAAACAACTTAATTTTCTTGTCCTTGAAGTAATCTTTGTTTAAAATCCATGACGGTCAGTAACTAGTCGAAACCCTAGTTTCTTATATCTCAAACTAATAAAATTTCCTTTTTTAATCCATACAAAGAAAACATCGCTTGAAATGATCTCAAAAACAGACAAAAATTCATATATATATATATATATATATATTTAAATTTATTAGTAAACTGCGTCTCAAGGCAAGGGGAAAATATTCGCTCATTACGTCATGTTGATTGTGTCTCTAGGCAGGTAGGTATATTAATTATCATGGACATATCCATCGCGTCTATTATTGACGCCCGCTTAGCCTAGTGGGTAGCGACCCTGCCTACGAAGCTGGAGGTTCCGGGTTCGAATCCCAGGTCGAGTCAGTATTTATATGATAAATATTGATACTGGTATCGGGTCTTGATTGTTATATGTATGTGGTGTCGTCGCTTGGTACCCAAAACACAAGCTAAAGCTTAGTTTGGGGCCTAGACGTTGTTGTCATTTATACGTTATTATTATTTTATTATTATTATTATTATGGCTTCTATTTTGATTTACTTAAATTACAATTTCTGCAGTAATTTAGAAAAGTTTACTTACATGAATCATTTCATATAACGTCATAGCCTAGAATATCTACAGTAAACAGATAATCAGTGATGCAAATAGGTATAATAAAAATGAAATCAGTAAATTACACAGCAGGATAATAATACAAAACCCCAGAAGCGCCAATCGATCGTACATTATCTATTAAAACTACAAAATAACACAATAATATTTAAAAAATCCACAGATTTCGTGCTTTATACGATAAATCGAACACATTGAAAATGAATCTGACCATAGGTATCATCTTTTAGTAAATTATATGTTAATAAAAAAATATTCATCAGTGTTTTGTACGAAGTTTTATTAAAAGAAAAATTATTGTAGTTGTATAATAATTTAAAAAAAAAATTATCGATAGCCATTTATGATTTTTCCAAAATTAAATAATAATTTTAATTTGTTAACAATCAAAATTGCCGAGTCCACGAGTTCCCACTCTCTTTTTTGCGTTTTAACATTTCAGTACTCGAAAATTGATTAAAATTAATTAATTATTTAATTTTTAACACAATACGTAACACAATGATCAAAAATATATCATCAATTTTTTTTACTTTTTTTGATGGCTCACCTAGAAGATCGAGATTCGAGATCGAGAGAGATTATTATCGGATTTCGATCAACGTAGGCTTAAACTGTAACCAATACAATACCCTCGAGTGCTTTTTGTTTCTTTTTTTCGATATCGGTCTAAGTTTCCAAAATATGGCCCAAAGTCGAAATTTAAAAAAAATCTTAAGCTTTTTTCGCAATTTTGTCATAAAATTTGACTTTTTTGGATCTTGTAGCCCTCGTCCTTACGCATCTTTTGAGACCTGTTATAACATCATAGCTTTTAAAATCTCCGATATATTATCGAATCGCATTATTCCGACCGACACGATCAAAAATACATTTTCAATGTTAAAATATATTATGCGCATGCCGTTGACACAATCATGGGCTAAAATGAACTAAAATTAGTTGTTAAGTTATTAGTAATCTTGCTTGAGGCTGAGAGAGGGTTCACGTCACAGGAAGAGAGCTATAACCGAGCGCCATTAACTACCACGCAGCTTCCTTCGAGTTGAACGGGTTGATTGGTATATGGGGGCACAAATTGTATTGTTTCGCCCCATTCTAAGTTGCCCTCGCATTGAACTGCGACTGTGGCATGCATGCGACACTATAAAAAGATATTACGTGCGATTGAATTACTTGAATCGAGAATAGCCAGATAATGAATATTTATGGTTTTCTGTAATATTAAATACCTACGTGAATGTAGAGTTTTGTTTCGCGACGGTTCCGTGGTGCCTACTACTGGTTTGTCCTACTTGTAGTATCTAGCCACAGACCAGTCAACCTATAGACCACGCTTTAATAAACGTCAGTACGAAAACGAAATCGCCAAAAAGTGGCGGGGTGCGGGGAGAGGTCGGCTAGTTTTCATTGGCTCCTTCAAAATTGACAATTTAATGGCTTCCGACGTGCTTCCAACTGACCGCTCAAAAGAGACGTAGTTATGTAGTGTCACTACATAGCCTTGGCGAATGCTACTCCCTGTCAAAGAGTGGTCTATAAAGTTGACTTGTCTGTGTATCTAGCCCACGCAAAGTACCTAGTAACGAGTATTATAATTTCCTGCGGTTTTGTTTGCATTAGTGTCTCAAAAAACTTCCTTATCTCACTTGATGCTATCCAAAGGGTATCTGCAATATTCATTATGATAACCGCAAAATTCTCAAGTTTTCACAGATTTTTCTATTTTCTTAGTGTTATTACTGGTTAAATAGAAAAGTAACGACATAAATTCAAAATTTATTGTTGTAACACACCTTTGCACACGTCCAGAGTTTCGGTGTCGACAAACGTAGATAAAATATAACCTAACTGTTCGGTTATAATGCATGCACAGAGGGACGATATTATGTACATGGTACTGCGTAGCTGTAGCGGGAACGTAGAACCTGTGTAGTCTAGTCACACACACAAGCGAGTAGAAGTTAGCCAGTTATTTTTGTAGATATAGATATACCTATATAAATAGGTAATCAAAGAACAGACTTGATATATTTGGTCAAAGGCACCGGACTAATAATTATTTAGGAGCTAGGCATGCAAAAATAAATAAATCGGTCAATAAACATACCATTACATGAACGTTTCATTACTAAATACTTCGTAATGAGTTACTTACGTAATGACGACCGCTTAGCCTAGTGGGTAGCGACCCTGCCTACGAAGCTGGAGGTCCCGGGTTCGAATCCCAGGTCGGGTCAGTATTTATATGATGAATATTATTACTGGTACCGGGTCTTGGTTGTTATATATATGTGGTGTCTTCGCTTGGTACCCAAAACACAAGCTAATGCTAAGTTTGGGGCCTAGACGTAGTTGTGATGTGTGCGTTATTATTATTATTATTACTTTTAATTAAAGAAACATAACCTTATTAAATAAAAGTGATTTACTCAATAGGTTATTACTCAACTTGAACCAATGTTGTTGGATTTTCACGTCGCTTGCATCTAATGCATCTTGCCAGTCGATGATGGAATGCGAACTGAATCTATTTAGTGCAGCGATATGGAACGCGACCGGTCGCACAAAGGGAGCAAAGCCAATACACATTTTGTTTGCACATTAATGACCATCGGCCTCGTTGTAGTGATTTTTAGTGAGGACGTAGCACAGTAGTGATGTTTGTTACTCTTTCATTCAAAAACTACATAACAGATTTTGATAAAACTTTATATCTGATGTATTAGAATAACGTATAGGCTGTAATTTATAAAGATACTAGCATCCGCCCGCTACTTGGCCGCGTGGACTACACAGTTATAGCGAGACCATTATAATGTTTTGCATAGATATAGTTTATGAGCCGGAGAGTTCCCTAGGCTACTCTTTATTACGGAAAAAGGCACAGTTCTTGTGGGATAACTATTTAAGTACCTTAATTACTAAAGAAAAAATAAATAAATTCACGACTACATATTATTTTTGTAATAGTTTAATAGATATACGAGTAGATACCTGAATATGCCGCATTCACGTTTTTATTTAATTTCTTGTGAATTTTCTTTGCCTTTCAAAACGGATGGATTGAGAACATAAAAAATTAACATGAAAATTGTTTTCTTTTTGCTATCATTAAAAAAAAATACTTTGTTTACATATCTGTCCTTACTGTCTCGTTTTGAAGTCCCACCCTGTAGTACACTTGTTCAAGTCGCGTTGTTTTAATAGAAAACCTTTTAGGAATATTGAGAAAATGAGATATATTTTTTGTTATTGGCTCAAACGTCACACAATAAGTGGTCATATATAATGCATGTTTATTCATACAAACCTTTATGTGTATATAGTTTAACCTAACATTACCTATACAATGTATACACAAACGGAATCTCCGATTCACATTTTATTCTGAACTTCGTAGGTTTCTATTTCTTCCTCGACGAAATTTTGTTTAGTAACACTGTGTGAAAATGTAAAGTACCTAATTGGTCGCCTAATTTTTCTGTAAGTTTACTATATTTGTTGGTGACCGAAACTTAAAAGCGAAGTAAGTCAGTCATGGCTCGGTTGTTCCAATTTTGGTTTGAATGATTGCGGTAACGTTTTGATGTATCGCCGCATGTAGCGCCTATGCAAGCAACACTTAATTTTATTCTTTGTAGGTACTTTTAATTATGTTACTTATTCGCTTGCACTTAGAGACTAATAAAATGCACGGAAGTGGAAACATCTGGAGTTATTAAGTTTCACATAAAAAAGACTTAGATTAATGTAGTGTATTTTTCTAAATATAACTTTGCGCTATCCGGTCGTGTTGTGATAATAAGCTAGTCAATGATATTCAGTAGGTAAATAATGTAACAATATAATTTAATAAAAATAGCACGTAGATAGTTTTCTGTCCTTGATGTATAGAAGCAAATTGGAAAGAAATGTCTAGACTGAGTAGGTATATTAGATATACAAAAAATTGACATTTTGTTCGGAGATGAGACGACATTTACTGAGTTTATTGGCTTGCCCGTTTTCGTTATGTTTAGGCAAATAAACTCCTACTGTGTTTTTCTTTAATAATCACAAACGAATATCATAGAAAATAGAAAGTATGCATACGTACGAAATGAGATTTATTTCAAGTACTTCAAGATTGCTCATGTCCAAAGCATTCTACAACGCATGCCCGACAATGCTAATGAGCAGAACATGAACAGAGAGACTAATTAATCAGTTCAGTGCAAGCGCTTTCACTCCGCTTGTCTGTGGCTGTGCAACTGACGGTCACGGTCACTCACCCGGCCGCCGTCGTTGCGTTCTTTGTGATTGCATAACCACAGCCAGGCACGTGCTCACAATTCAACTCTAGGCCACGGCCAGTGCTCTATGCTTAGGCGATTTCGAGAAAGGTGAATGAATTTTTTTGACGATGGTGGCGTAGAAAATTAAACTGGAATCCGTGAAAACATTCTTCTGAATTGACTTAATTTTTAATACAGTTCTTTTTACGTAAATTAAAATAGTGTTTTATAAAAGTTGGCATAAATTGGTGTGTATAGGACAGGGTCACCAATGAACAACTTTTTCCAGTTTTATTAATTTTCCAAATTATTTTAGGATTTTAGTGATTTAGGATAATTTTATCTGTCTTAAATTTCCAACAAGATTTTTTTCCCGAAAATTTTCTTTATTGCCGCTCAAATATTAATTAGACTGTAAACAATAATGTAGGAAATGAATGAAAATGTACGATTAAACCGAACACGCCCAGAGTCGAAACCCAATATTTGTAAAGCTTTTGAAGAAAAAATATTATCGCGTCCCTACTTTTTGATCTCTCTGATCCGGTTAGATTGTTTTACATTAATTTTTATTTTAGTTGTAAAAGTGATACCCATAATTTAATGAAAGCAATATAAATGACTCAACCTCAACTAAAATGTAATTATTATAATGATAAAACTAGAAAAATATTTGATAATTTAACTAAAATATCGAAAGCACTGTATTATATTTAAACATGGAGGTAATCGTAGACAAAAAAAAAATCGGCTACGAAAAAACTGGAAATCAACCTGACGACGCAATTCAGTTGTCGTTTTAACTAAAATTAAAATTATACAACAGAGTTTATCGAACTTTACGTAAATGTTTCACAACTAATATTCTATGAATTCCGAATGGGTTTCGTAACATAATTTAGTGAACATTTTTGGTAAGTTTTTGGGGTATGCCTGCCAGTTTGTTAAGTTCCCTAACGGAGTTCATATAAGTATATATTACTTTCGATATTTGTCCAAAAAAAAAAACAAAACAATATAGCAATAAATATTTAGTCCACCTTGTCGTTAAAGAGATAATACTTTTTCGTGAAATTTATATATTTTCCGAGCTTTTACATGTATGAACTTTCTGAATAATTTTTAAACTATTACTATAGCAGAACTTATAGTTTTCTATGTCTTTCCATGTGTTTTTAATGTAACATTATTTTTCATGTTTGTTTTTTCTAAATGCTACCTTAATACATAAATATTATTATTTTATTTTTAATCTGTTGTTTTTTATTTTTTAATTTGCAGAGAACTTCCACTTAAGGTTTTTTTATCCTATATTATATTAGTGACTGCCCGCGACTTCGTTCGTGTAGTTTCTATAATTTCGAAAGTTTATCTAGGAACCCTAAATATTTTCGGAATGAAAAAAATAAATGGTAGAAGTTAAATAGTTCAAAGTTTTTGAGAATAATAAGAATATACAGACAAAAATTGCCTATGTCATTCTTGAAAACTTTCTTCTCATGTCTGGGAAGTTTTCATAAAATCGTTTCAACCGTTAGATACAATATGTCGATTGTTCAACTGGTTTGGCTATTAGCTCGAACACTCAGACACTACGATTTTATATGTATACTGGAGTTGAAGTATGTAATGTGGTAATAGCCATTGATTAGAAAAAAAAAATAAAATAAAAACTACTTAAAAAAATATATATGACTAATATATTTTTTTAAATTAGTTCTAGTTTAATTTTTTATTATTTTTTTGTCTATATACATTTCTGCCATATCATAAGGAGAAGATAAATGCCTTTTTGATAGAACTTTGGAGGGGGTCGATCTTAACACTAAAGGCGATTTCTACCTACTGTTTTTCGGCAACAATTTTTTTCTTATGGAGAATTGGAAAATGATCATGTCCTGACAGTACGGAAGGTGATAGAGGGTTTCTAAGTGTAATTTCTGCAGCGTTGAAACGCTTTCTTGTGCAGTATGAAGTCTAGCGTTATCGTAAAGCACTATAATCATCTTTCTATGACATACACATACCTATACCACAGCCTATACAGATATTCTATACACAAATACGGAACAAAGAGACATATTCACAAATAGACATGCACACAAATATTTGTTCCGGGCGGGAATCAAACAGACCTTTGGTTTTATAGTTAGGGTCCCTAACCACTCAGCCCATCGGTCAGTCAATGGGTCGGTATTATGGGTAGGCCAACTTCAAACCATGCTGCTAATTCTGCAGCATACTGATGCAGATCACTTTCTACCATGGCTTGCAAGTATTAATTTTTGACTAGAGGGGCTACTTACCACTTGGTTCATTTTGCAAGTCAGAATTTTGAAACTTACTGACGGATTGGTCTAGTGATCGGAGACCCTAACAGGCTGGAGACCCAAATGTCACGGGTTCGATTCCTGTCCGGGTCAAATAGTTATATGCATGAACAATCTCTATTTGTTCCGTATCTGCGCGGGCTATGCCTAGTTTGGGACTAGATGCTTACTCAAATGCTAGTTGACCGTGTGTGAGATATCATCATCATCATCATCATCATCATCATCATCATCATCAGCCCATTTTTACCCCACTGCAGGGGCTTAGGCCTCCCCCAGGGTGAGGAGGGGGGCTTGGAGCTTAAGTCCACCACGCTGCTCCACTGCGGGTTGGGAACTGTAACGACCGCCATCTATTGACAGCGTCCGGGACCGACTGCTTAACGAGCCCTCCGAAGCACGGTGTCAGTGATATTGTGTACTTAAGTCAGAAAAACTCATTGGTACACGCCCGGATTCGAACCATGACCCTTTGGGGCCTAATAAATTTGAGACAGGTTCGTTGCGCTCTGGGCTATCACGACACCGTGTGAGATATCCTAGATGTTATTATTATTATATGTACTGCGACAGCGACTAAATAAAAAACACACAGTGCGCGGTGCTTTCATTAGTCAAGCTTCCTCCAAACACAGCATTGATGTTACGACCTCTATCTACTGCGTTAGTTCCATGCGAAACTCGTATTCAAATATAACCTCCTCGAATTTTTAACATGTCTATATTTGAATACCGACGCGATTTTGAAAACAATGGGGTGTGTTACGCAAAACTTTTTTAGATGGCGCTCTCGGCGTGGGTACCTTCTATTCTAGAATATATTTCTATGTGGTATATGTTTATAAAAATTCCAAATTTTGTATGAATTGAGTACAGTCGCTCATACGCTACCTGGCGAGAAAAAAGCGCAGTGTTACACACTATTAAAAAGTAATTTTCTAATCAATTTGTAAAATTCAGAACACAGTTAGTTGCTTCTATTTAAAAAAAAATTCAAATTAAAAACTTTCATCCCTTTTACCGTGTAGGTTTTATTTTATTTTTATTCAAAGTAGTTAGTAGGTAGAAAGTCAATTTCATAGTCAAACCACTATTATCAATTTATATGTATTTACAACAATATGTAATATGTTGACGATACATATAACATTAAAGCGATCCGACCAAAAGTACCGACCGACGAGCAGAAACTCGGTACATCCGAACTCGTGTTGGCCATTGGACTGGGGCCTCTCGGCTTAGAGCTTCAATGAGTTCTATATTCTGGCCGGCACCGCTTCAGTCATGGCCGAATTAAAAAAAGCGACTAACGACAGCGACGTCCGTTGACCTGGTGAATGTTTACTTGTCCTTGAGGCGGGCGGCGGAATGACGTCACCGCGGAGGTGCCGCTGGGTTTCAGCGAGGCGAACCCCCTCTCTCCTCTTTAACCTCCTCGCTCCTCGGAACTATCCTCTAGACTGCACTACGCTAGACGACACTAAACCGGCAATGAATGTTAAGTCTAAATACCTACCTATTTTAATTATTTTTTTTCGGTCTGTAGAATATAATTAAAAAATAAATAAACTGGCACAACGAAACTATTCAAAATGTCTTGAATGTTTTGATATTTTTCCATTTCAGTACACTTCCGTTAATAATACTGATGTAGGTATTGTGTATTCAATGTTAAAGGCGCACTGCCAATATATGTTTATAAAATATTGTAATATATTATTCTACTTTGGCGCCATTAAGTGGGTATACATTATAGCCCCAGGAGTTTTTTACACTAAGATATAAGATACTTAGTACGTGCTACAATGTGAAATAACTTTGACATTGAAAAATACACTGACATACTAAAAGTCACGAAATATACTTACCTACTTGGAATTTAAAATTTAGATGGAATTTTGTGTAGTCAACGACAAAAAAATTTTAATTCAATATAAGACTGTGATGTTCTGTACTATGACAGTTACGTACTGTATAATACACAAATTTAAATAGTCGTAGATAGTTTGTAGTCGATATGTATTACGTAAAAGTTATAAATAGATTATTTTCCTTTTCATCGACTTAATTGCCCTATACTTAAAAGAATATAGGTACGAGGTCAGTTTTTTGGGCCCGTGACCTCGAGCCCTAGTGCGAGCCCCACTATTTAAAGCCCTCAACCGGTATCTGCGCCTCTCATCGCCGTTCTCGCTGCTTTATAAGCATTTATTCCGATTGATTTCCTATGGAAAACGATTCGACTTTCGCGATTCACTTCAAGTAATTTTTCCTTGGTTTTCCGGGAGCTCGAAACTACCCGCAAATAAAACTTTGTTTCCTGAGGTATGTTGAGTAGATAACTACTGATGCTTATTTTTTACATCTTATGGACGTTCTCGCAACGTAAAATAGTCCGTTCTTCTGCGCAGTAGAAACTGCCAAAATCTGTTTTGGCGTATACCAAATTAGATAGCATAGTACATTTGTTTATGATTTTAGTGATTTTTAGTTTAAGTTGTAGTAATTTTTCTATCATAATATATTGGTTACTTAGTGTAGCTTAAACAGGTCAAAAAAGGATGTCCCAACAATTTTTTTAAAGAATTTATTTCTACGAGTAAAAGTACGAAAGGTTCCTACGATAATCGTCGTTAATCATTGTTTAAGTCTAAATAGAACTTAATACATTTTTGTTTGTGGACACTGGTAGCTGGAATATGCAATGATGTTTATTTAACTATTTATCCTATTGAAGAAACTTTCAGTTTAGTATAAAAAATACCGCAATAAGAGCTGAACCTGTGACAAAACCTATAAGGTAAAAGTTTTTTTTGCATATATGATCTCTTTAGTGAAACTCCGCTTTCATTACATTTTTTAATAGGTACCTCACTCCTAAAATTAACAACTATACAAAGTCATCGTGAGGTACCCGAAGAACTTTGTCTAGCAATTTCTGGTATTAATATAAGAAAAAAATGCAAATAACTATTGGTGGATTGGGCATTTTATTTTAATAAATATATGTATTTTTATGCAGTTATAGAGTCCAAGTCGTTTTAGATCTCACAAGAATATGTATAATTTTTTTTAGTGCAGGAATTTTTTTTGAAAGTGTATTACAGATTATTTTATTTATTATGATGATCGCTGGCAGACCGGACTGTCCCTTTTATAAATACTGGGTGGGGCCAGCTATTAATATAATAATATAAGGCAATTATGTTTTATTTTACTTTATAATAATATTCCTTTATTTGTTTTATTTTGTGATATTAGATAATTTTATTTAATAGTGTATTTACACTGTGTGTTCTGGTATATATGTTATACATTAGCTTTACGATAACGAAGCTTGTTAATAACGAATTATGGACCTTAATCTAAAATAAATGTTTATTTATTTTTATTTTACTAATGTATGTAGTCTCAAAACAGCATCGAGAAAAGAAAAATGATGGCCGACATTTTGATTCTTAAAGCATGGTAAACAGGAACAGGTTGAGTTTTGGGCTCGTGACCTCGAGCCCTGGTCGAGAAATAATTTAGAGACCTCGACCGGTCTCGGCAGCGCTTTGATCCATATGATGTCACGACTCCAACATTTTGCGAATGCCGACTTGAATGCCGCTAATCTGCGGATCTTTTTCGCGGAACGATATAATTTCCGATAAGAACGTTATGTAATATTGTTGGTACCTACATAAGTATTTTTTTAAAGAAACTTGTGGTGTTCAATACTGTTATTACACTAAACAGTGCGTATAATGAGTTTTAGTTTAAAATCCGTATATACGTTTATAAAAAAAAACTGACGGGAAAAATTCGGTGATTTTAAATTTACATACTATACCATCACACCATACCATCAGCCCATTATTGTCCTACTACAGGGGCTTAAGGCTCCCTTCGGGATGAGGGGGCTTGGAGCTTAATACAACATGCTGCTCAAGTGCGGGTTGGTGGGGAAATTTATAGACTTTATAAAAAATTAATCAAAATTCAATGTGAGGGGAGGAAATGTGTAATCGTATTACGCTTATTTTGTATTCCCATAACTATACTCCTTCTCTACATGCGGTGTCGATCGTACTTATATACCACCGATACAACAATAACACCAATTTGGTAACATTTAGATAGATTGCAACAGGTGCAACATATTAAAAATTTTGATGTCAAATGAGAATCAACGCCAATTTGACATCGAAATTTTTAATATGGTTACTTTTTTTGATTAACTTCATGCTGTAATTTTCATTTCAATTGTCTAGGTTGGAATTTGTTGTTTAAACGCCTAAAAAAGATATTGTAAAAAAAAAGAAGAACGCCCATTTCCCATACAAACATGGGCTAGGAAAAAAAATTATGGGTAGTTACTTTGAATTTTGTACATGTGGTTTGATACGTATAGGTATATGAAACCTTATGATATAGACATATTTTTTTAAAGCTGGAAATTGACCGGCATCAAGCTATGAAAGGTTAAATAAATGCAACGCCTCTATAAAATGATAAAGAGATAAAACGAGTTAGGCTTTCGGTTTTATTCAAAATAGCACACATAGAATGACTTCTGGCGTCATTTTAAAAATAAAAACTCTATGAATCTTACATACAACTTTTTGAATTCAAATAAGTAATATAGTACAAAACATGACACTGGCGAAACTATCTGGAACACAAGATAGTTGCCACAGATCAAAGAAGAAATGTTAACACTTATCAAAACTTGTCTGTCATGATCAAAGAAGAAATGTTAACACTTACCAATGATCAAAGAAGAAATGTTAACACTTATCAAAACTTGTCTGTCATGATCAAAGAAGAAATGTTAACACTTATCAAAACTTGTCTGTCATGATCAAAGAAGAAATGTTAACACTTACCAATGATCAAAGAAGAAATGTTAACACTTATCAAAACTTGTCTGTCATGATCAAAGAAGAAATGTTAACACTTACCAATGATCAAAGAAGAAATGTTAACACTTATCAAAACTTGTCTGTCATGTAAACTGAATGACCGCGAATGACAGTCACAAATGTCAATGATGACAGCAATGAAAATGTTTATGCATTATCGAAAATGTTTAATACCCAAGAAACTTATTTTCAGGTTTTAAATGTTTTTTTGGTATAACTAAACTGAAAAAAAAAACGTTCCTAAAAACATTGTATATGTTTAATTATTTTATCAATTTTCAATAATAATCATAAGTCTGCGAACAAAAACAATACAAAAACAATATCATTAATTAAGAGGCAATTTTTAAATTATACCTGTGTAATATAATTTTTTTTTAAATTGTATTGTATGTAAGTCAAATACATTTCATTAATTACTTTCCGAAAAAAACCTTTCTTTTCTTTCTTATTCGGTCCAGAATTTCGTGCGATGGGAAAATCCTCATAAATGGTAACCCCAGTTTGAGTAATAAACATTGCAAAAGGATGCATTCATTATAAACAATTATAAATTATTTATAGATGCGTTCAAAATACAACTTGAACATTATTTTCAATAGTCATTTTCTTTTTTTCACGTACTTATAGAAAAATAATGAAGTAGCTAAAAAATGCTGCTTTACAAAGACTATCGACATTTAAGGTTTAAAAACCATAAATGTCGATAAATCTCAAGCACTTTTCCTAGCCCAGGATGGGCATCGTCCTTTGTGTTACCTATTTGTTTACTAACACGTATTTCCCAAGTTACCAATGTCGAGATCCGACGTAAACTTGAAAACTTCTAGAAAATTAAGAAAACCTCGTGTACGAAATCACGAGCGTTTGCTAGTACATAAACATTTGTACAAAATCCTAAGTGCAAGTCCGACTATATCTAGCTGTTTGTGATCTCGTTCACTGTACGAGTAGTACTTACCTAGGGCAGGGCGACGCACTTTTTGCGCATCGCAGCGTCTGTGAAGGTCGGACTCGAAGGCCCCGCGCTAACATTCCGATCACTATGAATGAATAGTCACACCGGGCTGACTGGTCGACCGGCCCAGAACGGCCTCTGATCGATTCGACTAGAATTATATTGGCTACACACTTCATCATCCGGGATGGTATAGCATCGTCGGGTGAAGCCATTATGTCAATTTGCATGATCGAATCCATATTACACTTACCTAGATAAAAACGTTCAAATTTAATTTCACAGTTATTTTTCTTTCATTGGAGAGATCAATTGTTTCTAACTCATGAAAACTTAAAACACGAAGTATGTATAAATAAATAGATGTTACCATCCTGCAATATTTAAAATTCCAGTACAATAACTAACGAAGGTTCTAGATTACAATGACTATATTCGGTAATTTGCAATGCTACATTCATACACTATATCGTCAATAAAGAAGTGTGTTTTCGCCCTAACTGTGGTAAAAACCGGAAAGACGCCAGCACCCGCGCCGTGGGAAACGCGGTCGAAACGCCTAAAGAACGACGAAGTCTCCTGATACGCTCACTCATTTCGTTCTGTTCATATTTAATTCGGTCCCCAAAAAAATATTTAAAGTCCCGTTTTTGAAAGGAACCGATGACTTGAAATTGTGCGTAAAGATTAGACTATTTAGGGAAAGCCATCTTTTGCTTATGGACAATTGACTACAAAAATATATAAAAACCAAAATATTTTTAATTAAAAAATGCATTATATCAAATGAATGCAGACGACCGCTTAGCCTAGTGGGTAGCGACCCTGCCTACGAAGCTGGAGGTCTCGGGTCGGGTCAGTATTAATATGATGAATATTGATAGTGGTACCGGGTCTTGGTTGTTATATGTGTGTGATGTCTTCGCAAAAATATTTATATATGTATGTATTATAAAGAATATTTAAGTATGTATATCAGTTGTCTAGTAACCCATAACACAAGCATAATACTTGCTTACTATGGGACTAGATGACGCTGTGTGGGAAGTCCCATGTATTATTATTATTATGTATTATTTATTACACGGAATCCAGACCCCAGACGCATAACAATTTTTAATATCGCTATAAACGGTTAATGTAGGGCTTTTTTACCTGCGCTCCCGAAACATTCCAAATTTTTTTAGAGAAAATACTGATTACCTGTGAAGGTGTAATAAACTTTATCGATGATATTTTAGTATCTGGCGGTAACGAAGAACAGTATACAAGACTGCGGTGAACGCTCCAAGTTCTGACGATAAACGTATATTTCAGAATATCGTGGCAAATGTTTTGAGATATCATTTGAGTTTTGGAGGACTTACGAAGTAAAGCATTTATGAATTTTAAAGGATCATAACTGTTGAAGAACTACAGCGGTTTTTGGAAACCACAATTCATATTATAAAGTGGATTGGTTACCTAACTCAGCCGCTAAAACGGAACTATTGAAAAACTATCTAATAAAAAAATATAGAAAAAACGCTAATTTAGAAAAGTTTTCTAAAGAAATTGAAATTGTTAAAGTGCATGCACTGGTGTATGTGAAAAAAAAATGCTAGTCCCTTTAGGCTTCGCGCCGTACTTATAGAGTTTGATACAATTAAAACTAGAATAATCTCACATTAACCGATTGTCAGTGATAGTTGTGTACTGACTTAAGTACACAACTAACACTGACTCCACTGACGGCACGCACGGCACGGAGTGACTCCGTGCTTCGGAGGGCACGTTAAGCAGTCGGTCCCGCACGCTGTCAATAGATAGCGGTCGTTACAGTCCCCAAACCGCAGTGGAGCAGCGTGGTGGATTTAAGTTCCAGGCCCCCCTCCTCACCCTGGGGGAAGCCTAAGCCCCTGCAGTGGGGTAAAAATGGGCTGATGAAGTGAAGTGAAGAACCGATTGTTAGCGAAAAAAAAATTCTAACCAAAAACGAGGTACTAGCATTGATTCGTGCTGTTGAATATTTTATTACCTTCGTATTTAGAAAATAATATGAGTTTGTAACCGACCATAAAGCCAAGCGTTAGCATTGATTTAGAGATTTTCGGTCTTTTCTAAAACCTAATTTAACACTGGGTATTCTAACTAAGTCTTACAAGTTCATGTGCGTCTAGACGACATTCGGCATCCCACTCATACACATCTCGGTTCGTCCCGGATATAAGCGAGTGCGAATCGACCGAGGAACCTGGCCTTAAGAGAAGTGATTCAATCAATCATTGAGCTATGATAGTTTTCACGCCGCGCCCTCTGAAAGCAGCATGAAATAAATTATGTATGAAAACATACGTATGCAAATTATCTCATAGGTGAAATTTACGTTTAGGTACAGATCGTGTCAAACTTCATGGCGGATCGGAATAAAACGCTTTGAGCGCACTTGCGTAGATACAGATTTAAACCCCTCGCGTCTCGCTACAAACTGTTTATTGCGACGCGACTTGTGCCTACTTTCGAATCCACCATAAAGTTTGGTTGTAACTATACTACAAAATGATACTGCTATATCATAAAAGGTCATGACTGAGAGTTTTAGTTTGTCCTCACAACACTTATGCTGACTCTATCTAAGGCGGCGCGCGAAAATAACGTTCCATGAATTTTACTGAACTGTGTCGATGTTCACATAGCGTTAGCGATGTTTCGATGTGACACGGTACAACGCTATCAAGACGTCACACCCCTAAGATTGAACAGAATTGAATCACATTGGCGCGTACTGGAAAAAGTGTCAATTATTGTAACCCATTTTGTAATGTGAATTTATATCTAATAAATATTTTTAATAACATGAAATATATATTAATAATAGGTACCTACATCAAAGTTTTGCTGTTTATTGGATTGCGTAATGTAAATGCATGGATTGTTAATTGCTTGCTTTAATTTATAAAGCACGTAAGCCAATGTAGTATTTCTTGACACGGATGGTAGGTACTCGTACGATAAATTTTTAAACAATAAACTTTATGGTTTAAACATCTTGTTTTTCAAGTGTCATTCGAAACTTTATTATGGAACCTATGAATTCGCTAAAACAGTGGTGTCGAGATTTTATGCATGTTACAATTTTATTGTTCATTATCTCATTTTGGTGTTATTAACTAAAACCTGATCTTTTTAATTTTCAAATCATTATCATTCTAAAACTTTGATAAAAATAATAATAGAAATAAACTGTGATGTGAACTTTCCATACAAAAAGCGCTGAAAAATTGTTGTCAAGTTTTGGGACATGCTTACAGATTTGGTCGTGTTGCCGACACGAGTTGTCTTACGGACGAGTATTAATACATGGCATTAACCATAAAGGTATATATACTAGCGTAAGAGAGGAACACAGTGTGCGAATGACATCCAGCTCTTTGCGGAAATCCTACATGCGAGAAAGAAATGCAAGAAAATCTGACATAAAACCTCTTTGAACACATTTAGTCTTCTTTACTCACTTGTCAAAATAAGGTCCAGCTTTGTTTTCTATTTTGTGTTTTAATCGTTTTGAATTCTACAAAAATTAATTCTTGTGATAAAAATGGTGTAGTGTTCAGTTTTAAATTGCACTGTAACATATGTTAATAATCCAAATAAAGAGACATTTCACCGGTAAGTACTGCCAATAACATACTGTTATCTTAATGCTTATTTTTATAAAAAGCAATCCTAAATTTACTTGGTTGTACATCAGTAGTATACGGTAAATACTTTATTTTGTAAATAATTTGTTATTTTAAACAATTATGTGTACGATACAAAAATATTGTGTAAAATTACAATCAAACAATGAAGCATAGGGATTGCACAAAATGTATCGATATGTCGATATTTTCAAATATAAATATTTTGTAAATTTGATATTACCTAATTGCACCTGTTCCACTGGAATGATGTCGTTAACTGTTTTTAAACATATTGTGAGGTTTATTTAGCCTGGCAGCACATTGTAAGGGAAAGTATGACATCTATACATATATACTACACATAGGGTATATATGTAAATACAAGACTTTTTCAAATGAAAATATAAGATATTATTATCAAACACAAACTAATTATTAGAATTAAAAAGGAAAAGCGAGCTCTATATTAATAATTTAATTGGAATCTATGAACTGATCGTATTTTCGCGACGCTGAATGCAACGAAAGCAGTACGTCCGTCCTGTATGAGTGCCGAGCAGCGAGAGAGCCGCTGTCGTCGACCGACGGGTTTAATTTAATCGTGTTGGCTCGGAAGCGTTCGTGAACACTCGGCTTCCAATCCGTGTGGCGTTGTCTCACTCAATAACAGGTCGCGGCCTTTCACCTCGGGATTTTCTTCTAACACGGCCGTTCCTGACGGCAGAACGTCCTCGTCTGCTGTTTCGTCCGCTGATACAGACAAAATTATTATTAACTTAACATCATGAAGAAAAATCACTGCATAACGCTAACATTCACATTCTTGCCCATAACTGCTAGTGAGCGCTCAGCCAGTCATGAGGCAAGACCATCCATGCTTCACAATCAACATATTTTCAAATTATTAATTTAACAGCAACTGACTTTATTCATACTCAACATTCATACGATTACACATTCATCCATACTACATCAAAAAAAAATGTCTGCCGAGATTATTATCTCGATACGCAATGCAAGTCTCTGGACCACATGCGTCTGCCGGGAGGTACCATCCCGATACACGATACCCATTAATTGACGAGTCTTACATCGTGTCTACCGGAAAACATAGTTCCGCTACATGGTACATATCAAAAAACCACATACCATGTCTGCCAGGAAACATCGTTCCACCACATGGTACATATCAAAAAACCACATACCATGTCTGCCAGGAAACATCGTTCCACCACATAGTACAGATCGAAAGACCACATACCACGTCTGCCGTTAAACATAGTTCCACTACATGGTACAGATCGAAAGACCACATACCACGTCTGCCGGGAAACATAGTTCCACTACATGGTACAGATCCAAAGACCACATACCACGTCTGCCGGGAAACATAGTTCCACTACATGGTACAGATCGAAAGACCACATACCACGTCTGCCGGGAAACATAGTTCCACTACATGGTACAGATCCAAAGACCACATACCACGTCTGCCGTGACTACCAGTCACCATACGACACATTCTGATGCATCTATCGTACTCACTTGAAAAGAATGCGGCACACGCATCAGGCGTCCACTCGCCATGCCAGAGTATCATATATTCGGCTCCGTGTGTTGTCTTACTGAAGTACCCTATCGCATGTTTACGTTTTTCTTTTTGTTGTAACAGGACTGCATCATAGCCGATTGCACTAGCGTCCGTATGAAGTTCAGTTGTTTTAGAAGCATAGCTCGCTATATATTTACGAAAATACCCTGCAAGCCCTAGGAACTGGCGAACTTGCTTTACATTTGTTGGTTTTGGAGCTTTAATTAAGGCCTCAATCTTTCGCGGGCTCGGTCGTACCTGACCTTGACTGATCATTCGTCCCAGATATTCTACTTCTGTAGATAAGAAAGTACATTTCTTCAAATTTATGGAAAACCCCGCAGAAGTGTCCAAAATAAAGGATCGCGAGAACTCATTAATAATAGGCAACAGTTTCTCTTTGTCATTGCCGATCAATGACGTATTCACAAGGCTCGTGCTAACTCCCTCATTGATCGTTACGCGCAAATGTGAAACCGGGAACGTATTGTCCGTTCTAACAAGCCGTTGCGTGTCACTATTTCTTATGTAGGTGACACCGTTACGATTCAGTACATCTGTACCCACTAACACCGGTGTACCTAAACACTCGGGCAAAACAACATACAAGTCGACTTCCAATAAAATCTCTGGAAACTTTATGACGGTCGTGATGAACGAAGTAGACTCAATTTCTTGGCTACCGATACCTCGGAGTATACGGTAAGTCGGTTCTTGCTTGCAATTAAAATATTTCAGCATTGACTGAGAAATGAGTGAAATGCTCGAACCGCTGTCAATGAGTACATTCACTGGCACACCGCATATTACAGCCGTCATTACGTTACTATCTTTTAAATGTTGTTCTAAATTACGACACAGATTAACATTATTGACTCGTTTGTTAAAACTATTACTAGATTCAGAACGCTGCTTTACAAAACATGATTCTATCACGTGGCCAGGCTTTTTACAGTAAGTGCAGTTCAAAAAATGTTTACTATTGGAAGGGACAGATTCAGAGCTAGCCTGTATCACGACAGCCTTATGTCGTTTTGTACAGTTGATGCGTTTATGTCCGACTGCACCACACGCATAACACTTAATATCAGACTTATCAGTTAGGCGTTTACGCGTATCTTCCCTGTCTATTGTTGACGAACGAACAGGATCACGATTACTACGATTATCGATTTTAGGTTTTTTGTACACTGACAAAAATTCTACTAATTCGTGACATTTTAATTTAGAATTTGCAGTAGCTGCCTTAATCTGAGGATCGTTGATGCCCCGAACAACTATAGCCACCTTTAACTCATCTGATAAGCCTTTGACAATATTGAGACGTAATAGAGACTTACGTGCGTATTCCGAAAAAGTTACATAGTTGTTCGAACCGGTACACATCACCTCAAATAAGACTTCGGCTACATCGACGTCTCGTGGGCAGAGTGATCGGAAATCGTGCTTAAAGTTACTCCACGTGCGGTCGTTAGTAACCCAGTCACTAAGCCACGTCTGAGCGTCACCCTTAAGACAACGCCCGACACGTGAAAGACATTCGTTTTCACCCCAACGATTCAATTTACGTGCTTGGTCTACCTCTGCACACCAAACATCGAAATCGTGTATATCAGGATCAAAATTGGAAACGTAAAAATGGTTAGACCTTACTTGAGCTAAAGCCGATAGTGCGTTAGCAATCCTGTCCGTTACGTCCGCGGAATCGCTCCCATTTCCACACGATGTGGTTCGTTGTGCGTTCGACACCGTTGCACCACTCGACGCTACGCTGTGCACGTCACCATCCGTTCCGGCCCCTACGCCATGCGCTACGTCAGCCGCGATGTTCTGCGAATGAGTTATTAACGGCAGGGAAGGTAACGTGTCTAGCTGAGATCGAGGTAACGGCGACACAGGTGAAACGTTTATTCTGCCCTCTATTGCATTCAGTCGACTAAGAATAGCATTTAAAACTTCATTAGATTTCTTTTTCTTGCTTTTTGATTTTCTTTCAGACATAATTATCTAGTACACTAAAGACACTAAAATTGAATACAAGTTCGAATCTCACTTCTGATATTATCAAACACAAACTAATTATTAGAATTAAAAAGGAAAAGCGAGCTCTATATTAATAATTTAATTGGAATCTATGAACTGATCGTATTTTCGCGACGCTGAATGCAACGAAAGCAGTACGTCCGTCCTGTATGAGTGCCGAGCAGCGAGAGAGCCGCTGTCGTCGACCGACGGGTTTAATTTAATCGTGTTGGCTCGGAAGCGTTCGTGAACACTCGGCTTCCAATCCGTGTGGCGTTGTCTCACTCAATAACAGGTCGCGGCCTTTCACCTCGGGATTTTCTTCTAACAATATATACACAATTAATTTTAATCGTTATTTATTTAAGATTTAAAATCTGATGCTCTATTTAATTTTAATCGTTATTTATTTATGATTTAAAGTCTGACGTTCTATCTGTTCTCTGATTATGAACGTCGTAAATAATTTAACTTTGAATGACAAAACTACTGTATACAATAGTTTAACCTCATTTTCCTCCAAGAAACTGCGGTGTTAAAAAATGCTTCCTGATAATGATGACTATTTCATAATATCCAGGTTTCCTGTAAACACGGTTAGCATAGAACAATGGAAAAAAATGTTAAATAGAACAGGTGGGACTCCTCGAAAACATTCTTTGGTTTGCAGTAGACATTTTACGGATAACTGTTTTGTCTAACTAAATCACCGACGACTTTTGAAGAAAGGATCTATACCTACTGAATTTGTGCCGTTAGGGGTTTCTTTTTTTTTCATATGTGCTTACTAAGTATATTAAGTAATATACTAATAATACTTAATATCTAAAGTCAGAGCATTTATGCCAACTGTAATTTCTGTACAGGTCAATCTGAAAACCAAGCGATCGGTGTCAGCGTACGTTTACCGGGGTATATCACCAGGACCTTCAACTTTAGAGCCTAAACTTTTATTTCAGCACTAATATAAAATGGATTTAAAGAAAAGTCCATCACAGTGAAAATATCAATTTTAGGTAAATTATCACTTTGTCTTTTACAAAAACTTGTTCCTTTATATTCAAATAAAACTTAATTACCTATTACACAAAGAAACAAAAGATATTATAGACTAGTCCAAGGCATCCAAGGCATAATTTGTGGTGTAGTGAGATGACGCGACACTCAATCGAGTAGACAATGTGACGTCATGGGCAGTAAGAATCCACCAGTCAAACCGCACGAAAATACATAATAATAATAATAACGTGCACATTACAACGTCGTGGCCCCAAACTAAGCATTAGCTTCTGTTTTGCGTACCAAGCGAAAACATCACATACATATAACAACCAAGACCCGGTACCAGTATCGATATTCATCATATAAATACTGACCCGACCTGGGATTCGAACCCGGGACCTCCAGCTTCGTAGGCAGGGTCGCTACCCACTAGGCTAAGCGGTCGTCAAATTAATAAATATCAATAATTTATTTCTCAGTCATTTATTGACGAATTTAAAAAAAAACTTTCACTGTTTTATTAGTTTTGGTTTATCTTTCAATTCTATCGAGTTAAATTGTATATTTTGAACATCATGAACTTCTCTATTGTAAATGTTTTTGTTTTGTACATTCTCATTTTTTTGTTTACAAAGAGTTAAAATTTTGTTGTTATGCGTTGCAACGTGACGTATTGTAATTAAAAATAAAAATCGTTTATTTATATTGTTTTATTTATTACTTGGCTTGTATTCAACTAAATATTAACATTTCCATAATGATGTTAATGCTTTCTTTACTTCTGCAAATTTTTTATTATCAACTGTTAACAAAAAAAAATATTTATTGGAGTAAAGGAAATGGCATTTGAATTGACTGATTGATGATTTGTCATTTTAAAAAACTAAAAGTTAGGAAAAGTAACTCAAAACAAAAATTATGTAGTATAGCAGATTCAAAATAATAAATAGGATTGCCGATTTCGACTTATGATATCGCGGTAATTTCAACGACACATTATCATGAAAGTACTACGTGCTATCGATAATATAAAAAACACCCATGCACATCACTAAAACTGGCTCAACCACATGTGAATTTTGCACACATACTCATTTCCGTTTCGGTCATGCGATGTTTAGATGTCAGTTGGTCTCCTACGCTAGTATATATATGTCTATGGCATTAACGTAAAAATAATTTGTTTCGTGTAAGAAGCGTGATTTCACAGAAAACAAATTATTTCTATCAGCAATTTTTAAGATCACTGAGATATTTACAAACTCGTAAACTTTTGTGTTCCTATATATTTACAATTACTTTAATACACAGACAAGTCAACCTTATAGACCACGCTTTGACAGGAAGTAGCATTCGCCAAAGCAATGTAGTGACACTACATAACTACGTCACTAGTGAGCCGTCAGTTGGAAGCACGTCGGAAGCCATTAGATTGTCAATTTTGAACGAGCCAATGAAAACTAGCTGACCTCTCCCCGCAACCCGCCACTTTTTGGCGATTTCGTTTTCGTACTGACGTTTATTAAAGCGTGGTCTAAACATCAGACTCAGCGAAGAGGAAGAGCGGCACCGGGACCTACGGACGAAGACGGTACCGTGTTAGGTTCGCGTTTGGGGTAGGTGAGCCGAGCACCCGCTTTCCTTCATGTGAACCGGTGTTTTATTAACCCCTTCGTTGGCACCTTAACCATTTCCCTGCCACCGTCGGGGTCAAGAAGGTGTGAGTGGTGACTGCGGTCTAAAGGTTGACTGGTCTGTGCTTTAATATAATTTACCAAGAAATTTAATATCATAATTATCAATGTCATTGAAAATTAAATGGTAATACCGAAATACAAGCATCAATGTTGCTTTAAGTGAGTCAAGTGAATTGTTGTTACTTATAGTAGAGCAATTAAATTCGTCTGTTTTATTGTCGATTCGAGTCCAAATACGAAATAATACCTATTTCATTTATCGATTTTTTATATTAACGATATAATTTTAAACGATTATGACCACAGACGGTATTAAAAGTAAAATACGAATATGTTCGAGATGATAGCTTTTAATCCCGGTGGTTTCGATGCATTCAAGAAATTATGATGCAGGTTTACAGTAAAGCTACAATTCTGCGGTTTGACGGAAACGCCGAAGCCTACTAGCTACATGAATGCCCGCTCGTATTGTAATTTTCGATACATTTGCTATTAATACAGTCTTTATGACATCGAAACTTGTACAGTAATGTTGTATTTTACAGTACTAGGCAGAATGTTAAAGTAAAAATACTTTACACCAATCACAAACTGACATTCTGTTTGTAACGCTTGCGCCCTTAGTTCTCGCTATTATTACATGTAGGTTAAATAACAGTTATATTAACAAATTAGATAGCGTATTATTTGCATTCCTTTGCAGAGCTTATTCTCTTCACAATCTACACTAAAAGTGAGAGGTTCACTGCAATAAAATAAGTAATAAAAATTGTCTCTAGCTATCAGTGCACTCATGTTATTACTTTTCGGATTAGCCAGAGAGGATCGAGCGCCTTCTAAATAACTAACAAAATAAAAATGAAATATATTTATTTATACAATAATTCTTAAACTACATAATAATAACGATTAATGGTTAACTTAAGTATGGTGATACGGAACCCTTCGTGTGCGAGTCCGATTCGCACTTGGCCGGTTTTTATATTATATATTGTAGATAGATGGATATGGATAGGTGGTAGGAGATAAAATACACACACACATACTTAAATATGGGCGAAACACTCTACTCTAAATTACTCTACTTTTGGTTTCGCCGTAGTCGGGTTAAAATACCTGTAAGTTATTTCATATGTGGGAGAGTTAAGTTTCATACGATGATGCGACAGACTTGCGCTATCTATTCCCACTGTATCCGCGGATATAACGACCTAGTATTATATTTTTCCTACACTTAACATGTTTCTTGTTAAATCTACTACAGCTTCATTAACAAAGTTTTATAAACTAACAAAATAGCTATCAAATGACCTCTTTACTGCATTTTGATCGTTAACAATTTTATTGGGCAATAAAGAGAATGTCTGTTTGTCATGTTGTTATAAAAAAATCGAATCACGTCATGTTTGTTAAATATATACGATGTACGTCCGAATCGGATAGAATTTTCGAAGTGGTTGGATTTGTGTCCCACAAGCTTCCGCCCGCGACTCCCTTTGCTTGGTAATACTAGTTTGGTGTCGTTTTATTTTAATTTTTATTTGTCATGTTATTTGAAGATGCTTTATTCGGGTCTCAAGTTGATATGATCGCTTTAATTTTGACAGATCCCTATTTCCACCTATGCCTTATAAGACACCTCTATGCATTGGGCTGCGCTTTAATATGTCAGCCAGTTTCTTCTTTTATATTTTTATATAAATGTCTTTAAGTAGTTTATACAATTTTTTAAAGAGGATTCTGTACTTGCAATCTTCCATACAAACGGCGTTGACGGTTTCACTCCATTAAACCTTAACCAATTGAAGCAAAAAAATATTTGATATTAAGATCAGCCACCTAGGTTCAACCGTTTTACTTTTTTTAGTTTTTTAGATACCTACATGTGAAAAAAATGGGCGGAGTTTTTTTTTCAATTTTATTCTTTATTTTTCACATCTTCAACATGAAACTGATTGCATTTTTACAAGTGAAAAATAATCCCGCGCATTTAAGTTTTTTTTTTGTTTTGATGCATCAAAATATTTAAAAAATTAAAGACGTATATATACCTAGTTTATGTTGATCTGAATATCATATGTATTTTTTGTGCCAATCGGTTCAAAAATGGGGTACAACGGTTACGGTTTGTATGGAAATTTGCAAGTACACATTCAAGAAATCTTTTTTTTTTATAATCTTAGAAATTATGAGTTGGCAGAAATTCTCATACAGTATATGAAAACTGAACTAACTGATGAATTTCAGACATTGCAATTAGGTGCGACCACAGAATACATTCACTCTTTAATCACGTCCTGGTATATTATGAATCAATGTAGTAAGTTCAAAAATGGATTTAAAACGTTACAGATCGCCGAAGTGACAAAACCGTCACGTGCGTCGTTACTATCATGACTTCTCTATAAAAGAAGGACAAAAGGCAAAAAGGAATACGTCCTTTTTGGGGTTATCTATGTCTATTTTGGTTATGAGGGCACTATAGTGTTCGCTCAATACGCACTCTTTCACCTATTATACAAGACTAGCTATCGACTAGCGAGCTTACCCGCCTTCGCCTTTCGACTAAATTTTTGTATATATCTTAATCAAATCTAATCACTTATTAATAAGGTAAGGGGACATCTATTTGCTATTCGTCCTCTCTTATTTATCACTTCGCCGATCTTCGCTTGTGCTTTAAAGCTCAAGTGAAAATCCCGCGATAAATAAGCTTATATTAAGAAAAAGCCATTATTTTAAAATCGAAGACAGAGATTCCTATTTTACACATATGTATGATACCATCAAGTTGTTTTCTTTAAAAATGAAACCTGTTTTATTTGCTAATCCACACTTTTTATTTTTGATTCCTTCGATACAACTCAATTCTCTTTAGATCCTGATAAGCACAGCTGATAAGTGTATTCTGTCAACCACTGCTGTCATCGATGATTGGCTCTTTATTTATAATACAGAAGGTTGTTAATGCTGCCAAAATATACAATGGTTGACTAACAATAAACCCTTAAAAACAGGATTAAAAATGTATGGACACAACATTGAATATTGTTACATGTATAGAATAGATGACTATTTCTGAAATAAAAAGTAGCTATCTGCCAACAAAAGGCCCATTAAAATCGATACGTCGGTTCAGCCGTACTTCGTTCCCTGGATTCTAAAGTTTACACAGGAAGCTTAAATTATTCCGGTTTAGAATATAGCCTTTATTATTCTCGAAAAATCTTCTAGCTGCTGGGGAAAGTGGCTTCCTAAATTGGTTAAGCCGTTTTTGAGATTAGTCCGGATAAACAAACAGACAGACAATAATTTTAAAAACGCATGTTTTTGTTATGTGCAAATAAACATACATATTATTTCGAAATCACAGACAGACACTTCATTTTTATATGTAGAGATTTAACCTTGAGTTAACCGGAAATCGCTTGTTATAATTCTTCCCATACACACAAAAGACAGCGGGATGTGTGTGTCCGTCCTTGGAGGTTTAATGGCGATTAAGTCACAGGTGAAATATTCTGACGACGATTTGAATATAAAAATAAATTTATGAACCACGCGTATGAATTTCATTAGGATCGTTTTACACATTAAATAACAAGTTGATATATATTTATAGTATGTATTCCATGCTGATATTCAGAAATTTACAATTGAATTTTAAAATGTAGCTTAAATTGAAAATTGCAGTTGCGTCCTTTTTAGTGAATTTTCTTCTTTCCTCTGACCTCATGTGAAAATTGGGTGCAAGAACAACATATAAATATTTCTCGCGTACGTGTTTTTCACATCTATATATACCCATTAAATAACCGCTTTTTGCTTGATCGGTTAACTTCAAATACAGTAACCGGAACAATAACTTGGTCTACGGGTGGTCTAGTATTTGTTTCGGTTATTACGTTTTAATTTTGATAGCAAGTCGGTTTTTGAAGAAGAATTTTATTTAGCCAAATTTATTAAAACTTTTTTTTTCAAATATTTTACTTTTTCAATGTAGCACCAGTAACAACAGCATCCTGAAGATCAGCTGTCCCTTCAAAAAATACTGGGTGGGGACAGCTATCGGTCTGATTAATTTATATTATTATTAAATTTCGTTTTATTTTACTTTGTAATAATAATACTTTTATTTGTTTAATTTTGTAATATCTGATAATTTTATTTAATTACTAGCTTTCCGTCCGCGGCTTCGCTCGCGTGGACTACACAGTTGTACCGGGACAGGTAAAGAAACGCGACGCTTCAGAACATTGTGACACTTTCTAGAACATTCTGAAACTTAACTACCTAAGAAATCTCTATACCTAATCTCATAAAAATCCATTTAGTCATTTAGCCCAAAATCAGTCAGCCGTTTTGACAGACAAACTAACAGACACTACGATTTTTATATGTATATAAAAAAATTGCTTTTCACTCCTGATAACGCCCTCTCTATGTTTGCGAAATTTCAGTAAAATCGGAGGATCATCCGTTTTGACGATTAGCTCTAACAAACAGACAGACAAACACCCAGACGAAAACCAACTTGTGTCACTCCTGATAATCTCCTTATTATGTCTGCGAAGATTCATACAAATGGTTTAGTCGTTTTGGAGATTAGCCGGAACAAAAAACAGACAGACAACCACACGGACAAAAAGTTACCTACCTATATCACTCCTGACAACCTATTTTTAATGTCTGCATAGTTTCATTAAAATCTTTAAAAGTTTAACTCGAACATACATATAGACAGACAGGCAGACAAATAAAAAGCATATGTCACTCCTCACACCCGTCACTCGTCACAGCGTACTCCTGACAATCTTTTAATCACATATGTGAATTTTCATTGAAATCAGTTCAGCCCTTTCGGAGATCAGTTCGAACAAACAGACGGATGCACAGACAGACCGATAAACAAAAAGTGTTGTATGTCACTCCTGATAATCTTTGTATTATATCTGTGAAGTTTCATTGAAATCAGTTCCGCCGTTTCGGAGATCAGCTGGAACATACAGACAGACAGACGGACATACAGACAGAAAAAAAGTAGCCTATGTTACCCCCGATAATGCCCTCTGCACGTCTGCAAAGTTTCATTGAAATCGATTCAACCGTTTCGGAGATTAACCGGAACAGACAGACAGAGACTTAAATTTTATTAATATAGAGAATATAAGGTTTATAAACTCTAAATGGCTACGTAATATTATAATGTGATAGAACGCGAAAAAGGATCAAAATATTTAGCCCGCCCATTATGATTGCTTTTGAGATTTATATAGAATGCCTAACATTTGATTGAGAGTAAGTTATCTCCGCCACTATTAAAAAATAGGGGTAGGTGATAGAAAAGTAAAAATTTAGGGTTGTATGTATTTTTTAATGGCGCATTATAAAAAAATTAAAAATGAAAATATTGTCCAAAAAATAAAAATAAAATGTTAGGGGTGGACAACCCTTATCACTTAGGGGTATGAAAAATACATAGTAGCTGATTTTCAAACCTACTGAATATGTATATAAAATTTTATAATAATCGGTCGAGCCGTTTCGGAGGAGTAAGGTAACTAACATTGTGACACGAGAATTTTATATATAAGATGTAATTAAATTAGCTTTAAGATTATTGTTAGTAACGAATTAGGCACCCTAGTCTGAAATAAATGTTTATTTATGTATTTTATTTATTTATTTATATTAGCTTGTTTGATAGCTTCATTTTACTTTGGAGAAATAATTTGTTTACAGAACGTAAACAGTGTATTAACTAAGCGTTTAAAAAGACAGACAAACTGTAAACTATAAATCAAATTTTCTTAAATGCAATTTTTAAATTATATATAGTAGAGGTTCATATTAACATTTGTCCTAACTTTTTTTTGACATGCCCCAGACATGTTCATTGATTTAAATCCGGGCTGTAAGCTGGTCAGCCTATTTTCGAATTCCGATTTATTCTTGGAGGATACTCTCACGCATCTTCTTGATGTTAAAGTTCCACCAATAAACACCAATTCCATGCGAGCCGTTACAATTCTAAACCATGCCAAACTTTTTACGAAAAGACTCTGCTTCCGTCCGTGAGCGCTTCCGTCCATTGCGCTTCAATACTTAGGTAAAACAAGAATGTGCTTATCGAACTGTATTCGAGCTGTACAATGGCGCCTGAACAAATTTGTTTTTCTAAACAAATACCACATAATTTCTTCGTGACTATCGTTTAAGGTTTATTGGGATGCAACCGATAACGCCGTTTGTATGGAAGTTTGCACGGGAAATTTGCCACTGCACAATTCTCATAACTAGATCTTTGTTTACCTAGTGCCAGAGATCCTGTACTGTCGGTGTCATATACGATAAACAATAATAGTAAGGCAATTTTGTTAAATAAAAAACTTTTAAAAATTTACTTTTAATTAAACTTTTGGGAACGGCCAAGTATATATATATGTGTGTGCGTGTGTGTAAGTAAAAAAACCAATTGTTTAAATTTTCGCCTATTTGTCAGTTTGTCGTTTTCTTTGTTCATTTGTACGTGCATCACGTGAAAGCCAGTCATTGGGTTTAAAGTTTTATAACTGTAAAATATGAAGCTTTACTCTGAGTAACATTTTTATGTCAGCTTTTATAAATGCTTTTATGTCAGCCCATCATGCCCCATTGCAGGGGCTTAGACCTCCCCTCGGGATAAGGGTACTGGGAACTTAACCCACCACGCTGCTCCGGTGGGAGTGACCGACGCAACGTGCTCTCCGAGGCACGGAGTCAGTGATAGTAGTTATGCACTTAAGTAAAAAAAAAACTGATTGGTACAGGTCCGGGGATTCCAACCTCGATCTTCTGAGCAAGATACGGGCTCGCCACCACACGGCTATCGTTTAGTGTTTATTTCATCAAAATGGACCCACAGACAAGCTGCCTAACAGGATTAAAAGATATTCTATTTTTAAGTGTAGGCGCCACCGCTCCGTATTGGTGGCGTGTGTCGCGATTGAGTGTGAGGGCTTATACACGTATAGATCATAATCAAGTCAAGTCTATAACCTATCCATTTAAAACAATAGTATAAAGTGTTTAATAATACTAATGAACAGACAGTCACGTTGCGTTCTATTACCGGCTGAAATAGATTTCAATCCAGACGAAGTCGCGGGCAAAGCTAGTAACTAATAAGTTTTTTGCCGTATGTATAACTATAGGTCAGTATATGTGTAGTACCCGTAACTAAATATTAAATTGCCCAACTAGTGTTAATCTAGTGATGGAATGATAAGTGTAGGCGGTGCGATCAATAATAAAAATATCTTAACTATAACCTGTTTTATATCGGACTGTGGGAACGACGACACGACATTTTCCATTTAAATCATTTTTATTACCAACTCGTATAGCGCACAAGCGTGGATGTTTCGAAAATATATTGCTGTCAGAGGATTTTCCAAAAATACGGTCAAGTGCGATTCGAACTCGCATGTACTCGGTTTCGTATTTGTTATATAATAATAATAATAAGATCTGGGACATCCCACACAACGCCATCTAGTCCCAAAGTAAGCAAGTATTATGCTTTTGTTATGGGGTACCAGACAACTGATATACATATTTAAAAAATTTCTTTTTTTTTTAATAATACATACGTATATAGATACTTTTACACCCATACACGGAACAAATAGACATAGATGTTCATGCACACAAATATTTGTTCTGGGCGGGAATCGAACCCCCGACCCTCGGCTCCGCAGTTAAGGTCTCTAACCAGTCGGCCAACCGGTCAGTCTACATAATAATATTATATAAGTCTTTTTAATAAATAATAACTATACATAAACGTAAGTAAAACTTAGTGAATACACGTCAAATCTTAATAAAGTTTGTAATAAAATAATTATATCTCACAAAATTATTAAGATATTAAACTTATTAAGTGTTTGCAGTACATATAGAGGATTAGGAGTATTATGATAATTTTCTTATGGCTAAATAAAAAAAATAATTAAATCAGTGTCACTCTATTTCGTGAAGTCTTTTAAATAAAGACCCACACATCTAGGTAATTTTCATTAGATATTTTTTTTTATAAAGACGGCAGAATGGCGGCTCGTATCTCTGGCTATCATCCGATGAAAACATGGAGTAAATAAATTTGACAGCAGCACGGAAACGTCTCTGTACCGAATTGATTTTCAGGCGAATTTGAGATCTCAAAGAAAATGTTTTACATATGTGAACATTACAGTGTTCTCAGACGTCCCGATTTTTGTAGGACGTCCCGATTTTAGAACCCTAATCAAATGTCCCGCGCGGTACGCCAGCTGTCCCGATTATTATTTATAAGCTCGTTAGCAATGTAATTATTGACAGATAAATTACAACAAATAATATCATCCGAAAAATATGAAATAAGGTATAGATATTGCGTTTTCTTATTTTTTATTAAATTTTTTTATTAAAATTAAGAGTGATCATAAAACTAGCAAGAAAACAATAAATGGTTTTTAATTTTGGTTCCTTTTTATCAAGAATCCTTTAACAAAATCCCAAATTTTTTATGTTCGCATTCTAATTCCGATTCACGCAAAAGAAAATCTGGCAACACTGAAACAGTAACATGTATATTACTTAATTTTGATAGAGTGCATGTTAGTATTTGTTTAATTGTTTAGTATTTAGGTATAAGTCAAAAGGTAAAAACTGAACCCTTGTCACAGAATGTTTGTCACAGACCGAAAACTTCTGATGCAATGAAGTAACTTGAAATAATGTAATGTATTAAATTAAAAATACTAATAACCATGAAATGTTTTTTGCCTTTAAAAACTGTTTGGTACGGTATAACTGAGGATCCGGAAGAAAACGTGCGGCAAGTTCTTTACACATTTATTTCGCTAAACAACAGTTCTTACCTAAATTAACGCACCAATACACACTAAATCAAAAGTTTTTTTTGGCTGCGGTGGGTAGGTAAGTACTTTTAACAGATGGCAATTTATAGAAAAAAATTAAAACGCTTATTTGTATGTACGTATTTATTAAGGTATTGCAAGAAACGACCTTAAAATGCAGGAATGTCACACCGCCGCTCGTGATCCGAGATGAAAATCGGCCGGAATTCCATAACCAGCCAGCAGCTGTTTAATTTTTACCTACGTGCTAAAAATGAAAGACGTTACGTATTTGACCGATTCCGTTTGACGTAGATACATGAAATTGGGAATAAACATACGCCATATTGATCCTCAAATACATCGACGTGAATGACATAAAAATAATATTAAAAAAATATATGTTCAGTTAATGCATCGTGTGTGGTGTTACATGAAAAAGCTCAATGAGTACATGTTTATTCATTTTTTTAATGTGCCTATGCTTGGCATTAAATCTCTCGCTATATACCTACGCTCACTTTAAGAACGTACTCAAGCAAAATCCGATTCCTATTACCTGGCTACTACTCGGGATTATATATATTGTAGATTCCACTACTGCACTCTCGAGCCTCTGGATTCAATATTTCAGTCTTAAAAGAAATACGTATACTTTTGCTATTTTTTCAATTGTGTTATGGTTCAAGTCTATAAAATTATCCAGGATTGATAAAACACACAAAATTAATTAACTTTTCTATTGACGCTTTGTAAAAATTATGTGAAAACAACCACTCTCCAATATAGTAGGAACAAGGGTTTTTGCTTCGGAATAGATGGCGTTGTATTTGTGATGAAGTCTACAAAGAAAGTAATTAACTATTTTAATTTTTTTGATGCATGGATAAAGTATCCGTAGCTCGAGCCAAGGTTTTCACTAAAATCTAGAATAACTTATTATTTGCAATATCAATTCTTAAACTATAAATACCTTCATAATGTATATTTAAATCCGTCGAAATATACCAAATAATTGGTAAAATGTAAATATTTCTTCAGCTCTTTGCGAATACTATGTTACGAAAATTATAAAATAAATTGAACGGTTACGTACCACATCATCAGAATGTAGTGGCCTGGATGACATTAATAAAGCAATTTTTGACTAAACTGACTCGCCCAGCACAGGGGCCGCGTGGCATTGACTCGCGGGCCTTGACGCCGCTTAGATCACGGGCCCCTGCGACTAATGCTGTACCCAATTGAATTGTAACTCGCCTTTTGTAGTGATAAAAATCATTCTAAGCAATGTGATTTCGGTGGAGATTACATTTTATAGGGCTCGCGTGCTGTCCCTGTAAGCCGAAAAGGCATGCATGCCTTGGATTTTTCAAAAATAATTAAGAAAAACTCAGGAGTTTTAGTGAGAGTATTTGATTGAAAGTTTACAGGTTGATTTTACCATAAATTTGACTTCACTCCACGCCAATGGGCAGGTGTTTTGGGACTTTTGTAGTTCTGCTCTTCGGGCGCCTTCCAAAAACAGTCTTAGGCCTAGGCGATAACTACAAACTGAGTTTGTAGGCGCCCAAACTGTGCAGTTTTATTGTTGTCTTCTAGGGCGGCGTTGAGGGTGCGTAACAGGAGAAATTTTTGAGTTTATGTCGCTAGCTAAATAAACACGCAAAGAACTTGCCGCGCGTTTATCTAAGGGACACGCAGAACCCGGGGTTTTAGCGATACAACGTGTTCAAATAGAAAATCATAAAAATTAATAATTTCTTACAATTTAGTGATTGGGCAAAAATTCATGAAATCATGCTTAAGTAATATGAACTTTCTGAACAAAGGCCGCATAACATGAGCGACCATTTTAGATACTATATTAGGAATTATTTAAAAATATTTATACGCGAATGCGCAGTAGCTAAAGCACTTCATATTTATGGTAAAATCATTGATGGTTAAAATCAAAATACTTCGAATATTGCAAAAGAAACTAGAATAAGCTCGCTACGTTGATTTTAAACTAAAAATTAATGATCAGATATAGGACAGACAGACAGTTTTACATTCAGACAGACTATCAAATCTAAAAGCTGCCGAAGCTTCTGAGAAGTTTTTCATAGTTCGCCTACTCAAGTATTCTTCTGAGAAGCACTAGCATTTTTTTGAATGTGCCTTTATTTGTGGGGATGTATTCCCACAAAGTTATAAATTAACTTTTGTATTTAGAGATCATGTTGCATAATTATCAAATAAAGATAAATATCTTTATTTTGTTGTATGATAAAGCTCTGACACAAAAATAGTGTTTGTAGAGCTTTGTGCTAAGAAACTATATAACTCCTTTTGTCTGTAATTACAGACACTACCTACTCTATGTAACTACAAGCAATGTTTAAAGAGACCTTAATGATATTTTTTTTTAATTCAGTAGGAGTTCAAACCTAAAGACCTATATAACCTGAAGCTGCTTTTATAATGCGTTCCTTCGATTCAATGAACTATTACTCTCTTTTTAAGGACGAAAATGGTTTAAAATCAGCCCACGATAAACAATAAAACAGCTGTTGGCTTTAGGTAATGACGAATAATAGATTCGTTATTCGTTATTAAATAAATAAATATCGATATTTTGAATTGTTACGTGGCCATATTTTTCATTTATTTTTTATTTTTACGACTAAACTTTTAATAGATCCGAATGGAAATAATAGCGTTTTAAATCTTTAGGCTCTTATTTTACATTTTTAGTTTGACTGAACAGTAAATAGTGAAGTAACAAAACTATATTATATACAATATGGGTTATGGGGAAATGCGCGACTTGTGTACACTTTCTTGAAAAATTTGGCTAAAATTTTGCTCAAGGGTTCTTTCTTTAAGGCCTCATAAATAAATTATATGAAAAAAAATCCATTGTATAATCGATTTTCCGAAGATAAACTGAAATTGGAAATTCGACTTCAATTTCTACATGTAAGTATTTGGTGTTATTCTTACTTACACACTGAATGTATATACGAAGAATTTTTGTTTTTTAAGTTTGTTTACATTTCTTTCACAATTGACCATTCCCAAAATTTGAATAATTTTTTTTTTGCATCGGTATTTACGTAGATATTTATATTGAAAATTCTTATAGCGTGACGTCACCGGGTGGAATTATAAGTTTAGCCATTGCCGTTGCATATTTATTAGAACTAGTGGTCACTCAGCGGTCGAAGCTCAACCCGAAAGTTCAATTATAAAAATTGTATAACGGTTCAGGCTCGTCAGATCATACTAATATCGCTTAAAACCACTTAAAAAAAAAATTATTATTCGTTAAAGTTTAATATAGTAGGGAGTAGGTAAAAACACTTTACGACATTTATGGGTTAATTATAGATTTTTTATTATTTCCAAGCTTTTCAAACGATCGGTGTGGTACCTAAATTTTTACACCAAACAGCGAAGAGGTAAAATTGCTGTTGTATAGGGGCTTTATCAATACTAATTCTATCAAACAAGACATTCCCAAAAACACTTTGTAACATAGATTTTCGGTCACTGTATCTCTCATGGGTGAAAGTTCATAAATATTCAAATAATAAGTTCAAAAACGGGCCATGGTTCGAATCCGGGCGTGTACCAATGAGTTTTCCTGACTTAAGTACACAATGTCACTGACACCATGCTTCGGAGGGCACGTTAAGCAGTCGGTCCCGGACGCTGTCAATAGATGGCGGTCGTTACAGTTCCCAACCCGCAGTGGAGCAGCGTGGTGGACTTAAGCTCCAAGCCCCCCTCCTCACCTGGGGGAGGCCTAAGCCCCTGCAGTGGGGTAAAATGGGCTGATGATGATGAAGTTCAAAAACAAATATATCAAAAACCACTCGTCATATTCAAACCAATGTTCCTTAAAAGCGTTAAAGTTGTACTAACTTGAATTTTGTCTGAATTTTCTATTTCATAATTGATAAATTAAACTCGAAAGTTTATCATCTGTAAGTATTAATTTGTTACACCACAAAGTTATGTCCACAAGAAATATACATATCGGGTGTCCCAAAAATCAACGTTAAGCCGAAAACAGGGGACGAGACAAGTGATGGTTATCAGAAAAGTATTTAACAAAATCCTAGTAATGCACTTTTAAAATTATAGGTCCAAAAAAATAAAAAAAAAACTGACACTTTCTGATGATTTTTCAAGTATTGTGACTGCTTTTTACTTTTCTTCTTCTTTTTTTGCGATAGAGCCCTACTAATAACCCTTTCGTAAATTACAGTCTAAAATTTGATTCAATCTAAGATTTGATGCCTATAATATAAAAGTGCATGACTAATTTTCTTTAAATATTTGTCTGATAACTTTCACCATATTCCTCATCACCCGTTTCCAGCTTGACGTTAATTTCTTGAACACCATGTATAGGTATGTATTTCTTTGGTACACACAGACCAGTCAACCTATAGACCACACTATAATAAACGTCAGTACGAAAACGAAATCGCCAAAAAGTGGCGGGGTGCGGGGAGAGGTCGGCTAGTTTTCATTGGCTCCTTCAAAATTGACAATTTAATGGCTTCCGACGTGCTTCCAACTGACGGCTCACTAGTGACGTAGTTATGTAGTGTCACTACATAGCCTTGGCGAATGCTACTCCCTGTCAAAGCATGGTCTATAAGGTTGACTTGTCTGTGTTGGTACATTACACGTATTACTTGAACGCTGCATCACCATGGTTGCTCATGGTCTGCAAATTCTGGCGAATTATCACAAAAGTAAATAATCATTAGAGTCTTTTTCATAGCCTTTCTGTGTTTTTGTCAATGAAACTTGGCTCATACCCTTGCTATAGTGACAACCGCTCTATATGTAGTGATGTATATCTATGATTTCTTTGAAAAAAAAAGAAACAAAATGACGATTGGAATTATTGGAACTATAAGCGGTCGAAAGTACGTCCAACATGCACTCAATGTAATTAATTGACAACTGCTAATTGTTGATTTGGCCATATAGAGGTAAGAAGAGGTCCACGTACTCCGTGATCGGTGATGTTTTCTCGATATCCAAGGCTGTATATTCGATTAATTACAAATGTATTTATGAGGGCTATTAAAGTTTTTACTTGCAGCTCCATTATCTTTCGAATATAACTGGTGCTATTCTTGGTTTAAAAAGTTCGACGAGTAATAGTGTGTTTAAAGTGAAATACTGTTTGCTCTATAATTGAAAGCTATCTGCTTACATTTATTTAATGTATACTCCATATATACAGCATTGTATGGTTTTCAAAATGTCAAACTCAATTTCACGGGGATGAAGACCGACGTGCGGGAGCCTTTCGGACTGGAACTCGCCATCTTGCACCAGCTAGCTAGAGTGTGAGTGGTTAGACGGTAAACGCAGAAGACGGCTTCTGTCTATTCAATGTTGAAATTGCTATGTTCTATTATCTAAATGAAATTTTTTATATTCACTAGATACTAGATAAGTAGGTGATATATGACTAGGCATTAAAAAAAATATCGAATATCTTAATGGTTATTGAGAAATTTAACCTGAAAAAATAGTCTTCAGTAGTGTTTCAGTAAGGGAGCTTTAAGACGTCTGTCTTATTTTACTGTGATATGATAATAATATGCATTCAGAAGCACGAAATGTGTTCATCCACGCAGTTTGGGAGTACGAAACCGTACTCATGAGCATAACTTAAAAATATACCTGGCCTAAAAAGAATCGATATTTTAAACAAAATAACGATAAATTATTTACGCGTGAAATGTAATTGTAGTTACTACTACTAATACTTTACCTACTACTTTACTCTTGGTAGATGTCTAACTTTTGCATGATTTTCATATAAATAGAATACGTTATATTATTATATGTGCGATAGAGAAACAAATTTTACGCAGCGAGTCAGAAATGTCACTTCACAGTACGAAAAATGTCAAACGCAATTTCGCGGGGGTGAAGATCGGCGCGCGGGGACGTTGCGGGCTGAAACTCACCAAGTTCGAACGTATTTGAATTGTATTCTCGAGCCCTTTTCATAGCGTACAGATGGTCTAATAATAGAGCTATAAGATGGATTATAGAACCTTTAAGAGGCTTATAGGGAACTTGTGAAAACACGCCAAATAAAAGAATGAAAATATGCTCGTCTTTTTAGGACATTGACTTTAGAAATTTATTTTTATTTTAAAGAATCATAGTTCTACAAAAAATGTGGCCTGCATTTGGTATTAGATACAACTTTATATCTCCACCCGTTCCTGAGAAAAACAAACCACATGCAGACCACAAAATGATCCTATAAGCTTAGACCTTAACCCTTACATCTTAAATATAATGATTTTTTATATAAACGCTTGCAGGGTTTTAGACCTCCCCTCGAAATTAAGGGGCTTTGAGCTTAATCCACTATGCTGCTCTAGTACGGGTTGGTGGATTTTAAAGACTGCTATCTGTCGATGGCAACAGGGACCGACGGATTAATGTGTTCTACGAGGTACAATCAGTGACAGTAATGTAGATAAGTTAGAAGAAACTCATTGGTACAAGCCTTGGGATTCGAACCACGGCCTTCTCAACAAAAAACGGGCTCGCTGCCACTCGGCTATCGACTGATTTTACTAATTATATTTATTATTTAATGACGTGTTCCTATCCATCATTTTGGAAATTATAATTGATGCTTTAAAAATGTAAAAACAAAATCCCAGAGTTGTCTGCAGACTATCCCGGTTAGTCACAAAGTCATAAAGGAGTAATAAGGGCACTTAATTAATCAGTGGCACACAGTTCACAATACAACGTGATGAGTTTAAATTCGCTCGCAGGAAACAGCCGGCCCCTTGTAATTCACTAATAGTCTGACCCAACTCACATGGACTTCACGAACGTTATATTATGCGATGATTATTTTCATTTCAATGATTATCCGGACGTACATAATATTTACGCATAGTGTTCGATACTCAGAACTTTTTGTGGATAAATGGGCATAAATTGTGAACAAAAGACTGACCGGTTGGCCGAGTGGTTATAGACCCTAACTGCGGAGTCGAGAGTCACGGATTCGATTCCCGCTCGGGACAAATATTTTTGTGTATGAACATGTCCATTTGTTCCGTATCTGGAGGACCTATATAAAGTATATATATAAGAGTATATATATAAGTATATATTATAAAAAAAGAATATTTAAATAAATATATCAGTTGTCTAGTACCCTACAATACAAGCATAATACTTGTTTATTTTGGGACTAGATGGCTTTGTGTGGGATGTCCCAGATATTGTTATTATTAAACAGAGAGAACATACGATTTTTTTAAAAATTTTTGGTTTAATCCTATTATTCGATTATTCTATTGAATGAGTCAGTGAAAACCAAGCAAAATGTTACCAAACATTTTGGTTAGAACTCATCGGTTTCAATTTAGCGTCTTTATTTCTGTTCCAATCCCTCTTACGCGAACCGTTCGTGATTATAGAAGCGACCGAGGAAATTGTCCAAAAACACCAATAAAATACTAGTCGAATCGGTTTGTGTGGTAAAACTGTTTCACCCACTAAAAGAGAAAATGAATTGAAGTTTTTAAATGTGCAAAAAGGATGCCTGTAGCTATGTCTGTATGTTTTTACTTTTAAATAATCGCTTTTAGACTCGAGTTGACAATTATCAGTTCGCGCATAGTATCGATTTTTTTTTAAATTTGTCTGTGGGCAAACGTCTACGGTTGAATTCCGTAAACCAGTGATACGTAGTGTTTTTTTTTAGATGGCGCTTTACCGCCAAAAGTCAAAGTCAGTTGATCGATGCACTGTTGTTAAGATAAACCACGTCGAAAGTAATCATTGCAAGAAAATGTTCACAAATTAATTAAATTTATGACCGAGACAAAAAAATTTCATTAGTAGGTATGGATATGGGGAGATCTTGCGATATCGGTGCAAGAAAATTGTAGGTCAGTTAACTGAAAATGGGACACAACAATCATATTTACCAAAAGCTTTCAAAACTGTGGAGGAGAAACGACGAAAGATAGGGTTTAGATGAATCATGCTGCACCACGACAACGCGTCTTCACACCCTTCACTGAGAACAAAGGCGTTTTATTCAAGTATCTGGTATTGAAATCCTGCCTCATCCATTTTATAACCAGACTTAGTTACATATGTGATTTATCTTTATTTCCAATGGTCAAGGATAAAATAAAAGGAAACTTTTTTTCAAGTGCCGAAAAAGCAGTGGCTGCCTACGAATCAGCTATTTGTGATTTGATGGAGGAAGACTAGAATAAAAGTTTTCAGAGCTAGTTTAGGCGATTGGAAATTCGCACAGTAAACAATGGGAAATACTTTGATAAAATATAATATAAATTATAAAACATATTGTTTAATGTCTCAAAAATTATACAGTAATAATGTAATAATAATAACTGGGACATCATGCATAGCGAAGTCTAGTCCCAAACTGAGAAAGTATTATGCTTGTGTCATGGGTTACTAGGCAACTGATATACACATATCGTTCGACTAACGGCAACAGGTCGAAAGTCACAAATTAAAAAAAAAGTTTTGCGTAAATCGTTTCAGTTGTATCCCACATACCTACAAAAAAAATATCGTAAGCCACAATTGGCCCTTTGTTTTATAAAAAATATAGTAAATATTAACCTATGAAGTTGCTGTTTTGTGTGATATAAGTTTTTTTTAAGCATCTTTATTTCTGTTATTCAAAGTGATCACCCGTGCAATCGATGCATCTTTGTCAACGCAGTGGCAGTTTATTGTTGCCCTTCGTGTAAAAATCAACTGACGGGAGGCAACAAACTCTTCAAAGGCATTTTCTACTATCTCTCGGGAATTGAATTTTATTCCCGTTAAAAAGTTGTCCAAATTTTGAAAAAAGTAATAGTCGGTAGGTGCAAGGTCTGGTGAGTATGGCGGATGAAGGAGAACTTCCAACCCCAACTCTAGCAGCTTCGAGACTGTTTGTTGTGCAGTATGGGGTCGCGCGTTGTCGTTAAGGAGCAGCGGGAAGCCCGATTGACCAAAGCTGGTCGCAGACGTGCGAGCTTCTCCATCACTGTTTTTAGTTCTCCACAGTACACATCTGCAGTAATGCTCATGTCATTTTGTAAAAACTGTGACGAATCACACCGGCACTAGACCACCAAACAGTGACTATCATCACCTTTTTAGGGGTTATTTTTCGTTTAACACATTGCTTTGGTGCTGAACCAGGATCTAACCGACTTTCGATTGTCGAACAGAATCCATTTTTCATCACAGGTAAAAATCCGGTTCGAAATTCCTTTATTTCTGTGTCTGTTGAGAAACGCGAGGCAGATCTCGACGCGTACGTCGCGCTGGCGATCGTTAAGTTCGTAGGGTACCCATCTATTAAGCTTTTTTACTTTGACAATTTGTCGCAAATGGTCCAATATTGTTTTGATGCTAACATCAAAAGCTGCTGCAAGTTCAGCTGTAATTTGAGTATCATCAGCTTCCGCGATCGCCTTCAATTCATCATTGTTGACCAAAGTGTCTGGACGATCACGAGGTTCATTATTTATGTCATAATTTCCAGGTTGTGTGTTCGTTTTTCAAGTTCTTTCCGTAAACGCTGTTGATGTTACGTGCCGTTTGTGATACATTATATTCCATATTATATTCCACAACTCATATTCCATAATTAAACGAATTTTTAAAATGTCCATTGGGACGAAAAATGTTCAAATTTAATGAAAACACAACGCTAAACAATAAACAAAAGACTGAATTAGTAAAAAGAATGTCAAGTTTTTAAAACAAAATTAATTTGAATTTAGAATTCACGGCTGTGAATTTTGATTGGCTAATCAAAATTTTTTTTTGTTTGAAATGGCCAGTACTGAAGAACGGCAACTTTATAGGTTAAGACCTAATATAAAGTTTTACTTTTAAGTAAAGCTTTATATTAAAGTTAGGTAAATTATAGATTAAAAATAATGTTAATAGAAGTAATTTAGAAGTCATATAATTAGAAGTCATTTATTTAATCTATTTTAAATTTTAATATAGTAACAAAAGATATCTAATTTAGCACAAAAACTGTTTTTTTTTCTCCTGAAAAATTGAGGGTTTGTTGTTTACGACGTATTGCCGTTAGTCGAACGATATAAATGTTTTACACCCAGCCACGGAACAAATATACATGTTCTTGCACACAAATATTTGTCCCGAGCGGGAATCGAACCCGCGACCCTTGGCTACGCAATTAGAGTAACCCATGTACTTAGATATTTTTTATACACATATAGTATAGACATTTTACATAATATTTGTTCCGAGCGGGAATCGAATCTGTGACGTGTAGTTCTGCAGCTAGTGTTTCTAACCACTTAACCAATCTGTCAGTCACTAAGGGATTTGCCATGATTACAATAATAACGACATATTAGCGAATCTATTCTGGATCAGTGATCGACACCTGTCTAAAAATTTGCACGAGACGAGGAAAATCATAATTTTACAATAAAAACTCATGACTGTCGACTAAAACTAGACGAAACACAAAAAACATATTGGAGATCGAATCGAAAATTCGAAACGTTCCCGCAGACAATATGCTGTCATCATCGTGGCTAACTCATTGTCCGGACAAATTGCCTTGTTTAAAGCAAAAAGATTCAATTGTCTCCGTTCAGTCTCATCTCTTGTAACAGATGAATAAAATTTGTGTCGAAAAAAATTAATCGTAGAAGTGCGAACCATTGGGCATGTAATAAGCGAGCCCGCTTTTTGTTTAGAAGGCAGGTTTAGAATCCCAGGGCATGTACCAATGAGTTTTTTCTAACTTATGTACATAACTATAACTGACTGTATACCTCCCAGAGCACGTTAACCCGTCGGTCCCGGTTGCATAAATAGATATCCGTCGTTAAAGTCTACCAACCCGCACTGGAGTAGCATAGTGGATTAAGCTCGAAGCCCTCTTATACCGAGGGGAGGCCTAAACCCCTGCAGTTGGGCTTTAATGTGCTGATGGTACGGTATGGTAATTATATAAAATTCAAATCAGGGTTTATCTCTTTATACCTTAAATGTAATATAGGTACGGAATCATAAAGGCGTGAGATTACACTCGCACTTGACCAGTTATTAGTTTGGTAAGTCTGTCTTTAACTAACATATTAATTTTGTGCCAGCTCAGTACAGTGAACTCAGCAAGGAGTTGACAGATGGCGAACAGAGCACCATTATGAATCGGATAACCACACCGCGCGTTAAAATATATCTGGCGTATTACGAATTATTCAGTTTTACAATAACGTTTGAGTGGTATCACGTCGGCGTTTAGCAGATACATTAAATTTCTACCTACTTCGGAAAAACCGTTCTTTCAAGGACTTCACCATGACGGAAGTTAATAATGATAACAATATTGACGAAGTGCTATTGAAGAATAAAAAAAAATAATTATGAACATGGCTAAACACACAATTAAAAACAAAACATATTAGTTATATGTGTTGTGTATTTACAATTTTTCTTGTTTTTTATTAAAATCTAGCGACCGCCTGCCACTTCAAAAACCTTAAATAAGAATAAATGAAAAAAAAATTGATTTAGCTGTTTCGGAGACTAGCCCGGACAAACAGACAGATAGCCAGACAAAAAGTAGTCTACGTTACACCTGTCTACCCCCCTTTCATGTCTACGAAGTTTCAGTAAAATCGTATCAGCTGTTTTGGAGCTTAGCCCGAACAGACAGATAGACACTATGTTTTTATATTAGAAAAATATATAGATTTGACATTATTTAATTGGTTAATTTCGCATACACGTTTTCAAAGTTTATCATTTCGACATGCCGTGACGGTGGCCATTTCCAGAGATAAAGAACTGGATCGATATAGATACGTCGTCGTCAGGTGACATTCAGTCGCGTTCATATTCGCTTCTTGGCGTGCCCTGTGTATTCTGGCCGTCTTAGCTATGGCTATGCTACATCAAAATAGCTTCAAATAGCTAGAATCAAATAACTTTTTTCATGATCACTATTCTACGTTTCAGTTGATATAACATTACATGCGACTATAAAATATATTTCTCTTTTAATGTTTTGAACTGACATCATTACATTTAAACTCATGTATTGGGTTAGGTTAGAGTTGGCATGTTGGTCAATACGCTGTTCCCTTCAAGTATGTAGTATGTTGTATACTTAAGACAGATCTCATAACCTTTAACTCTAAAATGCGACATCAAATCATACCAAAGATTTTAGTAAGTGAAAGGGATGAACGACTTAACCGCTTTCTAAAATGATATAAATATGAGGCGAAACTATTTGCATATGCGTAATATTTTTACTGACATTCGTTGTGTGATTTTTGGGCAAGTGTCTTTTAATCGTCATCGTCACATGATATCTTTAACCTACTTGATTATCTGCGATTTCAACAGTTTCGAAGCATTTGTACGAAAAACTGAAATTTGTGGAAAATAAGGGTTTTCGACAAACGCTTCGAAACTATTGAAAAAAACATTATAGAAATCAGTCAAAAAAACTTTATTTTCCACAAATACTAGGTTTTTGTACAAACGCTTCGAAAATATTGAAAGAAACATTATAGAAATCAGTCAAAAAAACTTTATTTTCCACAAATACTAGGTTTTTGTACAAACGCTTCGAAAATATTGAAAGAAACATTATAGAAATCAGTCAAAAAAACTTTATTTTCCACAAATACTAGGTTTTTGTACAAACGCTTCAAAACTATTGAAAGAAACATTATAGAAATCAGTCGAAAAAACCTTATTTTCCACAAATATTAGGTTTTTGTACAAACGCTTGTTAAAACAATAAAGTCAGTTACAAACATTAACGAGAAATATTTTTTATAGTTGCAAGTTGCAAGCAAGCAACTGCAACCTATAGAAATGTGATTATAAAAAATAAAAGTCATTTCTTTGTTGATGCCCCTCAATGACAAAGTTGAGTTACAGTGCTTTTCGTGAGTTATGAAACATTATCAACGCATCTATTAAAACCACAATATTTATTTACCTAGGCAATACGGAACGTCATGTGGTGACACGAAAAAACATAAAGAGTAAACGTAGGGGAGCTAATCGTCGACTTATCAACGACTTCAAGCATACTCTATATCCGTCAGAGATGTTTCGGGACTTTCCTGAAAGGTTATTTGTGTATTCGTTTGAAGCTATATATATGGTTGTACTGTAGGAAAGCATTTCATGTCAATTACGCCCCCCAGAAAAAGATTAATAAGTAAATTATACATTTATGTAATGTGAAAATATATATAATTCAGTCAATAAATAAAAAATATTTGGGTATTAATTGAATGTTTCATATCCGATAACGTTTGACTCGAATTGGCACCACCTGTTATTATATAAAATATTTTAGATGTATAAAAAGTGTATAAATAAAAAGATCTAGACTACATAACGGGTTAGTAGCTAATTCGCAAGAAATGAGTATAACGTTAGCGTAACTGAAGCATAAACTTTTCGAAACTACTGGCATTTTAAAGATAAAAATATATTTGAACAATTTTAAAAAATCTGCGTGATTTTTCTGCGATGTTATAACGATTATTGTTTCTGTAGCATGTTGGCGCGGGGGTAACTGGCACATTCAAGTAGGTCAATTAAGTCGTTGACCCTGTTTGATTTTAATTGTTGTGCTAATTACATCTCATCGGCATTTTCCCACTGCACAGGGACAATATTTAATTAAATAATAGTTATTTCGAAGAAAAATTACATCTTTTTTGCAATGTATTTTCTTTTGAATAATTTTATTTTTAATATTATGTTATACTTTGTTTTTAGATACAGTATCAAAATTAAAATGTGTAGTATTTGTACCATATGCAATAAGAATGTTTTTCAAAAATAATTTAGACTAAAATATTTATGCATGATGTTTCGTTGGTTTTTGCCTACAAATATATTTCTACTGTTTTTTGAATAAAATATATTTGGTTTTTTTTCAATTATATACATCTCCATGGTCTTCCCTTTTTAGAGTTCCGTAGCTAAATGGCAAAAAGGAACCCTTATAGTTTCGCCATGTCCGTCCGTCCGTCTGTCCGTGGTTTTTCCCGGAAACTATTGGCAATATATAGATGAAATTTGGAAGGTAGGTGTAATCTATGAACCGCTACACAACGACATAGTGAAATGAAGAAAATTTTTTTTGGGTTAAGGCGCCATACATGGAACTGAAGTACGAAAAAAAATCATCGTATATTAACGCGAGAGGTACCAAACGATGTCTTAAAAAATAATATCAATATTTCAAACAATTTTATTCATTTAAGTCAACAGTTGTTGAGCTATGCACTCCTAAATTCCTAATTTTTGTTAGAGTCATGTGTGTCCTCCCTCTACCGGCTAAACCGTTGTTTTTGGATATGAGGAAAAAATTTATGACAGGAGTATACATATATAACGTAGTTAAAAGGAAAAATATCGCAGCCAACTAGACTGTATTATTTAATGAGTAATAGATTAACTTATAAAATGTACTTTTATAAGTATTTTGTGAAAATTCCATAGAAAATGACAAATATCGTTTAGCCAATAAGCGAAAACTAGATGCATTTTATCTTTGTGATGTGATGTGAAAAATAATTTAAAAAAAAAAATTTATGATGAAAACTACTACTATGTACTATAAATTTACGCTTCCCTTTGCAGAGCTTATTCTCTTCACAATCGTTACTAAAAGTCAAAAGTTCACTGCAATAAAATAAGTAATAAAAATTGTCTCTAGCTATCAGTGCACAGAGTGCACTCATGATATTACTTTTCGGATTAGCCACAGAGGATCGAGCGCCTTTTAAGTAATTATCGAAATAAAAATGAAATATATTTATACAATAAATCTTAAATTACATAATAATAACGATTAATGGTTAAGTTCGATTAACATCGCGCTCTTTTTTTTTTTATATTGTATGGTGGTACGGAACCCTTCGTGTGCGAGTCCGATTCGCACTTGGCCGATTTTTTTTGTGTTTGTTACGCGATGTCTTTTCCGATTGTAAACCGATAATCGATATGATTGATGCTTTCTTTATTAATTTATCTTGATGTTGGTTTTATTTAAAATTGAAGTAAAAATGGCACATAGGTGTTGTGCAATGAAAAATAAAAATAAATATTATGGTGACATAGAGCTGATCTGATAACGGAAATAATAGGTAGCCGAAGGAAACTCCTCAGCGGTGTAAGCAGCTACCTTGTATTTGGGCTCCTATGATTCGTTTTGACGAGGACTTCTACGAAGTGGAAACTGGATTTGATTTGACAAGGACTTATATCTGGAAGCAAGCGGAAGTCGAAACGGGTGGGAGCAGTAAGAAAACTTGTATGCATTTGGATGGAGCCGTTTCCTGTTTTTGCTACTACTCCACTTGCACAGTACTTACTCATGGCTGCGGCCAAACACCCAACCCGGCAAAGTATTGCATTTATATTTTTTAAACGATCGTCTCTTCCGCTACTAGTTTTCTCTAAACGGCTCTGTCTCATGTGAGCAGCGCGTTTAGAAGACCTATACACATATTAAATACAAATAAGCTACAGTTAACTACCACTAAAAAATTAAAAATTAAGTTAATTACAAAATATAAATAAAAACAGATTTAAAAAACTATGTATATGTGTACAAACTTAAATAGAAAAAAATAAAAGTAACAGTATTTATTAGTAAAAAATTTTACTTAGACCAAACGGTCTCTAGGCGATTTACATGTTAATGTGAGATTCTAATTTTCGTGATAAGACACTGAATGTACTGAATCTAAATATGTGATTCGTATAACCTGTTTGTTTACTTCGTAGTCTAGACATGTCCCCGTGTGACGCTTTCCGAAAATAAAACTCTATCCATAACCCCATAACACCATTACATGTCTGTTCTTGGTGAATAATCGTAGGATCCCTTCTCATTTTCATAATAAAACATTTAATATTTTCAAAAAGATATTAGTTAATAATAATAATAACTCCTATATTTCCACAAAAAAAAAAAATATCTAGATTCGTAACGTTTTCTTATTTTATTTATAATTGTTTTCGTGAAATTTTCTCAGTCTGTCC